>JAVJIX010000103.1:2910000-3552500 GCA_036785185.1 Paratrypauchen microcephalus | reverse complement strand
CTACTACTACTACTACTGCAACTACTAGTACTACTACTACTGCTACTGCTAGTGCTACTACTACTGCTATTACTGCTACTACTACTACTACTACTACTGCTACTGCTACTACTACTGCTATTACTGCTACTACTACTACTACTACTGCAACTACTATTACTACTGCTACTGCTAGTGCAACTACTATTACTACTGCTACTGCTAGTGCTACTACTACTGCTGCTACTACTACTACTACTGCAACTACTAGTACTACTACTACTACTACTACTACTACTGCTACTACTACTACTACTACTACTGCTACTGCTATTACTGCTACTACTACTTCTACTGCAACTACTAGTACTACTACTACTGCTACTGCTAGTGCTACTACTACTGCTACTACTACTACTAATACTGCTACTGCTACTACTACTGCTATTACTACTACTACTACTACTGCAACTACTAGTACTACTACTACTACTGTTACTGCTGCTACTACTAGTAGTACTACTACTACTGCTACTGCTACTTCTTCTATTACTATAACTACTGTTAGGTGAAAGTAATTTCTTTCCACTTACTGGTGCAGTGATGTCGTCCATTTTTAGATCTGGTTCTGGCCTAAAGTGAGACCTGGACTAGACCTGGTTTAGGTCTGGTTCTGGCCTCATATAGACCTGGACTAGACCCGGTTTAGATCCAGAATAGTCCCGATTTAGACCTGGAATAGACCCGGTTTAGATCTTCTGGGACTCGATAAGCCAAGTCTTTTTTTAGGAGGCACTTAATGTGAGGGGTCACTGTGACTCCTCTGCACTTGGGCTCCTTCATTTAAAGGTCCTGTATTACGTCAAATGACTCTGGTAAGCACTTCCTGTATCACCTCGTGACATCACAAGGTGACATCACAAGGTGTCAAGGCGACCAAAGTGCTTTCCGTTAGAATCAACACAATATAAAAACATGTAAAAGATTAAACGATGAAGTAAAACTGTGCAAAGTGTCATGTTAAAACGTTAAACAGGTCTGCGAATGAAACAAAACACAACTCCATGTCTAACCTGGGAAATCCCCGGCTGCTTTCGTTTGTTCCGATCTGAAAGACAGCCTGGCGTAGAGGTAAGATCGGGCCTAAAAAATCCAGCCCGACCCGACTCGGCCCGCGGGTATTAAAGCCCGGCCCGGCCCGAGCCCGACCAATTAACTTGATTTGCAGGCCCGAGCCCGAAGCAAACCCGAAATTTCATATTTTATTTGTGAGGGGCGTTTTTTTGAAACAAATGATAATATAGATGTTTGACGATCATCAATTTTGCTAGTACAGCTGTTTAAATGCCTGCTCAGCGTCGAATGTTCCCCCTAATGTTTTATGTGTCTGAGCAAACACACCAACTCCCTGAGCGCTCCTTGGACTCCTGTGCGCGACATCCGACATGCCCCCCCCCCGCTACACGCGGAAAGAGCTGCGCGTGCTCGCGGCTTGCGCGTGCTCGTGGCTTACACCGGTAGAAGTTTAACACGAGACACATACTTTTGTTTCTGAATACTGGACGATTCCCCCGTATTCAGATGACCCCGCGGCTGAAAAAAAGCGGAACTCTTTCATCCCTGCGCTGCAGAGGTTTTCTTGTGCGCTGAGAATGTGTGAGCAGTGCGCAACTGCGCAGGCGCGCAGCTTAGAGGGAACGTCGAGGTGCCAGTCTTTTTGCTCTCGTATGAAAGCAAAGCGCCACATTGACTACATTCAGCGAAGCCAACGCAAGTTTCTGTAGCATTTTCAACAATCAATTTGAAGCTTTTCCACACCTCACTCTTACCGGTGCGTGTTTGTCTTTTCAGTTCTCCTGTCTTTAGTTTATCCTTAACTTCTTGCTCCTCCATATTGGGGATACCAGGTCAAAATAGATGCGGACTTGCGGAGGGGAAGATTATTAAGAGCGGCTCCTGTTTAATAGTTAAATAGCAATTACCTTACAGCGCCTTCTGTTTTATCCAAATTATTTATTTTAAAACAAGTATTCCTTAGTTTAGTATCCACACATCGTTTTAGTATACATTTTTATAAACATATATTTATTTATTTTTAAAGTCAGCGAGAGAGAAGCCCGGCCCGAGCCCGACCCGAAGCAATGATTGACATTTTAGGCCCGAACCCGACCCGAATTTCGGGTCGGGTTCGGTCGGGCTCGGGCTCGGGCTTAAGATCTTACCTCTAGCCTGGCGACTATGGCAAGCAAGCTCTCCTGATTCTGGGAGCCAATCAGAGAGCAGGGAGGGGTGGAAAGACGGTGATGCGTACTACGTGACAAACGGAAGCTTGTAGTTTGAACTGACATATGACATGATTGGCTATGGGCTACGTATACGCCAAATGATAGACATTCGTAACGCCCAATAAACGGCCTTTGGCGATCGTAAACCACACCTCCGCTACGAGATATTTCGAAGGTGCTTCCAGACCATATCTCACTTGTGATATGGTCAGGTGTAAACCAGGCAACTCCAGGTCTGTGATGAGGAAAGGATTTTATAACGTCAGGAAATGGCATCATACGGCCCTTTAAAGGGATAGTGCGTTTTTTGATGTTAATCTGTATGGGTTTCCTTCTAAAAGTTCCGTGTGTTGAGACCTCTGACAGTCTCAGCTGATCCCGGTTCGGCTCGCTTTCTGGAGCTCAGGTAAGTAGGTCCGGTAACTTCCCTGGAACATGAAATAAAGCTTGTTTTTCTTCTCAAAACAAAACATTTGTCCGAAAGGTGATATATTTGTGTCCCAAACAGTTGTCCACGAAACATCCAGCAGCGAATTTAGCAATCGCGTATTGTCTCTCTCGACTCGTATCACTGCGCGCATATTAGCTTTATTAGCCTGTTAACCTTTAGCGGAAGTGTACGGCAGATGCGGTCCGCCGTAAGGGGAAGTTTACAAGTGAACGGGCTAATAATAATAATAGGCTTGCAGTGATACGACTTGACAGAAAATAGTACCAAGTGATTACGACTGCTGAATTTTTCGCGGACAACTGTTTTGTGACGCACTTTTGGACAAATATTGTTTTGAGAAGAAAAACAAGCTTTATTAAATGTCCCCGATAACTTGCCGGACCTACTTTCGTCAGCTCCAGAACCGGGGCAGAACTCAGAGGACACTGTCAGGGGTAAGACAGTGTTGGTGCACGACACTGCTGAAGGGGACGCCATACAGATTCACATAAAAAAAACACACTATCCCTTTAAAGGATGACTTGGACCTGCTCCAGAAGGTTTGGTCAGGACTGGTGCCTCTCCTGATCTGTTTCTTCTTGTGTTTTGCATAGCCATGTCCAGTTATCTGTTCATCGTCAAGTACGAACTGCCTCTGGTGATCCAGGCCTTCCTGGGACAAACCTCCAGCACAGAGTGAGTCCTGCACATTTGTTTACGTCTGGAACTCTAACGACCCACGTCACAGATGAACTCAGAATGAAATCTTTGTTTATACAATCCAGCCCTAGAGTTTATTTACGATGTGACGGACACCACCAGGTCTGGACACATCTTCTTTTCATGTTTTTTTTTTTTAATTTTGCGTCAAATATACACACGGTTGGCAGGGTTACTTTAGAAATGTATTCTGGTACAGTTACTCGTTACCCCTTAATATATGTCTTCAGTAACGTAATCCAAGGACCAGAATTTAAAGGGATATGCCACCCCCAGGTCAAATTTGGGCATCTCCCCACAGTCCAGAGACTAAAATAAGTGGTGGAAAGCGTTTTCCTGCTCACCCAGCCATTGTCCGAGTCTGTCGCCACTGACCGCCGCGGTATCTGGTGCTCCTCCGCCTTAGACTGGAGTCTAACGTCGCCAGAGAAAGATTTCGGCCAAAAGGAATTAATTTGCTCGATGCGTTTCCCAATTACTTTGTGTGTAGTGCGCATTCATATCGAGTGCAAATAAATGTGCAAATCAACACTGAGAGCTTGCCTTGGTCATTTTGGGTGGGAACTATTTTCCAGTGCGTAAGAATACAGCCGTATCACGCAGCACGCTGCCAGGGGAATCCCAGTTACGCACCGGGAAGGGAGTTCCCCTGTTGCACAACGTGGTGCGTGATACGGCTGTATTCTTACGCACTGGAAAATAGTTCCCACCCAAAATGACCAAGGCAAGCTCTCCGTGTTGATTTGCACATTTATTTGCACTCGATATGAATGCGCACTACACACAAAGTAATTGGGAAACGCATCGAGCAAATTAATTCCTTTTGGCCGAAATCTTTCTCTGGCGACGTTAGACTCCAGTCTAAGGCGGAGGAGCACCAGATACCGCGGCGGTCAGTGGCGACAGACTCGGACAATGGCTGGGTGAGCAGGAAAACGCTTTCCACCACTTATTTTAGTCTCTGGACTGTGGGGAGATGCCCAAATTTGACCTGGGGGTGGCATATCCCTTTAAAGTAATGCAACTTGATTACTTTACGACAGAGGCCATGTTCGTAATGATTATTTTCCACCTTAAAGGGATAGTGCTTTTATGTGAATCTGTACGGCGTCCCCTTCAGCAGTGTCGTGCACTAACACTGACTTACCCCTGACAGTGTCCTCTGAGCCGAGTTCTGCCCCGATTCTGTAGCTCACGAAAGTAGTTCCGGCAAGTTAGCAGGGACATTTAATAAAGCTTGTTTTTCTTCTCAAAACAACATTTGTCCAAAAAGTGATATATTTGAGTCACAAACAGTTGTCCGTGAAAAATTCAGCAGTCTAATTTGCTTGGTGCTATTTTCTCTCGAGTCGTATCACTGCGCGACTATTATTATTATTAGCCTGTTCACTTGTAAACATCGCCACTTACAAGTGGATGTTTACTCACTCGCTCCCTCTCTCCTCGCTCACTCTCTCCTCACTCCCTCTCTCCTTGTTCCCTCTCTCCTCGCTCCCTCTCTCCTCATTCCCTCCCTCCTCGCTCCCTCTCTCCTCACTCCCTCTCTCCTCGTTCCCTCTCTCCTCACTCCCTCTCTCCTCACTCCCTCTCTCTTCGTTCCGTCTCTCCTCGTTCCATCTCTCCTCGCTCCCTCTCTCCTCCCTCCCTCTCTCCTCACTCCCTCTCTCCTCACTCCCTCTCTCCTCGCTCCCTCTCTCTTCGCTCCCTCTCTCCTCATTCCCTCCCTCCTCCTTCCCTCTCTCCTCGCTCCCTCTCTCCTCATTCCCTCCTTCCTTGTTCCCTCTCTTCTCGCTCCCTCTCTCCTCGCTCCCTCCCTCCTCATTCCATCTCTCCTCGCTCCCTCTCTCCTCGCTCCCTCCCTCCTCGCTCCCTCTCTCCTTGCTCCCTCTCTCCTCGTTCCCTCTCTCCTCGTTCCCTCTCTCCTCGCTCCCTCTCTCCTCGCTCCCTCTCTCCTCGCTCCCTCTCTCCTCACTCCCTCTCTCCTCGTTCCCTCTCTCCTCGTTCCCTCTCTCCTCATTCCCTCCCTCCTCGTTCCCTCTTTCCTCGTTCCCTCTCTCCTCACTCCCTCTCTCCTCGTTCCCTCTCTCCTCGCTCCCTCTCTCCTCGTTCCCTCTCTCCTCGCTCCCTCTCTCCTCACTCCCTCTCTCCTCGCTCCCTCTCTCCTCGTTCCCTCTCTCCTCGCTCCCTCTCTCCTCGTTCCCTCCCCCTCGTTCCCTCTCTCCTCACTCCCTCTCTCCTCGTTCCCTCTCTCCTCGCTCCCTCTCTCCTCGTTCCCTCTCTCCTCGCTCCCTCTCTCCTCGCTCCCTCTCTCCTCGTTCCCTCCCCCTCGTTCCCTCCCCCCTCGTTCCCTCTCTCCTCGTTCCCTCCCCCTCGTTCCCTCTCTCCTCGTTCCCTCTCTCCTCGTTCCCTCTCTCCTCGTTCCCTCTCTCTCGCTTCCTCTCTCCTCGCTCCCTCTCTCCTCACTCCCTCTCTCCTCGCTCCCTCTCTCCTCGTTCCCTCTCTCCTTGCTCCCTCTCTCCTCATTCCCTCCCTCCTCGTTCCCTCTTTCCTCGTTCCCTCTCTCCTCACTCCCTCTCTCCTCGTTCCCTCTCTCCTCGCTCCCTCTCTCCTCGTTCCCTCTCTCCTCGTTCCCTCTCTCCTCGCTCCCTCTCTCCTCGTTCCCTCTCTCCTCGCTCCCTCTCTCCTCGCTCCCTCTCTCCTCGCTCCCTCTCTCCTCGTTCCCTCCCCCCTCGTTCCCTCTCTCCTCGCTACCTCTCTCCTCGCTACCTCTCTCCTCGCTACCTCTCTCCTCATTCCCTCCCTCCTCGTTCCCTCTTTCCTCGTTCCCTCTCTCCTCACTCCCTCTCTCCTCACTCCCTCTCTCCTCGTTCTTTCTCTCCTCGTTCTTTCTCTCCTCGTTCCCTCTCTCCTCACTCCCTCTCTCCTCGTTCCCTCTCTCCTCCCTCCTCGCTCCCTCCCTCCTCCCCTGACATTTCGTGAACGTATATTAATGGTACAGTGGACCGCTCGACCCTCCTCTTAATCCGACGTTTGGACTTCTTTTGTGTTTTGTTTACTACATTCCGCGTGTCCGTTCAGTTTTGACGTTTTCAGTGAATCTACGGAGAAAAAAGATCATACCGTAAATGAAAGTGTGTCCAAACTTTTGATCACTTATTTTTAATTCCTGCCTGCTTGAGTAATCCTGGATTGTCCTGTATTTGAGATATCAGGGTTCAGAAATGTTCTATTTTCATCTATCACCTGTCTCCGCCCACTGCTCTCTAGACTTTCTTTTACTATTCTAATAGTAAAATAGTAACATTCTGCTGTGTGTTTGTAGTGACTGGTTCATGAACGGAAACTACCTCATCATCATCGTCACTGTGTGCATCATCCTGCCCCTGGCCCTGATGAAGCACCTGGGTGAGGACCACGTCAACGATGTTTTTCTACACGTTTGTTTGTGGATACAGCTCACCAAAAGTTTTCATTTGAGATAACTAAAATGTCCCTTTATGTCCAGTGGTGGAAGAAGTACTCAAGTCAATTTTAGGACAAGTATTTGAGTAAACTTAAACCTTAAAGTTTTAAGAGCCTTAACCTGCAAATGTTTGTCTCATTCTCAGTTTCTGGTCAGGCCTCGTGATTCAGGATTGTCTGCAGGCGCTGGGGTTTAGGCAGGGCTGGACTGGGACAAAAAAAACGGCCCGGGCATTTTTGGTTTATACCAGCCCCTCATAATTAGCAGAGCACAACGGACTAATTTATGTTTCTGTTCCCCGAAGCAAAGTATTTTACTATTGTTACGTCTTGGCCAAGGGGAAACCAGAGCGCAACATTTAAAGGAAAAATCCCCAAAACCATCAGCAAACTCGCAGTAACTACACATTCAACGGTTTATTTAAAATGCATCTTGCACACAAGTTCAGGAGCACGTTGGCGGGCACCTAGAGCTGGGCGATATGGCCTAAAAATAAAATCTCAGATTTTTTTGCCCTACTCAAAAACAAATAACAGATGACAGACAAATGTCTCAAAATAATGCAACGTTCTTTTATAAAACAAATACATTACACCTTGCATCAATTAAACTGTTATTGTTTTAAAAAATATATCACTTGAAGACTTTCTTATCATATGGCACACAGTTCGAAAATGTTTCAGGTGTGCTCGCACTGTGGCTATTTTCATTCCATTGGAACCTGCACTTCTCCCACTCCACTGTGCCTCTGCTTTAGGTGCTGGAATAAATTTGTCGCGTTGCTTCCTTTGGTTGCAACAGCTTTTGAACAGACCTTACAGCGAGAACTCGTTTGTTCCAAGTCCAACGCAAGAAAACCGAACCAGTTCCATATAAGCGCCGGCTTTCCCTCAGTTGCTGACATGCTAGCTTGTACAATGTTTGGGTGCGCCCCGCTAACTTACCCGTGTAGAACGTGGCGGCGCATTAGTTGCGCTCGCATGTAAAAAATTATTTAAAAATCGATTTTCATAACAATGAATAAACAATAAACAATCAATCAATCTTTATTTATATAGCCCTTTACAGCACCAATGGTGACCAAAGCGCTTTCCAATTAAAAACAGAAAATACAACAATACAAACGACAGAACATTATATAGAAGATTATATAGAAAACATCGTCCTGAACTGTAAATTCGAATTAATTGATTTAATTGTTAAATTGCACACGTCTAGCGGGCACCCCAGACCAAATTCCTGTGGAAACGAACCGTAAAAAAAAATAAAAATTAAAAAACACTTTCATCGAATTCACGTAGGTCACCTGTTTGGGCTTCAAAATGGCTTAAATCGCCTAAAAGTCCTGGTATTATCCTAACATTACTACCTGCTTACCTGCTGTACCTGTGCGACACTTCCCCGGTCACTCTGTCCCTCGGGTTCCCTCTGTCCCTCGGGTTCCCTCGGGTTCCCTCGGGTTCCCTCGGGTTCCCTTGGGTTCCCTGTCCACAGTCTCTGGCTGCTCCTCTCACTGTCCACCTTCAGCCTGCAGAGGACGTGGAGGCTCCAGCCCCTCCAGAGAATATGTTACTTTAGAACATTTTGCACTGTCTATAGTGAGATTTTTTTAATCTTTTGGCCCGTAACTTCTCCACACCTCCTTTCTGCCGCTTCTCCATATTTCCACGCTCAACACTGAAACTGGCGGGGATCAGTGCAGAGAAAGGGGCGGGACCGCTCTCGTAAGCTTCTGTATCCTGATTGGTTTAGTCCACTGTTTGTATTGAAGATGGACCAATGGGACACCTCCTCTAAATTGTGGGCCGGTAACCGGTCTCTAATTTAAAAAAAAAAAAAAAAAGCAGCATCGACCCCTATGATTGTCAGCCCACTGGGAAAATGGCCGGTATGCTCGATTACCAGTCCAGGCCTGGGTTTAAGGAGGGACCGTTCAGATCAGAGACATTTTAGGTTTGAACCAACTGGATTTCAGCTTTGAAACTGGCAACCCAAATGAGCGACTCATGTGAGGCTCATTCTGCTGCTTTCTGATTGGATATTTTTAAGAGAATTCAAGTTCCTTTGAGTAGATTTTTCATAATTATTGTGTTAATTTTAAACATTTCCTCCTGTATTTCACAGGGTACTTGGGCTACACCAGCGGCTTCTCTCTGTCCTGTATGGTCTTCTTCCTCTCTGCTGTGAGTTTGCTTCTTTTAAACCATAAAATGAAATACCAGCAGTTACCAGGACCTGTTTTATAATCTTGTTGTAATATTTTAATCCTGGTGATGTCCAGGTGATCTATAAAAAGTTCAACATCCCCTGTCCTCTGGAGGTGTTTGTGAATCAGTCCTCCAGCGCTGTGGCCCCGGAGGACATGTGCACCGCCAAACTCTTCACCATCAACTCACAGGTGACACCACAGAGCTAACCCGCTAACCGCCTCGTTCCAAACAGGAAGTGAGCATGGGAGCACTTCCGGCTCCATCAGCTCTGGCTCCGATTGACTTTACATTAAA
Source organism: Paratrypauchen microcephalus (assembly GCA_036785185.1). Lineage (NCBI taxonomy): Eukaryota > Metazoa > Chordata > Actinopteri > Gobiiformes > Gobiidae > Paratrypauchen > Paratrypauchen microcephalus. Next base: position 3,543,119 of record JAVJIX010000103.1, on the reverse strand, counting down.
AAAACACCATACCTCTCTCTGTACCTGCAGCTGTCAGACTTCTCATTTTGGTCTTAAAATGTTAATATTAACCCACTCTACATGATCCTGGTGTTTTTATTTTCCTATTCCTAATATGGAACTCGACTCCAAAATCACCCCTATAACCGCTAGCCTCATGAGCTTCATTTGACTGGAGCCGAACGCCGTGGGTGACGTCACGCTCCCTCACTCCACGTCTTTATACTGTCTGCGGGTTAGACTCACTTTATTTTACACTGTGCAAGTTTTTTGGAGGTTCCGTCACATGCTCGTCGCCATAGAGATGACATTGCTTTGCCTAGAATGTTCCACAGTATGGCATTAAACTTGAATGTTGTGGCATCAAACTCACACATATATATATATCATCTATTCATTTACAGGTTACAAAAAAACCCCCAAAAAAACATGCATTCTGAGGCTGCTGTGATGCCATTACCCGCTTGTCTCCATGGAGATTGACGTTTAATGCCATACTGTGGAACATTTTAGGTAAAGTAATAGCGTTCCCATGGGGACTAGCTCGGCCTGTCACGATAATTAAAACTATACTATAATAATTACTACCATCCATCCATTTTCTTCCTCTTATCTGGGGCCAGGTCACGGGGACAACATTCTAAGCAGGGACTCCCAGACTTCCTTCACCCCGGACACTTCCACCAGCTCCTCCGGGGGGACCCCAAGGTGTTCCCAGGCCAGCCGGGAAACATAAGCTGTGTCTCAATTCTCAGTGTGCACAGTTCGGAGTGTGGTTTTAAGGGTACCCAGACTGCGTCGGCAAATTGCGACAGGTCTCGCAACTACCAAATGCAGCCGTCGACTCCATTTTCTCCCGTAGAAGAAGTAGCGCGCGGTGCATGCTGGGATATATGACTACGCGAAGTGTGCTTTTTCACGCAATTGGTCCATACCCCGATTTCCATGGAAACGACTGCGATCTTCAGACTGCGCAAAAACTGCACAAAAACGAAATGGGACAGCAGTCGTCGCGCCGGAAGTGATAGACATGTCCTTAAAACCACGCTCCGAACTGTGCACACTGAGAATTGAGACACAGCAATATTCCTCTCAACATGGAGGAGCAGCGGCTCTACTCCGAGCCCTCCCGTGTGACTGAGCTCCTCACCCTATCTCTAAGGGAGCGCCCAGCCACTCTGCGGAGGAAACTCATTTCGGCCGCTTGTATCCGCGATCTCGTCCTTTCGGTCATTACCCAGAGCTCATGACCATAGGTGAGGGGAGGAACGTAGATCGACGGTGAATCGAGAGCTTTGCCTTTCGGCTCAGCTCCCTCTTCACCACAACGGTCCGGTACAGTGACCGCATCACTGTCAACGCTGCACCGATCCACCTGTCAATCTCACGCTCCATCCTCCCCTCACTCGTGACCCCGAGATACTTGAACTCCTCCACTTGAGGAAAGGAGTTCAAATATCTTGGTACTACTAAGTAAATACTACTATATTAAAAACTGGAACAATATTTTTTGGGGGTCAGTTTTTATCATGTGTACATTGTCTTTGCGTGACTGGGAAATGTGTGGTTATTTTTGGATAGATAAAATTTTATTTAAAAGTGAAAAAATGCATAGCACACTCAGATGGCCTATGTCCAAAAGATTTTTGTCATCCAAAGCAAGAAAAATTATCTGACTAAGGCTTTTTGACGAAACATTATTTAATTATTTAAAAAAAAAAAAAAAGCTTTTGGGCATTGGCCGTCTGAGTGTGCTCCTCTACAAGAACTTTGGTGTGTGCGTTTTCTGTTTCATGAGATTTAATTTCAGCCGTAGAAGGTTGCATAAATCACTTATGACTCATTTTAGGCTACGTTCACACTGCAGCCTGAAATGACCCAAATCCGATTTTTTCGCCCCTGTATCTGATCTTCTAATGACAGTCTGAACGACACAGATCCAATTTTTTCAAATGTGACTCAGGCCGCTTGGTTATGTGGTCCTAAAACATACATATCCGATCCGATCTTCAGTCTGAACGGCCAGGTCGCGTTGATCCGACCTGGGTGTGTTTCCTCCAGCGAGAGTGGTACAAGTAGGCCCTCACAAATGTACACAAACGTTCTTCTCGTCATGCGAAAATAGTATATGAACTCCGTGTCAGTGAAGCGGCGAAGCACGTAGCAATCCCACCACTCTTGTCTGCGACTTCGCACCAACACGGTCATTTCTACGGACGTTGTTGCCACCGCCCCACAAAACACCGTGGCCAAAAACCTTGTCCTTCTCCTCCATCTCCTCCTCAAAACAAATAAGCTGTACATGTTTTGGCTCTGGTACGACAGCAACTTTAGGCAACTTCCGTAAACATTGAGCATGTGTGACGTCATCATGTCCTCCAATGGGCATGTGGGACACTTTTGGGGCGTTTAAAGTTCACACTGGAGATCACATACAAGTCGCATTTAATTGGAAATGTGAAAGACCTCGCAAAAAAAACGGACTTAGCAAAAAAATCAGAATTGAGCATTAAGCCCTGCAGTCTGAACGTAGTCCTAGATGCAAACTAAGTACTAAAGTCTTTCATTCTGGTGTTTTATTTATTGCATCTCATTTTTTTGTGTCTGCGCCTTAAATTCATTTCAATATTCTCGTTTATGGTCTATATTTTTATCATCGGCATATCGCACACCTAAATGTGTTACCGCGACAGGTCTGGTACAAGCAAGTGGCGCCCCCGTCCTGTAGAAAACGTTCCACAGTGGAGCTTTAATGACGTGCTGCTGTCTTCCTGTGTGTGTGTAGACGGCGTACACTGTTCCCATCCTGGCCTTTGCTTTTGTGTGTCACCCCGAGGTGCTGCCCATCTACACCGAACTGAAGAAGTAAGAGTCGGGTGTTGCTGTTCTCAAACCGCTCCATATTACGGAAAATAATCTGTTCTGAGGTTTTAGTCATGTTCTAATGCTTTTACCTCCTCAAAAACACCCCTGGAGTTGTTCTGTTTCATTCACATGTTTGAGTAACTCTTTATTATCAGTCTGTCCACAATTCCAAAGCTCAAAATGCTCCGTTCCACCTTGTGATGTCATGAAGCCGTAGTTTTTAAGTTGTGTGATTCACCCAAACCCTGCATATTTAAGCTGAGCTCTTCTCTCAAGAGGAAAACGTTCTGTTCCACCTTATGATGTCATTAGACTTGGACTTAGAAAAACTTTATTGATCCACAAGGGAAATTATTTGGGTACAGTAGCTCAGTCATCAAATATAATATATATCTGGAATAAATGGAATAGCAAAAAAATAAATAAATAAAAAATAGCAAGAGACCGGACTTATTTTTATTTTTATATGTACGAATCAAAATAAATTACAAAAATAAGTAATAATAAAATATCAAATATCAAATCACAGCTATGTCCTGTGTGCTCCACTGTGTTTTAAAACTCCATTTATTTACTAGAATTATTTGAATAATTTGAGCCCCGGAATTGCCGATCTCTACTGAACAAAAGGTAAAAGTAGCTGTGCACTTGAATACTATTGTTTGATGACATCACAAGGTGGAACAGAGCGTTTTGAGCTTTGGAGATGTGGACAGACTATGGCTGCGTCACATTTATCTGTCTTACCCCTTCCCCTTTATCCACGTCTTTGTCTTGCCCTTCAATACCGATCTGAGAGGGCTCGGGGTACGAATGTTCCCCTAAGAAATGGGACACCACTCGATTACCGTTTGCGGCATCGTCCATCATCATACGACGCAGAGAATTAGGCTGTGTCCTATTCCTCTGTCTTACCCCTTCGTCTTAACCCTACCCCTTGGTTTTGCGCATTCATGTGAGGGCAAGGGGTGTCCCGATTCTAATTTTAATCAAGGGCTCAGGTCACGACCGAGGGCTACATACCCCTTGAAACGAAGTAAGCTCTCGACCAGACTTGAAACGAAGGGGTACGCCTACAAGCTCAGGCAGGTTTTGGGATCAGGATGGCAGCGTCACATCGACCAGCCAAGGAGTCTCATAAATGTATTTTCAGCAGTTGTAATTATCGATTAACAGTTTAGGAGGTTTACAATTATGACGCTTATGTTCTACGTTACTTTTAGTGAACTGTTGTTGCGGTGTCTGTTTATCTATAAACAAGCTAGTTTTTTTGTCGAGCTGAGGTACCCGATAATCCTTGACATTTGTTTACATTAATTGTTGTCGCCTCTGTAGACGTAGCAGCTCAGGTAGAGGCGAGGGATGATGCCGCAAACGGTAATCAAGTGGTGTCCCATTTCTTAGGGTAACATTCGTACCCCGAGCTCTCTCAGCTCAGTATCGAGGGGCAAGACTAAGACGTAAATAAAGGGGAAGGGGTAAGACAGAGAAATGGGACACAGCCTAATAATAAAGTGTTACTCAAACATGTGAATGAAACAAAACACAACTCCAGAGCCGTTTCCCAATTCAGCGAGTGCACGGTTCGGAGTGTGGTCTCAGCCTGCAGTCGAGGCGGCGCATACTCGCTCAGCCCTGACGGCAGTCCGTGGATCGCATGGGCGTCTGCGAAATGGAACAGATCTCGTCCTAAAGACAAAAATATTATTATATTGCGACTAGTAATACTTCGAATTGGGACATGGTTATACTGCACTGTAGAATATCCAGCATTACAACAGCAAAGGAAATATAGAAGTGTAAGGGGAAAAGCATGTGAACGGTAATACAGATGCCGTGAACTATGCCGTTACGGCTACCGTCACACGTTTAGCGTAGTTTATGAAGAGTTTCATGTAGCATAGTTGTAGGTGAGGTGAACCAGTACACACATTTTATAGTGACGTCGCAACTGTCACATGGCGATGTTGCTGGCGAGTCCATCTTTGTAGTCATATATCCTGCCGCGCTGTGCATGCTGGGGCTTTTGAGTGTGCGAAGCGTGCATGTTTGCATGCTTGGTCCACGCCCCGATTTCCATGGAAACGACTGCGCTGTTTGGACCGTGTCTTAACTGTGCATGGGACAAAAACGAAATGGAACAGCAGTTGTCGCGCCGGATATGACGCACATCACCTTCCAAGCACGCTCCGAACCGTGCACTCGCTGAATTGGGAAACGGCTCAGGTCTGTTTTTGAGGAGGAAACAACATTCTAACGTAGAACTGAAAATAATATGAGCTCTTTAAAGTGCTTAAAGGTGGATAGTCCCTTTGGCCAATATTTATCATCAGTTAAGTGGGAATTTGTAGGAAAAAACTGTTGAAAAGTACAAAAATACAGGAAGTAGCTCTTAGTTCTAAAACAATACCATCCAGACGTACTCGATTCAGATACCTGCTCAAATGAGTATCTAGTTTCGATTGCAGTTTAAGTATTGATTAGGGTCTGATTTTCGAGACTTTTGACAACATGTGACTTCTTCCTGTGTTTCCTTCAGTCCGACCAAGAGGAGGATGCAGAACATTGGCAACGTGTCCATCTTGGGAATGTTCACCATGTATTTCTTCACGGCCATATTTGGATACCTGACCTACTACGGTGAGTCCTGCTGCGGTCCCATCACCGTCATCTTCCTCCAGAATGTGTCAGAATCTGTAGAATCTTTGAAGACACTTACACTACATTACACTCGATACTCAATACCGATTCTGATACTGCGGTGATAATGAAAAACAGTCTTTCTTTAGACAATAGAATGTGATTTTTTTTAACCTTAAATCAAAGTACTTTCTTTTCTGTTCTCATATGGCCTTACGTGTGGGTAATCCCTCAGTGGTCCAGGTCTAAACCAGGTCCATGGGCGTATAGTCGTCTATGTGCCCTTATACTTATTCTGCTACAGCTCAAGATCGTTCTAAAGCTATAAACCTTTTTCACAACGGCCAAAAATGCCCCATTATAAGTTTGAAGAACTTCGGGTTAACAGTTTTCTGTGGCAAAATATCTGTGGAAATGTCCGGCGTTTTCTCCACCAGCTTCATAAATCTGCTCCATCGCCAGATCTTCAACCAACAAGGTCCACAAAGGAGAAACATTCTTCGTGAAGAATTGATCCAAAACGATCAAAGGAAGAAAGACGAAAACTTAAAAGGCGAAAAACGACTGAGCAAAACCAACGTTATGGTCTGCCTGAGATGTTTAGCATTCGAACTTCACAAGTCCATCCATCAATGGGAATATTGACATCACAAATTCGATTTTTTATTTTAATTCTAGAATCACTCTGAGTTAACGAGTTCCTTCTGTTTTATTCATGATCATATTGTTAGTTTTGCTTAGTAGTCATCATTCGCCTTTAAGCTTACGCCTTTCTTCTCTTGATCGTTGGAGATAAATTCTTCATGAAGAATGTTTCTCCTTTGTGGACCTTGTTGGTTGAAGATCTGGTGATGGGGCAGATTTTTGAAGCTGGTGGAGAAAACGGCAGACATTTCCACAGATGTTTTGCCACATAAAACCGTTAACCGGAAGTTCCTTAAACCTACAGCGCGGCACTTCCGGCCATTATGAAAAAAGTCTACTCAGGAAAGGTGAATTACTGTCATGTGAATGTTTTTTAGTACAGAGAACCCTCGCTCTATCGCAGTTCACTTTTCGCGGCCTCGCTGTTTCGCAGATTTTTATTTTTTCAATTTTTTTTATAGTGTAACATTTTTTTTTACAGTGTAACATTGTGTCCTGCGTCCTGATTGGCTAAGAGACTAGACCAGGACTAAACGTGGACTAAACCAGGTCTAGACCAGAACTAAACAAGGTCTAGACCAGGTCTAAACCTGGACTAAACCAGGTCGAGACCAGAACTAAACCAGGTCTAGACCAAGTCAAACCTGGACTGGCCCTGGACTAAACCGGGACTAGACCAGAACTAAACCGGGACTAGACCAGGTCTAAACCGCTCTTTGCTGGTTTCGTGCGGCTGTTTTGTGGTTCGGGCTGAGAGCACGTGGTCCAGGCGCGGTGGTTCTATCTCGTGCTCGCGGCGTCGCGCCGATCACCTTTCTCTGTCACGGATTTGTCCACGATGAGGGGTGCACGTGTGGAGCTTCTCCAAGGGGTTGGTGCGCGTCGCATTGCGTCCTCGCACGTCCGGTGGGGCTTCCGAGGCCGTGTCTCCCCCCGCGTCACTATTAATGCATTTTGTTGAAAATCTACAAAAGTTTGAGTGTTTAAACAAGAGAAAAATGTGAGAGGCGATTTTAACCTTAAAACATGTAGAATAATTGTAAAACCGGGACTAGCCCGGAACTAGACCAGGACTAGGCCAGGTCTAAACCAGGACTAGGCCAGGTCTAAACCAGGACTAGGCCAGGTCTAAACCAGGACTAGGCCAGGTCTAAACCGGGATTAAATCTTTGCCTTGTTTCGTGACGGTGCACGTGTCCGAGCGCACCACCCCACCCCACCACCCCCTGCTTCTATTAATGCATTTTAATGAAAATCTACGAAAGTTTGAGTGTTTAAACAAGAGTGAAATGTGAGAAAATGTTAATACCAATCTGAGAAAGGTGTATAATGTGTGTGGTGAGGCGTTTACAGCCTTAAAACAGCCGTAAAATATAAAGTTGTCCTACTTCGCGGATTTCACTTATTGCGGGCTATTTCTGGAACCTAACCCCCACGATAAACGAGGGATTACTGTATTTGAAACCTTCTCAAATATTTATATTGTTTTTAATCCTTTTATCAGTTAGTATCTGATTTTCAATACTTCTGACAACCCTACTAGGTCATTAAAAAGAAGGCATAAAACTATTAAACGCCATCATCGGCAGCCATTTTGTTTAGTTAGTTTATTTGATTTATTTGACAGGGACAGTGTACAGGAGCATTAATCACAAAAAATGCAAAAAAGATGCTTTGTACCAAACTTTAGCTCTTGGTGCTAATTTCCATCTGCAGACCCTGAGACAAACAACATCACAAACAATGAAAATAAAGCATAAAAGCAGTGCAATTCAGAATATTTACAGTGGCGGTGATACATTTCATCAATTGGTAATAAATAATTCAAACTCTTTCCCCAATAACTGTTCCCCCTTCTCCTGTCTAGTCTTTAACGCTGACACGTCTGCACTCTTACAAATTGTTTAATTTCCAGGCTAAACATTTTTAAGCATTTGCAGAATTTTTGCTCAGTTGGAAGTTTGTTCCATTCTGAGATTGTTTTAAATGAAAATGCAGATTGTCCTAATGATGTTTTCCTTTTTGGTATTGCATGTTGACCACTGACCGTTGACCTGGTTGTTCTGACCATCTGATGTTAAAAGGTTATACTTTTTCAGTGGTGGTGGTGCCACATTATTGATAATCTTGAATAATAACCTTAGATTGGCCAGTTTTATGGCCAGTTTTAATTGTATTATCAAAGTTTTTATGTTTAGTTAATATCTGACAGTGATGGTATTTCCATGGTTTCCGATCTAGAATCTTAAGTGCTTATAAAGAGAATCGAAAGGTTTTATTGTGGTTTGGTTGGCTTGTGACCAGCATGAAACGCCAAAGATTAAGTGAGGTAGTATCATTGCATTTAGATTTTTTCTTGCGTCTCCTCTATTGCCATGGTGACCCCTGACTGTTGTCTCCCAGGGAACACGGAGCCTGAGCTGCTGCACACCTACAGCCTGGTGGACCCTCTGGACACTCTGATCCTGTGTGTGAGGCTGGCAGTGCTGGTGGCCGTCACCCTCACCGTGCCCGTGGTGCTCTTCCCGGTGAGACATACATACATGCATACATACATGCATACATGCATACATACATACATACATACATACATACATACATACATACATACATACATACATGCATGCATACATACATATAGTAGGGATGTCAGTTAATTAGATTAATTAATTACGCTGCAAAATGAACGCGTTATAAAAATGAACGCAATTAATTAAGATTAAGCCGATTAAGCCTTTATTTGGTCTCACACACAATGACACACAGTGGCACACGGGTGAAATTTGACTTCTGCATTTGACCCATCCTTTTTCAGGAGCAGTGAGCAGCCATCTTTTTCGGCGCTTAATTATGAGTGTCAATTCAATGTGCAATTCAATTGAAGGACCTGTAGGCGACTTGGCAGTGGCGTCACTTCCACCTGCGTCGCTAATCAAACAAATAAATCCTGAGGGAAACTGACATGGACTCGACTCAGGGGGCGAGGCGAGCGAATCGCCGCCAGGGCCTTCGAAAGACAACTTTATTTATAAAAAAGAACAAAGACGAACAACAAGAACGCCGTGATTTGGAGCTTTTGCAAAAAAGAATTTTCTGATCACCGAAGCTCCTCCAGCCTGACGGATCATTTGAACAAAACACGTCCGGACAAGTTCCATCGTTACTGGTGATAGAGCAAGCATGAGCAAACTTCAACAAACCGCCAAACCAACAAACCATGTTCGCAGAATTTGGGAAACAAATCTCTCTCCCTCTCTCGATTAAAATGCAATTAATGAGATTAATTAATTACAAATCCTGTAATTAATTAGATTTTTTTTTTCAATCGCCTGACAGCACTAACATACAGACCTGTAAATAAGCAGTGAGAGTCCATGTCTGACCTGTACATTTTCATACAGATGTTGTATGAGTGTGTTTTACAGTGTGTGAGTGAGAGGTGGGAGTGAGTGCTGTCGGCATTTGTCATGTTTTATGAATTGTGCGGGTGATGTGGCTGTGGTCCATGTTTGCCTCTTGCGTTATCTTAATAATAATAATAATAATAATAATAATAATAATAATAATAGTAATAGTAATAATAATAATAATACATTTTATTTATAAAGCACTTTTCAAGACACTCAAAGACGCTGAATCTTATCATTTTATATGCACTGTCCCTTTAATAAATAAATGCAAATACATACTATAAGGCAAGGAAAGATACAGTACAAATTGTACAGCACAATTTGTACACAAAGTAATTAGTGCTGTCAGGCGATTTAAAAAAATCGAATTAATTACAGCATTTGTAATTAATTAATCTAATTAATCACATTTTAATCAAAAGACACAGAGAGAGTGGAGACTTCCCCTTTCAGTCTTTGGCTCGCTCTCTTTCTCTCCGTGCACGTTACCTCCACTATAACCAAGACAAGACTGCTGGCAGACCTGCAGAGTGCACCTGTATACCCCCATTCCCCCTCCCACATTACATAACATTCATTCGAAAGCTCATTTACACCATTCCACTATTAAATGGCGGATATTTCTGGTGCTAATACAAACAAATCAAAATATAAATAATCATCATTAAAAAAAAAAAAAAGAGAGAGAAATTTAAATGAGAGGGAAGAGTGCAGAATAAAAGAAAACCTTTCAGTCATACGCAGCTAAACAGAACCATTTTGATCCTGGATTTAAAGAGTCAAAGCAGATGTCTGTCTCACATCTTCAGGAAAACCGGGTTCCAGGTTTTAAAGGTGCATTGTTTAACATTTCTAGTGGAGCGTCGGCCACCTGTTTCTCCATGGAAATGCCATTGTTTTGTCTAAAATGTTCCCTAGAATAGATTAAACCCATCTATCAAGCAGGTTACAGCACTATGCTACATTACAATTCAGATCTGTGGAGAGCCTGCCCTATTTTTGAGCAAAAGAAACAGCTGTAAAGAATAAATGCTAAATGGATATGCTTACTGTCATACCATAGAACATTCCAGACAAAGCAATGACATCTCCATGGAGACAAGTAGGTAGCGGACCCTCCACCAGAAAAGTTGCACAGTGCACATTTAATTGATACTGACACATCACATTGGGGGTGTTCTACATGTGTCTTGAATGGTAGCATGTTTAGGAGTTACCATGGTGACACAATGCACACAATAGAAAACACAGTCAAAAAGTTAAAAAATATGAAAAATATATATATATATAAAATGTATTTAAACGGCACATTTTCAGGAGCCTGTGTGTAATAAGCCCTCAGACAGAGCAGAGCCTACAGTTAGCATCACACCCCTATGGAATGTTAGTGTAAGGGACATGATTACCTCCAGGTCTTGCTGTGTGTGCTCCTCAGATCCGGCGTGCTCTGCTGCAGCTGCTCTTCCCTGAAAAGCCCTTTCACTGGTGCCGCCACGTCTGCATCGCCGTGTGTCTGCTCTTCGCCGTCAACCTCCTCGTCATCTTCGTCCCCAACATCAGGGACATCTTTGGCATCACGGGTACGACTGTGGTCACATGATCACATGAAAGTATGATTGGTCACATGAGCGTACGACTGATCACGTGAGTGCGACTGTGATCACGTGAGCGTGCGAGTGTGATGACGTGATCACATGAAAGTACAACTGGTCACATGAGCGTAGGACTGTGGACACACGAGTGTAGGACTGTGGTCACATGAGTGTAGGACTGGTCACATGAGCGTAGGACTGTGGTCACGAGTGTAGGACTGTGGACACACGAGCGTAGGACTGTGGTCACATGAGTGTAGGACTGTGGACACACGAGCGTAGGACTGTGGTCACATGAGTGTAGGACTGGTCACATGAGCGTAGGACTGTGGTCACATGAGTGTAGGACTGGTCACATGAGCGTAGGACTGTGGTCACGAGTGTAGGACTGTGGACACACGAGCGTAGGACTGTGGTCACATGAGCGTAGGACTGTGGTCACACGACTGTAGGACTGTGGACACATGAGTGTAGGACTGTGGTCACATGAGTGTAGGACTGTGGACACACGAGCGTAGGACTGTGGTTACATGAGTGTAGGACTGGTCACATGAGCGTAGGACTGTGGTCACGAGTGTAGGACTGTGGACACACGAGCGTAGGACTGTGGTCACATGAGCGTAGAACTGTGGTCACGAGTGTAGGACTGTGGTCACACGACTGTAGGACTGTGGTCATATGAGTGTAGGACTGTGGTCACATGAGCGTAGGACTGTGGTCACACGACTGTAGGACTGTGGACACACGAGCATAGGACTGTGGTCACATGAGCGTAGGACTGTGGTCACATGAGTGTAGGACTGTGGTCACATGAGCGTAGGACTGTGGTCACGAGTGTAGGACTGGACACACGAGCGTAGGACTGGGGTCACATGAGTGCAGGACTATGGTCACACCAGCGTAGGACTGTGGTCACATGAGTGTAGGACTGTGGTCACGAGTGTAGGACTGTGGCCACGAGCGTAGGACTGTGGTCACATGAGTGTAGGACTGTGGACACACGAGTGTAGGACTGTGGACACACGAGTGTAGGACTGTGGTCACACGAGCGTAGGACTGTGGTCACATGAGCGTAGGACTGTGGTAGTGTAGGACTGTGGTCACACGAGTGTAGGACTGGGGACACACGAGTGTAGGACTGTGGTCACATGAGCATAGGACTGTGGACCCATGAGCGTAGGACTGTGGTCACACGAGTGTAGGACTGTGGACACGAGCGTAGGACTGTGGTCACGAGCGTAGGACTGTGGTCACACGAGTGTAGGACTGTGGTCACGTGAGCGTAGGACTGGACGCGTAGGACTGGACATACGAGCGTAGGACTGTGGTCACATGAGTGTAGCACTGTGGTCACACGACTGTAGGACTGGACACACGAGCGCAGGACTGTCGTCACACGAGCGTAGGACTGTGGACACGAGCGTAGGACTGTGGACACGAGCGTATGACTGTGGTCACACGAGCGTAGGACTGTGGACACGAGCGTAGGACTGTGGTCACATGAGTGTAGGACTGTGGACACGAGCGCAGGACTGTGGTCACACGAGCGCAGGACTGTGGTCACACGAGCGAAGGACTGTGGTCACACGAGTGTAGCACTGTGGTCACACGACTGTAGGACTGGACACACGAGCGCAGGACTGTGGTCACACGTGTGTAGGACTGTGGACACACAAGCGTAGGACTGTGGTCACACGAGTGTAGGACTGTGGTCACGTGAGCGTAGGACTGTGGTCACATGAGTGTAGGATGAGTGTAGGACTGTGGTCACACGAGCGTAGGACTGTGGTCACACGAGTGTAGGACTGTGGTCACATGAGTGTAGGACTGTGGTCACACGAGCGTAGGACTGTGGTCATACGAGTGTAGGACTGTGGTCGCGTAGGACTGGACACACTAGCGTAGGACTGCGGACACGAGCGTAGGACTGTAGACACGAGGTGTAATGTCCTGTCCTGTGCAGGAGCCACCACGGCGCCCAGCCTGATCTTCATTCTCCCCGGCCTCTTCTACATCCGGATCATCCCCACGGAGCAGGAGCCCCTGAGTTCCAGACCCAAGATCCTGGTGCGTGTCCTACTCACACAAAACATGTGCACATATGACTTCTGTAAAATAATCACGCATTTATGCTCCGTTATCGTACATAAACATCCACGTGTTCCAAGTGCGGAAACCATCAGCATTTACACTGCCTGACAAAAGCATTAGGATGATTGTGTATTTCTGAAATTTCATAAATAATGATAACAAATGAATTTATTGATACAGTAATCCCTCGTTTATCGCGGGGGATAGGTTCCAGAAATAACCCACAATATGTGCAATCCGCGAAGTAGGACAACTTTATATTTTACAATTATTATACATGTTTTAAGGCTGTAAACGTCTCACCACACACATTATACACTTTTCTCAGACTGGAATTAACATTTTCTCACATTTCTCTCTAGTTTAAACACTCAAACTTTTGTAGATTTTCAACAAAATGTATTAATAGTGAAGCGTGGGTGGGTGGTGGGGGTGGGGGGGTGTGTGTGCGGACACGTGCGCGCGGACACGTGCACATGGATATGCGTTGTTTTGGAAAAACATATCCATGCCATGTGCGAAAGTCGAGTGGAAAGCGACCTGGATATCATTTTGGGCAAGACTAACAGTGCCGAACCGCTAACAGACGCCTCTGAGCACCAGCCCTCACCACCCGACCAGGTACGAACAGCGAGGGGCTTGGTCTAAAGCCCTGATCAGCTCTACTCCAGTAGCTTTGTCAAATAAATTCAATATCCTGGACCATGAGGATTTTCCCCCACTAACCCACGCTCACAAGGGTTGGTTGCATTTCACCCTGGCTCCAAAATCAGACCGCCCCGGAGTTCGGGGCATGGCTATCAATGCGTCGCCAATACTCCACAGCTCTCTAGGACGGGGTCGGGTTCGTCCGGTAGGTGTGATAGGGGAAGACCCACTGTCTCCTCTCTGCGCGCGAGTGTCCTCCCCCGCTGCGGCTCCCTCGAATGTGACTCTCCCCGCTGCGGCTCCCAGGCCCGTCCGTGTTGATTCTTGGCTCTTCCATGGTCTGGCTCGTGCAAGTAAACAAAGGCCACACCTCCTGTCACCCAGGCGCTCTCGTGAAGGACATCATAGACTCTGTCCCTACCACCCTGCGTGACCATCCCAGGTTTAGACCTGGTCTAGTCCTGGTTTAGTCCAAGTTTAGACCTGGTTTAGTCCTGGTTTAGTCCACGTTTAGTCCTGGTCTAGTCCTGGTCTAGTTCCGGTCTAGTCCCGGGCTCAGACTCATGTCTCCGCTGATACACTATAAAAAAAAATAATTAAAAAATTGAAAAAAAAAAAAAATCCGCGAAACAGCGAGGCCGCGGAAAGTGAACCGCGATAGAGAGAGGGACCACTGTATATTAAAGCAAATTTCATCATGTGTAAAGGCATATTATTGCAGAAATGTAACAATATCAAGTTAAATAGATTTTTATCAAAATAACCACCTTTGGCCTTAATCACAGCTTTACAAATCCTGTCTGTCCTTTCAATCATGCATATGGAGTTATTTTAAAATATTGTGTTCAATTGTGAGTATTCAAACTATTATTTTCATAATGAAAGGATGCTATGAAAACATGAGTAATATTCGTCCACAAATGGATTTGCGCACAATGATCTGAAAATATGAGACCGTGTGATAATATAATTGAATAAATGCGATGAAAAAGTATTAAGTACACCACATTTAAATAATGCTTGATACATTAAAAAGTTGGCTCAGTACCCCAGCATCACAAATTATGCCATCGTCCTAATACTTTTGTCAGGCAGTGTATACAGCCAAACTATTGTAATGTCAAGGCTGCATTCTGTCAAACAACCACCAGAGGGCACTAAGTCAGTTTGCTCTGATCTAGTATCTTACCACCACAGGGAGTGAATAAACTGCACAGCAAAACACTTTGGGAGGCTTGAAAGACGCTATAAAATCCAATGCATTATTATTCCCCGACCCAAACTGCACTCAGACTCGCAGTTCATCCTAGAAAAACAGATATTTGTTTGTGTTCTCCAGGCCGCCTGCTTCTCAGCTCTGGGCTTCGTCTTGATGACCATGAGCCTGACCTTCATTGGCATAGACTGGACAAGCGGAGAGGGGCGGAGCCTGGGTGGACATTAGCGCGAGGCCAGTGTTAGCAGCGTCCCGGCCCCGCCCCCCCTCCTGGGCCCTGGGTGCGACGGTCGCTGCAGGACTACTCCACATGGCTCTGCTGGAGTCCGGACTGTGGGCGGTGGACTGGGCTCCTCGGGCCCTTAGGTTGAACCCCGTGTGTGGTGATCATGGCCCCCACGCCATGACAGGACTCTGATGTTATTGTAAAGACGTGTAGCAGGTTAATCAGCAGTGATCAAGTGAGTCTGTGCAGCTTTGGACCCCACTGACTGTGGCTCAAGGTTCTGTGGGTGAAGAGAATAATTCATTGTGCCATGAAAATGTGCTTTTTCGTGCTAAATGCCAAATAAAGTGTTCCAGCGTTTTACTGTGTCATCTTCATACTAGGGCTGTCAGTTTAACGCATTCATTAGATTAATTAATTACACCGCAAATTAACACGTCATAAAAATTAACGCAATTAATTATGAGCGGGAATTCAATACGCAGGCATTTTAAATTTGGCCTGCAGGGCCTTTGAACGGCAAGTTTATTTATAAAAATGTGACGGAGCAGGTCCGTCCCTCAGAGCGTTGTCCTCGAGGAGAGCAACTGAAGACACATACGCCCGTTTCCTTATCTGCTGCTCCGCGCGCCGAACCCTTTTCATTATCAACCATAAACTAACTCTCATAACCTCTCCAGCGTGTTCTGCCACGACTCAGGGTGCACACTTGGAAGTGCCAGTTTTGTCCATCCAAATCACGCGTGTAGAGTCCCTCAGTCGTCCAGGTAGAATCCATGATAAAAGGAGAAATTCAATTTGTCAACTGGACAAAGTTTGTTTGGTCGAAAACGTTTCGCCGCTCATCCGAGAGGCTTCGTCAGCTCTGGTTCTAGTGCTGGTTAGACCCTGTTTATATCTAGCTGCAGGGAGGAGCTCACTACACTGAAATAGCTCTGAAACTATCTCCACTAATCTGTCTCTTTGTTTTTCAAATTCCTCTGGCGACTAGTTTAGCCTCCCTATTCAAGCCTAACGACCCTCTCCACCCCTCTGCCCTGGCTTGTCTGCCCTAATGTTTCTTTGTCTGTTTTTGACTTGGTTTGAGAATCGAATTATAAATGGGAGACAAGTTATGTCTAACTCCCCCATTTCTGTTTAACAACGGATTCTCTTTTTTGACAAAAAATCGCGCTAAACCCGATCATTAACTTCCCCTCACTCTGACGCCTTCTCCCTCCTCCCGCGGTGCGATCTGGCATGAGAATACAAATAATTGCACAGGCAATTATTTGTATTCTCTGTATATTTGAAGCTTTGTATATTATTTATTGACGTTGCATGAAAGTTACTGTACATGCTCACCTTTTGGCACCAGAAGTATTCGCCATTTAATAGTGGAATGGTGTAAATGAGCTTTCGAATGAATGTTCTGTAATGTGGGAGGGGGAATGGGGGTGTACAGGTGCACTCTGCAGGTCTGCCAGCAGTCTTGTCTTGGTTACAGTGGAGGTAACGTGCACGGAGAGAAAGAGAGCGAAACAAAACGCGTGACATTTTGACATTAGGTACAGTATTCCAGCCTGCTGCACTATGTAACTTTCCTGGTGCTTTAATCTCGTCTGTATTATATTCAGGCGAGTCTTTTGTAAGAGAAATAGTCTGTTTTTAAAGTTCTGAGGAGAACTGTTCACATTTTTGGGGATGTGGGAACCCACACTTCACATCTTGTCTAGACTCAGCCATGGAAGGAGAAGCTCTTATCCAGTGTTCCCCAAACTGTTCCACAAAGGGCCGGTGTGGCTGCAAGTTTTCTTTCCAACCAACCAAGGCCACACCTTCACCTGTCTGAAGACTGAGATCAGTTGATTAAATGAGTCAAGTCTGGTGTGCTGCTGCTTGGTTGGAAAGAAAACCTGCAGCCACACCGGCCCTCTGTGGAACAGTTTGGGGAACACTATCCATGTCCCAATTCCCAGAGTGCACGGTTCGGAGCGCATCCAGCGCGACAACTGCTGTCCCATTTCTTTTTTGTCCAATGCACAGTTAACATGGCACAGTTGTTTCCATGGAAATCGGGGCGTGGACCAAGCGCGTGAAAGTGCACGCTTCGCGCACTCATATATCCCAGCATGCACGGCGCTCTACTTCTTCTACGGGAGAAAATGGAGTCGGCGGCTGCATCTGGTAGTTGCGAGACCTGTCCCATTTCGCAGACGGCCATGCGGTCCGCGGAGTGCATTCAGGGCTGAGCAAGTATGCACCGCCTTGACTGCAGTCTGAGCCCCCTTCAAACCACACTCTGAACCATGCACTTTGAGAATTGGGACACGGCTACTGTCTTATAGGCACAGCCCAAAAGCCTGTATGTAACCAGGAAGCTCTGCAGCGCCCCCTTGCATCTATAGATGTATCAGACGTATAAAAAGAGGCTGTGTCTCAAATGGACGGGGTCTTGCCTTGGTGCTTGGTCTGATCTAGGCGTGGTAAAAAAAATACAAAATTTCAGGGGCATGGATCCAAACTGCTTTCATATCAAAATATAACCCCTTCCCCCATATTTTTAATTGCTCGATTTATAATGATTAGGCTATAATTGTTTTAAATTAAATTCAAACCCCTCCTTTCAGCTGTGAATATTTGATGCATGTTGTAGCTCCGTCTCTCTGAGGCCTGTTCCCTGAGCCGTGAGGACTGGAAGGAAATGACTTTAGGGAAACTGACTTATGAAGCAAGGTGCATTTGAGAAACAGCCCTGAGATCTTCTAATTCCACATATACCACACCAGCACGAGCTCTCCCCATGCTCTTGCACTAAAACGTTTGACAATAACATGACTTTTTCCACAATTCTCTGTCCAACATGTTTGACTTACGGTGCTTGATTGTGGCCGATGTTTGACCTGCATGTTTTAATCACAACGAGAAAACAAATATTCAAATGGACACAGGAGCCTGCAGTGAGGAACAGGTAAGAGCTGCTTTGGAGGTAAGAAATCCAAAATGTTCCTGGCCTATTGTGTGGTCATTGTAAACACATGTTTGTAGCTGCTTTATTTGAAATCAAGGCTAATGTAAGGGCTGTTTCCATAAAACACATTGTTAGCACGACTGCACATCTACAGGAGTGTGACAGATGTACTAAGATTAGAAACTGTAACTTGCACACAAAGTCAGAGTCTGTGAGAGTGATTCAGAGCACTGCTGTATCTGCAGGGAAGATGGTGAACGTTTTAGTTGGTCATTTTGTGCACCAACTTCATGGGTTCTGTTTAAAGACCATACAGTGTATTTACCTTGTGGACATGTTTCGGCTGCAAGTCGTCTTCTGAACTGTGACAGTGTACAAAAACAGAAGACAAAATGTTTTTGGATTCATTTTGTGCACCATTCTGCACAAAAGTGTGAGTGTATCAGTTCAAATAAAAAGACTAAAACCAAATAAAAACGCTGTATCTCTTTAAGAAAAAAAGGTTTGAGAACCACCAAAACACAGGCCACAGATGAACAAAGTTTGTGAACCAATTTAACAGAATTATATATTTTTTCCAACATATACTTCCTCATATTATCACTTGTTTCTACAGGGTGGTGTGATAGCAGGAGGACTTTGCACCAGATGCCCTACCTGCAGCACATGGTTTTCACTGTGATTCTGTTCTGGTCCGTTATTGAGAAGTCTGTCTCTTGTATTTATATGGATTATTATTGTAATAGGTGCTTTAAGTACATTTAAACATGGACGTTACAAAGCAGAAAATCAGATGTAATCATGTCTCATTCCTGTGTCCACAGGCAGAGGCCAGAGCTTCTTCAGAGGAGTGAGTCCTCACACTGTCCAGCTCCAGACTGTGTCTCTGTGGGTTTGATTCTGTTTAAGACAACACAGAAGTGTGGAAAACACACTTCTTCTTTTACTTTAAAACCTTCAAAGGACATTTGATGTTGCATGAAGATGTAATTGTGTCGACAGAATTAAATTATACATAAAAAATACCATAAAATGATTCATTTTCATGATCAGGCAACGTAATATGTGCATTGTGTGATTTAATCACATTTCATCAACATGAAAAAGTCATTTTATTGTGAAAAAACAGTGCATAGAATAAGATTCAAAGTCTAAACATGATTCAATTTCACGCAGCCGCTTTCTATATTATTTTTTTCTTCAAATTCAGCAACTGCATCTCCCTGCTCAGCCCTTCTCTCACAGACCATCAGCAAAAGTGGAAGTGAAAGTCATTTCACAATCGTGTGGTTTGTTCAGAAGACTCACTCCTCCTCACACCTCACTCTCCTCACTCTCCATACTCTCCTCACTCTCCATACTCTCCTCACAGGTTTGTTCACAAGACGTTATTTTATTGCGAGAGCTAAATTTTATTTTTTTTTGGCGGCGGTGACCACTCCAGTGCAGGTGGTCAGGGTAAGAGCAGGACACTCAGACTCGGACCACACCCCCAGGACAATACACTCATACAGAGACCCACGCACGGTGACAGTAGTGAGCACCACAGGAAGTGGAAGTCTGTTCATGCAAAGTCTCACGACTATACACGTGGACTGCAGTAGATAATAGACCGGTGAGGTTGAAAGTAACTTTTTTATAGGAGTGTCTGGCCATACCCATACCATTGTTTTTCAGCAGTACATCAGTAATTTACAGCGACATTTTGTACAGTGAGTACACATTTTGTACTGTGTACCTGCTATCACATTTCTCTGCGTTGTCATGTTCTTCCTTGTTCTTCCTTCCGCCTCTGAAGAATCACGGGAGCTTTAACGGACCCAGGTGAGGTCTTTTTACTCTCACTGTTACAGAGTTTGACTCCAGAATCCAACTCTTTTGTACTAATTATAACTCTATATGTGATGGTATAAGATAAAATAAGATAAGCTAAAATAAGATAAGATAAGATAAAAATAAGAAGATAAGATAAGACTTTATTGATCTCACGCAGGAGAAATTTACTTGCCACAGTAGCTCCAGGCAGAGACAGTTTGAACAAGAAAGAAAGTGCATGCAGGCAAGATTAAAATAAAATAAGTAATAATAAGATAAATAATAATAATAAAACAGTAGCTAGGGGAGTATGGAAAAAGTATTGCACGTTTGGCCTATATAGTAGAATTATACAGTCTGATGACGGTTATTGATTTTATTCCATCAGTAATGAACAGTTTCACAGTTTGTGTTTGGATTGAATATAAGCTGACACGTGCTACGGAAACTTCTGTATTTCCGCACGTGGCGCTTCTGTTACAGTAAACCACATGTTCTAGTGAATGATCGATCTATAATAATCTATAACTGCTCCGTCACCTCACACATGTTCACTAACAAAGGGTTTTATAGCACATTTTATCACCCGTTTATGAGGTGATTCCACATTTAAGATTTTTATTATTGATCAGTGGCAAAAACTGTTGAGTCAAAAAATCGTTTTAATTTATTGATTACATGATAGACCCAAGATTCCTCTGTCTCCTCCTCACTGAAAATCCTCTCCTGTGTTCAGTAGAACCTCCTCATTCTCCTCACACCTCCTCACACTTCCTCACACTTCCTCACTCTCCTCACTCCTCCTCACTCTCCTCACTCCTCACACCTCACTGTCCTCACACCTCCTCACTCTCCTCACACCTCCTCACTCCTCACACCTCCTCACTCTCCTCACATCTCCTCATCACACCTCCTCACTCTCCTTACACCTCCTCACTCTCCTCACTCTCCTCACACCTCCCCACTCCTCCTCACACCTCCTCATTCTCCTCACACCTCCTCACTCTCCTCACACCTCCTCACTCTCCTCACTCCTCCTCCTCCTCACACCTCCTCCTCCTCCTCACACCTCCTCACTCTCCTCACACCTCCTCACTCTCCTCACATCTCCTCACACCTCCTCACTCCTCCTCACACCTCCTCATTCTCCTCACACCTCCTTACTCCTCCTTACTCCTCCTCACTCTCCTCACACCTCCTCCTCCCTCCTCTCCTCACACCTCCTCACTCTCCTTACACCTCCTCATTCTCCTCACTCCTCCTCACTCTCCTCACACCTCCTCACTCCTCCTCACACCTCCTCATTCTCCTCACACCTCCTCACTCTCCTCACACCTCCTCACTCCCTCACACCTCCTCATTCTCCTCACACCTCCTCATTCTCCTCACACCTCCTCACTCTCCTCACACCTCCTCATTCTCCTCACACCTCCTCACTCTCCTCACTCCTCCTCACTGTCCTCACACCTCCTCACTCTCCACATACCTCCTCACTCCTCCTCACACCTCCTCATTCCTCCTCACACTTCCTCACTCCTCCTCACACATCCTCACTCCTCCTCACACCTCCTCCTCCTCTCCTCACTCTCCTCACACCTCCTCAACCCTCCTTACTCCTCCTTACTCTCCTCACATCTCCTCACACCTACTCACTCTCCTCACACCTCCTCACTCTCCTCACACCTCCTCACTCCTCCTTACTCCTCCTCACTCTCCTCAGTCTCCTCACATCTCCTCACACCTCCTCACTCTACTCACTCTCCTCATTCTCCTCACACCTCCTCACTCTCCTCACACCTCCTCACTCCTCATACCTCCTCACTCCTTCTCACACCTCCTTACTCCTCCTCACACCTCCTCACTCTCCTCACACCTCCTCACACCTCCTCACTCTCCTCACACCTCCTCACTCTCCACATACCTCCTCACTCCTCCTCACACCTCCTCATTCCTCCTCACACTTCCTCACTCCTCCTCACACATCCTCCTCCTCCTCACTCCTCCTCACTCTCCTCGGTCTCCTCACATCTCCTCACTCTCCTCAGTCTCCTCACATCTCCTCACACCTACTCACTCTCCTCACACCTCCTCACTCTCCTCACACCTCCTCACTCCCTCCTTACTCCTCCTCACTCTCCTCACACCTCCTCACTCCTCCTTACTCCTCCTTACTCCTCCTCACTCTCCTCGGTCTCCTCACATCTCCTCACACCTCCTCACTCTCCTCACACCTCCTCACACCCCATTCTTCTTACAGCTCCTCACTCCTTACTCCTCCTCACTCTCCTCACACCTCCTCATTCTTCTCATTCTCCTCACACCTCAACAACAACAAAAACATGTAGAAGATGCAATTCAAAGTTGAGTCTTTTGGTACAAATCTGAAACAGGCTCTGCTTTATTCTTGTGTGATTCAGACTTTGACCAGCAGAGGCCAGGCACTTTACGGTTTTTAAGTGTGTAATAAACCAAGTATCAGTGGAAATCTTCTCGTGTCCCCTCTCCTCTCAGCTGTCCTGGACACATGTTAAGGACGATCGTAGCGCTCTCCGCCTGAGCTCTGCCACACACAACTCCTGTCACAGACTAAATATTGATCTTTTCTCCAGGTGATGTGTGGGAGCTTCTGGTGCTGTAGACAGCTCTGCCCCAAACATGGACCCTGTGTCCACAGAGCGGTGAGTTTATTTGCCATGTATTCTGAGTGACATGAAACTTTGATTAATCCTAAAAATGTGAACAAAGTTTTATCATATTTATCTTTATCATGTATTAGTATTTGTCTCTTATGTATCTTCCTACGTCCGTTTGTATTTTCACTTTCACTTTGTGACCTATAGGCCTTCTCCTGCTTGGAGCAGTGTGTCTCTAAAGAGTGACAACTCCAGATATGAACCTCCAACCTTCAGTGAACCCAGGTAAGGACTTTCTTTTCACACTGCTCCCTTGCATTATTTAAAAAGAGCTTAAACCAAACTCCTTTTTGCCGTTTATTTGGAGTTAAAGTTTAATTTATCCTAAAAATGTGAGCAGTGTTTTAGCTTAGTTATTTATGTGCATTTATTAATATGTGACCGACTACGGCAAAAGCTGCCACAAGTCGCTCAGGGCAAACAGGAGAAAATCGTGTTTTTTTTTTTCCCCAAAAAATTTGTGATTTTCGTTTTTTTGCAAAATGTGTTAGTTGAGATCATGAAGAAGCCACTCCATGTTTCAGATAACAGCATTGGTCGCTTTAAAAACATTTTGTCTTTGAAATTGGCTAGTTTTTCTGAAAGAATCGGGGCGTGTAAATGACCATAATTACCATACTGGTGCTACTGGCCATTCATGTGATGATTAGTGTTCTTTTGTTTTCTTCTTCCACCAATCGGCTGTGAGTAAACCTTGGGGCTACTTAAGCTGCGGAGCTGTATGTAAAGATGTAATGTTTTGCGGATGAGCTGAATCGTGGCTGTTTTACTGGATGCCGATCTGTCGACCTCGCACAGAGGAGCTGATCGTAAGATATCAGATGTTTTATCTACAGTAACATTTGAAGAGTATAAGGACAGTGAAATGGAGAAAATCTGTAACTTTGACTGTAAATGATAGAAGATAAGAAGGAAGGAGAACTCTCTCCTCGGGACACGTTCATGTCGCCAGAAATTTTTCCGGAGCTCATGTACAGAATGTGATTGAAGTCTTTAGCTGCCAAAAGACAGAGGCAGGATACGCGAATAATTGGACAATGAGGCAAACAGTAGTTACATTAGACAAGACCAACAGAAAGCCCCGGACAAAAAGTAAGTGTCCCCGATGATGTTTTAGGAACACATTTCTGTTTCTTATGGGGTGAGTAAAGTGCCTCTAAACTTTGACACTACAGACTTTAGGACATGTTTAAATACTAATTCAGCTTTTGTGTGGTCATATTATTTCTGCATCAAAAGGAGATATTTAGCTGAAAGCAGGGGGCTTGTGGAATTGTCAACATTAGCATCATATTACATCTTATTCCAATGGACTACCAAAATACTTCATTTTACTGCATTGTACTGCATAATGCAGTATTTTAAACAAGAAAAACTGCAGTTTTCCTGTTATACACTGCAGTTTTTTTCATAAGGGTGAGGAACAGAATACATCCAGAGTCAGGTGACCCATTATGTGTATTTCTTATTCTGCCTTTATGACTTTGACTTACGATATTATCCTGTGTATTATTGATTAATGAACAGGCTTTTTGTTATAAAAGCATCAACATTTTAACAATCCATTCCATTTTTAACAAAGTCTCTTCTAATTCTGACCTGCCCTGAATGTAAACACCGCACCACAGTGATAGTCAGTGATGGGGGAGGGCTTATCTTAATGTCATGCAAATTAGCTCCTTTCTGCTCCACAGCTCTATCAACTATCTCTATCAACACGGTTTTACTCAGCTCGTTGTTTTCTTATGTGTATGATTTCAAGTTACCCAGGTAATGACTTTCTGGTGGTAATTTTATTGGCATTTTTTCTGTCTCCTCTTTGAAATCTTAAGAGGCCTGGACTGGTAATTGGGCATACCGGACATTTTCCCGGTGGGCTGACAGTCCTAGGCCAATGCTGTTTTTTTTGTTGTTGTTTTTTTAACTTAGAGACCGGCCCACAATTTAGAGGAGGCAGCCCATTGGTCCATCTCCAATATAGACAGTGGACTAAAGCAATCAGGACATAGAAGCTTACGAGAGCGGTCCCACCCCTTTCTCTGCACTGATTCCCCCCAGTTTCAGGGGTGAAGAAGTTACGAGTAAAAGATGAAAAAATCTCAGTATAGACGCTGCAAAATGTTCTAAAATAACAGACATATTCTCTGGAGGGGCTGGAGCCTCCACGTCCTCTGCAGCCCAGGCTGAAGGTGGACAGGGAGAGGAGCAGCCAGAGACTGTGGACAGGGAACCCGAGGGAGCCCGACCCGAGGGAACCCGAGGACCAGGGAAGTGTAGCACAGGCACAGCAGGTCAGCAGGTAGTAATGTCAGGATAATGTCGGGACTTTTATGAAAAGCGCTCACCTTTTGGTGAAATTTGCTGTTTTAAAGCCAAAAGTTTTTTTTTGTGTGTGTGTGCAAGATGCATTTTAAATAAACTGTTGAATGTGTAGTTACTGTGAGTTTGCTGGTGGTTTTGGGGATTTTTCCTTTAAATGTTGCTCCCTGGTTTCCCCTCGGCCAAGACATAACAATAGTATAATACTTTGCTTCGGGGAACACAAACTTAAATAAGTCTGTTGTGCTCTGCTAATTATGAGGGGCCGATCTAAACCAAAAATGCCAGGGCCGTTTTTTTGTCCCAGTCCAGCCCTGAATCTTAACAAAATGTAATTACTTTGTCTGTCATAACCAAAACAATAATAAATACTTATTCACTTTCAGGCCTGCTTCTCCTGCTTGGAGCAGTGTGTCTCTAAAGAGTGACCACTCCAAAGGAGAACCTCTAAACTTCAGTGAACCCAGGTGAGGACTTTCTTTTGACACCACTCCCTTGCACTATTTAAAAATAGCTTAAACCAAACTCCTTTTTGCCGTTTATTTGGAGTGACATGACCCCTTAAACTTTCATTCATCCTAAAAATGTGAACAGTGTTTTAGCTTATTTATTTAGGTCAGGGGTGCTCATTACGTCGATCGCGATCGACAGGTCGATTGGGGGCCACGTGTCAGTCGATCGTCAGGGCTTAATGCTCATTTCCGATTTTTTTTGTGAAATCCGATTTTTTGTGCATGCGCCCCGGAGGACACGACGAAGTCACACGCAGCGAGCGCGCTCAATGTTAACGGAATCAATCAATCAAACAATATTTATAAAGCGCTTTTCATACAAAATTGTAGCACAAAGCACCTTACAGTGATAAAGGATTAGAAGATTGACCTTTATTGATCTCGCACAGGAAGTAGCCTAAAGTTCCTGTGTACTGGAGCCAGAACATGTACAGCTTATTTGTTTTAAGGAGGAGAAGGAGAAGGACAACGTTTTTGGCCACGGCGTTTTGTCGGGCAGTGGCAGCCCCACGTCCATAGAAATGAACGTGTTGGTGCGGAGTCGCAGACAAAAGTGGTGGGATGGCTACGTGCTTCGCCGCTTCACTGCAGGCATGAAAATCCCTCACATTTCGGCGAAATATGCCGATACGCCGATACGTTCGGGATATGTCCCTTTCTCGGGAGCTCCGGATAATTAAAGTATGTGGAAACGTGAACTACCGACAACACGGCAAACTGTTACAACAGAGCTGACGCGTTGTTATGGGGTGAGTCATATTATCATAATATTCTGACTAAACTGGGACTAAACCAGGTCTAAACTAAGACTAAACCAGGTCTAAACCAGGTCTAAACCAGGTCTAAACCAGGTCTAAACCAAGACTAAACCAGGTCTAAACCAGGTCTAAACCAGGACTAAACCACGTCTAAACTAGGTCTGAACCGGGACTAAACTGGGACTGAACCAAGACTAAACTAGGTCTAAACCAGGACTAAACCAGGTCAAAACCAGGTCAAAATCAGGTCAAAACCAGGACTTCCTTGGTAGATCTCGGCACACCATTAACCTCAAAAGTAGATCCCGGTCAAAAAACTATTGAGCACCCCTGATTTAGGCACATTTATTAATATTTGTCTCTTACAATTCTCCTTTTATATTTTCACTTTCACTTTGTGACCTATAGGCCTGTTTCTCCTGCTCCGAGTAGTGTGTCTCTAAAGAGTGACAACTCCAGATTTGAACCTCCAACCTTCAGTGAACCCAGGTAAGGACTTTCTGGTGGTATTTTTATTGGCATTTTTTCTGTCCCCTCTTTGAAATCTTAATAGGCCTGCACTGGTAATCGGACATACCGGGCATTTTCCCGGTGGGCTGACAGTCCTAGGGGACAATGCTGTTTTTTTTTGTTTTTTGTTTAAACTTATAGACCGGCCCACAATTGTGACCGACCCCGGGATTTCAGGACACATATGATCCCGGAGGTGTTTTGAGTTATTCACAGATTCTAAGGTTTCCAATTATGGCTTACACATGAAAATCTGACCGTATTTGAAGAAGTTGTTGCTATTTGAAAGCAGGCACAGCAGATTTTCGAAAGCCCTGAAAAAAGCTCTCAAAGTTTGCCCTCTTCAGCCCTCCTTGCCTAATTTGCATGACATTAAGCTAAGCCCTCCCCCATCATGACTATCTGTGGTATGGTGTTAATGTCCAGGCAGGTCAGAATCATTTAATAATTTAATAATACACAGGATAATATGTTAAGTCAAAGTTTAATACAAAATTTACTTATAGTCAGGAAGTACAAATAGCATAGCAAAATAACCAATATAATTTAAAAAAGTAATAAATTATGTACCAAAAATGTACCAAAATACCAAGGTACAGGTATTTAAGGAGTATTTCACAGGAGGTAATACTGCTCAATTGAATTTCGTATTGCACATAATATAGCAAAGTATATATACTGTATATAGCACGTCCATTTCGTACTGCACGTATTATACAATGTATTATACAATGTATTATACAATGTAAAATAAAAAGATCAACAATAATGCAATGAAATACTTAGGATCAAGAAGAACTGTTGACTCGCCAAGATAGTCAGGAACTACTAATAGTATAGCAATGTAACCAATATAATTTTTTAAAAAGTGATTAAATATGTACAGGTATTTAAGGAGTATTTCACAGGAGGTAATACTGCTCAAATGAATTTTGCACATAATATAGCATAGTATAATAGACTATGCTTTAAATAAATAAATACATGTCATATATATGTATATATATTACTGCTGTCAGGCGATTAAAAAATTAATCTAATTAATTACAGGATTTGTAATTAATTTAATTAATCACATTTTTTAATACATTTTTTAAAGTGGTTTATTGTGCTCTCCCACAGGGCAAAAAAGGTGTCAAACGTGTGATTTATAGGCCTAGTGGTACAGTGAAAACACTGCAGACTTCCCCTTTAAGTCTTTGGCTCACTCTCTTTCTCTCCGTGCACGTTACCTCCACTATAACCAAGACGAGACTGCTGGCAGACCCCAATACCCCCATTCCACCTCCCACATTACGTAACATTAATTCGAAAGCTCATTTGGACCATTCCGCTATTAAATGGCTAATATTTCTGGTGCCAAAAGGTGAGCACGTACAGTAGCTTTCATCCAGCGTCAAATAATATACAAAGCTTCAAATATACAGAGAATACAAATAATTGCCCGTGTAAATTACTCATGGCTCACATGACCCCCAGAACCCGTGAAACTGGAGGATTTAAACTCCAGACGCGGATGTGTCCGGGTTTGCCAGATCGCACCACGGGAAGAGGCGGCAGCGCGGGGTGAGTAAATGATCGGGTTTAGCGTGATTCCAGAGGCCTGGGAGCTTGAGAGTTCTGCGCAGTATCTTTGCTGTTCCTAGTACTGCACTTTCCTGGACTGAGATGTCTGATGTTTTTTCCTGGGATCTGTTGTAGCCACTCCTCCAGTTTGGGGGTTACAGCCCAGAGTGCTCGGATCATCACGGCCACATGCCTTCACCTTCCAGGTCTTCTCCAGCTCTTCCTTGAGCCCCTGATATTTCTCTAGTTTCTCGTGTTCCTTTTTCCTGATGTTACCATCGCTTGGTATTGCAATGTCCACCAACACGGCTCTGTTCTGTTGCTTATCCACCACCACTATGTCTGGTTGGTTCGCCATCACCATTCTGTCAGTCTGTATCTGGAAGTCCCACAGGATCTTGGCTCGGTCATTCTCCGCAACCTTCGGAGGTGTTTCCCACCTTGACCTTGGGGTCTCCAGCCCGTACTCTGCACAGATGTACACTATGCCCGACACTTGGATGTGTCGCTCCATGTATGCTTTCCCTGCCAGCATCTTACACCCTGCAGTTATGTGCTGGACTGTCTCAGGAGCCTCTTTGCACAGCCTACACCTTGGGTCTTGTCTGGTGTGGTAGATCTGGGCCTCTATTGCTCAGGTGCTCAAGGCCTGCTCCTGTGCAGCCAGGATGAGGGCCTCTGTGCTGTCCTTCAGACCAGCCCTCTCCAGCCATTGGTAGGATTTCTTGATATCAGCCACTTCAGTTATGTTTTGGTGGTACGCCCCATGTAGGGGTTTGTCCTGCCATGATGGTCCCTCCAGCACCTCTTCCTCTGCACTCCACTGTCTGAGGCATTCCTAGACCACATCATCTGTCGGGACCTTGTCCTTGATGTACTTATGAATTTTGGATGTTTCATCCTGGACAGTGGTTCCCACTCTCACTAGTCCTCGGCCTCCTTCCTTCCGGCTCGTGTACAGTCTTAGGGTGCTGGATTTGGGATGGAACCCTCCATGCATGGTCAGGAGCTTTCGTGTCTTAACATCTGTGGTCTGTATCTCCTCCTTTGGCCAGCTTATGATTCCTGCTGGGTATCTGATCACTGGCAGGGCATAGCTGTTTATTGCCTGGGCCTTGTTCTTGCCATTGAGCTGACTTCTTAGGACTTGCCTTATTCGTTGCAGGTATTTGGCCGTAGCCGCTTTCCTTGTTGCCTCTTCAAGGTTGCCATTTGCTTGTGGGATACCAAGGTACTTGTAACTGTCCTCAATGTCTGTTATTGTTCCCTCTGGGAGTGAGGACCCCCTCTGTGTGGACTACCTTCCCTCTCCTGGTCACCATCCTACTACATTTCTCAAGCCCAAATGACATTCCAATGTCTGTGCTGTAGATCCTTGTGGTGTGGATCAGTTAGTCGATGTCTCGCTCACTCTTAGCGTACAGCTTGATGTCATCCATGTAGAGGAGGTGACTGATGGTGGCCCCATTTCTGAGTCAAGTCTGAGTTATTTCTGCATCAAAGGGAGGTATTTAGCTGAAAGCAGGGGGCTTGTGGAATTGTCAACATTAGCATCATATTACATCTTATTGCAATAGACTACCAAAAATACTTTTCCATTTTAACAAAGTATCTTCTCATTCTGATCTGCCCTAACACCACTAGGCTAACACCACAGAGAACCTGAGAGAACCCGAGGGACAGAGTGACCAGGGAAGTGTAGCACAGGCACAGCAGGTCAGCAGGTAGTAATGTCAGGATAATATCGGGACTTTTATGAAAATCGCTCACCTTTCAGCGAAATTCACTGTTTTGAAGCCAAAACAGGTGACCTACATGGATCGTGTAGATTCAATGAGAAGTTTTGTGTGAGTGTGTGTGTGTGCAAGATGCATTTTAAATAAACCGTTGAATGTGTAATTACTGCGAGTTTGCTGGTGTTTTGGGGGATTTTTCCTTTAAATGTTGCGCCCTGGTTTCCCCTCGGCCAAGACGTAACAATAGTAAAATACTTTGCTTCAGGGAACACAAACATAAATCAGTCCAATGTGCTCCGCTAATTATGAGGGGTCGGTCTAAGCCAAAATTTTCCTCGTGGGCCGACAATCCTAGGGGCCAATGCTGTTTCTTGTGTGTTTTGTTTTGTTTTTTAACTTAGAGACTGGCCCACAATTTAGAAGAGGCGGCCCACTGGTCCATCTTCAATACAGACAGTGGACTAAACCAATCGGGATATAGAAGCTTACGAGAGCGGTCCCACCCCTTTCTCTGCACTGATCCCCGCCAGTTTCAGTGTTTAGCGTGGAAACATGGAGAAACGGCAGAAAGGGGGTGTGGAGAAGTTGCGACTAAAAGATGAAAAAATCTCACTATAGGCACTGCAAAATGTTCTAAAACAACAGACATATTCTCTGGAGGGGCTGGAGCCTACACGTCCTCTGCAGCCCAGGCTGAAGGTGGACAGGGAGAGGAGCAGCCAGAGACTGTGGACAGGGAACCCGAGGGAACCCGAGGGAACCCAAGGGAACCCGAGGGACAGAGTGACCAGGGAAGTGTAGTACAGGCACAGCAGGTAAACAGGTAGTAATGTCAGGATAATATCGGGACTTTTATGAAAATCGCTCACCTTTCGGAGAAATTCGCTGTTTTGAAGCCAAAACAGGTGACCTACGTGAATCGTGTAGATTCGATGAGAAGTTTTTTTTGTGTGTGCAAGATGCATTTCAAATAAACTGTTGAATGTGTAATTACTGCGAGTTTGCTGGTGTTTTGGGGGATTTTTCCTTTAAATGTTGCGCCCTGGTTTCCCCTCGGCCAACAATAGTAAAATACTTTGCTTCGGGGAACAGAAACATAAATTAGTCCAATGTGCTCCGCTAATTATGAGGGGTCGGTCTAAAAATGCCAGGGCTGTTTTTTTTGGCCCAGTCCAGCCCTGAATCTTAACAAAATGTAATTACTTTGTCTGTCATAACCCAAACAATAATAAACACTTATTCACTTTTAGGCCTGTTTCTCCTGCTCCGAGTAGCGTCTCTCTAAAGAGTGACCACTCCAGATTTGAACCTCCAACCTTCAGTGAACCCAGGTAAGGACTTTCTGGTGGTATTTTTATTGGTATTTTTTCTGTCCCCTCTTTGAAATCTTAATAGGCCTGAACTGGTAATCGGGCATACCGGGCATTTTCCCGGTGGGCCGACAGTCCTAAAAACAAAACAACACAAAAAAAAAAAACAGCATTGGCCCATGCTGTTTTTTTTTTTTGTGTTGTTTTGTTTTTTTAACTTAGAGACTGGCCCACAATTTAGAAGAGGCGGCCCACTGGTCCATCTTCAATACAGACAGTGGACTAAACCAATCGGGATATAGAAGCTTACGAGAGCGGTCTCACCCCTTTCTCTGCACTGATCCTCGCCAGTTTCAGTGTTTTAGCGTGGAAACATGGAGAAGCAGCAGAAAGGGGATGTGGAGAAGTTGCGAGTAAAAGATGAAAAAATCTCGCTATAGACACTGCAAAATGTTCTAAAATAACAGACATATTCTCTGGAGGGGCTGGAGCCACCACGTCCTTTGCAGCCCAGGCTGAAGGTGGACAGGGAGAGGAGCAGCCAGAGACTGTGGACAGGGAACCCAAGGGAACCCGAGGGAACCCGAGAGAACCCGAGGGAACCCGAGGGAACCCGAGGGAACCTGAGGGAACCCAAGGGACAGAGTGACCAGGGAAGTGTAGCACAGGCACAGCAGGCAAGCAGGTAGTAATGTCAGGATAATATCGGGACTTTTATGAAAATCGCTCATCTTTCGGCGAAATTCGCTGTTTTGAAGCCAAAACAGGTGACCTATGTGAATCGTGTAGATTCGATGAGAAGTTTTTTTGTGTGTGCAAGATGCATTTTAAATAAACCGTTGAATGTGTAATTACTGCGAGTTTGCTGGTGTTTTGGGGGATTTTTCCTTTAAAAGTTGCGCCCTGGTTTCCCCTTGGCCAAGACGTAACAATAGTAAAATACTTTGCTTCGGGGAACAGAAACATAAATTAGTCCAATGTGCTCCGCTAATTATGAGGGGTCGGTCTAAGCCAAAAATACCAGGGCTGTTTTTTTTTTGTCTCAGTCCAGCCCTGAATCTTAACAAAATGTAATTACTTTGTCTGTCATAACCAAAACAATAATAAACACTTATTCACTTTTAGGCCTGTTTCTCCTGCTCCGAGTAGCGTCTCTCTAAAGAGTGACCACTCCAGATTTGAACCTCCAACCTTCAGTGAACCCAGGTAAGGACTTTCTGGTGGTATTTTTATTGGCATTTTTTTCTGTCCCCTCTTTGAAATCTTAATAGGCCTGAACCGGTAATCGGGCATACCAGGCATTTTCCCGGTGGGCCGACAGTCCTAGGGGCCAATGCTGTTTTTGTTTTGTTTTGTTTTGTTTTTTTAACTTAGAGACCGGCCCACAATTTAGAAGAGGCGGCCCACTGGTCCATCTTCAATACAGACAGTGGACTAAACCAATCGGGATATAGAAGCTTACGAGAGCGGTCCCACCCCTTTCTCTGCACTGATCCCCGCCAGTTTCAGTGTTTAGCGTGGAAACATGGAGAAGCAGCAGAAAGGGGATGTGGAGAAGTTGCGAGTAAAAGATGAAAAAATCTCGCTATAGACACTGCAAAATGTTCTAAAATAACAGACATATTCTCTGGAGGGGCTGGAGCCTCCACGTCCTTTGCAGCCCAGGCTGAAGGTGGACAGGGAGAGGAGCAGCCAGAGACTGTGGACAGGGAACCCGAGGGAACCCGAGGGAACCCGAGGGACACAGTGACCAGGGAAGTGTAGTACAGGCACGGCAGGTAAACAGGTAGTAATGTCAGGATAATATCAGGCCTTTTATGAAAATCGCTCACCTTTCGGCGAAATTCGCTATTTTGAAGCCAAAACAGGTGACCTACGTGAATCGTGTAGATTCGATGAGAAGTTTTTTTTATGTGTGCAAGATGCATTTCAAATAAACTGTTGAATGTGTAATTACTGCAAGTTTGCTGCTGTTTTTGGGGATTTTTCCTTTAAAAGTTGCGCCCTGGTTTCCCCTCAGCCGAGACGTAACAATAGTAAAATACTTTGCTTCGGGGAACACAAACATAAATTAGTCCAATGTGCACCGCTAATTATGAGGGGTCGGTCTAAGCCAAAAATGCCAGGGCTCTTTTTTTTTGTCCCAGTCCAGCCCTGAATCTTAACAAAATGTAATTACTTTGTCTGTCATAACCAAAACAATAATAAACACTTATTCACTTTTAGGCCTGTTTCTCCTGCTCCGAGTAGCGTCTCTCTAAAGAGTGACCACTCCAGATTTGAACCTCCAACCTTCAGTGAACCCAGGTAAGGACTTTCTGGTGGTAATTTTATTGGCATTTTTTCTGTCCCCTCTTTGAAATCTTAATAGGCCTGAACTGGTAATCGGGCATACCGGGCATTTTCCCAGTGGGCCGACAGTCCTAGGGGCCAATGCTGTTTTTTGTTGTTGTTTTGTTTTGTTTTTTTTAACTGAGAGACGCCCACAATTTAGAAGAGGCGGCCCACTGGTCCATCTTCAATACAGACAGTGGACTAAACCAATCGGGATATAGAAGCTTACGAGAGCGGTCTCACCCCTTTCTCTGCACTGATCCCCGCCAGTTTCAGTGTTTAGCGTGGAAACATGGAGAAGCAGCAGAAAGGGTATGTGGAGAAGTTGCGAGTAAAAGATGAAAAAATCTCGCTATAGACACTGCAAAATGTTCTAAAATAACAGACATATTCTCTGGAGGGGGCTGGAGCCTCCACGTCCTTTGCAGCCCAGGCTGAAGGTGGACAGTGAGAGGAGCAGCCAGAGACTGTGGACAGGGAACCCAAGGGAACCCGAGGGAACCCGAGGGAACCCGAGGGAACCCGAGGGAACCCGAGGGAACCTGAGGGACAGAGTGACCAGGGAAGTGTAGTACAGGCACGGCAGGTAAACAGGTAGTAATGTCAGGATAATATCGGGACTTTTATGAAAATCGCTCACCTTTCGGCGAAATTCGCTGTTTTGAAGCCAAAACAGGTGACCTACGTGAATCGTGTAGATTCGATGAGAAGTTTTTTTTATGTGTGCAAGATGCATTTTAAAATAAACTGTTGAATGTGTAATTACTGCGAGTTTGCTGGTGTTTTGGGGGATTTTTCCTTTAAATGTTGCGCCCTGGTTTCCCCTCGGCCAACAATAGTAAAATACTTTGCTTCGGGGAACAGAAACATAAATTAGTCCAATGTGCTCCGCTAATTATGAGGGGTCGGTCTAAGCCAAAAATGCCAGGGCTGTTTTTTTGTCCCAGTCCAGCCCTGAATCTTAACAAAATGTAATTACTTTGTCTGTCATAACCAAAACAATAATAAACACTTATTCACTTTTAGGCCTGTTTCTCCTGCTCCGAGTAGCGTCTCTCTAGCGAGTGACCACTCCAGATTTGAACCTCCAACCTTCAGTGAACCCAGGTAAGGACTTTCTGGTGGTATTTTTATTGCCATTTTTTCTGTCCCCTCTTTGAAATCTTAATAGGCCTGAACTGGTAATCGGGCATACAAGGCATTTTCCCGGTGGGCCAACAGTCCTAGGGGCCAATGCTGTTTTTGTTTTGTTTTGTTTTGTTTTTTTAACTTAGAGACTGGCCCACATTTAGAAGAGGCGGCCCACTGGTCCATCTTCAATACAGACAGTGGACTAAACCAATCGGGATATAGAAGCTTACGAGAGCGGTCCCACCCCTTTCTCTGCACTGATCCCCGCCAGTTTCAGTGTTTTAGTGTGGAAACATGGAGAAGCAGCAGAAAGGGGATGTGGAGAAGTTGCGAGTAAAAGATGAAAAAATCTCTCTATAGACACTGCAAAATGTCCTAAAATAACAGACATATTCTCTGGAGGGGCTGGAGCCTCCACGTCCTTTGCAGCCCAGGCTGAAGGTGAACAGGGAGAGGAGCAGCCAGAGACTGTGGACAGGGAACCCGAGGGAACCCGAGGGAACCCGAGGGAACCCGAGGGAACCCAAGGGACAGAGTGACCAGGGAAGTGTAGCACAGGCACAGCAGGTCAGCAGGTAGTAATGTCAGGATAATATCGGGACTTTTATGAAAATCGCTCACCTTTCGGCGAAATTCGCTGTTTTGAAGCCAAAACAGGTGACCTACGTGAATCGTGTAGATTCGATGAGAAGTTTTTTTTGTGTGTGCAAGATGCATTTTAAATAAACTGTTAAATGTGTAATTACTGCGAGTTTGCTGGTGTTTTGGGGGATTTTTCCTTTAAATGTTGCGCCCTGGTTTCCCCTCGGCCAAGACGTAACAATAGTAAAATACTTTCCTTCGGGGAACACAAACATAAATTAGTCCAATGTGCTCCGCTAATTATGAGGGGCCGGTCTAAGCCAAAAATGCCAGGGCTGTTTTTTTGTCCCAGTCCAGCCCTGAATCTTAACAAAATGTAATTACTTTGTCTGTCATAACCAAAACAATAATAAACACTTATTCACTTTTAGGCCTGTTTCTCCTGCTCCGAGTAGCGTCTCTCTAAAGAGTGATCACTCCAGATTTGAACCTCCAACCTTCAGTGAAGCCAGGTAAGGACTTTCTGGTGGTAATTTTATTGGCATTTTTTCTGTCCCCTCTTTGAAATCTTAATAGGCCTGAACTGGTAATCGGGCATACCGGGCATTTTCCCAGTGGGCCGACAGTCCTAGGGGCCAATGCTGTTTTTTGTTGTTGTTTTGTTTTGTTTTTTTAACTGAGAGACTGGCCCACAATTTAGAAGAGGCGGCCCACTGGTCCATCTTCAATACAGACAGTGGACTAAACCAATCGGGATATAGAAGCTTACGCGAGCGGTCTCACCCCTTTCTCTGCACTGATCCCCGCCAGTTTCAGTGTTTAGCGTGGAAACATGGAGAAGCAGCAGAAAGGGTATGTGGAGAAGTTGCGAGTAAAAGATGAAAAAATCTCGCTATAGACACTGCAAAATGTTCTAAAATAACAGACATATTCTCTGGAGGGGGCTGGAGCCACCACGTCCTTTGCAGCCCAGGCTGAAGGTGAACAGGGAGAGGAGCAGCCAGAGACTGTGGACAGGGAACCCGAGGGAACCCGAGGGAACCCGAGAGAACCCGAGGGAACCTGAGGGACAGAGTGACCAGGGAAGTGTAGTACAGGCACGGCAGGTAAACAGGTAGTAATGTCAGGATAATATCGGGACTTTTATGAAAATCGCTCACCTTTCGGCGAAATTCGCTGTTTTGAAGCCAAAACAGGTGACCTACGTGAATCGTGTAGATTCGATGAGAAGTTTTTTTTATGTGTGCAAGATGCATTTTAAAATAAACTGTTGAATGTGTAATTACTGCGAGTTTGCTGGTGTTTTGGGGGATTTTTCCTTTAAATGTTGCGCCCTGGTTTCCCCTCGGCCAACAATAGTAAAATACTTTGCTTCGGGGAACAGAAACATAAATTAGTCCAATGTGCTCCGCTAATTATGAGGGGTCGGTCTAAGCCAAAAATGCCAGGGCTGTTTTTTTGTCCCAGTCCAGCCCTGAATCTTAACAAAATGTAATTACTTTGTCTGTCATAACCAAAACAATAATAAACACTTATTCACTTTTAGGCCTGTTTCTCCTGCTCCGAGTAGCGTCTCTCTAAAGAGTGACCACTCCAGATTTGAACCTCCAACCTTCAGTGAACCCAGGTAAGGACTTTCTGGTGGTATTCTTATTGGCATTTTTTCTGTCCCTCTTTGAAATCTTAATAGGCCTGAACTGGTAATTGGGCATACCGGGCATTTTCCCGGTGGGCCGACAGTCCTAGGGGTCAATGCTGTTTTTTTTTTGTTTTTTTTTTTTTTACTTAGAGACCAGCCCACAATTTAGAAGAGGCGGCCCACTGGTCCATCTTCAATACAGACAGTGGACTAAACCAATCGGGATATAGAAGCTCACGAGAGCGGTCCCACCCCTTTCTCTGCACTGATCCCCGCCAGTTTCAGTGTTGAGCGTAGAAACATGGAGAAGCAGCAGAAAGGGGATGTGGAGAAGTTGCGAGTAAAAGATAAAAAAATCTCGCTATAGACACTGCAAAATGTTCTAAAATAACAGACATTCTCTGGAGGGGCTGGAGCCTCCACGTTCTCTGCAGCCCAGGCTGAAGGTGGACAGTGAGAGGAGCAGCCAGAGACTGTGGACAGGGAACCCGAGGGAACCCGAGGGAACCCGAGGGACACAGTGACCAGGGAAGTGTAGCACAGGCACAGCAGGTCAGCAGGTAGTAATGTCAGGATAATATCGGGACTTTTATGAAAATCGCTCACCTTTCGGCGAAATTCGCTGTTTT
The DNA here is from genome assembly GCA_036785185.1 of Paratrypauchen microcephalus. Taxonomy (NCBI): domain Eukaryota; kingdom Metazoa; phylum Chordata; class Actinopteri; order Gobiiformes; family Gobiidae; genus Paratrypauchen; species Paratrypauchen microcephalus. The sequence continues at coordinate 3,505,302 of JAVJIX010000103.1, read as the reverse complement.
GAAGCCAAAACAGGTGACCTACGTGAATCGTGTGTGTGCAAAATGCATTTTAAATAAACTGTTAAATGTGTAATTACTGCGAGTTTGCTGGTGTTTTGGGGGATTTTTCCTTTAAATGTTGCGCCCTGGTTTCCCCTCGGCCAAGACGTAACAATAGTAAAATACTTTCCTTCGGGGAACACAAACATAAATTAGTCCAATGTGCTCCGCTAATTATGAGGCGTCGGTCTAAGCCAAAAATGCCAGGGCTGTTTTTTTGTCCCAGTCCAGCCCTGAATCTTAACAAAATGTAATAAATGTAATTACTTTGTCTGTCATAACCAAAACAATAATAAACACTTATTCACTTTTAGGCCTGTTTCTCCTGCTCCGAGTAGCGTCTCTCTAAAGAGTGACCACTCCAGATTTGAACCTCCAACCTTCAGTGAACCCAGGTAAGGACTTTCTGGTGGTATTTTTAGTGGCATTTTTTCTGTCCCCTTTTTGAAATCTTAATAGGCCTGAACTGGTAATTGGGCATACCGGGCATTTTCCCGGTGGGCCGACAGTCCTTTTTTTGGTTTTGTTTTGTTTTTTTAACTTAGAGACTGGCCCACAATTTCTTTCTGGTGGTATTTTTATTGGCATTTTTTTCTATCTCCTCTTTGAAATCTTAACAAAATGTAGTTACATTTTCTGTCATAACCGAAACAATAATAAATACTTATTCATTTTAGGCCTGCTTCTCCTGCTCCAAGTAGTGTCTCTCTAAAGAGTGACCACTCCAAAGGAGAACCTCTAAACTTCAGTGAACACAGGTAAAGACTGTCTGATCTCACAGTTATTAGCTCTGACTCTGTTGGACTCCAGCATTGATCATTTGTGTTTGTGTATTCTGTTTAAGGCCAAAGGAATCCTCCACTTCCACCAGTGTTTCCAGGTCAAGTGATGCTTCTAAATGCGACAATACAAGGTACATGGCACGTCCAGACTGACATAATGTCTGGGAGTTAGTGACATGAGGACATGTCTCATTTTGTCCTTATTCACATGTTCCTGCTCTGAGCAGTGTCTGTCTAAAGAGTGACAAGTCTCGAAGAGAAACTCCAGCCAGTGTTTACATTTGAATTTGTATTATTAAAGGCTCCATGAAACCACAACCTCCAGCAGTGTTTCCAGGTCCTCAGAGGCAGATCCTTCCAGCGCGGATCATTCAAGGTAAGGAACACATCTTCAGAGACATCTTAACCATGACAATTAGTGCTTCAATGTAACACTAAGATGTGATCATATTGTATCTAGTGGTTAATAAATTGTTCTCTGCCACAAAGAAATCATTTTCTCATTACTTATGCATGCACTGAAATGAAAGTTCAGTCAAAACATAGCAGCCAAATGGGCATCTTAAAAAAAGGAAAAGAGTTCATTTGGACATTGGACAGGAGTGGCAGTCTCTCCTAACCTGGCTCATGCCAGATTGAGATTTGGGTCACTCTGAATTGAGTTCTACACATTATCAATCTGGGCTCAGAGCAGACCCAGGCTCTACATTATGACTTTTTAAATGGATAAAATAACAAAAAACAAGTATCTATTTATTTAAAAAAATAAAAATAAAAAATTTGGAACACGGGGGCTAGCGCATTAGCCATGTCCAATGTAGATCCCACAAGTCATTTTACGTGAGGCCACTTTATATAAATACACAAAAGCATCATACAAAACAATTCACTACCTTCCATCTATACTTTTTCTTCTGCTTTTATGGGGCCGGGTCATGGGGGCAACAGTCTAAGCAGGGACTCCCAGATTTCCTTCACCCTGGACACTTCCTTCAGCTCCTCCAGGGGGACCCTAAGGCTTTCACAGATGGTTTCCCCGGTGGGACATGCCCAGAACACCTCCCGAGGGAGGCGTCCGGAACAGACGCCCGAGCCACCTCAACTGCTCCTCTCGACGTGGAGGAGCAGCGGCTCTACTCTGAGCTCCTCCCATGTGACTGAACTCCTCACCCTATCTCTAAGGGAGCGCCCAGCCACACCGCGGAGGAAACTCATTTTGGCCACTTGTATCCGTGACCTTGTCCTTTCGGTCATTACCCAGAGCTCATGACCATAGGTGAGGGGAGGAACGTAGAACGAGAGCTTTGCCTTTCAGTTCCGTCTTCACCACAACGGTCCAATACAGCGACCGCATCACTGCTGATGCTGCACTGATCCACCTGTCAATCTCATACTCCATCCTCCCCTCACTCGTGAGCAAGACCCTGAGATAGTTTAACTCCTCCACTTGAGGGGAGGACCCTCCACTCACCTGGAGAGGGCAAGCCACCTTTTTCCAGTCAAGAACCATGGCCTTGGATTTGGAGGAGCTGATCCTGATCCCAGCTGCTTCAAACTCGGCTGCAAACCGCCCCAGTGCATGTTGGAGGTCCCGGTTTGATGAAACTATCAGGACAACATCATCTGCAAACAGCAGAGATGAGATCCTGTGGTTCCCAAACCGGATCCCCTTCAGCCCTTGCCTGGAAGAATCCATGACTCATCGCTGTACCAGCGAGTGAGTCTGGTAACGTTTGATCCACAGAATGCGCTGCGGTTGCGCGTAGACAGACAGCTAAGTGAACCAATCAGAGATTGCGCCATCTTGATTCAAAACTGAGGCGGAACTTCCGCTGCCTAAGCGTGACTTTGCGGGCAAAGGCGGGTGCACTGACGTCACCATCTTTGAACGAATCAGAATCGCGGAGTCGGTTTGGAACCGGAGGAGCGAGAGTGGATGGAGAGTGTCCAAATGGTATCGCGGTGTATAGGAAATACAGAGAGATATCATTTGGCTGGCCAGGTAACTTCAGCCCCTGACTGCGCCTAGAAATTATCCATAAAGAAAGAAAGAATCCATAAATAAAATGAACAGAACCAATGACAAAGGGCAGCCCTGCCGGAGTCCAACATGCACCGGAAGAGGGCAAAGAGCCCCGGACTCCATACTTTCAGAGCACTCCCCACAGGACCCCACGAGGGAAACGGTTGAATGCTTTCTCCAGATCCACAAAACACATGTGGACTGGTTGGGCAAACTCCCATGAACCCTCGTGCACCTGATAGAGCTGGTCCAGTGTTCTGCGGCGGGGACAAAAACCACACTGCTCCTCCTGAATCCGAGGTTCGACCACTGGTTGGATTCTCATCTCCAGTAACCTGGAATAGACCTTATCAGAGAGGCTGAGGGTGTGATTCCCCTGGAGTTGGAACACACCCTCCGGTACCCCTTTTTAAACAGAGGGACCACCACCCCGGTCTGCCAGTCCAGAGGCAGAAGAAAAAGAAGAATGACTTTATTGATCTCACACAGGAGAAACTGTTCTCTGCATTTAATGCATCCTTATTATTAGGAGCAGTGGGCAGCACATTACTGCGCCCGGGGACCATCTCCATGATCTTGTTGTTTAGTCTTGGTCAGGACCTCAGCAGGAGGATTTTACCTGGAGCATGTTTTGGGTTGATGGGGGAAACCAGAGTGACCGGAGAAAACCCACCCAGACACGGGGAGAACATGCAAACTCCACACAGAAAGGCCCAGGGGACCCAGGGATCGAACCCAGACCATGCATGCAAACTCCACACAGAACACACGCAGAAAGGCCTGGGCAACCTGGGTATTGAACCCGGAACCTTCTTGCTGTGAAGCGTGAGTGCTAGCCACTCAGCTGTCCTTGACCGTCATGCGATGAACATCAGAGACTTAAGCTACTCAGGACGGATCTCATTCAACCCCAGAGCCTTTTCACTGAGGACCTTGCCAACCACCTCAGTGACTTGGCCAGGATGATGGACAAGTCCACCTCAGAGTCCCCAGCCTCTGCTTCCTCCTTGGAAGACGTAACAGTGGGATTGAGGAGATTCTCAAAGTATTCCTTCAGCTGTCCTTCAACATCCCCAGTCGAGGTCAACAGCCCTCCATGTGCACTGTAAACAGTGTTGGTGAAGCACTGCTTCCCCCTCGTGAGGCGTTGGATGGTTTGCCAGAATTTCTTTGGGGCTGTCTAATAGTCCTCCTCCTCCATGGCCTCTCCAAACTCCTCCCAACCCTGAGTTTTTGCCTCTGTGACTGCCCGGGCTGCAGCACACTTGGCCCGCCGGTACCCGTCAGCTGCCTCAGGAGTCCCATGAGCCAACAAAGCCTGATAAAACTCCTTCTTCAGCCTGACAGCATCCCTTACTTCCGATGTCCACCCCCAGGTTTGGGGATTGCGACAGACACCACAGACCTTACAACCACAGATACAAGTGGCCGCATTGACAATTGAGGTTGAGAACAAAGCCTACTCAGACTCCATGTCCCCAGCCTCACCCGGAATCTGGGAGAAGCTCTCCTGGAGGTGTGAGTTGAATAGACCTTCACTATACGCTTGGGTCTGCTAGGTTTTTCCAGCTTCCTCCTCCACCAGCGAACCCAACTCACAACCAAGTGGTGATCGGTTCTGCCCCTCTCTTCACTCGAGTGTCCAAGACACATGGTCAGATGACACGGCAACAAAGTCGATCATCGACCTCCGGCCCAGGTGTCCTCGTGCCACGTGCACTGGTGGACACATGGACACCCTTGTGTCCACCAGTGGTGTACGTTATGGACAAACCGTGGCTAGCACATAAGTCGAATAACAGAACACCGCTCGGGTTCAGATCAGGGACGCCGTTCCTCCCAATCACCCCTCTCCATGTGTCACTGTTGTTGCCCACATGGGTGTTGAAGTCCCCCAAAAGAACAATGCAGTCCCTGATCAATGCACTGTCCGGTTCCCCTCCAAGACACTCCAAGAAGGCCGGGTACTCTGCACTGCTGTTCGGCCCATAGGCCGACACAACAGTGAGAGACCTGTCCCCGACCCGAAGGTGCAGGGGACGCGACCCTCTCATTCACCAGGGTGAACTCCAACACATGGCGGCTGATCTGTGGGGCAGTGAGCAGGCCCACACCGGCCCGCTGCCCCTCCCTGTGGACAACACCAAAGAAATGGAGAATCCAGCCCTCCTCAAGGAGTTGAGTTCCAGAGCCCAAGCTGTGCGTGGAGGTGAGGCCGACTATATCTAGTTGGTAACGTTCAACCTCCTGCACAAGATTGGGCTCCTTCCCTCCCAGCGAGGTGACAGTCCATGTCCCCAGAGCTAGTCTTCGGAGATCCGGTCGAGGCCCCTGCCTTCAACTGCCACCCAGATCCTCCTGCATCGGCCCACTATGGATCCTCCTGCAGGTGGATGCCAATCTGGGCGACATAACTGGCCTTTCTCATCATAGAGGCTTCTGAACCGCTCTTAGTCTGACACGTTCCCCAGGACCTCTTTGCCTTGGATGACCCTACCAGGAGCATGAAACCCCTCCACCACATTAAAGGGATATGCCACCCCCAGGTCAAATTTGGGCATCTCCCCACAGTCCAGAGACTAAAATAAGTGGTGGAAAGCGTTTTCCTGGTCACCCAGCCATTGTCCGAGTCTGTCAGCACTGACCGCCGCGGTATCTGCAGCTACTCCGCGTTAGACTGGAGTCTAACGGCGCCAGAGAAAGATTTCGGCCAAAAGGAATTAATTTGCTCGATGCGTTTCCCAATTACTTTCTGTGTAGTGCGCATTCATATCGAGTGCAAATAAATGTACAAATCAACACGGAGAGCTTGCCTTGGTCATTTTGGGTGGGAACTATTTTTCAGTGCGGAACAATAAAGCCGAAGCACGCACCATGCTGCCAACAGGGGAACTCCCTTCCTGGTGCGTAACAGGGATTCCCCTGGCAGCGTGCTGCGTGCTTCGGCTTTATTGTTCCGCACTGAAAAATAGTTCCCACCCAAAATTTTAATTTGTAGCAGCCATTTTAGAACTCATTTATTGATTGTAAAATCTAATGGAATGGCTGTCAGACATGTTACACAGGCATGTTTTCCTGCTTGTTTCTTGCTATTAATTCATATTTTACCATATTTCCAGTTCTGAAGAAGAGGAAGAGGAAACACGAGATGATGAAATGGGCTTCCCAAAGTCCACACAAGGTACATATTCAAATATACGTACATATATTTTCAAGCATTTCATACTTTTACTTTTTATCATTTCAACAATCTTTTAATAATTTTCAACTAGATTTCACAAAAATCAAGACAAAAACATCAGAAAAATATGAAATGGATGTCAAGGAGAAGCTTGATTCCGCAATATATGACATGACGAATACTGTGAAGACGCACAAAGCTTTGTTCAAACAAGGGCGAACTGTACTGACTATAGGAGTGGCTGGGATTGGAAAGACTTTTCAAGCCAAGAAATATGTGGTGGATTGGGCAATGTCTAGAAAAAAGAAAAAACAACTGAAGATTTTTCTGGACCTTGAGAAGTTAAATCCCACACAAACCCTAAGTATCACAGATCTGCTCAATTGCTGCTTTGAGGGTTCCAATCAAAGTTTCGAATACAACAGTCACAAGATGATCATCATCCTGGATGGACTGGACAAATGCACTCTCTCTCTGGATTTTAAAAACAACCAGGAAGTGAAGGACATCACAAAGAGCGCTCCAGTGGACGAGCTGCTGACAAACCTGCTGCAGGGGAACCTGCTTCCCTCTGCTCAGCTGTGGATCCTGACCAGGCCTTCAGGACAGTACAAGATCCCAGAACAGTACATCCACTCAGTCACAGTGTGCAGAGGTAACATGTATTCTGTATCAAATAAAAATAAAGCTCTCTAAAATCCTCTAGTTGTATTATATAATAATGTTCTGATGTCCCATAATGATTAGTCTGGACTGCCACTGTTAACCCGTAGTTTAAAGCACATCTACATATACAGTAGTATATAGTAAAGGAATTTTGTTTTATATAACTGTGTATACAGTGCCGTGAAAAAGTATTTGCCCCCTTCCTGATTTCTGTGTTTTTTGCATATTTATCACTCAAAACATTGTCAGATCATCAAACCAATTTTAATATCACACAGAAACAACCCAAGGAAAGACAAAATTCAGTTTTTGAATGATGATTCCATTTATTAGTGCACAAAAAAAATCTAAACCTATCTGGCCCTATGTGAAAAAGTAATTGCCCCCTTAATCTAATAGCCAGTTGAGCCTCCTTTGACAGCAATAACTGTAACCAAACGTTTGCGATAATTGGTGATGAGTCTTTCACACCGCTGGGGAGGGATTTTGGCCCACTCTTCTATGCAGAATTGTTTCAATTCTGCCATATTGGAGGGTTTTCTTGTATGAACTGCCCGTTTAAGGTCACACCACAGCATCTCAATCGGATTTAAATCCGGACTTTGACTTGGCCACTCCAAAACCTTAATTTTGTTTTCTTTGAGCCATTCAGAGGTGGACTTGCTGGTGTGTTTTGGATCATTGTCCTGTTGCATGATCCAAGAGCGCTTGAGTTTGAGGGCACGAACTGATGGCCGGACATTCTCCTTCAGGATCTTCTGGTAAACAGCAGAATTCATTTTTCCGTCAATCACAGCAAGTTGTCCTGGTCCTGAGGCAGCAAAGCAGGCCCAGACCATCACACTGCCACCACCATGCTTTACTGTGGGCACCATGTTCTTTTTATCAAATGCTGTGCCATTTTTACGCCAGATGAAACGGGCTGCAGACCTTCCAAAAAGTTCAATTTTAGACTCATCGGTCCACAAAATGTTTCTCCAAAAGTCTTGAGGGTCATCAAGGTGCTTTTTGGCAAAGGTGAGACGAGCCTTTGTGTTCTTTTGTGAAAGCAGTGGTTTTCTCCTGGGAACTCTTCCATGGATGCCATTTTTGGCCAGTGTTTTTCTAATGGTGGAGTCATGAACACTGACCTTAACTGAGGCCAACGAGGCCTGTAGTTCTTTCGATGTGCGTCTAGGTTCTTTTGTGACTTCCTGAATGAGCCGTCGTCGCACTCTTGGAGTAATCTTAGTTGGTCGACCACTCCTGGGAAGGGTTGCAACTGTTCCCAGTTTCCTCCATTTTTGAATAATGGCTCTGACAGTGGTTCGCTGGAGCCCCAGAGCTTTGGGAATGGCTTTGTAACCTTTTCCTGAATTATAGACTTCTATCACTTTTTTTCTCATTTGTTCTTGAATTTCTTTGGATCGTGGCATGATGTGTTTGTTCTTGAGATGTTGTAGCCAACTTCACTTTGTTTGACAGGAACTATTTAAGTGATTTCTTGATTCAACACAGGTGGTGACAATCAGGTGTGGGTGTGGCATGTAGAACTGAACTAAGTTTTCTCAAAACTGTGGTTAGTCACAGTTAGTTTGTGATTTAACAAGGGGGGGCAATTACTTTTTCACATAGGGCCAGATAGGTTTAGATTTTTTTTGTGCACTAATAAATGGAATCATCATTCAAAAACTGAATTTTGTCTTTCCTTGGGTTGTTTCTGTGTGATATTAAAATTGGTTTGATGATCTGACAATGTTTTGAGTGATAAATATGCAAAAAACACAGAAATCAGGAAGGGGGCAAATACTTTTTCACGGCACTGTATGTGTGTATTTTTAGAGACTGTGGAGCGCCAGAAGAGACTTGCATCAAAACTGAAAGAAAAGTTTAACAAAGAAAACGAAATCCAAAGCTCAAAAAACACAGAGCTCTTCCATAAGAGCAGAGATGCAAAGCCTGTGAAGATCACATCACTCTCAGATCTATTCAAATCTGAGAAAGAGAAAGTCCGCACGGTGCTGACAGAGGCAGAGAAAGAGCTGGACAGGTCTTACCACGTACAGGAATTAATCAAAGATTGGGCAAAGGCAGAATCTTTTTTAGAACGGGCGGCAAGTGGGATCTCACGGATAAGATGGATAGGCAAAGAGGAGGCAGTCCTCCTGTTTCCACTCAGGTCTTTAAAGCTTCTTTTACTAAAGAAACTGAGTTTTGTGGAACTTCTGAAACAAGTTTTCACAGAAACTGAGCAGTGCATCATGTCTGACTATAACAAACTGAGCTATGTGTGCATCCTGGACGGTCTGGAGGAGTTTAAACTGGATTGGACCATGGAGGACAGAGTGACAAATGTGTACACGCCTGCCCCAGTGACTGTGCTCCTGACCAGCCTGATCAGAGGAGACCTGCTCCCTTCTGCTCTCGTCTGGATCACCTCCACACCTGATGTTGCTCAGCCAGTGCCCCCAGAGCTCCTGCACCGGACCACTCACATACGAGGTAAGACCAACCAGTAACATTATCAGAGACTGGCGATATATCGACAGAAAGATTACATGATGGTTTTAAACTTGATTTTTGTCAAATATATAGAAAAACATGTTTATAGAATTCATCAATCGTTAAGATAGAATCCACGGCAAAAGGAGAAATTCAATTTGTCAACTGGACAAAAGTTCATTTGGTCAAATACATTTTGCAGCTCATCCAAGCTGCTTCTTCACTTCACAACTGATGGATATGCCGTATAGAAAAACATTTTCTTTTCTTTGAACCGTGAAATCTGTGATTCAGATTTGTGATTCTATGAGCTGACAAATGCTAGAGAATCTAAAATAAATATTGTCATATTAATTTTTGTTAATGCTACTCCTCAAACTGGTATAAAAATATAAATGATTGATTGAATGATTTTTGTTATGTTTGTCCTAGATAAAAATGCTAAAGATGAACTCTCCAAACAGCTGAAAGACAAAATCAAGCAGAGAGTGAAGAGACAAGAGATGGAGACTCAACTGTATCAGATCAAATCTGGCAAGCAAGAACAAATCCTCATCTCAAAAGTATTAACCCGCAGCAAAGTGAGAACTGTGCTCACCACAGGAGTGCCTCGAATCGGCAAAACCTTTCACTCCGAAAAGTTCCAGTTGGATTGGGCAGAAGGGAAGTCGAAGCCTGACCTTGTTATTTCAATTCCGTTTCTGGAGCTCAATCATGCCACACATAAAAGCCTACAGGACCTCCTCAACCAGCACTTGGACTGTGAAGTATCCAGGGGCTGTTACTACGATGAATATAAGATCCTCCTCATCCTGGACGGACTGGACAAATGCACTCTCCCTCTGGACTTTGAAAACAACCAGGAAGTGAAGGACATGACAAAGAGCGCTCCAGTGGACGAGCTGCTGACAAACCTTCTCCAGGGGAACCTGCTTCCTTCTGCTCAGCTGTGGATCCTGACCAGGCCTTCAGGACAGAACAAGATCCCAGAGCAGTACATCCACTCAGTCACAGTGTGCAGAGGTGAGTTTTTACGCTCTTACATTTAAGCAGTCTGTATCCAGGCCAGCCCCACTCTGTCTGCACCACGGTGAGCGCTCATCTCACTGTGAAAAGTGGACCTTAAAGTGCACAGGACAGGTTAGGCTACTCATTTTACAAAAACATGGTTAAGGTCATTCTTTTTAAGAATTTATTATAAATTTTAAGACATTTTTCCCAGTTTGACCATGTTTTTATGTTTAAAATTTTACTTCTTGGTTGGAGATTATGACATCACACCAGGCTTATGTGCTCATAGCGCACATAAGCTCCCTTGTTGTACAGTAGGCCAAATCTTCTCTAATGTACACAGAAAGTATTATTGAAAAAACTATTAAAAAAATATAAGAAAAAAACTTTATTTCATTGAAATAATGTTTAAAATAAATTGTACCGAACTTTTAGACAGAATTCTCCCAGTGTGACGTCATCATAATGGAACTCTCAAATAGAATACTTCATAGTTCATAGTTTGCTTTATTGTCGAAAAACCATATGTACATGTACTTTAGGGCTGCAACGATTACTCTAGTAACTCAAGTACAAAAAATAATCGAGGCAAATTATTTGCCTCGAGGCTCCGTTTAATTATCATCACGAGGCGATATATTTCAATTCATGCATCATCGCGGCATTGTCAGACTACTGCGCTGTTCAGATAGACTGCATCACTGTTTTTATTAACATAAAAACTATTTAAACATTTATAAAATCAGGGATGAAAGAGTTCCGCCTTTTAGCGGATCTCCGCTTTTTTTCGGCCGCGGAGTCTTTTTTTTAATATCTGTGCAAATCTGTTGAGAAAACATTTGGGTATATATATATATATATATATATATATATATATATATATATATATATATATTATATATATATATAGTATATATATATGGTATATATATACAGTGCCGTGAAAAAGTATTTGCCCCCTTCCTGATTTCTGTGTTTTTTGCATATTTATCACTCAAAACATTGTCAGATCATCAAACCAATTTTAATATCACACAGAAACAACCCAAGGAAAGACAAAATTCAGTTTTTGAATGATGATTCCATTTATTAGTGCACAAAAAAAATCTAAACCTATCTGGCCCTATGTGAAAAAGTAATTGCCCCCCCTTGTTAAATCACAAACTAACTGTGACTAACCACAGTTTTGAGAAAACTTAGTTCAGTTCTACATGCCACACCCACACCTGATTGTCACCACCTGTGTTGAATCAAGAAATCACTTAAATAGTTCCTGTCAAACAAAGTGAAGTTGGCTACAACATCTCAAGAACAAACACATCATGCCACGATCCAAAGAAATTCAAGAACAAATGAGAAAAAAAGTGATAGAAGTCTATAATTCAGGAAAAGGTTACAAAGCCATTCCCAAAGCTCTGGGGCTCCAGCGAACCACTGTCAGAGCCATTATTCAAAAATGGAGGAAACTGGGAACAGTTGCAACCCTTCCCAGGAGTGGTCGACCAACTAAGATTACTCCAAGAGTGCGACGACGGCTCATTCAGGAAGTCACAAAAGAACCTAGACGCACATCGAAAGAACTACAGGCCTCGTTGGCCTCAGTTAAGGTCAGTGTTCATGACTCCACCATTAGAAAAACACTGGCCAAAAATGGCATCCATGGAAGAGTTCCCAGGAGAAAACCACTGCTTTCACAAAAGAACACAAAGGCTCGTCTCACCTTTGCCAAAAAGCACCTTGATGACCCTCAAGACTTTTGGAGAAACATTTTGTGGACCGATGAGTCTAAAATTGAACTTTTTGGAAGGTCTGCAGCCCGTTTCATCTGGCGTAAAAATGGCACAGCATTTGATAAAAAGAACATGGTGCCCACAGTAAAGCATGGTGGTGGCAGTGTGATGGTCTGGGCCTGCTTTGCTGCCTCAGGACCAGGACAACTTGCTGTGATTGACGGAAAAATGAATTCTGCTGTTTACCAGAAGATCCTGAAGGAGAATGTCCGGCCATCAGTTCGTGCCCTCAAACTCAAGCGCTCTTGGATCATGCAACAGGACAATGATCCAAAACACACCAGCAAGTCCACCTCTGAATGGCTCAAAGAAAACAAAATTAAGGTTTTGGAGTGGCCAAGTCAAAGTCCGGATTTAAATCCGATTGAGATGCTGTGGTGTGACCTTAAACGGGCAGTTCATACAAGAAAACCCTCCAATATGGCAGAATTGAAACAATTCTGCATAGAAGAGTGGGCCAAAATCCCTCCCCAGCGGTGTGAAAGACTCATCACCAATTATCGCAAACGTTTGGTTACAGTTATTGCTGTCAAAGGAGGCTCAACTGGCTATTAGATTAAGGGGGCAATTACTTTTTCACATAGGGCCAGATAGGTTTAGATTTTTTTTGTGCACTAATAAATGGAATCATCATTCAAAAACTGAATTTTGTCTTTCCTTGGGTTGTTTCTGTGTGATATTAAAATTGGTTTGATGATCTGACAATGTTTTGAGTGATAAATATGCAAAAAACACAGAAATCAGGAAGGGGGCAAATACTTTTTCACGGCACTGTATACTGTATGTGTTTAGGGTCGCCAACCGACCCTTGAAAAACGGAATCGTCCCGTATCCGCTGCTGGTTTCGCCGCGGCCCGCGGCCCGAGCTGCAGGCCAGTTGCGCGGGGCTCGGGGCTCGGGCCGCGGCGAAACCAGCAGCAGCGGCACGCATTCCGGGTTTGATCTCGCCTCGCGCTTACACCGGGGCTGCTGAGCAGTGCCGTTGGCGCCTGCGGTCGGCTGTGAGTCGAGCTTGGCGCAGCGCGGTCCGCGTGTCTGCGGTTAGCGGTTAATTACAATTAATGCATTTTGATCGACCAACGTCTTAATCGACAATTAACCATTAATCGATTAATTGTTGACATCCCTAGATAGAATATGCATCATTTGTACTGTCCAGGCATGTTCTGCCTTGTATTGTTTTATATTAATTTATACAGTTTTAAGTTAAGCAGGGCAGATATTTATTTTATTGTTAATCGTATTATTTTGTATTAAAAATAAATTGCTAAAAAAATAGCTGGAAAAAAAAGTATGATTCGTTAGAGTACTCGATTACTCGAAAAAATAATCAACAGAGTACTCGATTCAAAAAATACTCAATCGTTGCAGCTCTAATGTACATAGAGTACAGAGAGAGAGTTTTAGTACTGTTGTTTACTCCTGTTATTGCACTAGAATTACTACTGTTGCACATTTATTTTTATTTTATCTTAACTCCAATGCACATTCTACTTCACATGACCAAGTCACTGCTGTATCTTCCATTGCACATTTTGATGCACACTGCACACTTTGGAAATCTGTATATAGTATAGTTTATTTATAATGTTGCACTGTTTTAACATTTTAGACTGTAGACTTTAGTTTTAACTTTAGATCTCTGTCTTAGATAGTTTTTGTTGTGTTTTGTCTTCATATTGTATTTTGTACACTGTCTTTTTGCACTACTTGGCCAGAGAGAAACGAAATTTCGATTCACTGTATGTTGAACACATATGGCAGAATTGACAATAAAGCTGACTTTGATCTTTGACTTTGAGTAAATTTGAAATTTCGTTTCCCCACTAGCCAGGCAGGACAGTGATAGAGCAGCTAGGGGAGGGGCCATGCGCATGTGCACACCGCCAACTCGGAGATACAGAGTGGAAAAGACGCAATTACAATCAATGGCAATTATTCACAACATGTAATGACAGAAAAACAATTAGACAGGTAACATACAGTGTTTTTTTCTCTGGTGACAAAGGGAAAAGTGGGGCAAGGGAGCAGATCAGAAATCAATGAAATTGATTGAAAACTAAAGTAGAGGCAGACATCCTAAAAATAGACAGGGCAGTATTACATAAGACATATCAGTGTGAGCCAAATGTGGAGTGCTTTGTTTTGTAGAGTGCTGTGTAGATAAGGCCACAGCTGTCGGCCTTGGACGTGTTTGTGCACAAGATGCAGTCAAAATAAAGAGTCCAGTTGGATCACATTTTCAGGAGAATTGATTACGAAAGGGAAAATTTAACATAATCGATACATTTTAGAAACCAGGCGAACAGACAATTTGCCAGAACCCTGGTTTCTGCCAGGCCCCCAATTTCCTGCAGGTCTGGCGACTCGCAATCATCCCCCCGCACGTATGATAATGAATACGGACTGCGCCGCTGTCCCCACAGTTCCAGATCCATTTTCCGTGATGTTATCAAGTGCCAGGGGGGTTTCCACAGATTGGATGGAACAGTTCAATCTGTGTTTTCTCCTTCTGATGTTGCCCCCTGAGTTCGCAGTTCCCCGTAAATGACTGGCCGGCAGATCGGGGCTCTTTTATCCGCTCGGCTCCAATTAGTGATGTGTCAGGCCAATCCAGATGTCCTGCCATCAAAATTCCAATAGTAAATCATTCTGCGTCCTCCATTAACAGCTTTGCCAGGCAGCACGTTCCCTCGGGACTCTTCGGCTCTCCGGACCGGCGCTCCTCCGTGAAAAAAACATACCATTTGCGTAAAGACCAGTTCCAATTCATGAGTTAGGATTTGAAAATCTGTTCAAACAGGAGAAAAATGACAAGACAAGAGAAATAAAACAGACAGAGCAAGGTTTAGGGAGGAAGAGAAAAAGCGTGTCTGCTCCTCACGACAGCTAGAAGGAAAATGCTCAACTTCCTATAATTTTCTACACATTTTTCTTCTTCAACATTTCTTCAGAAATTGCTTCTTAATTTGTGTAAAAGAATCATTTATTATCACACGTATTCTCCCACCAAAATATTAAGTCAAAATAATAGCATCATCAGAACCTATAATACGTACTTTAACCTTAAAGGGGATCTATTATGCAAAGTCGACTTTTCAGAGATTTTAACCATAGCTTCTTTTCTTGTCTTAATTTTTTTTAAATATGTCTGTTCTTCTAAGGTTAAACTGACTCTATGATTCTATATCGACCTTGTACCAGCTGTACTCAGTAGAAAAAAAGTATTTTTTGCTTGACAAAAAGAGGTTGGTGTGTGGTAATTTGCTTCATTAACAATTCTGATAACCTTTTGGAGTAGAAAAACATTTTTTGATTTATAAGTGTTTCTCCATTTTTCCACACAGTAGAGATTAATAAGGTGGTCACAAGCAACACCCATTGCTCATTATTTGTTCAATTTCTTCCATTGAGGTTTAAAATAGTGATACACCAATCCATCTTTTTCAGTTCCGATTAAGTATCTGCAGGTCCCTGATATCAACCGATACCAGAGCAGACTGAAAACACCTTTTATTTCCTTTAAACAAAAATCAAATAAGACAAAACTGATCCAAAGGTGTGTATGTAGCTGTTATTTATCCAAGTAGTAAGTATCTACAGAATAAATTTGTTTAAAGTTCAAACATTATGAGACTTTCTGGACCAATGGTCATGACCAGTAAATAGTCTTGCCGCACCATCACATGTCCAACCACGATATCGGCTGAACCGATATTTACAGGCTAATATTCAATCCAGCGAAATGTTCATTATCTGTGCCCATATCCAATACCAGTATCATCTTGGTGCATCCCTAGGTTAAATTAAAATCTGTACTACGTTGGTTTCGTCATATTTTCTCATATTCTATGATTTTTAGAGACTGAGAAGAGGCGGCAGGCGTTGAAAACAAAGCTGGAGACCATTTTTAAAAACAAGTTTGTTTTTGAAGAAAATCCATCCCACCCAAACCAGGAAAACACAGAACACATCAGACCTGACAAAGTTGATGGAAATGGAAGAAAGCAACAAATCACAGTCTATGATCTGTTTAAAAAAGAAGCAGGTAAACCAATACGAACCGTGTTGACCATCGGAGAAGCTGAGGTCGGGAAGTCCTACCTGGTACGGAAAGTCTTACACAACTGGGTTACGTCTGACTATAGAAAGCCGTTTAGTGCCAACAAACAGACAACAGTATTTCCTCTCACATGTTCACTAGTTAACAGGCTCACACAAACAATGACTTTTGTGCAACTTCTGAACCAAGTCTTCAAAGAAACTGAGCAGTGCGTCATGTCCGACTATAACAAACTGAGCTGTGTGTTCATCCTGGACGGTCTGGAGGAGTTTAAACTGGACTGGACCATGGAGGACAGAGTGACAGATGTGCACACGCCTGCCCCAGTGACTGTGCTCCTGATCAGCCTGATCAGAGGAGACCTGCTCCCTTCTGCTCTCGTCTGGATCACCTCCAGACCTGATGTTGCTCAGCCAGTGTCCCCAGAGCTCCTGCACCGGACCACTCACATACGAGGTAAGCCCAACCAACTTAACTCCATTTACCTCCACAATATTTAAACGCTCCTCATTGTTCTCTATTTTATTGATTTGTTTAAAACAAAGACAAATGCATCGAAAACAAAATGTATCGAAAACAATCTCAGAGGGGTTCCTTGTTGTAAACACTTTTAGTGCCTTGAAGGTGGAAAAGCGCTGCATAAAAATGTGACCATTTACCAGTTAAAGAGCCTATTTACATAAAGCACCTCTGAGAACATTTCATAATAATCTTACGTAATCACAATTCAATTCATCATTAAACATTTAAAACAGTCAAGATTAATTTCCATAAATATCCAATTGCAAATTCATCATTATCTTCTAAAAATACTAAAATTTCATTAGTGAAACACAAAACGTCTACATCTACACAATTACATGACATCTACAGTACAATCAGTTAGAAATTTAAACGCACGGAGAAGTTCAAAGTTCAAAGTCTGCCTTATTGTCAAAAACCATATGTACAGGTTGCACTCACAGGATTTGAAATTGCAGCGCCCCCTAGGCCCACAGTGAACATAAAACATCTGATAAACAAGACAATAAACACCATGACTAAAACATCACATATACCCGTAGCAAAAGTACAAAAGGCTTGTATATAATACAAATAATGTAATGTAAGCAGCAGTGTCATTGGGAGAGGCAGGGCAGGGAGAGAGTTCAGCATCCTGACAGCTTAGTCTTTCAGTTTGAAGCTGTCTTTCAGTCTGCTGGTCTTGGCCCCGAGGCTCCTCAGTCTCCTTCCTGATGGCAGCAGACTGAAGAGGCAGTTGGATGGGTGGGTGGGATCACCCAGAGGACTTTGCGGGTGAGGCGGGTGCGGTAGATGTCCTGCAGGGAGGGGAGAGAGACACCCATGATTCTCTCAGCTGCTCTCACTACTTGGTGTAGCTTTTTCCGGCAGGACACGGTGCAGGTGCCATACCACACAGTGATGCAGCTGGTGAGGATGCTCTCTATGGTGCCTCTGTAGAAGGTGCTCATGATGGAGCTGGGGCTCTGGCTCTCTTCAGCTTGTGGAGGAAGTAGAGATGCTGTTGGGCTTTACTGGCCAGTGATGCAGTGTTCTTTGACCAGGAGAGGTCCTCAGAGATATGCACACCCAGGAACTTGGTGCTGCTTACTCTCTCCACAGCAGCTCCGTTGATGGTGAGGGGGGGCGTGCTGTGTGTGTGCTCTCCTGAAGTCTACGGCAATCTCCTTTGTCTTCTCCACGTTCAGGGAGAGGTTGTTGTTACTGCACCACTTGACCAGGCGGCTTACCTCGCTCCTATAATGAGTCTCATCATCCTTGCCGATGTCACCCAACACAGTTGTATCATCCGCAAACTTGATGAAGAGGTTGGAGCTGTGTGACGGTGTGCAGTCGTGGGTCAACAGAGTGAAGAAGAGGGGACTCAGCACACATCCTTGGGGAGCCCCTGTGTTCAGTGTGATGGCGCTGGAGGTGTTGCTGCCGACCCGTACTGCCTGCGGTCTTCCTGTCAGGAAATCCAGCATCCAGTTACACATCGAGGTGTTGATCCCCAGCTGGTCTAGTCAGAGTACGAGTTGCTGGTGGACGATTGTGTTGAAGCTGAACTGAAGTCAGTGAACAGCATTCTAACATATGTGTCTCTGTTGTCCAGGTGTGTGAGGGCTGAGTGGAGGGCTGTTGAGATTGCATTATCGGTTGAGCGGTTAGACCGGTATGCAAATTGAAATGGGTCCAGGGTGGAGGGGAGGGATGTCTTGATGTGTTGCATGACTAGCCATTTGAAGCACTTCATGAGGATGGGGGTGAGCGCAACTGGACGGTAGTCGTTAAGGCTGGATGGAGACGATTTCTTCGGCACAGGGATGATGGGGGAGGTTTTGAGGCATGTGGGGACGGCTCAAAGATGTGTTGAAGATGTCTGTAAAGACCTCTGTGAGTTCCGCAGCACAGTCTCTCAGTACATGACCAGGGATGTTGTCCAGTCCCGGAGCTTTGCGTGCATTGATCCTGCTGAGGGATCTCCTCACGCTGGAGTCTTCTGTGCCAGGGTGCTGTTGTGTGCCCCAAAGTGAGCGAAGAACTCTTTCAGCTCGTTCGGCAGGGAGGTGGAGCTGTCGGCAGTCTGTGACGTTGGCTTGTAGTCCGTTATGGTCCGTATCCCCTGCCACAGGCTCTGCATGTCTCTGCTGTCATTAAAGTGCTGTGCTATCTTCCTAGAGCATTGTCTCTTAGCCTCTCTGATGTCACGAGACAGGTTTGCCCTTGCTGTCCTTAGGCCCACCTCGTCTCCAGCTCTGAAGGCAGCGTTCCTTACCCTTTGCAGCTTGTAGATTTCCCCTGTGAGCCATGGCTTCTGGTTGGCCCGAACAGTGATGGTCCTGGTGTCTGTGACATCATCAATGGGCTGGAGATGTAGGCAGTGACAGTCTGTATATCTGTGGTGTTGTCCTGGGTGGTGTTGAATATCTCCCAGTCTGTGGTTGAGAAGCAGTCTTGCAGTGCCTCTGAAGACCCTTCTGGCCACACCCGTATCTGCTTCCAAACCAGTTTGGTGGTCTTAAACAGTGGCCTGTATGCTGCATTAGCATGACAGTGATGTGGTCAGAGGCGCCCAGGTGGGGGAGGGGGAGGGCTTTGTTGTCTCCCTTCCAGGTAGTGTAAACATTGTCCAGGATGTTGTTTTCCCTTGTAGGAAAGTTGATGTGTTTCTGTAATTTGGGAAACACGAACTTTGGGTCTGCATGGTTGAAATCGCCTACCAGAACGAGAAAAGCACATGGATAAGCAGTTTGCTGCTCACTCACATGCTAGGACAGTTCGTTAAGTGCCTCGCTCCTGTCGATATTATTGAAGCTAGGAGGGATATAAACAGTAGTAAGTAGTATGGCTGTGAATTCCCTCGGCAGGTAGAACGGTCTGCATTTGACAGACATGGGACCAAGTCACACATGTGCAAGTCTCAAGTAAGTCTCAAGTCTTCACCTTCAAGTCCCAAGTAAGTCCCAAGTATTTTTTTCTTGGGCAAGTCAAGTCAAGTCAAGTCACAGGCTATGTCAAGTCAAGTCAAGTCAAGTCCTGTAATAGGTCAAGTCAAGTCCAAGTCAAGTCACCTTTGGCGTATTGTTGTAATTTTAGCTGCAGAATCTGATCTTAATAAAGTGAAAGGCAATATATAAGAAAGTGTAAGTAATCATCACTGGCTAATGTGCCCACCCTGTTATCAAATATTTGTATTGTAAATACTCGTGTTCAGTAAAATACATCATAGACTCAAACAAAACAGTGATAATGTAATTATTGGTTATTTATTGGTAAAAGTGATCTGTACATCGAAAACCAAACTGTTTCACATGTTTTCAACATTGTTTCAGCATTGAGCTGAAACCAGTAACAGCTAAAACAAACTTGTATTAAACTTTGTTACACTCCCTAACTCACTCTGTCCCACACACACACCCACACACACACATACACACCCACACACACACACACACACACACACACACACCCCACTCTCGCGTGCGTAATGGGTCAGGCGCGCTCCTCGAGAGCTCGTGTATTTAGACTACACCTTTGTAAGAGACTGACTGAGTAAGAGTAAAAAGTGATGAGAGTTTTGTTTATTATTATTATTTGAACGTAGACCCTCGGTCAAGTGATCTCCTGCATACCACAAAACCAAGCCAACAACTGATCTGAGCAACGCCAAGAGACAGTACATTAACGCCACATAGCACTCCACCACAAGCGCAAACACAGCGCAACTCTCACATCTGAGGGGACGAAACCAGGACTGGACCAGGTCTAGACCTGGACTAAACCGGGATTAAACCACCACGGGCCACTATTTGCTGATTTCGTGCGGCTGGTTTGTGGCTCGGGCTGAGAGTACGCGGTCTGCGCGCCGCGGATCGTTTTCGTGCTCGCAGCCCCGGTGTACGCGCGGTCTCGTGCCGGTGGTGGTGCACGTGGTGCACGTGTTGCGTCCCAGGACATGGCAGTGCCGTTGAATGAGCACGAAAACATTATGTGACCACGCAAGTCATTCAAGTCATCGTGTCTCAAGTCAAGTCAAGTCCCGAGTCCTGGACCTCCAAGTCCGAGTCAAGTCTCAAGTATTTCATTTTTTGTCGAGTCAAGTCACAAGTCATAAAAACAGCGACTCGAGTCGACTCGAGTCCAAGTCACTAAGTCTCAAGTCCCCATGTCTGGCATTTGATGATCATAGTTTCTAGCAGCGGCCATGTTTCCACGAATACAAGGACACAACTCTCTCCCACTGACTTTAGCTTACCCTGCTGCTGTTTCCTCTCGCACCCCTTGTGATGCCTCCACTGCGGGTGAGATGCTTGTGTCCGCGCTGCCATCTATTATATTGTTTTAGCATGGCATTATAAAGTCTCCAATTATCTTCTGGCTTAGCATTATACAGGAATGAGATAATTCTATGTACTTTTGCCTTGTTGACACAGATAAGTTTAAGGACCTCAATATCATGCTTGTGTCAGCATGTACGTCTGGGATCATGATGTACAGGGTGAGCTTTACGAAAAGGCATCATCAGGCTTAGGCGGGAAATTGAGGATATTAGCTCTTTAATGTTGACTTAGGCAAAAATACAAAGACACCTGGCTACACATCTTGCTCATCGTGTCACCTCACACGATCATGTCCCTTGTCTCACATTCGTCACACACAATCGTGTCCCTCGTCTCACACACAATTGAAGCATAGGCAGCTACTTATACAGGATATAGCTACGTCATCACTGAATGCGCGCGCATTGTTGACTCAAAACAAAGCCACTGCCGCCATAAAACCCCCAGCGAAGATATAGAAGAGAAGAGAACTCGACGTGTTGAAGAAAAGAAGGAATAAATGATAGTTCATATCATTCAACTGACATACAGACAAGTGAACACCTGGGCAAATGACCCTAAACAAGCAGCATGATTAACTAGCAAACACAGGACACCGCAAAGCTCACAGACATATTAACCGGGTAACCTCTACGACAGACGCATGTAAACGAACATGAATAACTTTGTTAAAAGGCATGATAAGTTTTCGCATGACCATCATAAATGGCATTTGACATGACTGAGATAACATCTGTGACACGTGAATTAAGTCGTAGTATGTTACTTACCCCGCAACGCAAGTGCTGTTGGCGGTCAGAACGTAGTTCTCGCGCTTGTTGATGATAGCCAAAGCATTGTATCTTGTCTTGTGGCCTTGTCTTTGACTGGAGAGAACATCAGATGCCAACACGCAAAACTCCCCATCGATATCGTGCTATTTTACTTCCTGTACATGGCCACACACGGCAAACTGGTAGGCATCCATGGATTTGTATGCGCGCACTTTCTGTCTTGTATACACGCTGGATAGCTTGCCACTGTAAATCTGGCCACTTTCTGCGATCGTACTGCCACTCCGTTGATTCTGATGGTTGATTCTGTGTCAACAATGTGCGCGCATGCCGGTGACGTCACGTCTGTTTACTAACGGTAAAGGGGCCTATAGCAGACGGACAGGAACAGGTGGATATCCCATTACACCCAACCGAAGCACAACTGCTGCATATATACAGAGAACTGGTATGTGGTGACATATGTTTTACTGCCTTGTAGCACCCAAAGTTAGCCAATAGTTGAAGGATGAGAGCAGGTGAATATACAATTACACCTAGCTGCTAAAACCCTGGGTATACAATTACACCCTAGCAGCTAAAACCCCCTTTAGATTAAGGTCACACAAATTCCTCAGTATACGCTTGTATATCAAAAACGAAATCCCACAACAGTATATAGCAACCCTTTAAGCTCTACCCTACCAGCAAGTGAGGTTCCTGTGTCCGGTGTTGGCAGCAATACAATATAATTAAAATAGTGAAATGTAATTTTTTAGTCTGAACAAATCAGAATACAATTCCCTGAATTACAGGTATCACATGATATTTAACACCATCATCTGGAAGGCATTATTGGTTGAAAAGTTGAAGCATCTAGATTTTGTTTTGAACTCAGGAAGGGTTCCTCTTACATTTGATTGCTGATCCGACTACACTGAGCCTTATTTTCTGTGTCTTATTACAATTATTTTCTTTTTTCTTAATTGTATTTACAGAGAAACCAGATATTGTGAGCCAGCGTAACCTCAAGAAGACCTTGATAAAACAGTTCGAGTGGGTGGCTGAAGGTGTAGACAGATGCACGACTACTGGTGCTTCCCTAAGGGACATCTACACTGACCTTTACATCATTGAAGAGGAGAGAGATGAGGTCTGCCAACAAAGTGACAGCAGATTGGTCCAACGGGGAAAGAACATTGAACTGAGGAAGGAGATTCCCATTAACTATACAGACATTTTCAAAGCCCCTCCTGAAAGACCAAAAGATTATATCAAAACTGTGCTTACAACTGGAATAGCAGGCATTGGAAAAACCTTTGCATCGATGAAGTACATGTTGGACTGGGCTGAGGGAGCCTCCAGTCGGGACGTAAACATGACCTTCCCTCTTCCTTTTCGGGAACTGAACCTGAGAAAGGACAAGGAGCTCAGTTTCGAGGAACTTCTATATGACTTCTTCCCCTGCATGAAGACATCAGAAATAACCAACTATGAGAAGTACAAAGTCCTGTTTGTTCTCGATGGATTGGATGAGTGTCGTTTAGATCTTAACTTTGGCCAGCACCAGATTTTGTCCGATACTAGTCAGAAAACGACACTGAATAATCTTTTGACTAATTTGATTGTTGGAAACCTGCTTCCCAAAGCTCAGCTCTGGATCACCTCCCGCCCTGCTGCGTCTGGGTGTATTTCTGCTGACAAGGTGGTGCGAGCGACTGAGGTCCGAGGTTTCAATGATGAGAAGAAGGAGGAATATTTCAGAAAGCGATTTGATTCAGCTTTGGCTGAGAAAATCTTGAGTTATGTAAAAGAGTCCAGATGCATTTATTTGATGTGTTATATTCCTGTTTTCTGTTGGATTACAGCCAAAGTTCTGGAGTCTTTTGTACAAAAGGATCACCAGGGGATACCCAAGACCCTGACAGATCTGTTCATTCACTTCCTTCTGCTACAGTGCACACAGGCCAATGCAAAGTACAATAAAAACACAGAAGAAGGTTCAAAAACGTGGAATGAAAGAAATGTGAAAAACATCTTAGGACTGAGCAAAATGGCTTTTGAAGAGATGGAAAAAGGAAACCTCCTGTTCACTGAAGACGACCTGAGCAGCTATGGTCTGGATGTGAAAGAAGCAGCGGTCTACTCTGGCCTGCTCACAAAGGTCAAACGGGATGAATGTGAACTTTACCCTAAGCTATTTTTCAGCTTTGTCCACCTGAGCATCCAAGAGTTCCTGGCAGCTTTTTATGCCTTCCACACATTCAATCATGAGGGCAGAAATGTTCTCAGCCCTTCAGTCTCAGACCAGTCTGCATCAGACTTCTACAAGTCTGCAGTGGACAAAGCCTTGGAGAGTGCAAATGGAGACTGGGATTTGTTTCTGCGTTTTCTTCTTGGTCTCTCACTCAAGATTAATCATGAGCTCCTGAAGGAAGTAATAAAGACATCTGAAAACACAGAGAACATAAATAAGGACACCATCGCCTACATCAAAACAAAGATTGAAGACAGCAGTGATGCGGACAAGAGCATGAACCTGTTCCACTGTCTGAATGAGCTCAATGACCACTTTCTTGTGGAGCAGATCAAGAAGTATCTGCACTCAGAGAAAAATGACTATGAAACATTCTCTCCTTCTATGTGGTCTGCTCTCACCTTTGTGTTGCTGACTTCAGATGAGAACCTGGATGTGTTTGATTTGAAAAAATACTGTCAATCAGAGGAAGTCCTTTTAGGAATGATGCCAGTGGTAAAAGTATCAACAAAGGCTTTGTGAGTACATTTCAATTTATACTCCTATTTAGACCTCATTTAAATGTCAGAGCAGTGCAATGCAGTACCTAAAATCTAATGAAATAAAATAGGAATTACTAATAAAAGGTTTTACAAAAATTTCAGGCTGAGTTGGTGTGAACTCACTGAGCGGTCCAGCAGTGATCTGTCATCCTCCATCTTAATGTCTTCCTCCAATCTCACTGAACTGGACCTGAGCCATAATGATCTGATGGATTCAGGTGTAGAAAAGCTCTCAGAGGGTTTAAAGAGCGTCCACTGTAAACTCAAGACTCTCAGGTAAGACACATTTATATAGTACTGACTCTAATGCTGGAGACTTTGACTGAGCTGATCATAAAGTATAGTGATCTTTCTCTGCAGCGTCTGATTCAGCTCATTCAAAAGCTGGATGTACTTACATCTGTTATGGCCACAGGCCAGTGGGAGGGACTATGAATTGTAAGGGTCCCATATTATGCATGAGATCATTGTCCAGATTGGGCAGGACTGTGTGTTTTGGCCTTTGGTGACTGATTTTAGAGAGAAGGGATAAAACAGAACAACTGTCATTTGTTTGTAATTATTTTTGAAATGTGATCATGGATATACTTATTCTGGCTCTCTGCCCATTGAGCACAGTAGGACTCTTCTCACATGGGAGACTAATCAGAGCGAGAATAGCTAGAGCAGTGGCTGTTTTTAAAACCACCAAAGGATTTTGAGCTGAGGAAAAGTTTATGATCTAAAAACAGTAAAAAAAAACAAACAACTTTTGAAAGCTGTAGGTGCCTTGTCAGCCGAACATGAGCAGTTTGTGATTACAGTACGCTCTAGGGGGAAAATCCTTTCTGGGCTGGAGGGTGAGTTATCACTAAGCCAACTCGAGACAGGTCTAAGGAGCATCCTGTTATTTTAAGAGTTCCATGGGTAAAACTGCACATCAGAAGCAACGACTTGCACTTTCAGCAGTCTCACAGTGCATTTAATCGAGAGAGCGCCAAATGTTTAAGGGTGTTTTCACACCTGCCTTGTTTGGTTCGTTTAAAATGAACCAGAGTTCGTTTGCTCCTTTGATTCTGACCTTTTGGGCTGGTGTGAATAAAAACCAAAAATCTTGATCCGGAGCAAACAAGCGAAACGAGACCGCTTAAAAAGCTCGGTCTCGGCATGGTTTCATTCGAATCCTGGTGCGGTTCGTTTGAGGTGACAATGCAGACCGGACTCGATCCAACACAAGTTGGCTTTTTGTACTTAATGAGCTCCCGTCTTATGTCGAGCATTATGGGAAAGCGAGGCTTATGAAACGAAACTAAACGAGGATTACTTAACGTTTTCCGTGAAGAGCAAGAGTCAGAACTTGATGCGCACTGCACTTACAAAAAAAGTGCAGTGTGAAAGCGAACCGCACCAAAAGAAAAAAAAAAAAAAATTGGTCTGGACCAAAGCAAGTGAACTGTCAGACTTTCCTGGTGTGAAAACGACCTAAGCGGAGGCACAGCCGCACATCATAATTGTTTTGTAATTAATAATAATTGATAAACGTTTCATTCTCATAAGTTTAAAATCACAATAACAACCTGTAGCAATTGACATAACAGAAAAAAATAAATAATGTTTTGTTGTTAAAACTTTTCATTTGGGCAGGAATAATTAAAGGACAAATCTTTTGTAAATTGTACCTTTTGGAGCTTTTAACCATGTTATTATAACATTGTTCCCTCATCAAAAACTGAAGTTGTATTTTGCTTTGTTCACTCTAGTTTCAGTAATCCTCTGTAAAGTTCTGACTAAGCTTTGAATTGGATTGTTGCATCACAGAAAGAAGCCGAGCACAGTTTTTCAGCTGGTTTCCCTCAATGTTTATTCCCTCTGCTTCCAGTGGAAAGCTGCACCAGATTCCAGTTTAGGGAGCACTGAAGTGTGGGTCTATAATTAACCATGATTTTAAGCTTCAAATGTAATGCCACAGCAAAGGCATTTTTAAAAAGGACAGTAACAGTACAAACAATGCATAATATTGTCACTTAAAATTAAGTGTGTTTTAGTCAGCAATAATCGATCCAAATTCTGAACAGTTACTATGTTTTGAGAAAGGATTTTTATTCACTTCCTTTTCTTGCTTTACTCAACATAAAAGTGTAACTGTTTTAATGGCCTTGTCATTCTGTGTATGTCCACAGGTTAGCCGGCTGTAGGGTGTCGGAAAAAGGATGCTCTTCCTTGATTTCCGCTCTCAGGTACAACAAGGTCTCTACGCTGGAAGTTCTGGATCTGAGTTACAATTATCCTGGATCAGAGGGAGAGACGCTGAAAATGATGGAAAATGATCCAGACTCAAAGCTGAAAGAAGTTTGGTAAGTCACATGTCCCACAGTAAAAAGTATGAGCTGAACTGACTCCTAATATTGTATTGTACTTTATTTAGTATTCACAAGGTCTGAGCTAAAGGAGCTGAACCGATCATACGCTGCCATGGTCAAGGTCACTGCTCTTGTGTCTGACCGCCGGGCACACTAAGCCGTTTTTATTCTTTTTAATTGTGATTTTATGAGGTGCAAAGGTGGTGACAAGTCCACAAGGAATGCGGTTTGTAGAGATAGACCGATATATCAGGCCGATATTTGTATTTTTTAGCATATGGCTGTTGGCCTTAAATCTCAAGCACAGGGCGACATTTAGTTTTACCCAACCTGCTGTGTAAAAGGTACATAAATCTTTATTTTAACACTTAAGTGTGAAGAGACAACAGCACAAAACGTGACTACAGCTCTCTTAAAGGTTTGCAGTAAAAAAGGGTTGTGGGCGAGTTTGTAATATATTTTAATAACGCAGTTTGTGCCTACATATTGGCTCAAAAATATCAGAACAGCTGATTGGCCTTCGTTTTCTCTGGATTCTAAACCATCCATGAAAAAACGCATGTTTACGGCTGTTTATGTGGAGCTACGGCCTCTTATGCAACTGAGACTTTTCACACCAAATGCAGCTGAACGTGCAGGAAGGTCTGTCTCATCTCAAAAAACTAGGAGAGGGAACATCCCCCTGGAGGCTGCTGTGATGCCGCAGGACACAGAGGAGGGACACTTTTGTCCTGAGGGCTCCTGAGGACTCTCCTCACACTGACCTGAGACCTCTTAGACTATGTTCACACTGCAGAGCTTAATGCTCAATTCAGTTTTTTTTGTGAAATCAGATTTTTTTGCGAGGCCGTTAAGATTTCCAATTAAATGTGACTTGTATGTGATCTCCAGTGTGAACTTTAAACGCCCCAAAAGTGTCCCGCATGCACATTGGAGGACACGATGACGTCATATGCAGCGAGCGTGCTCAGTGTTTACGGAAGTTGCCTAAAGTTGCTGTCGTACCGGAGCCAGAACATGTTCAGCTTATTTGTTTTACGGAGGAGATGAAGAAAGAGAAGGACATGGTTTTGGCAACGGCGTTTTGTGGGGCAGTGGCAGCAATATCCACAGAAATGAACGTGTGGGTGCGGAGTCGCAGCCAAGAGTGGTGGGATTCCTACGTGCTTCACCGCTTCACTTATACTGAGTTCATATACTATTTTCGCATGACGAGAGGAACGTTTGTGTACATTTGTGAGCGCCTACTTGTACCACTCTTGCTGGAGGAAACACACCCAGGTCGGATGAACGCGACTGGCCGTTCAGACTGAAGTCACATGCCAAAAGATCGGATATGTATCAGTTTTAGGACCACATATCCAAGGTCGGATCTGTGTCGTTCACACGGTCATTAAAAGATCAGAAACAGGTCGCATAGAGGTGAAAAAATTGAATTTGGGCCACTTCAGGCTGCAGTCTGAAGCTTTAGTTTTTCTTGTTTTTTGCCAACTCAGCGATCTTAAATTGACCCTCTGGGATAATTAATAAAGCTCTTTGATTGATTTTTCATGGTCGATACCGATTGTTTAGAATCCAGAGGATCTGATGGCCACTGACCTCTGCTGATGTGTTTTTGGCTGATACAGAGAGCTGATTTAAGTCATTCCCAAATTCCCAAATAAAAATTTTGTACAAACTCATCTACAACCTTCTTTTACTAGTCACATTCTTGCAGTACCCTCTTTGGACTAAAGTGTATACGTCTATAACACACTTTTCTTTTGCAGTTTGGCCCACTGCTGTGCGCACAGACTAAAGCCAGGATTAAAGAAATGTAAGTTGTCCAGTTTTTAAGTGCTTAATGTTCTTCTTTAGTTACGTGACTCTTGTGTTTGTGTTCAGACACTGCAGACCTGACCTTTGACCTGAATCGGAAACACCGAAGGATCATAGTTAAAAATCACAAAGCTCAAATGTCTGAAAGTTTGTGTAAAGAGAATCTCGAGTCTCACGGTGTGGTGAGTGTCCGGCATGTCCTCTGTGAGCAGGAGCTGAGCGGACTGTGCTACTGGGAGCTGGAATGGGACGGGACAGTGGGCGTCGGCCTCAGCTACAAAGGAGCTGCCTACACAAATGTCCTAGGTTGGGATGACCAGTCCTGGGTCGTGTTCTGCTCAAACCAGCCAAACAGCTGTCTAAAGTTTACAAAAGCTGCAGAAAAAGCACGCACTCCCAAAAAATCCAACAGGAAAAAATGCACGTTTCCATCTCAAAAGATGGCAGTGTATTTAGACTGGGAGGCGGGGACTCTGAGTTACTACAGTATCTCCCCTGATGGAGAGCGGTCCCTCATAACTGAGTTTAAGGCTAAATTCACAGAACCTGTGGTGCCCACTTTCTGGTTGCACTATGGCTCTGTCACACTGTGTTGAATTATCTAGACCAGGGATTGGCAACCCGCGGCTCTTTGATCCCTCTGATACAGCTCAGTTTTTGAAATAATTAAAGGGATAGTGCATTTTTTTTTTTTTTTTACGTTAATCTGTATGGGTTTCCTTCTAAAAGTTTTGTTCGGTAACACCGGCTTACCTCTGATCTGCTCGCATTCTGGAGCTCAGGTAATTAGGTCCAGTGAGTTCGTGGGAACTCGTAATAAAGCTTGTTTTTCTTCTCAAAACAAAACATTTGTCCGAAAGGTGATATATTTGCGTCCCAAACAGTTGTCCACGAAAAATCCAGCAGCGTATTTTCGCATTCGCATATCTCGTCTCGATTCGTATCACTGCCCTCACGTTAGCTGCCTGTTGCCTGTTCACTCGTAAACTTCCCCTTACGGCGGACCGCATCCGTCGTTCACTTCCGCTAAAGGTTAACAGGCTAATAATAAGTAACAGGCGCGCAGTGATACGAATCGAGACGAGATATGCGAATGCGAAAATTCGCTGCTGGATTTTTTGTGGACAACTGTTTGGGACGCAAATATATCACCTTTCGGACAAATGTTTTGTTTTGAGAAGAAAAACAAGCTTTATTACGAGTTCTCACGAAGTTACCGGACCTAATTACCTGAGCTCCAGAACGCGAGCAGAACTGGGCTGAGCGCAAACTGTCAGAGGTAAGCCGATGTTACCGCACAAAACTTTTAGAAGGAAACCCAGACAGATTAACATAAAAAAACCCCCGCACTATCCCTTTAATGAGTACAGTGGTCCCTCGTTTATCGCCGTGGTTACGTTCTAAAAATAACCCGCGATAGGTAACGCAAAGTCGTCAGCTTTATATTTTACAATTATTCTCCATGTTTTAAGGCTGTAAACGCCTCACCACACACATTCTACACTTTCCTCAGACTGGAATTAACATTTTCTCACATTTCTCTCAAACTTTTGTAGATTTTCAACAAAAAAAGCACAGTATTATAGAATGAAACCAAAGATCTAAACTTGTTTTCAGGCTCTAAATATATCGTGTGTATTTCACAGTTCCTCTGACTGAGCCTCTTCGTCCTGGCACCACTTCGCTGTGGCGGGTTTTGTTGGGGAGAAAACTTGCAAGCATACAACACTTCAGAGTCACACTGTGATCCAACATTTATATAAATCTGACAAACTGAACGCATTCTGTACAGGAGACACGGAGGAGGATAACTGACGAATCGGCAAAGCTCTACAGTCCCTTAGCCAATCAGGACGCAGAACACAATGCGTTGATACACTATAAAAAAAATTGGCCGCGAAAAGTGAACCGCGATATAGCGAGGGACCACTGTATTTAATTTAAATTTATTTTATTTTAGTTTGTTCGTTTTCAAAATGTAATTCTATGGCACAAAGGCAAAAAAAAGCCGTTATATGCAGTGTTATTTCATTTTAAATTTCAAAAGGGTTTTGTGGCCCCCAGAGTTTTCTTTACTGTGTGCAACGGGTCCAAACGGCTCTTTGAGTGATAAAGGTTGCCAAACCCTGATCTAAACCAAACGTTTCACACCAAGTACCACCAAGAAAATGGTTGGCTTTCCGAGTACCACTAGATCTAAACCAGGTCTATTCCAGGTCTAATCTAAGGCTAAACCCGGTCTAACACTGGACTACATCATTTCCACTGTAGTTCTAAACAAGAAGTGACACAATAGAGGACAAAAAAGTGGAAAGAGTTAACTTAAATCAGGCAAACCCACAAACTGAAAAGCTGTCCAGGTCCCACAGTTGGAGAAATGCTGAAATAGAAATAGAAATATTATCTACTGTAAATCGGGTGAGACATTGTGTCCTTGGGCCAGGCACTTTGCCTCGTATGAACGTGGAGTGTGCGTGAGTGATTGGCGTTGGGGTGATGGTGCAGACTGGCAGCCTCACTTCTGTCAGTCTGTCCCAGGGCAGCAGTGGCTACAGTGGCTATCTCACCACCACCGAGTGTGGAGTGACTGAAGAATAATTAGAATAAGAATAATAATGTGTGTGGAGTTTGCATGTTCTCCCCGTGTCTGGGTGGGTTTTCTCCGGGCACTCCGGTTTCCCCCATCATCCCAAAACATGCTTCAGGTAAAATCCTCCAGCTGAGGTCCTGAACAAACCAAAGCAAGAAGATCATGGAGATGGTCCCCGGGCGCAGTAATGTGCTGCCCACTGCTCCTAATAACAGGATGGGTTAAATGCAGAGAAGAATTTCTCCTGTGTGAGATCAATAAAGTCACTTCTCTTCTCTCTAAAGTGTCTAAAAAGTGCAATGCAAAACTGTTCCATTAATATTATTTTTACACAAACTGAACAAATGTTGGTTAAATATATTGTGTTATGTTTGATTTTTTTCTTTGTCTATATCTTTCTCTCTCTCCCTCTGTCTCTCTATCTCTTCTCTCTTATTGTGTCTCTCCCTCTTTCTCTCTCCCCCTATCTCTCTCGCTCTTCCTGTCTCCCCCTCTTTCTCTCTCTCTCCCCCTCTCTTTCTCTCTCCCTCTTTCCTTCTCTCCCCCTCTTCCTCTCTCCCCTCTATCTTCCCTCTCTCTCTCCCTCTCTTTCTCCCTCTTTCTTTATACATCTCTCTCTCTCTCTCTCCCCCTCTCTTCCTCTCTCTTTCTATCTCTCTCTTGCTCTTTCTCTCTCCCCCTCTCTCCCTCTCTTTCTTTCTCTCTTCCCCTGTCTTTCTCCCCCTTTCTTTATACATCTCTCTTACTCTCCCTGTCTCCCCCTCTTTCTCTGCCTTTCTGTCTCTCTCTTGCTCTCTCTCTCCCTCTCTTTCTTTCTCTCTCCCACTCTCTCTCTCTCTTGCTCTTCCTGTCTCTCCCCCTCTTTCACATCTCCCTCTTTCTCTCTCTCCCCTTCTCTTTCTCTCTCTCTCCTCTCTTTCTCTCTCCCTATCTTTCTCCCTCTTTCTTTATACATCTCTCTTGCTCTCCCCTCTCTTTCTCTCCCCCTCTCTTTCTATCTCTCTTGCTCTTTCTCTCTCCCCCTCTTTCTTTCTCGCTTCCCCTCTTTCTTTATACATCTCTCTTGCTCTCCCCCTCTCTTTCTCTCTCCCTCTTTCTCTCTCCCTCTTTCTCTCTCCCTCTCTTTCCTTCTCTCTCTCTCCCCCTCTCTTTCTCTCTCTTTCTTTATACATCTCTCTTATTTATTTTTTTTTACTATTTTTTTTACTTGAAATATTATAGATTAAATATTATAAACCTGAACAAACGAAGGAACACTGTGTAACTCTTCTGCTGGAGGGTCCGTCACCTGCTCGTTTCTATGGATACGTCGTTGCTCTGGCTGGAATGTTACACAGTGTGGCATCAAACAGCTCTACTTTACATTTATTCAATTACAGCTCAAAAGAAACAGACAATCTGACTGTGAGCGGGGTCGCCTCTCCACAGATCTGACCTGTAACCTGGTCTGGTCTGGTTTGGTCTCCATGAAGATAGAAAGGTTTAATGCCATACTGTGGAACATTCCAGACAAAGCAATACCATCTTAGACTTAAACTTTATTGATCCACATAGGAAATGATTTGGATACAGTGGCATACATAATTATAAAAAAATAAAAATAATAAGTGTATATGTACAAGTTATTTGATATTTTATTTGATATTTACGGAAGTCGACAGAGGCCATATTGATAAGCAATATTTTTTTCTTCCTTGTTGTCCCGAGATAACAAGATAATTAATTCGAGATCTTGAGAAAACAAAACAATTATTCCGTGATCTCGAGAAAACAACTGAAACGTCTACCGCCACATTGTGACAGGCTGACTTCGGGGCTATTTCTCATTCTGAATAGACGCGTTTTTGGTCATTAGAATGTCCGGAATAATAATCGATCGGCTGATAAGGCAATATATTGATCAGGGGTTGACACAGGGGGGAGATTACATTATGTCTTTTAATTGGGGATAATTTCAAGATTAGTCCGGCACCTCCGCCGAGATAACAGCTTTGATTTCTCGAGATCATGGAAGAAGTTTTTGTTTTCTTGAGATCCCGACTTAATTTTCTCGTTAAGGTGGAAACAAACATGGCCTCTGTCGGCTTCCGTAGATATTTTATTACTTATTTTTCTATTTTATTCTGATTTGTACATATACACTTATTATTATTTTTTGCTATTCTTCTATTTTTTGTTCCCCTCTATTATATATTATATTTGATGAGTGAGCGACTGTACCCAAATAATTTCCCATGTGGATCAATAAAGTTTGTCAAAGTCTATGTCAAAATAAAATAGAAAAATAAGTAATATCCGTTACTAAAGATTGAGTTGTTGTACAGTTGTAGGGAGTATTATCTGTTACATAAGGTTGAGTTGTTGTACAGTTGTAGGGAGTATTATCTGTCCCTCTATGGTCTGGTGCAGTGGGTGAGCAGGAGAAAAGCATTTGACGGACACCAGAAAAGTTACACAATGCAACTTTAAATACATTATGGGAGAAAAGCAACTACTGTTTACAAAGGCTTCTGTGAGTAAAGCTGCAAGGTGGTTTAAAGGGACAGTGTGTAAGATTTTTACCCGTTAATTACCTAAATTGAAGATACCCATTCAAAAATACAGTGTTTTCCAAGCCTTTTCACTTCCATCATGAAATCAAAGTATTCTGTTGGACTTAGATATAGTCACATAAAAGGGGGATCTTCCCCATATAGAGGCAGCCATTTTGATTACAAGAGCTGCAGAAGGACATTTGGGCTCCGCCTTCGCCGTTTTTCTTTATACAGTAGTTGTCAAAGGGCTCGTGGTTTTCACACAACGAGATAGTACGCGTTTGGATAAACAACGACAAGCATGTTGCCGGATCACACTTACTCCGCACATACATCGCAGGAGCAAGCACCTTCATCGAAGAGGAAAAGAAGAAGGACATAGTACCTGCCGCGGCTGGGGCTTTGTTGTAGTGCAGGCCCGCACCCCGGGTTCAGACCGACCTCCGCCCTCCGCGGTCTGGTTCCCGACCCCATCCCACCCGAGCACAGCGCCGGGTGCGCTTCACACATGCCTCCTCCGGGTACGCCGAGCTGTCCGCGTTACGGCGCGCCCGGGTGACCCTCGAGGTCTGCCGTAGCTAGAACAGGAACTGCAATACCCACCATCCACCAATGCGCCACCAACCTACACACTGTCCCTTTAAAGTTGAAATTTACTGTACTGTGATTATTTAACGACAATAAAACATGCACTGAACGATCAAATAATGCCCTCTAGTGTCAAGAGCCCACATTACATCATACATTGTAAGGATGAAACTGACTCTGTGAATTAAAATGCTGTTACTTCCTCAAAAAACAGACCTGAAGTTGTGTTTTGTTTCATTCACTTGTTTGAGTTGCCTGGAAGAATCCATGACTCATCGCTGTACCAGCGAGTGAGTCTGGTAACGCTTGGTCCAAAATGCGCTGCGGTTGCGCGTAGACAGACAGCTAAGTGAACCAATCAGAGATTGCGCCATCTTGATTCAAAACTGAGGCGGAACTTCCGCTGCCTAAGAGCGACTTTGCGGGCAAAGGCGGGTGCACTGACGTCACCATCTTTGAACGAATCAGAATCGCGGAGTCGGTTTGGAACCGGAGGAGCGAGAGTGGATGGAGAGTGTCCAAATGGTATCGCGGTGTATAGGAAATACAGAGAGATATCATTTGGCTGGCCAGGTAATTGTTTGAGTAACACTTTATTATTCGTCTGTCTACATCTCCAAAACTCAAAATGCTCTGTTCCACCTTGTGATGTCATGGAGTGGTAGTTTTAGACTGAGACAAACTTTATTGATCAAGGGAAATGATTTGGGTACAGTCGCTCACCCATCAAATATAAAATATAACAGAGGGGAACAAAAAATAGATGGAATAGCAAAAATAAATAAATAAATAAAGCAAGAGACTGGTGTCAACTGAGACATAAATAAAAATAATAATGATATATGTACCAATCAGTAGTGATGGTGAGATGAAGCCCCATGAAGCATCGATACTTTCAGTCAACTGTTTCCATGTACCGACACTTCATAAGGATTCATTTACTCGATGGCGCCACCAAGAGGTCAATAAAATGTACTACACTAGAGACACTTGACCTGTGGCTAACACACGCATGTACAAAATGGTTTGTGAGCACTGAGCAGACATTGTGTCATTTTATAATCACTATATAAGAGAAAGCTTACTGGGAGTGAGCAAGTCAAAGTGCTCCCAAACAGGGGAAAACTTTCTTTTTTTCACTGGTTCCATCTTTAAAACACTCGCAGATACTAACCAAACACCAACCAAACCAAACCCAAGATGTGCGGGTCGACTCCATTGCGTTTCGCTGTGCTTTATATTTCAAATGACAAACGGTTCACACGCCAAACCAGCAAACCACTTCCTGAATCAGTCACTTAGTACGGTGCTTTAGGAAGGTTCGAACGTCATCGCTTACGTCAACAAACCACACTCCGAACCACACTTCGCCTGGATTTTTGCTGATTACTCAACACACACCTCGAAGCCTCGACACAGACCGTAACACCACTACAAATCAGAATAAAATAGAAAAATAAGTAATAAAATATCAAATAAAATATCCAATCACAGCTATATGAAGCTGTAGCGAGTATTATCTGTTCCTCTATGGTCTGGTGCAGTGGGTGAGCAGGAGTGTCCATGATGGAGAGCAGTTTGTCCAGTGTCCTCCTGTCCCTCACTGTGACAAATGTCTCCAGCTCACAGCCGATCACATGTCCAGCTTTACCGATCAGTTTGTCAATCCGATCCAAGATGGCGGCGCGGACACACAGCGACTGCTCTCGGTCCCAACATTACAGTGTTTTCGTGTGTTTTGTCGTGTAAAGGCAAACCTGTCACATGGCGTCAGAGAGGCTGAGAGACAATACTCTAGGAAGATCGCACAAAACTTGAACGACAGCAGAGACACGCCGAGTCTGTGGCAGGAGATACAGACCATAACGGACCACAAGCCAACGCCACAGACAGCTCCACCTCCCTGCCGAACGAGTACTTTGCTCATTTTGGGGCACACAACAGCACCCCGGCACAGAAGACTCCTCCCCCTCCCAGTGACCAGGTGCTGACACTGTCCCCGGACAGCGTGAGGAGATCCCTCAGCAGGGACCGGACAACATCCCTGGTCGTGTACTGAGAGACTGTGCTGTGGAACTCACAGAGGACTTTACGGACATCTTCAACACATCGTTGAGCCAGGCTGTCGTCCCCACATGCTTCAAAACCTCCCCCATCATCCCCGTGCCGAAGAAGTCGTCTCCATCCAGCTTTAACGACTACCGTCTGGTTGCGCTCACCCCCATCTTATTGTGTAGTCATTGTAAACAGCTGCTTTATTTGAAATCAAGGCTTATGTTAGGGCTGTTTCCATAAAACACATTGTTAGCACGACTGCCCATCTACAGGAGTGTGACAGATGTAGGAAGGTTTGAAGTTGTAACTTGCACACAAAGTCAGAGTCTGTGAGAGTGATTCAGAGCACTGCTGTATCTGCAGGGAAGATGGTGAACGTTTTAGTTGGTCATTTTGTGCACCAACTTCATGGGTTCTGTTTAAAAACCATAGTGTATTTACCTTGTGGACATGTTTCGGCTGCAAGTTGTCTTCTGAACTGTGACAGTGTACAAAAGACCGAAGACAAAATGTTTTTGGATTCATTTTGTGCACCATTCTGCACAAAAGTGTGAGTGTATCAGTTCAAATAAAAAGACTAAAACCAAATAAAAACGCTGTATCTCTTTAAGAAAAAAAGGTTTGAGAACCACCAAAACACACTGTAAATTCTGACAAGGGAGTTTACTAAAAAAATATTAGCTAACTTATTGCCTTAACATAAATGGGTAACAGTAATTATAAGTATTCAAGTAAACCTTACTCTTAATAAATTAAACGTTACTGTGAATCATCAAGTAAACCTGACTATCAGTCAATAATAGGTTACTTAAATTTATCCATTAAATGTTACATTTGGATAGTCTGTAACGGTTACTCTTTATAAATGAAATCTTACTATTAACTATCAAGTAAACTTTACTCTTTATCAACTACAGGTTACTTTTAATTATACATTGCAGTTTACTTCAAATAATCAGTAACCTTCACCCTCTATTAATAGAAGTTTACGCAAGATCCTCAAGTTAACCTTACTGTTAACCAATTAGGTTACTTTTAATTATACATACAAGTTTACTCCAAACAGCCAGTAACGTTTACTCTATTAATGGAATTTTACCTTGAATCATTAAGTAAACCTTACTCTTATTTGAATATGGAATACTTTTATATATTAATATTTACTTTGAAGTATGAAGTATACCTTTATGCTTATTCAATACAATATAAATTGTTATAGTTGATTCTAAAATAATTTTACTTGAATATTCAATTACAAATGAAAGTGTGGTCTCACTAACCAAACTAAAATCCATAATTGTTCGATCTTTTTTGCTACAAACTTGCAATATTAATATCAGATTTTAGTCTTTTCAACTGACAATTTTAGAGTTGAGTAATGGCACCAGTTTTTTACAGCAAATTTGATCAAAATTCTGACATGCCCACAAAGTAATTATTGAACTCCTGGAATATGTGATCAAAATACAATCAAAATACTAAACTGTATGCATAAAAAAATCCAACTATGACATAGCTTTGTCAAATGACAATTTATTTTTCAATTAACATGTGTTGAACATGGAAAACAGTCATTAACAAATATGACAAGTTCTAGTGTCTAATGGAATGGTACTTGATCCATCAAAATACCTTTTTCAGTAAAACCCCCTGTCTTTTTGACTGTAGTTTGATTTGAATTGTTAAAAGGTTATTAAATTCACAACTCTTAACATTAAAATTAAAATAATGCCCGTTTCTAAATACTTCCCACAATCCCTTGCTTTCTCCCTCTCTTTTTGAAAGGATTAACAAATATTTAAAACGATTAAAAAAAACAGATTTAAAGGAAAAGTAACGGTTTTTTTTTACAATCTGAGCCTTCTTTCGGCAATAAAACAAGTAGTTTTACTCACCCATAGCAGTTTGGTGTCAATTGGAGCAGTATCGCAGAACTTATGTTGAGCCGTTCTGTTCTACTAATGATCCCGTATCAGTTAGCGTGAGTGCTCGGGGCATTACTTTGCGGTCTCCAAATAACACAAACTTTAGCACTTTTCAAATCACAGAAGATCGCTGTGTCAGGGTAGACTTTTAGTAGATTCCAAAACGGCCTGAAACCCGATATCGCAACAGAAAAGTAAAGTTCAGAGCGGTGTTAGCTTCTTTCGGACTAGCGGTGTTTACAAAACAGCTGAGTTCACGCATGCGCACTGTCCTCTCTGATGACGTCATCAAATGAAACTATAGCTGGATATCGGGTTTCAGGCCGTTTTGGAATCCACTTAAAGTCTACCCTGACACAGCGATCTTCTGTGATTTGAAAAGTGCTAAAGTTTGTGTTATTTGGAGACCGCAAAGTAATGCCCCGAGCACTCACGCTAACGGATACGGGATCATTAGTAGAACAGAACAGCTACAACATAAGTTCTGCGATACTGCTCCAATTGACACCAAACTGCTATGGGTGAGTAAAACTACTTGTTTTATTGCCGAAAGAAGGCTCAGATTGTAAAACAACGTTAATTTTCCTTTAACATAGCAAGTAGTTTTTCAGGGTCAACAGCTTGGAAGAAAGACTTTGTTTCCCCAGCCCAAGCATAACAGTTTGAATGAATTTCAAAGTGTTGAACATTGGTTTAGGATAATCTAAATGCAAATCATAGGTAAGGGCAAATAAAAGACAAAATGCCTGTGGCATGTCTTTGATATTGTCCATCACGATACCTCCTTCGATGATAACAGCAGTTGTTTGTGGCTGGACGGTCTGTGCACTTGTAGTTGGGTAATCTTCATTTACGGTGGTCAGCAGGCCAACTGAAACAGATGCCATAGTCTCATCTCGCTCAGTGACCTGGAAATAGAAAGGGAAACTTATTCAAAATTACTTTTTGCTGCAATCATAAATAAGCAATTACTATTAACAAAGTGTGAATGAAACAAAGGCCAGCCTCTCCTCTTAGCACTTTTTCCCCTTTTATGATGGCAGGTTCGCCATTGGCTTATCTTTGTGTGGATGTGATTGTTTTGCCTGTAATTTATCATAGTCCAACTCATCCCATTTTTAGCAAGTTGATTTGTTAAATCAAATAAAGCCCTCACAGGTGACAATTGTGATTATTGACTATACAAAAATAAACTGAAATTGAACCAAACAGAAAATCAATTATTTCAAATTATACATTTCATTAATATGCAAATTGATATCATGCATTCTGTGTGCAGGCTCAACCTTACACATAAGGATTAAAATATGCATGTATAGAGCTTATGAATGTGAGGAATATTTTAAAATGCTCAATATTAAAATTATAAAAAAAACATACTAAAATGTATTCTAATATATAGTACAATATGTGCAGTAGTGACCCAGCAGTTATTGGGCTGTTCTATGGCTTGTAGCTGCTGCTACTTTTACTGTTGCCTTTCCATGGAAAATCACCCATACCAGCTTTAAGACCGTTTATTCACTTTTTACTTTCATATTTTCTGATTCTGATTTGTAATGCATTGATAGTTTTGCATGAGAATACTTACCAATACTAAAATCTAAATATTTTAGTTATGATATATTTATATTAATAACAAATATTTTGGCATAGAACCACCCATCACTACATAACGTGGAGTTTTAAGGTCAATGCACTCCAGCAAATACACTATATTACCAAAAGTATTCGCTCACCTGCCTTGACTCATACTATGAACTGAAGTGCCATCCCATTCCTAACCCATAGAGTTCAATATGATGTCGGTCCACCTTTTGCAGCTATTACAGCTTCAACTCTTCTGGGAAGACTGTCCACAAGGTTGAGGAGAGTGTTTATAGGATTTTTTGACCATTCTTCCAAAAGCGCATTGGTGAGGTCACACACTGATGTTGGTCGAGAAGGCCTGGCTCTCAGTCTCCGCTCTAATTCATCCCAAAGGTGTTCTATCGGGTTCAGGTCAGGAGTCTGTGCAGGCCAGTCAAGTTCATCCACACCAAACTCCGTCATCCATGTCTTTATGGACCTTGCTTTGTGCACTGGTGCACAGTCATGTTGGAAGAGGAAGGGGCCCGCTCCAAACTGTTCCCACAAGGTTGGGAGCATGGAATTGTCCAAAATGTTTTGGTATCCTGAAGCATTCAAAGTTCCTTTCACTGGAACTGGAACTATTTTATACACCTGTGGCCAGGCCAAGTGATTAGGACACCTGATTCTGATCATTTGAATGGGTGAGCGAATACTTTTGGTAATATAGTGTAGGTATATGCTTAAACAGACAAGCTACTTTAAAGTTTCAGAGGTGCAACATAGTAACTCAGGTTAGTATGAATTACCAACAATATTCACACACTTACCAAGCTTGTCTTAAAAAAAGCACTCGGGTCATCTCCAAGGACAACTGGAAGGCCTTTGATGGCAATAGTTCGTAGTGCGGTCACGTTGGCCTGAAAAAGAGAATGAATGTTTCAAGTGACACTGTAACTTTCAGGAGGTTGAAAATCAAATGCATAATTCTATTAAAATAGAAAGTTTAAATTTGGGACATTCTTCATTAACATAGATACTTTATATGCCATATTGTGGAAAATTATAGCTAAAGGAACACCTTTTGATGTTTGATTTTGGGGAGATACAGGTTCCCACAGAGTTGAAACTTAAATTTTTTGATTTGTGTTTTACCCCAATAATCCAAGTAAAATAACATGCTTTTGTTCATGTCTATTTTTTGCTAAAAATACATTTAAGACTGCAACTATAGTGTATTTTACTCCTATGGATTAAATGGGAAAATTTTGCTAATACAGAGTATCAAGTGTATATACAGTGTTCTTACCAGGTTCTCATTTTCCATTAAAGTAGACAACTTCTGTCCAATTGAGCCTTTTTTGGATTTAAAAAGTTCCATTAGACGTGGACCATGACGATCTAGAGCTCAACTTCAATATCCTTGTTTGAAATTCGTTTGAATTCAGAGAATACCTAAAAACAAAAACACATATTTAGTCCATGTGCATATACTAACAAATTTTTTGTTTTTCCTAGAGTAATATGTCTTGTTCTGACTGGAGCTGTGGCATTAAATGGAGCAACTGCCAGAGATAAACATAAAAATCCCACAAACGTAACACATATTACTGAGAAATTATGAAGATTATGACATTACTACAGTTTGTTACATTTGTCGGGCTTTCAGGGTGAAGAAATGCCACCTGTGATAAAGTGTGCTGTTGCCAAGACACATTAGATAGGGGAAAAAAAGTCAAAACATTTAAGGTTTTAATCATAATGCAAAGTCACGAACTTGTCTTTCAGTGAAAAGGGCTGGCCATCTTTGTAGCATGTCCTTGACAGCTGGTTCTTCTTTTACAATCTCCTGTCTTCGGTAGGAAAACGTATGGTCCATTAGATCAGAGATGTACAGGGCATTGTGGTTTCTTTTGGACATCTCTTCCACAAGGCATAATTTGGCATTCTCTTGACTGTTTAGATTTTCTCCTTCTGGTAAATTGGGCAAGTAATTTGCTTCACCTCTTCTTGCCCTTTTCACATTTTTGCTGGCTGCCATTCCTCCTGGGTTGCTTTTGCTTTTCTTTCCTCCACTTATGGACACCTCTTCCATGTTCCTTGATCTTCTTGGCCTTGCAAAGTAAGGCAAGCTGGATTGACTGTAAAGAAGAGCGATATTTAGGGTGAAGGTTGCCAAGCGTCCAGTAAAAAGCACAGACTTTGTGCTTAGTTTTTGAGGTGCCTAAAGGATTAGCCACTTCAAAGTCATCCAAATACAGACACAGTGCAATACTGAACTCTTCTTCTGCAAGTAGTCTGTTAGATTTAAAATGAGATCCATCTCTATAAGATTCAAAGTTCTGAGACCCGTCTGATAGACCTGACATGGCTGCCTTTAGTATTTCTCCATTTTTTAGTAGGGCCTGTAACATTTTAAGAATAGGGACATACACAGATGCCTGGTCATTTTGAAGAATGTACTCAACAGGTTTTACAACAGCAAATTCTTCTGAAGTAAATGTTTCTCTTTTATTGGCAGTTGAGAGTGATCCACCTGGCGATGTAGACTTTAACACCACGTTGTGCTCCTTTAAAATGTCCATTATTTTAGTCACTAAAGTACTATCTACATTCCCACATTGCTCAGTTATGTTTTTAATTGCAGAATGCAACAGTGGTTGTGACAGCAAATGAATTTGGTTAATCTCCTCAATAACTTCCTGCAAGGCACTTTCTGAAATATTAAGTATTGATGATGCCTTAAGAAATAGGGCAGCCAAATTACGCTCCAACTGTTTTTCCAAAAGTTGTTCATCACCTACTACTGTTACCTGAAAATCTGTGTCATTCAATTCCACATCTAAATTTAGCATGTCAGGTGGCTCATTCTGGTTTGGGGAATGACTTCCAAAAGCATTTTGTTCAGAAAGTATTTCAAGTTTGAATATGTCATTCTTCTTTGGATGTTCTTTGCTTTTATGAGAATTGAAAGTTGAGTAAATGTTGCTCTCATAATAACAGCCTTGATAAGGACAAACTACTTTTTGCTTCAATTTTAAATGAGCTCACAAATGTCGAAAAAAGTCATTTTCGGTACAAGGTTCATCAAAGTCACACAACTGGCATCGATAGGAGCCTTTTTTCTGAGTTTGTGTGTGCCATGTAGATAAATGGAACTTGAGTGCATTAAAGGACTTGAAAGTGCATATGCACTCTGTGGTATACTGATCCAATAGAACCATGTAGTTCATATTAATGTGTGTCGCGCATGCGTAGAGATGCCAGTATAGTAGTAGACATCGAGCTAGCATGATGACATGTGCGTGTGTTATGTGAGTTATAAAAACCACAATAAACGGTGTTAAATGCGTGCAACTGTCTCGTCATTAATACACCACATAATTGGCGACGAGGTAAATTAAAACTGTAGTGAGCAGTGAAGATGGCTAATAACTTTGCCAGACCGGACGAATTCAAGCCCGAAACTGAGCAGTGGACATCCTACGTCGAGCGAATGGAACTTTTTTTGAAGCATATGATGTCGAGGAAGAAAAACAGGTAGCTACCCTGCTAAGCTCTGTTGGTGCGTCTACATATGGTCTGCTACGAAATTTAGTGCAGCCAGACAAACCTAAAGATAAAACTTTTGATGAGATCGTGGAAATTCTGACAGATTACTATAAACCGAAACCACTGGTCATAGCCGAGCGATTCAGATTCCGACGGTGTGTTCAGAAGAACGGCGCAACGATTGCTCAATTTGCTGCTGAACTGAAACAGCTAGCTTCAAGATGTGATTTCGGGGATAAACTGAATGAGGCTCTGCGAGACGGTTTTGTTAGTGGAATTCACGACGAAGCGTGCCAACACAAGTTGCTATCGACGGATGGTCTCACGTTTGCAAGAGCCCAGGAGATCGCTCTCAACATGGAGGCAGCCCGCCGAGACGCACAACAGCTACGGCACAACGAGCCTTCTGCGTCTTCTGTTCACAAGGTAAATGAGAAACAAAAGTCTCAGTCAGCGCAGACGGCGTGCTATAGATGCAAAGGAAAGAATCACAGCGCAAGTGACTGCTACTTTAAAACGGCAAAATGTATTAAATGTGACAAAGTTGGTCATATCCAGAGAGCATGCAGAGGTAGCCAGCCTGCCGCGAGGGAGAAGAGAGGGAAGCAAAACAAAAATCAGCAAAGAGTCACGAGTTATGTGCAAGCAGAAGAAGGGGAGGAAGTGTTCTGTGTAAAGGAAACAGACAAACAGGCATTCAAAGCGAACTTTGCCATAAACCAGAGAAACATTAAGATGGAAATAGACACCGGAGCTGCCGTTAGCATAATGTCAGAGGCGATGTACAAAGAGTCGTTCGCGGATGTGCCACTAGAGGGCAGCAGTGTCACGCTGAAGACCTACACTGGCCGGAACATACCAGTAAGAGGACAATTCATGGCAGAAGTTGCTTATGGAGGGCAGACTGCTAACTTACCATTAATTGTAGTGAAAGGTAATGGACCTGCACTTTGTGGTAGGAACTGGCTTGAAAGCATCAAGTTGGACTAGGGAACAATTAAAATGGTCTCTAAAAATACAAAGCAGCCCTCTCCATCCAAGTCAATTCCTGAGGTGCTAGGAAAATACAGCCAAGTCTTCAAAGAGGAGCTAGGAACCTTAAAGGAAATTAAAGCAACAATTTCTGTCAAACCAGATGCCACACCCAAATTCCATAAAAGCCGCCCCTTACCATTTGCAATGAAGGCACGAGTGGAAGAAGAGCTGGAAAGGCTGGAAAAAGAAAACATCATCAGTCCAGTGAAGCACAGCGAGTGGGCCGCTCCTGTCGTTCCTGTGGTCAAGCGGGATAGCACGATTCGTTTGTGCGGCGACTACAAG
Source organism: Paratrypauchen microcephalus (assembly GCA_036785185.1). Taxonomy (NCBI): domain Eukaryota; kingdom Metazoa; phylum Chordata; class Actinopteri; order Gobiiformes; family Gobiidae; genus Paratrypauchen; species Paratrypauchen microcephalus. Next base: position 3,460,581 of record JAVJIX010000103.1, on the reverse strand, counting down.
GTGACAGTGAACCAGGCTACCAACACTGACATATATCCACTACCGCGTATTGAAGAAGTGCTGGCGACACTGAGTGGTGGAAAGTTGTTTTCAAAAATAGATCTAGCCTCAGCTTACCAACAAGTGCTCCTTGACAAAGATTCAAAGAAATACACAACAATCAACACTCACAAAGGCTTGTTTGTGTATAATCGTCTTTGCTTTGGCATTAACTCTGCTGTTAGCATTTTTCAGAGAGTGATGGAGAGTCTGATGAAGGACCTCAATGTGGTCGTTTATCTCGACGACTTGCTGGTCATGGGCAGGAATGAGGCAGAACATCTGAAGAACCTTGACAGAGTCCTGCAACGCTTGCAAGAGAATGGACTGAGAGTAAAAAAGTCAAAGTGTGAGTTCGGAAAGACCCAAATTGAATACCTGGGCCATGTCCTGGATGAAAGAGGGGTGTACCCATCTGAAGACAAGGTGAGAGCAATACACGATGCACCTGCACCTGAAAATGTCAAAGAGCTCAGGGCTTTCCTAGGCCTAGTGAACTACTATGGCCGTTTTGTGCCACAACAAAGTACAGTGTTAGCGCCACTTTATAGACTGCTGAAAGATCAAGTCACATGGAAATGGAAGAAAGCAGAGCAAGATGCATTCAACAAATGTAAAGAACTCCTGACAAGTGACAAAGTGTTAGTGCACTACGATCAGAGCCTGCCGTTGACCCTTGCATGTGACGCTTCAGCCTATGGCATTGGAGCAGTAATCCAACACACAACACCAGATGGAGAAGAGCGCCCAATAGCTTACGCTTCTCGAACGCTCTCTCCAGCAGAGAGGAAATATTCCCAAGTGTATGGCGTTAAGAAGTTTCACCAGTACCTCTGGGGACGTCAATTCAACCTGGTCACAGACCATAGGCCATTACTGACTCTATTTGGGGAACACAAAGGCCTTCCCACAATGGCAGCAGCCCGGATCCAGAGGTGGGCCATCATACTGTCAGCATACAACTATCACATTGTGTACCGCCAGTCCGAGAAGCATAGCAATGCTGATGGGTTGTCTCGTGTACCGCTGTCAGAGACTAAGGATGCGGGAACAGAGACCATCTCCCCCTATATCGATGCACTGATATGTGAACACCTAGAGGGCGTGCCGTTGACTGCAAAACAGATTGCCAGGGCAACTAGGACTGACACAGCACTGTCAAAGCTGCACAGATTCATCATGGAAGGATGGCCAAAAGAAATTCCTGAAGAACTGAAAGGATACTACAAAAAGCTTGATGAACTCTCTGTGGAGCAAGGGTGTGTGCTGTGGGGCACAAGAGTGATTGCACCAACTAAGCTCAGAGATGCAGTGCTTAAAGAAATCCACAGTGGGCAACCTGGTATAGTGAAAATGAAGGCAATCGCAAGACAACACGTCTGGTGGCCACATATTGATATGGACATTGAAAAAGTCTGCAAACAGTGTGAGACGTGCCAGCTAGAGCAAAGCATGCCACGCCAAGTACCTCTCCACCCTTGGGAATTCCCAGGAACTGTTTGGAAGAGACTTCACATTGACTTTGCCGGGCCATTCATGGGCCACATGTTCATGATTGTAGTTGAAGCGTTCTCAAAATGGCTGGAAGTGTATAAAATGACAAATAACCTCATCTGCAACCATAACCAGACTAAAGAGACTTTTTGCATCATATGGAGTCCCTGAACAGGTTGTCACAGACAATGCAACAACCTTTATGTCTGATGAGTTCCAGCAGTTCACAAAGAGAAATGGAATCCTCCACACAACCGGTGCCCCGAGGCACCCAGCCACAAACGGGCTAGCCGAGAGATATGTCTCCACGTTCAAGACTGGCATGAAGAAGTTGGCAAGAGAAGATTTGGACATTGAAGACAAAATCTCTCACTTTCTCCTACGGTACCGCACCACTCCCAACAGCACAACAGGCGAGACACCTGCTGATGTGTTTTTGAAAAGGCATGTCAGAACAAGATTGGATTTTCTGAAACCAAGCATCCAAGAAACGGTGAGGAGGAAGCAGTATCTGCAGAAGGATGGACATGACAGACGGGCGTTGGACAGACAGTTCGATGTGGATGAACAGGTCTATCTAAGAAACACTGCTGGAGAAACCCCAAGGTGGATCCCCGGAGTAGTCACACAGCAGTCAGGACCTGTATCATACAAAGTGCGAGGAGAAGCAACTGATCGCGAATACAGACGCCACGGAGACCAGCTGAGACCCCGGCGTTCTGCAGACCTTCCAGATCCGCAACCTGAGGATGTAGCTGAGGAGAACGGGCCAGTGGAGAGCAGTTTCACAGCAACTCCAGCAACTGAACTGCCAGAGCCAGCCGAGCCGCCTGATCCTGTTGCGGTGACCCTGAGGCGCTCCCAACGTACCCCAAGAGTGCCTCAACGTTACCTGAACTGAGTGTTGTAATAAAAGACTTGAGTTCAAGTTTAAAGTTAAAGAATTTAGTGAAACTAATTTAGTGTTATATAGTATGGGTAATGTTGACATTTGCAATCGTAACGTATAGTAATGATATACCATGTTTTATGTTAAAGTGTTTGACTAGAATGTTTTGAGTTAACCGTAAAGTGAAAAAGGAAGATATATTGTATATGGTATATAATATGTTTTATGGGGAACTTTAAAGTAAAGGGGGAGGTGATGTGGTATACTGATCCAATAGAACCATGTAGTTCATATTAATGTGTGTCGCGCATGCGTAGAGATGCGAGTATAGTAGTAGACATCGAGCTAGCATGATGACATGTGCGTGTGTTATGTGAGTTATAAAAACCACAATAAACGGTGTTAAATGCGTGCAACTGTCTCGTCATTAATACACCACACACTCCTTATAGAGACATTGTATTTTTGAGGTTCGAGTGTAGCATCCATGTTGTAACCGGTAATGTTTAAACAAATGACTCCTCTTTGCAGCCACAAAATTGCAACACTTACAAGGCCACTGCATCGGACACTTGAAACTGCCAATCTGCAATAAAGGAGGAAAAACATTAAACACATTGTTAGTTTACAACAAAATAGAAATTCATATTTAATGCATTACCCTTTAAGTAGTAATGTAATTAAGTGTGTGAATCCTCCTCATTCCATGGTTTAGCCTAAATACAAAATACAGTTTGAGAATTAAACCTCAATGTTTAAAGATGTACTAGAATAAAAAAAAAGTGTAATAATCATATCAAAAGCCTATATTATTTAGGCGTTTTATATCCCAATTGTATTTTTGTATTTAAAAATATATAGAAAAAGATAATTATATCTATCCTTTGTTCTGCTGGCCCAAGTGTCAGAATTCATATTTGAAAAATGGTTGTGATAATATGACGTTAGGCCAAACCCATTAGTTTACAATCAGCAGCGTCTTGGCAATTTTTGAATTAAAAATTGCCGTTCATATCCAGGTCGCATTGGTGCGCATTTGGCGCTTCACAGCCAGTGGGTTTTGGAGCAGAAGACTTAAAAACCTACCGAGCAGTTTGGACAAAGTTTATGTAACCTAAACGAGCACATTTTTTTTCAGCCAGCTAGAGACGTGACGAGTTTCACGGGCCTTTATAACGAATGAAATTTGCGAAACGGGTGAACCTCGGAGCCGAAAATGAACTACGGTGGGTCTGCCGCGCCATAGCCCTGCGCTGCTGCCCTGCTCACGTGGAAGTGACAGACTTTCCCGGAGCTCGCGGCTGTAGACCGGTGTACTGTCAGATTGAGACGCTTTGTCAGATTGAGACGCCTCCTCCGAGAGGAGCGCTACTGCGCAAGCGTGCATGATGTAATTCGAGATGAGCGCTACTGCGCAAGCGCCGAGATGAGTGCTACTGCGCAAGCGCGCATGATGTAATGATTTAGAAACAGCTGAGCTACAGCACCGAGATGAGCGCTACTGCGCAAGCGCATATGATGTAATGGTAGCCGTTGTACTGTCAGAGTGAGACGCTTTCTGACAGTACACCGTACGCTTTTATTGGTTTTATTGTATGTTTTAACCAATTAAGCATGTAACGAACGAGATGTGAATGTTAGATTTGCGGCAGAATACCTACGTCAGATAACCGAGACACTTTCACTTTCAGACGCCTTCTCGAGATGAGCGCTACTGCGCATATGATATAATGGTTTAAAAACAGCTGGGCTGTCAAAGCATCTCGCTTTGACAGTTTTATTGTACTGTCAGAATGAGACGCTTTGACAGTTTTATGCGCTACTGCGTAAGTAACATTTTAACAGTATTGGTTTTATTGTGTTTTAACCAATTAAGCATGACGAGATGTTAACGTTAGATTTGTGGCAGAATACATACGTCAGATGATAATAGTTTGGATTTAACATTTGACTGCATCGTTATAGTTTTCATTCAAAATAATTAAACCAGACAGGTCAGTATTTAGTTATTTTCTTGTACTTTTTTAACATAATCTTTTACTGTTATTAATTGCAAGCTGCTCTTAATAACCTGTTTTAATTATTTTGTTTGTCATTTGTCTTCGCTATGATTCACTGCTCAAGAGTTAATGCTTTTCTACTTCTTAACCACGTCTGCAAATGTCTTTAAGGAGCCATCTGTACACTGTGACAACGGACAACAGATGAAAACTAGCCTCTTGGCTAATTCTGGCATGTTAAACAGTTACTGTTGGTCAACATGCACTGTCCGTTATAAATAAATATGTAAATAAATACATTTCATGCAATTGAATTTAAAACAATTGCCTTGTCTCTTATTCATGATTTATGAGGACAGGAAAAGGTACAACAGAAGAAACATTTATTTATATATTTATATATTTATGATGAGGCCTCTAGGAGTGCACGTGTGACCTCTAGTCGAGCCTTCAAGACTTCTGTCGGGTCGGTCTTGATTGGCGTTTCAAAATCTCTTCTGCAAAATTCAAAATGCAATTTTAGGCATTCACTTACATATAAGAAATTAGTGGAAATAGTGAAAACTTTACCTTTACACTCCAAAATCCCACAGCTAGTGGTATCTTGCTGAAGGAAATTAACGCAGTGATGAGGCCTCTACGAGTGCACGAGTGACCTCTAGTCGAGCCTTCAAGACTTCTGTTGGGTCGGTCTTGATTGGCGTTTTAAAATCTCTTCTGCAAAATTCAAAATGCAATTTTAGGCATTTAGTAACATATAATTGGATAGATACAAGAGAAAGAAATTAGTGGAAACAGTGAAATCTTTACCTTTAAAACCAAAATGCCACAGCTACTGCCGTCTTGCTACATTTCATGTGGAACAGTTTGAAGAGTCCATGTCTGTCTTGGGACTGAACGGCCTGCCATCCTCAAGAAGTTCCTATTATTGTGTGAAAAGCATAACAAGCATATGCAATACATTAGACACATTATCACATACAAAAGACCAAGAACTTTACTTCAATTTTTTCCTCAGACTTTACATCCAATTTCGTAGGGTCTTGCGTGCATACTTCGTCTCATTAGCCAGTGGATCCACAAGAACGAGGGTCTTCTCTGACATGTTCACAATCTATAAATGTTTACCACATTCATGTTATTTCATAACATTAACATACCATATTTATATACATACACATACATATACATTATACATGTATATATACACACATACATATACAGGTATATACATATACATTATACATGTATATATACACACATACATATACATGTATATATACACACATACATATACATTATACATGTATATATACACACATACATATACATGTATATACATATACATTATACATGTATATATACACACATACATATACATGTATATATACACACATACATATACATTATACATGTATATATACACACATACATATACATTATACATGTATATATACACACATACATATACATTATACATGTATATATACACACATATACATACGTACACACATACATATACATTATACATGTATATATACACACATACACACATACATAATATATGTATATATACACACACATATACATACATACACACATACAGGAGTGCGTTTGATGCACAGGTGGTGCGCCAAGAGCTGCACGAGCTCTGGCTACAGACTAGCCGTGTGCTAGCACACTAGCGCGGTTTAATACGATAAGTTTAATACGAGACACGTAGCATGCAGTCAAATGTTAAATACAAACCACTATCATCTGACGTAGGTATTCTGGCGCTAATTATCGTTCTTTACATGCTAAAACAACCAAACCACTCTTAAAATGTTACTTACTTGCGTTGAAATTGTAGAAAACTCCACTCCTGTTGAAAAAAAATTGACTTCTGCCTCGTTATGTTGAGAATAACTCGACTTTTGCCTGTTATGTTGAGAATAACTAGACTCCTGTCTCGTTCGGTAGAAATCAAAATGACTTCTGCCTCTGGAGCCAAGATGGGCGTATTTATACGATTACGTCACGTCATGCATGCGCGCATGAGGAGGCTTACGGCTGTAGGCCCAGCTGTTTCTAAACCATTACGTCATGCGCGCATACGCAGTAGCGCTCATCTCGGAGGAGGCGTCTTAAAGTGACAAAGCGTCTCATTCTGACAGTACACCGGCTCTGCTACCCAGGTCATAGTGCTCTGCAACCGGGTAGCAAAACACTAGCTTGGAGCTCGTTCTGCTGAGCTCGGGCCGTACATTGGCTCTGCACTTAACCAGATTACAGTGCTCTGTTCAAATTCGAAAATTAAATAACGGAAACAAACTAAAAACCTAATTGTTTTTAAACTTATTTTGCATAAAACATATATAGAATTACCGCGACATCGGTGCAAAAGGCTGCATGCGGGGCGAAAGTTTTTATAATAGATCCATGGGTAAGAGTCAGGTGAGGGCGTGAGAGCGAGGCAAGCGAATGAAACAGAACGCTGTTACGAAAGTCTAAATAACAAATTAAAATTATATATATAAATAAAGCAATAATTTTTTTCTAACTAATAACAATTGACACATTTACATGCTACATGCAACCGTCTCAACAGTCTCAAAACATAATCTAATATTCTAATTGCTTTGTGGACGGAGAAAAAACAATTGCCCCTATAAACTGCATCATCTAAAAACGAATTGACTTAATTTACTCACCAAATCAACACGCCAAGAATGAGAACCACCGTGATGCCAAGAAAGACCACCAGAACCGTCTCTTCTTTGAAATCCACGTGTGAGAAGAACATGGCCGCCAAAAGTTTCAAATAGCCATGTGATTAGAAGTACAGTACTGCACATGTCTAAAGTTTACCTTATTAATTTAAGTAGTTCCCAGTGGGATAATTTGAGTAAAATACTGACTTTACACACAAAGTTTATGTGACTGTAAATATGATTTAACTATTGCTATTTACAGTCTCACTTATAAGAAAGTAACATGATCATTACTTGTAAAGTTAATCTCTGCATTTTTTTTTAACACTGATGCACAGGTAGGTCGTTGTAATGGTTGAAAACAAAACATGTAAAGTAGAACAAATGTACTCAAGTAAGGTTGGTATTCGTTTTTACAGTGCACAGGCCACAGATGAACAAAGTTTGTGAACCAATTTAACAGAATTATATATTTTTTCCAACATATACTTCCTCATATTATCACTTGTCTCTACAAGTGATAATATTGTCACTTGTCACCCTGCTATCACAGGGTGGTGTGATAGCAGGAGGACTTTGCACCAGAAGCCCTACCTGCAGCACATGGTTTTCACTGTGATTCTGTTCTGGTCCGTTATTGAGAAGTCTGTCTCTTGTACAGTGTTGTATAGTAACGAAGTAATAATACTTCACTACTGTACTTAAGTACATTTTGGGAGACTTTGTACTTTACTTGAGTTTTTAAAAAAATGATAACTTTTACTTTTACTTGACTACATTTCCAAATTTAATTGCATACTTTTACTCCGATACATTTTCAATGTGCCGTTTAGTTACTCGTTACAAAAAAAACCTCTACTGACTGCAAGGAAGTCAGGACGTGCCTTCCTATGGGCAATTAAATGCAGGCACAAAGTACGTTATTTGTAATTTATTAATTACGGTATGGAGGCACTAATGTGTAGTGACTGTTCTTGTTTGAAAACATCCAGGTTATGTGGGGAATACAATTTTTGCCAGTCCGAATGAATGAATGGATGGCAGCCACTCCAGTCAGGTGCCAGTTGATGACGTCAGGAGCACCTGCCTTCAGCAGACTTGCAAAATTGTATTCCCCACACAACCCAGATGTTTTAAAACAAGAACATTTACTACACGTCATTAGTGCTACCGTACCATAATTATTAAATTACAAACATTAAAAAATATTAAATTCAGACTGCCTTTGCTTGATACTTTTACTTGTACTTTTAATGACATTACTTGAGTACATTTATTTTGACATTACTTGTCATACTTAAGTACAAGAAGTTCCAGATACTTTAAGACTTTTACTCAAATAACATTTCAGTCAGTGACTTCGACTTTTACCAAAGTCATTTTTGGGAGGGGTACCTATACTTTTACTTGAGTTTGATTTTCCAGTACTTTATACAACACTGCTCTTGTATTTATATGGATTATTATTGTAATAGGTGCTTTAAGTACATTTAAACATGGACGTTACAAAGCAGAAAATCAGATGTAATCATGTCTCATTCCTGTGTCCACAGGCAGAGGCCAGAGCTTCTTCAGAGGAGTGAGTCCTCACACTGTCCAGCTCCAGACTGTGTCTCTGTGGGTTTGATTCTGTTTAAGACAACACAGAAGTGTGGAAAACACACTTCTTCTTTTACTTTAAAACCTTCAAAGGACATTTGATGTTGCATGAAGATGTAATTGTGTTGGCAGAATTAAATTATACATAAAAAATAACATAAAATGATTAGGTAACATACGTGAATAATCCCTCAGTCGTCCAGATAGAATCCATGATAAAAGGAGAAATTCAATTTTATCATTAGGTAACATAACATAACATAACATAACATTAGGTAACATAATATGCTAATTCATTATGATTTAATCAATTTCATCAACATGAAAAAGTTATTTTTATCATGAAAAAAGAGCGCATCGAATAAGATTCAAAGCCTAAAAATTATTTAATTGCACGCAGCCGCATTCTATATTATTTTTCCTCAAATCATCTTCCTCCTCAGCCCTCCCCTCACAGACCATCAGCAAAAGCACAAGTGAAAATCTTTCACAATTGCGTGGTTTGTTCACAAGATGGCGCTTTAGTGCGAGAACTGCCAATGCAGCAGGTCAGGGTAAGAGCAGGACCCACTCAAACTCGGACCTCCCCCCAGGCCAACACAGTCCTACCGAGACCCACACACGAGCCCACGGTACGGGACACTGCACGGGAAGTGGAGGTTAATTCATTCAAAGACTTGTGGATTTATTTATAGCAGTTTGTGGCCATGTTCCATTGTTTTCCAGCAGTACATCAATCATTTACAGGGACATTTTGTACTTTGAGTTCCTGCCATCACATTACACTACATCGTCACCTTCTTCCTTGAGCAGCGCCTCTGAAGAATGAAGTGTGAAGAATGACTGGAGAAGTGAACAGAGCGCTTTAATGGACCCAGGTAAGGGCTTTCTATTCTCATTGTTATGACTCTGACAGAGTTTGACTCCAGAATCAGGAGAAACAGCTGTGATGAGACTCGGTGCATTTACCTGGAAGCACTTCATTTTACATCATAATGCCTCTTAATGGTCCAAAGAGCGGCTCTGCTCTGGGCCCTGCTCCGTCTCCGTCACTGAGGAGCCACATCACATTTGTGCGCATGGATTTCTCCTCATAGACTTTATATACACTATACTGCCAAAAGTATTCACTCACCTGCTGTGACTCGCATATTAACTTAAGTGACATCCCATTCTTAATCCATAGGGTTTAATATGACGTTGGTCCATCCTTTGCAGCTTCAGCTCTTCTGGGAGGACTGTCCACAAGGTTTAGGGGGGTATTTTTTGGAGTTTTTGACCACTTTTCCAGAAGAACATTATGACACATTGATGTTGGATGAGAAGGTCTGGCTCTCCGCTCTAATTCATCCCAAAGGTGTTCTGTCGGGCTGAGGTCAGGACTCTGTGCAGGCCAGTCAAGTTCATCCACACCAAACTCTCTCATCCAGGTCTTTATGGACCTTCCTTTGTGCTCTGGTGCACAGTCATGTTGCCAGATGGAGAAGCGTTTCATCACCACAGAGAACGTGTCTCCACTGCTCTAGAGTCCAGTGGCGGTGCTTTACACCACTGCATCCGATGCTTTGCACTTGGTTTTGTTTGTCTTGGATGCAGCTGCTCAGCCATGGAAACCCATTCCATGAAGCTCTCTATGCACTGTTCTTGAGATAATCTGAAGGCCACATTTAGTTTGGGGGTCTGTAGAGATTGACTCTGCAGAAAGATGGCAACCTCTGCTCACTATGGACCTCAGCATCCGCTGACCCGCCCCGTCAGTTTACATGGCCGACCACTTCGTGGCTGAGTTGCTGTCGTTCCCAGTCACTTCCACTTTGTTATAATCCCACTGACAGTTGACTGTGGAATATTTGGGAGCAAGTAAATTTCAAGGAAGGAGGGAAAGGAACAAAAATGTATGCCCTGTCTAGGCTACCCCACTATGGTGGGACACAGCCTTTGTATATAGATGGATAGAAATTTCAAGACTGGACTTGTTACACAGGAGGCATCACAGTACCCCGCTGGAGTTCACTGAGCTCCTGAGAGCGACACAATGTTTTACATATGTTTGTAGAAACAGTCTGCAGGCCTTTAGGTGCTTGATTTTATACATCTGTGGTCATGGAAGTGATTGGAACACCTGATTTTGATTATTTGGATGAGTGACTGAATACCTTTGGCATAATAGTGTATGTTTCTGATTTTATTCCATCAGTAATTAACAGGGTCACAGTTTGAGTTTAGTACTTGAATAAAAGCTGGTGCAACACTAACAGGATCTGAGTATTGTATTTGCATGTGCGGTGCTTCTGTTACTGTAAATCACATGTTCTAGTGAATGATTGATCTGTAATAATGTAAAACATTCAGGCCAAAGTCTGCTCCAATAAACTCAGACATGTTCACTAACATGTTCATAAAAAGGGTTTTATAGCAGTTTTTATTACCCGTTTCTATGACATGAAGAGGTGTACACAACCTTATTACCCACTGAACTTCAGACAGCAGAGTTCAACCTGAGACAGAACCACATGAAATCAAAATACATAGAAATGAGGGCACATTTCCCTAAGTTTCTCAAGATTATGCTTCAATAAATAATGACTAACTGAACTGTAATTGAAATACTGTACGTCACTTATCATGTCTCACTGATGTTGCACTCATGTTACAGGTTTATAACATATTGTCTAAAACAGGGGTCACCAACGCTGTGCCCATGGGCGACCATGCACCCTGAGGACCCCTTTATGGCGCCCGCAAGGCATGCACCAAAAATAGCACTGCTCGTATTGCAACTCAATATACATATATATATATAAAAAAGTTGCATTTTTTTATATTAATGCTTACATTATGCAGATTTTTAAAATTACATTATTTAAAATTTTAAAATTCAAATAGAAATATTTTATATCGAACTCGCCTCTTTCTAAGTCAAAGGTCATTCGTGCGCGGCCGCCACGCCTCTTTCCTGACAAGTTAACCAAGTGAAGTGATGATGAGGAGTTAGCCTGCTTGTGCTTTTGCCCCAAAAATCATGGCAGAAAAGCAAAAAAGGACATACTGTTTTAACAATGATTGGAAAGAAGAGTTCTTTTTTTACATAATTTAAAGAGAAATGTCTGTGCCTTATTTGCGGGACGACTAGTGCAGTACCAAAGCGGCACAATGTGGAGGGGCACTTCAAAACTTGCCACGAAAACTTTGACGTGAACTACCCACCTGGCAGCGCATTACGGACAGAAAAAGCCCATGGGTTAAAGGCAGCTTTAGACAAACAACGGACTTTTTTCACGAGGCCGGTGAAAAAAATCACAGAACGCAACCGAAGCCTCGTTTAGAGCTGCGCATTTTTTGATAAAGAACAAGAAACCTTTTTCGGAGGGGGAGATTTTTAAAAAAGCTATGATGCTTGTCGCTAACACATTATTCAAAGATGAGAAACATGGTCCCAATGTCATCTCTGCACTCTCCGATGTCCAGCTTGGAGCAAGTACGATGGCTGGACGAGTGTCATCTTTGTCTGAGAACTTAACAGAGCAGCTGGACCGGGATCTCGCTGTGTGCAGGTGGTTTAGTGTCCAATGTGACGAATCGGTAGACAGTGCCCGCACGGCTCAGCTGATCATATTTATCCAAATGGTGTTTGATGATTTTTCTACAAAAGAAGAACTGCTCACACTTGTGCCACTGAAGACAACAACGCAGGGAGGTGACACCACGGTCAAAATTATTGCTGTGTAAATGACTGATAATTAGTTAATTATTGATATGTGAGCAATCACACTTCACAGTGTTATAATAACTACTGCTATTTTAATATCACTATTCTAATGTATGGGGCGGCAGTAGCTGTAGCTCAGTTGGTAGAGCGTTTCTCTAGTGATCCAGGGTTGACCGTATATGATCCCAGTGTCCCAGCGTTGTGTCCTTGGGCAAGACACTTAACCCCACCTTGCCCCCAGTGTCTGTGGACAATGGTAGCCCCCATGGCAGAAGATAAATCAAGGCCTGTTGTGACGTGAGCCATCCTCCTGTGGACCCACCACCCACGGGAGGATTCATGGGGGCTGGTGCATTGTGTTCTGGGCAGCAGAACACTGCTTGGACTGCTTCCCCCGCGACCCAGAAAATGGAAAAAGCGGAAGAAAATGAATGAATATTATAATGTTAGTTATCCATGCAGTTTTGTTATTTAGGAAGTTTGTAGCAAACAGGTCCAGAGTAGTCCTTCATACAACTCAGTGCCCATGAAGTAGCCCTCAGCCTCAAAAAGGTTGGTGACCCCTGGTCTAAAAAAAGCTTGGAACTGTGTAAAAACTATAAAAAGTTGTAATAAAATATAATAATCTGCCATAAACAGTCAAAGTCTATGACAAAGTGAAGCTGTTATTTTCTGCCAGGTCTGATTTTCACCACACACCCCCTATAAAAACCCCAAAACTCAAACATTTAAAAATACACAAGACACAGGGTCATTTAGATTCCATATGTAAACATAAATCATGCCAAGTTTGAATAAAATCCTGTACGTTAAATGTAATTTTGATCCTGAAATCTGGTATGTTCTATTATTGTCTAAACCAGAGGTCTTCAACAGGGGGGTCGCGAAATCTTTTGATTTAACTTTAAAATAATATAATTTTATATTTTATAGTGTAAAATACAGTATTAACCTGTGTATTATTTCCTTGTATTGGATGTACCATAACAGAGTAGCAATGTTTATACATGACACTAAGCTCAATTTAATATAAAACACAATTCTATGCCGTATATATAGTAGGGGGTCCCTGGCCCAGTTTGCCATCTGTTTGGGGGTCCCTGGCCTGAAAAACGTTGAAGACCCCGGTCTAAACCCAAGAACTCACTGTATTTAGAATTTTCCCTCTGTGGGTTTGGGGGTGTGGAACATTATTTCTGTTTCAGCAGGTGATCATTTGGAGACACAGAGCTAATCTTGGGCTTCATTTGAAACTGATAAACTGGGGAAGTTTTCTATTTACATATGAAACTGTTATTCCATGCCAATGTGTCACAATCAATTCGTTTGGGGAGAGGATTTGTTCTTGAGAATTATGTTTTTTTCTCTAAATGGTCTAATAATTATGAGCAAACCCCTGTAAGGTTATCATGTTATACATACCACGGCGCTTCAGAGACGCGATGTTTCTGCTCCGTTTCGACCTCTATTTTCTCTGGATTTTGACTTTTTCACCGTTGCTATGTGCGTTGCTATGTGCGCTGCGCGGCGCAGTTGTGTGCGCCGGAGGAGCTGCTACGACGGACGCGCAGAGGCGGACGTTACTTTTTTGTGCTGTGCAACACTGGAATTTCCCCACTGAGGGACTAATAAAGGCATATCTTATCTTATCTTATCTTATGTTGTATTCCTCATCAGTTGGGATTCTTTGTTCCACATTTCATGACTAAAAAAAGACCCCAAACTCATAATGTCCCATGGTGAGACTAATGAAAAATCACAGTGAGAGAAAGGGAGCAAATAATGGTGGTGGAGGGTCTGGCTCATGGACTAAATGTAATGACAGCTTTTATAACTTGGTTATAATTTGTTTTGCTACATTGACCTTTGACATTTCTGACAGAAATTCAGATCAGATGAACAGTGAATGGCAGCAGAAAAGAAGTACATCATTACACAAAACTTAATGTGGCTCCCTGAGGTGATTCCACATTTATGATTTTTATTAATGATCGTACAGGGGATAAAATTGTTGATTCAAAAATCTTTTTAATTTCTCAATTAAATTATAGAGCTGCAATTCTTCTGTTTTTATTTTGATATTTGATCAAGATTCCTCTGTCTCCTCCTCACTGAAAATCCTCTCCTGTGTTCAGTAAGACAGCAGGACCTCCTCACTCTCCTCACACCTCCTCACTCTCCTCACACCTCCTCACTCTGCTCACACCTCCTCACATCTCCTCACTCTCCTCACACCTCCTCACTCTCCTCACACCTCCTCACCACACCTCCTCACTCTCCTCACTCTCCTCACTCTCCTCACTCTGCTCACACCTCCTCACATCTCCTCACTCTCCTCACACCTCCTCACTCTGCTCACACCTCCTCACTCTGCTCACACCTCCTCACTCTGCTCACATCTTCTCACACCTCCTCACTCTGCTCACATCTCCTCACACCTCCTCACTCTCCTCACTCTCCTCACTCTGCTCACACCTCCTCACTCTCCTCACACCTCCTCACTCTGCTCACACCTCCTCACTCTGCTCACATCTTCTCACACCTCCTCACTCTGCTCACATCTCCTCACACCTCCTCACTCTGCTCACATCTCCTCACACCTCCTCACTCTGCTCACTCCTCCTCACATCTCACTCTCCTCACACCTCTTCACTCTGCTCACTCCTCCTCACACCTCACTCTGCTCACTCCTCACATCTCCTCACTCCTCAGTCTGCTCACTCCTCACATCTCCTCACTCTCCTCACTCCCCCTCACTCTGCTCACTCTCCTCACACCTCCTCACATCTCCTCACTCTGCTCACTCCTCCTCACTCTCCCTCACTCTGCTCACTCTCCTCACACCTCCTCACTCTGCTCACACCTCCTCACTCTGCTCACTCCTCCTCACTCTCCTCCCTCCCCCTCACTCTGCTCACTCTCCTCACACCTCCTCACTCTCCTCACTCTGCTCACTCTCTTCACACCTCCTCACTCTCCTCACTCTGCTCACTCTCTTCACACCTCCTCACACCTCCTCACTCTCCTCACACCTCCTCACATCTCCTCACTCTGCTCACACCTCCTCACTCTCCTCACTCTCCTCACTCTGCTCACTCTCTTCACACCTCCTCACTCTCCTCACATTTCCTCACTCTCCTCACACCTCCTCACTCTGCTCACTCTCCTCACACCTCCTCACTCTCCTCACTCTCTTCACACCTCCTCACTCTCCTCACATTTCCTCACTCTCCTCACACCTCCTCACTCTCCTCACATTTCCTCACTCTCCTCACACCTCCTCACTCTCCTCACACCTCCTCACATCTCCTCACTCTGCTCACACCTCCTCACTCTCCTCACACCTCCTCACCACACCTCCTCACTCTCCTCACTCTGCTCACACCTCCTCACATCTCCTCACTCTCCTCGCTCCTGCTTTGAGAGAGTGGTACTGCCCCACATTCAGAGCAGCATACCGGACTCTATTGACCCCGTAAAATATGCCTAAAGGCCAAACAGGACCACCTCTGACGCCATCGCCGCCGCCCTCCATGTCTCGCCCTCCAACCTGGAAAATAAAAACTCTTAGGTCAGGATACTCTTTATTGACTACAGCTCCGCCTTCAACACAGTCACCCCCCACAGACTCACCCACAAACTGTCATCACTTGAAATTTGCTGACAACACCACTGTGATAGGGTGGAGAGGGTGAGCACCTTCAAATACCTGGGGGTCCACATCAGTGATGACCTCACCTGGACACTCAACACAACACAGGTGGTGAAGAAGGCTCAACGAGGCTTCTTTGTAAATTTTTCAGGTCAGAATATCCATCTGAGTTTAGACATAATCACAGCAGGTTTAGAAAAGAAGGAAAAGAAGAAAAGAAGATTTCTTACCACTCTGTTTGAAAAGAACGAGTCTTTTGTCCCGTAGTCTGGAGCAAACCCTTTAGCTCCGGCGTTGGTCTTCCTTTAATTATAACCTCCTGCTTCGACCCAAAGTCCAGTTTAGAAAACTGCTCGAGCTTTAATATGAAATCTTCCTCCATTTAAAAAGTCGGGGAAGACAAGAAGAAAAAAGTGAAGTTGAACGGATTATTAAACTTGACTTTAACTCTAAATTGTAGATTCATTCATTGTCACTCATTCTATGTCACTTATTCTAATCTGCTGCCCCAGGAGTTGCAAGGACTCACTACTGCACCTACCATGAGGCCAGGTAACTACGTGCCTCACCTGGCGCCTTTTCACCGCTGCTTTAACCCGGCGCCTTTTCACCGCCGCTTTAGTGCAGAATCTGTCACTGCTGAGCTACAGCACAGTCAGTCCATGTGAGGCACCAACGGCTGGTGCAGAACTGCACGCCCAAAGACCACAATTTGAACAGTAAAAGTGAAAATTTAGCGATTTTGAATAAAAAAAGAATTAAAATGGCGAAGTTAAATTGAAAATAACTTTATAGTACAAATCATTTAATGAATATATTTATTTTTTCATTTTACTTTTTTTTTTCTCTGTGATGACAGGTGAGGCACGGCCTCCCCTGCCTCTAATGATCGCAGCATCACAGGCTCTGCTTTATTCTTGTGTGATTCAGACTTTGACCAGCAGAGGCCAGGCACTTTACGGTTTTTAAGTGTGTAATAAACCAAGTATCAGTGGAAATCTTCTCGTGTCCCCTCTCCTCTCAGCTGTCCTGGACACATGTTAAGGACGATCGTAGCGCTCTCCGCCTGAGCTCTGCCACACACAACTCCTGTCACAGACTAAATATTGATCTTTTCTCCAGGTGATGTGTGGGAGCTTCTGGTGCTGTAGACAGCTCTGCTCCAAACATGGACCCTGTGTCCACAGAGCGGTGAGTTTATTTGCCATGTATTCTGAGTGACATGAAACTTTGATTAATCCTAAAAATGTGAACAATGTTTTATCATATTTATCTTTATCATGTATTAGTATTTGTGTTCTATGTATCTTCCTACGTCCGTTTGTATTTTCACTTTCACTTTGTGACCTATAGGCCTCCTTCTCCTGCTTGGAGCAGTGTCTCTCTAAAGAGTGACAACTCCAGATATGAACCTCCAACCTTCAGTGAACCCAGGTAAGGACTTTCTGGTGGTATTAAGCATAAACAGGGTTAAAATGGGTCACAACGCTCCAGGACCTCGCTATTACAAACAACAACAAAAAAACAACTCAGACCTGAGTGACTTTTCTCACCTAACCTCACACAGTGAGATTCTATCAATATTTGTGAGTCACAAACTCAAGAGAATCCATCTTGGTGCCTGCTGTACGGTAAATCAGGCAAGCGACCAATCACGTCGCAGCATCAAGGTTTGAGCAGAAGCCAAAACTGAAGTGCCCAAATGAACAAAACAACCATGATGACGCTGACAGACTTTAGCCTATTTTAGAGTCAGTACAGACTATTTAGTTTGTGAAAATCGTGCAGAGGGAAGAGCCACATCTTTTCACACCGCTCCCTTACACTATTTTTATAGAAAGCACCAGCTAAAAGTAAATCCTGTTTGCTGTTCATTTTGAGTCACATGAACTCTTAAAGGAATAGTAACATTTTTTTTTTTACAATCTGAATCTTATTTCTGTAATAAAACAACGTGAGTAACTCACCCATAGCACTTTGGTGTCATTTTTGAGCATTTCCGAAGATTTTTTAGTTGAGCGATATCCGTAACGTGAGTGGTCAGGGCACGACGTTGCGGTCACCAAATAACAAAAACTTTAGCTCCTTTCAAATTACAGAAGCTCAACGTGTCAGTCTAAACTTTTGCTTGAGTCAAAAGCGGCCTGTAATCCGATATCCACTTCGGAACACGAAAATTTTTTTCTATTACACCACGGTTCATCATGGCATGAATATCCTCCAGAGTTGACAGACAGATTTCTGTTTTCATCTCATCTGTTTTCATCTGTTTCATCTTTCATCGACGTTCATCTCCTGGCCACAAATCCCACTCGACACAGCAAAGGCATTCTTCCTCTGTTGCCATCGACATACAATGTCCACAGAAACACCAACAGGTACTGTCTTTTCGTAGACGGGCCGTCGCTTGCTGTTCTCTGGTGCTCCTCAAACTGTCTCTGCTTCCTTCTTTCTAATACCTCCTCATCCGTATACTCAGGCTCAAAACAATAGGGACAGCCATCATACTCAAATAAGTCCTCTTCAGGCTCCAAGTCCGAATCTTCAGCCATATCTCGCTCAAAATAGAAAAGATGAGTGTTATCGGCAGTGTTATCGGCAAATCAGCTGTGAATGTGTGTGTGTGCGCGCGCTGTCCACGGTGACGTCATATAATCGAAACCATGGATGGTATCAGATTACAGGCCACTTTTGACTCAAGCGACAGTTTAGACTGACACATTGAGCTTCTGTGATTTGAAAAGAGCTAAAGTTTTTGTTATTTGATGACCGCAACGTTGTGCCCCGACCACTCACGTTACGGATATCACTCAACTAAAAAATGTCCGGAAATGCTCCAAATGACACCAAAGTGCTATGGGTGAGTTACTCACGTTGTTTTATTACTGAAATAAGGTTCAGATTGTAAAAAAAGTGACTATTCCTTTAAAGGTGCATTGTGTAACTTTTCTGGTGAAGGGTCCGTCACCTGCTTGTTTCTATGGATATGTCATTGTGCTGCCTGGAATGTTCCACAGTATGACATTAAACAGGTCTATTTTACATTTATTAATTTACAGGCGGTTTTATAGCTTAAAAATACCATTCATTCATCCATGTTCTTCCTCTTATCTGGGGCCGGGTCGCGGGGGCAACAGTCTAAGCAGGGACTCCCAGATTTCCTTCACCCCGGACACTTCCTCCAGCTCCTCCGGGGGGACCCCAAGGCGTTCCCAAGCCAGCCGGGAGACATAGTCCCTCCAGCGTGTCCTGGGTCTTCCCCGGGGCCTCCTCCTGGTGGGACGTGCCCGGAACACCTCCCAAGGGAGGCGTCCACGAGGCATCCGGAACAGATGCCCGAGCCACCTCATCTGCTCCTCTCAGTGTGAAGAAGCAGCGGCTCTACTCCGAGCTCCTCCCGTGTGACTGAGCTCCTCAACTTATCTCTAAGGGAGGACCCAGCCACTCTGCAGAGGAAACTCATTTCGGCCGCTTGTATCCACGAACTTGTCCTTTCGGTCATTACCCAGAGCTCATGATCATAGGTGAGGGGAGGAACGTAGATCGACGGTAAATTGAGAGCTTCGCCTTTTGGCTCAGCTCCCTCTTCACCACAGCGGTCCGGTGCAACGACCGCATCACTGCCAACGCTGCACTGATCCACCTGTCAATCTCACGCTCCATCCTCCCCTCACTCGTGAACAAGACCCCGAGATACTTGAACTCCTCCACCTGAGGCAAGGACTCTCCACCCACCCGGAGAAGGCAAGCCACCTTTTTCCGGTCGAGAACCATGGCTTCGAATTTGGAAGAGCTGATCCCCCTCCCCGCCGCTTCACACTCGGCTGCAAACCGCCCCAGTGCACATTGGAGGTCCCGGTTCGATGAGGCCATCAGGACAACATCATCTGCAAACAGCAGAGATGAGATCCTGTGGTTCCCAAGCTGGAACCCCTCCGGCCCCTGACTGCGCCTGGAAATTCTGTCCATAAATATGCGAAGATTACATATAGATAAATATGTGGAGCAGGAGTAAATAAGTTTATACTTCCACCTGCTCCGTTTTGAGCAAAAGGAACTGCAGAGACATGTGACATAAGTTTGTATTTGTTTGTATTTTGAGTTTGTATTTGTGAAATTTCGTTTAAATGGAAACTGCAAGTTGCTCAAATAAACATAAACATAAACAGGTAAATATAATGAACAGAACCGGTGACAAAGGGCAGCCCTGGCGGAGTAGCTTAAAAATACCTTGAAAAACAAACATTCTGACTGTGACGGGGGTCGCCTCTCCACAGATCTGACCTGTAACTTGGTCTGATTTGGTCACTATAAAGATAGAAAGGTTTAATGCCATACTGTGAAACAACACAGCTTCGTAATAGAGACAGGTCTATGCTTTTTTTTTCTATCCCCCTCTTTTAAATCTTAACAAAATATAATTACTTTGTCATAACCAAAACAATAATAACGACTTATTCACTTTTAGGCCTGTTCCTCTTGCTTGGAGCAGCGTCTTTCAAAAGAGTGGCCACTCCAGAACTGAACCTCTAACCTTCAGTGAACCCAGGTAAGGACTTTCTTTTCACACCGCTCCCTTGCAGTATTTAAAAAGAGCTTAAACCAAACTCCTTTTTGCCATTTATTTGGAGTGACATGAACCCTTAAAGTTTAATTCATCCTGAAAGTGTGAACAGTGTTTCAGCTTATTTATTTATGCGCATTTATTAATATTTGTCTCTTACATTTCTCCTTTTGTATTTTCACTTTCACTTTGTGACCTACAGGCCTCCTTCTCCTGCTTGGAGCAGTGTCTCTCTAAAGAGTGACCACTCCAGAATTGAACCTCCAACCTTCAGTGAACCCAGGTAAGGACTTTCTGGTGGTATTAAGCATAAACAGGGTTAAAATGGGTCACAACGCTCCAGAGGGGTATTCCACGAAAGCGACTAAGCGCAAAGCCCGGCTTTATTCGACAGTTGGCGCTAGTTTTAGTGAGAGTTCCATGACGCTCGCTAAACTTAGTCCCCGCTGAGTTGCTGTTGCTGGGGCAACATGGTTTTAGCTGAAAGTCTGGTACCGGGCAGGCTAAAGATGCGCCTTAATCAGGCCGTGTCGCAGAGAATACGTACCTGACGTAAACAGAGTGTCAAACAAACAGTTCCGCACACCTCCCGCATGAGTATCTGTGTTGTCTGAAAACAATTTCAGCAAAAAAATAAATTACCTTACGTTCTTGGTTCTTTACAAATCTCCGGTAATTAAAAATATGCTTTTTGAACCGCTGTCTTTATGACATTAGCACATAGAATAATTCCAGAGCTATTCTCGAGAAACACTTTGGTCGAGTGGTTACGTCCTGCATCTTTTGTGTGGGCGTTGTGGGTTCGATTCCCGCTGTTGAGGTATTCATGCGCAAGTCAATTTTTGTGTTATATTTTCACAAATTTACATTTGCCACATATTACACAAATGTTAATGAATTTAAACTAAAAATATTCATATCATCATAGAACTTATATCAGCTGGGCCTAACATCACTCTCACTTGACGACATTGACACTTTATATTTTATGTGACATCTCTATCAAAGAATACAGTTACAGGTAAACCTTGACATTTAAAACAAAATGTAGCCAAATAACAGGCACACTCCATGATGCAACATTTCAGTGATTCAACAAATTTGCTTCAGAGATGCTGTGCAAGCCTCTTTAATGAAATCCTATTTATCAATTTCCATCAATAGGCATAAAACAATAAAAGACATTAGGTATGACATTCTGGTGTGAGGCCACTGCTGGAGGACCGCTGAGGAGGGTCCAAGTGTACGCCATCTTCAGTAACTAGAACACAAGCATACTATTAAAAAATACAAATGCTTGGATCACAGCTGAGGCAAGCATTAGCCTAGAGAATGCCTTGAATATACTCCTCACGAGAACTCGCAGGAAGGATCTTTGATGGGGTCCCTCCCTCAATTACCTCCACCAGTGGGTGACCCTGGTTTAGGGCCAGTGCCAGCTCCTCTGCAGGTGAAAGGTTTTGAGGGGGGCTCCCACCTCCTGTGGCTTGGTAGCTACTGTTCATTTTAAATTAAATTAAGGTACCATTTCAACAGTATTACTAATTTCACTGAATAATAATATTAATATTAGCCTACTTACCACTCTGCAAAATGTTTTTATGCTTTGTCTTTACCAGCGAAACACTCCTCTTCACATTATCCCTGCTCAAAGACAAGATTACACAATTTAATGTATTAGTTGGAGCAAATACTTTCACACAGTAAAAATAAATTACAACTGACAAGACTGCTCTACAAATATATAATATTTATGACATCAACTGCCCACCATGAGAGATGAACTCACATCTTCCGCACACCAGACCGTAACTTTTCCCCTGCACCACGGATTAGTGTTGACATTGATGGAGAAAAACATACTTAAAAAACTCAACCTCCATCACTGTTATAGGACTTAACTTACGTATTTAAGCACTCAGCGATCTTCTGCCATGCCATGTCTCTAGCCTTGGTTATTGCAGATGTGTTGTAGAGTTCCAAAAGCAACTTCTGTTCTGATGTGCCGAAATAATCGGCCCAAATCTTCGACATGATCGCGTTTTCGACAGTCGCTTGTTCAGGGCTTCTTACCTTCCCCGTGCACGCGTCTAGGCCCGGCCTGCTTAGGCCTGACAGAACTTAGCGCTGCTGAGGCGCAGCTGAAATGCGTTAGTGGAACGGCTTCAGGCTTTAGTCTAAGTTGCGGCTAAGTCAGGCGAGGACTTAGAACTTAGTCGCCGCTATGTTTAGCGACGTTCATGGAATATCCCTCAGGACCTCGCTATTTAAAACAAACAAACAAATAAACTCAACTCGGACCGGAGTGACTTTTCTCACCTAACCTCTCCACAGATCTGACCTGTAACTTGGTCTGGTTTGGTCACTATGAAGATAGAAAGGTTTAATGCCATACTGTGAAACATTCCAGGCAAAGCTTTTTCTGCTATTTAGTGATAAACTATAACATTAGCAGATCATGATTTCACATTTTGTTTATTGTAAATCACAATATTGATCTAAAACAGCTTCGTAATAGAGGCAGGTCTATGCTTTTTTTTTTCCTATCCTCTCGTTGAAATTTTAACAAAATGTAGTTCCTTTGTCTGCCATAACCAAAAGAATAATAAATACTTATTCACTTTCAGGCCTGCTCCTCCTGCTCCAAGTAGTGTCTCTCTAAAGAGTGACAGCTCCATATTTGAACCTCCAACCTTCAGTGAACCCAGGTAAGGACTTTCTGATCTCACAGTTATTGGCTCTGACTCTGTTGGACTCCAGCATTGACCATTTGTGTTTGTGTATTCTGTTTAAGGCCAAAGGAATCCTCCACTTCCACCAGTGTTTCCAAGTCAAGTGATGCTTCCAAGTGGGACATTACAAGGTACATGACATGTCCAGACTGACATTATGTCTGGGAGTTAGTGACATGAGGCCATGTCTCATTTTGTCCTTATTCACATGTTCCTGCCCTGAGCAGTGTCTGTCTAAAGAGTGACCATAGGTGAGGGGAGGACCGTAGATCGACAGTAAATCGAGAGCTTTGCCTTTCAGCTCAGCTCCCTCTTCAGCACAACGGTCCGGTACAGCGACCGCATCACTGCTGACGCTGCACCGATCCACCTGTCAATCTCACGCTCCATCCTCCCCTCACTCGTGAACAAGACCCCGAGATACTTGAACTCCTCCACCTGAGGAGGAGTTCAAGTATCTCGGGGTCTTGTTCACGAGTGAGGGGAGGATGGAGCGTGAGATACTTGAACTCCTCCACCTGAGGCAAGGACTCTCCACCACCAGGAGAAGGCAAGCCACCTTTTTCCAGTCGAGAACCATGGCCTCGGATTTGGAAGAGCTGATCCCCATCCCCGCCGCTTCACACTCGGCTGCAAACCGCCCCAGTGCACATTGGAGGTCCCGGTTCGATGAAGCCATCAGGACAACATCATCTGCAAACAGCAGAGATGAGATCCTGTGGTTCCCAAACCAGATCCCCTCCGGCCCCCTCCGGCACCTGGAAATTCTGTCCATAAATATGGGAAGATTACATATAGATAAATATGTGGAGCAGGAGGAAGTTTATACTTCCACCTGCTCCATTTTGAGCAAAAGGAACTGCAGAGACATGTGACATAAGTTTGTATTTGTTTGTATTTTGAGTTTGTATTTGTGAAATTTCGTTTAAATGGAACCTGCAAGTTGCTCAAATAAACATAAACAGGTAAACAGGTAAATATAATGAACAGAACCGGTGACAAAAGGCAGCCCTGGCAGAGTAGCTTAAAAATACCTTGAAAAACAAACATTCTGACTGCGATGGGGGTCGTCTCTCCACAGATCTGACCTGTAACTTGGTCTGATTTGGTCACTATAAAGATAGAAAGGTTTAATGCCATACTGTGAAACAACACAGCTTCGTAATAGAGACAGGTCTATGCTTTTTTTTCTATCCCCCTCTTTTAAATCTTAACAAAATATAATTACTTTGTCATAACCAAAACAATAATAACGACTTATTCACTTTTAGGCCTGTTCCTCTTGCTTGGAGCAGCGTCTTTCAAAAGAGTGGCCACTCCAGAACTGAACCTCTAACCTTCAGTGAACCCAGGTAAGGACTTTCTGGTGGTATTAAGCATAAACAGGGTTAAAATGGGTCAGAACGCTCCAGGACCTCGCTATTTAAAACAAAAATAATAAAAAAACTCAACTCGGACCTGAGTGACTTTTCTCACCTAACCTCTCCACAGATCTGACCTGTAACTTGGTCTGGTTTGGTCACTATGAAGATAGAAAGGTTTAATGCCATACTGTGAAACATTCCAGGCAAAGCTTTTTCTGCTATTTAGTGATAAACTATAACATTAGCAGATCATGATTTCACATTTTGTTTATTGTAAATCACAATATTGATCTAAAACAGGTCTATGCTTTTTTCCCCTATCCCCTCGTTGAAATCTTAACAAAATGTAGTTCCTCTGTCTGCCATAACCAAAACAATAATAAATACTTATTCACTTTCAGGCCTGCTCCTCCTGCTCCGAGTAGTGTCTCTCTAAAGAGTGACAACTCCAGATATGAACCTCCAACCTTCAGTGAACACAGGTAAGGACTTTCTGATCTCACAGTTATTGGCTCTGACTCTGTTAGACTCCAGTAGTGGTCACTTGTGTTTGTGTATTCTGTTTAAGGCCAAAGGAATCCTCCACTTCCACCAGTGTTTCCAGGTCAAGTGATGCTTCCAAATGCGACAATACAAGGTACATGACATGTCCAGACATAATGTCTGGGAGTTAGTGACATGAGGACATGTCTCATTTTGTCCTTATTCACATGTTCCTGCCCTGAGCAGTGTCTGTCTAAAGAGTGACAAGTCTAGAAGAGAAACTCCAACCAGTGTTTACATTTGTATTTGTATTATTAAAGGCTCCGTGAAACCACAACCTCCAGCAGTGTTTCCAGGTCCTCAGAGGCAGATCCTTCCAGCGCGGATCATTCAAGGTAAGAAGCACGTCTTCAGAGACCTCTTAACCATGACAATTAGTGCTTCAGTGTAACACTAAGATGTGATCATATTGTATCTAGTGGCTAATAAATTGTTCTCTGCCATAAAGAAATATTTTTTTTCTCCTTACTTATACATGCACTGTCTTGTGACATGACAGTGGGATTGAGGAGATCCTCAAAGTATTCCTTCCATCGTCCAACAATATCCCCAGTTGAGGTCAACAGCCCTCCACCTGCACCGTAAACAGTGGTGGTGAAGCACTGTTTCCCCCTCCTGAGGCATCGGACGGTTTGCCAGAATTTCTTTGAGCCCATTAATAGTCCTCCTCCATGGCCTCTCCAATCTTCTCCCAATCCCGAGTTTTTGCTTCTGTAACCGCCCGGGCTGCAGCACGCTTGGCCCACCAGTACCTGTCAGCTGCCTCAGGAGTCCCATGAGCCAACAAGGCCCGATAAGCCTCCTTCAGCCTGACGGCATTCCTTACTTTTGATGTCCACCTCTGGGTTCAGGGATTGCCGCCGCGACACCCTCTCTTCACCCGAGTGTTCAAGACACACGGCCGGAGGTCAGATGACACGACAACAAAGTCAATCATTGACCTCAGGCCCAGGGTGTACTGGTGCCATGTGCACTGATGGACAAGGGAGTCCCTTGTCGGTGCACTATCCAGTATCCCTCCCAGAGACTCCAAGAAGGCCAGGTACTCTGCACTGCTGTTCAGGCCCGTAGGCCGACACAACAGTGAGAGACCGGTCCGTGACCCGAAGCTGCAGGGACGTGACCCTCTGATTCACTGGGGTGAACTCCAACACACGTCAACTGAGCTGTGGGGCAATGAGCAGGCCCACACCGGCCCGCCACCCCACCCCGCGGGCAACGCCAGAGAAATGGAGAATCCAGCCTTCCTCAAGTAGTTGGGTTTCAGAGCCCAAGTTGTGCATGGAGGTGAGGCTGACTATATCTAGTCAGCCCCCCCCCCAGTGAGGTGACATTCCATGTCCCCAGAGGTAGTCTCCATGTCCGGAGATCCGGTCAAGTCCCCTGCCTTCGACTGCCACCCAGATCCTCCTGCACCTGCCCCCTATTGATCCTCCTGCGGGTGGTGGGCCCATGGGAGGACAGCCCGACGTTGCTCCTTTGCTCCTTCCAAACGCTCGCTGTCGAGTACCCACCCCAGGCCTGGCTCCAGGGTGGGGCCCCGGTAATGCCAATCCGGGTGACATAACTGGCCTTGCTGTGTTTCTCATCATAGAGGCTTCTGAACCGCTCTTAGTTTGCCTTGGGTGACTCTACCAGGGGCCTGAAGCCCCAGACAACATAGCTCCCGGGATAATTCGGGAACTGAAACCCTCCACCACGTTAAGTTGGCGGTTTAAGGAGGGGCAATTCACTACCACATTAGCTAAATGCAATGTGTTGTGATAGCGCTGTGAAGGAAGTTCAGTACAGGAAGCAAAATGACATACTGTGTTTTTGGGCATATACAGCATTTTTAGAACAGTAGAATTTAGCATGGTGATGTACATATGTTATGTTTTAGCAGTTATACCTCGTAGTGTAAGTGTGTAATACCTCCTCTTTAAGTCAAAACCACAGGACAATAAAGCAGGTATACAAGGGTCCATTTAGTTTGTGAAATAAGTACCGATGTGCAGCACACTTCTTTTAATTTGTAGCAGCCATTTTAGAACTCATTTATTGATTGTAAAATCTAATGGAATGGCTGTCAGACATGTTACACAGGCATGTTTTCCTGCTTGTTTCTTGCTATTAATTCATATTTTACCATATTTCCAGTTCTGAAGAAGAGGAAGAGGAAACACGAGATGATGAAATGGGCTTCCCAAAGTCCACACAAGGTACATATGCAAATATACGTATATATATATTTTCAAGCATTTCATACTTTTACTTTTCATCATTTCAACAATTTTTTAATAATTTTCAACTAGATTTCACAAAAATCAAGACAAAAACATCAGAAAAATATGAAATGGATGTCAAGGAGAAGCTTGATTCAGCAATATATGACATGACGAATACTGTGAAGACGCACAAAGCTTTGTTCAAACAAGGGCGAACTGTACTGACTATAGGAGTGGCTGGGATTGGAAAGACTTTTCAAGCCAAGAAATATGTGGCGTCTAAAGAAAAACAACTGAAGATTTTTCTGGACCTTGAGAAGTTAAATCCCACACAAACCCTAAGTATCACAGATCTGCTCAATGACTGCTTTGAGGGTTCCAATCAAAGTTTCGAATACAACAGTCAGAAGATGATCATCATCCTGGACGGACTGGACAAATGCACTCTCTCTCTGGACTTTAAAAACAACCAGGAAGTGAAGGACATCACAAAGAGCGCTCCAGTGGACGAGCTGCTGACAAACCTGCTGCAGGGGAACCTGCTTCCTTCTGCTCAGCTGTGGATCCTGACCAGGCCTTCAGGACAGTACAAGATCCCAGAACAGTACATCCACTCAGTCACAGTGTGCAGAGGTAACATGTATTCTGTATCAAATAAAAATAAAGCTCTCTAAAATCCTCTAGTTGTATTATATAATAATGTTCTGATGTCCCATAATGATTAGTCTGGACTGCCACTGTTAACCCGCAGTTTAAAGCACATCTACATATACAGTAGTATATAGTAAAGGAATTTTGTTTTATATAACTGTGTATATGTGTGTATTTTTACAGAGACTGTGGAGCGCCAGAAGAGACTTGCATCAAAACTGAAAGAAAAGTTTAATAAAGAAAAAGAAATCCAAAGCTCAAAAAACACCGAGCTCTTCCATAAGAGAGATGCAAAGCCTGTGAAGATCACATCACTCTCAGATCTATTCAAATCGGAGAAAGAGAAAGTCCGCACGGTGCTGACAGAGGCAGAGAAAGGGCTGGACAGGTCTTACCACGTACAGGAATTAATCAAAGATTGGGCAAAGGCAGAATCTCTTATAGGATGGGCAAAAAGTAAATTATTTTCATGGATGGAACGGAAAGGCAAAGAGGAGGCAGTCCTCCTGTTTCCATTCAGGTCTTCAAAGCTTCTTTTACTAAAGAAACTCAGTTTTGTGGAACTTCTGAAACATGTTTTCACAGAAACTGAGCAGTGCGTCATGTCCGACTATAACAAACTGAGCTGTGTGTTCATCCTGGACGGTCTGGAGGAGTTTAAACTGGACTGGACCATGGAGGACAGAGTGACAAATGTGTACACGCCTGCCCCAGTGACTGTGCTCCTGACCAGCCTGATCAGAGGAGACCTGCTCCCTTCTGCTCTCGTCTGGATCACCTCCACACCTGATGTTGCTCAGTCAGTGCCCCCAGAGCTCCTGCACCGGACCACTCACATACGAGGTAAGACCAACCAGTAACAGCTCATTATCAGAGACTGGCGATATATATACAGAGAGATTACATCAAAATGGTTTTAAACTTGATTTTTTTGGTCAAAAATATAGAAAAACATTTTCTTTTCTTTGAACCGTGAAATGTGTGATTCAGTTTTGTAATTTAACAGCCCATTCTATGAGCTGACAAATGCTAGAGAATCTAAAATAAATATTGTTATATTAATTTTTGTTAATGCTACTCCTCAAACTGGTATAAAAATATAAATGATTGATTGAATGATTTTTGTTATGTTTGTCCTAGATAAAAATGCTATAGACGAACTCTCCAAACAGCTGAAACACAAAATCAAGCAGAGAGTGAAGAGACAAGAGATGGAGACTCAACTGTATCAGATCGAATCTGACAAGCAAGAACAAATCCTCATCTCAAAAGTATTAACCCGCAGCAAAGTGAGAAC
Organism: Paratrypauchen microcephalus; assembly: GCA_036785185.1. Taxonomy (NCBI): domain Eukaryota; kingdom Metazoa; phylum Chordata; class Actinopteri; order Gobiiformes; family Gobiidae; genus Paratrypauchen; species Paratrypauchen microcephalus. The sequence continues at coordinate 3,431,148 of JAVJIX010000103.1, read as the reverse complement.
TGTGCTCACCACAGGAGTCCCTCGAATCGGCAAAACCTTTCACTCCGAAAAGTTCCAGTTGGATTGGGCAGAAGGGAAGTCGAAGCCTGACCTTGTTATTTCAATTCCGTTTCTGGGGCTCAATCATGCCACACATAAAAGCCTACAGAACCTCCTCAACCAGCACTTGGACTGTGAAGTATCCAGGGGCTGTTACTACGATGAATATAAGATCCTCCTCATCCTGGACGGACTGGACAAATGCACTCTCCCTCTGGACTTTGAAAACAACCAGGAAGTGAAGGACATCACAAAGAGCGCTCCAGTGGACGAGCTGCTGACAAACCTTCTCCAGGGGAACCTGCTTCCTTCTGCTCAGCTGTGGATCCTGACCAGGCCTTCAGGACAGAACAAGATCCCAGAGCAGTACATCCACTCAGTCACAGTGTGCAGAGGTGAGTTTTTACGCTCTTACATTTAAGCAGTCTGTATCCAGGCCAGCCCCACTCTGTCTGCACCACGGTGAGCGCTCATCTCACTGTGAAAAGTGGACCTTAAAGTGCACAGGACTTAGGACTTGTTAGGCTTGGAAATCATGACATCACACCAGGGAATTCCATAATTTTTACCTTGTTGTATAGTAGTCCAAATCTTCTCTAATGTACTCAGAAAGTATTACTGGAAAAACTATAAAAAATATATATAAGAAAACACCTTTATTTCATTGAAATAATGTTTAAAATAAATTGTAAACTTTTAGACAGAATTCTCCCAGTGTGACGTCATCATTATTGAACTCTCTAAAATAAAACGCACAACTTCCGATAATTTTCTACACATTTTTCAACATTTCTTCAGAAATTGCTTCTTAATTTGTGTATCATTTATTATCGCACTTATTCTCCCACCAAAATATAAAGTCAAAATAATAGCATCATCAGAACCTATAATACGTACTTTAACCTTAAAGGATCTATTACGCAAAGTTGACTTTTAACCATAACTTTTTTCTTGTCTTAATTTTTTAAAAAATATGTCTGTTCTTCTGAGGTTAAAAATGACTATGATTCTATATTGACCTTGTACCAGCTGTACTCTGTATAAAAAAAACGCAAGTATTTTTTGCTTGACAAAAAAGGATTTGTTGGTGTGTGGTAATTTGGTTGATTAACAATTCCGATAACCTTTTGGAGTAGAAAAAATATATATTTGATTTATAGTGTTTATAACCTCATTTTTTCCACACAGTAGAGATTAATAAGGTGGTCACAAGCAACACCCTGTCATCATTTGTTCAATTTCTTCCATTGAGGTTTAAAATAGTGATACACCAATCCATCTTTTTCAGTTCCGATTAAGTATCCGCAGGTCCCTGATATCAACCGATACCAGAGCAGACTGAAAACACCTTTTATTTCCTTTAAACAAAAATCAAATAAGACAAAACTGATCCAAATGTGTGTATTGTTAAGTTGTGTAATGTGTGTTATTTATCCAAGTAGTAAGTATCTACAGAATACATTTGTTTAAAGTTCAAACATTATGAGACTTTCTGGACCAATGGCAAGACCAGTAAATAGTCTTGCCGCACCATCACATGTCCAACCAGGATATCGGCTGAACCGATATTTACAAACCAGCGAAATGTTCACTATCTGTGCCAATATCCAATACCAGTATCATCTTGGTGCATCCAAATTAAAATCTGTACTACATTGGTTTGGTCATATTTTCTCATATTCTATGATTTTTAGAGACTGAGAAGAGGCGGCAGGCGTTGAAAACAAAGCTGGAGACTTTTTTTAAAAACAAGTTTGTTTTTGAAAAAAATCCATCCCACCCAAACCAGGAAAACACAGAACACATCAGACCTGACAAGGTTGATGGAAATGGAAGAAAGCAACAAATCACAGTCTATGATCTGTTTAAAATAGAAGCAGGTAAACCAATACGAACCGTGTTGACCATCGGAGAAGCTGAGGTCGGGAAGTCCTACCTGGTACGGAAAGTCTTACACAACTGGGTTACGTCCTACTATAGAAAGCCGTTTAGTGCCAACAAACAGACAACAGTATTTCCTCTCACATATTCACTAATTACACAAACAATTAGGCTCACACAAACAATGAGTTTTGTGCAACTTCTGAACCAAGTCTTCAAAGAAACTGAACAGTGCGTCATGTCTGACTATAACAAACTGAGCTGTGTGTTCATCCTGGACGGTCTGGAGGAGTTTAAACTGGACTGGACCATGGAGGACAGAGTGACAGATGTGCACACGCCTGCCCCAGTGACTGTGCTCCTGACCAGCCTGATCAGAGGAGACCTGCTCCCTTCTGCTCTCGTCTGGATCACCTCCAGACCTGATGTTGCTCAGCCAGTGTCCCCAGAGCTCCTGCACCGGACCACTCACATACGAGGTAAGACCAACCAACTTAACTCCATTTACCTCCACAATATTTAAACGCTCCTCATTGTTCTCTATTTTATTTATTTACCGGTATTTAAAACAAAGACAAATGCATCGAAAACATTAATCTCAGAGAAAAAAAAAAATCTCTGCGACAGATTTAGCTCAAGCTCCTTTCCATCTGCAGTCTTTGGGCAGGTGCAGAGGCAGTAGCTCATTTGGAAGAGCGTTTGTCCACTGATCGGTGGTTTGAGTCCCGCTCCCGACATAAACATCATTAGTTGAGCGGTCAGATCCACTGACCCATAGGTCGGTGGTGTGATTCCAGCTCCCACAGATGAATGCTGTGGTTGTGTCCTTGGGCAAGACACTTAACCCACCTCACCCCCAGTGTCTGTGTGCTCTGAAGTGTGTGTGTGTGTGTGTGTGTGTGTGGTTCCTTGTTGTAAACACTTTGAGTTCCTAGAAGATGGAAACGCACTGTATAAGTATGAAAGTGGAGTGTGCATGAGTGTTGGAGGTGGTCGGAGGGGCTGATGGCGCAGATTGGCAGCCTCGCTTCCGTCAACCTGCCCCAGGGCAGCTGTGGCTACAGAAAGTAGCTTACCACCACGTGTGGAGTGAATGAACGGTGAACTGTGGAGCGCTTTGGGATGAAAAGGCATGTCATGAAAGGCGCTATATAAATGCAATGAAAAATAAAAAAAATAAAATGTGACCATTTACCCTTTAAAGAGCCTATTTCCATAAAGCACCTCTGACAACATTTCATAATAATCTTAAATAACCACAATTAAACATATAAAACAGTCAAGATTAATTCCCATAAATATAAATAGGGCTGGGCGGTATACCGGTTCATACCGAATACCGGTGTTTTTTTTTAAAATGATATGAATTTTTCATTTACCGCAATACCGGTGAGTGTGCACGTACAAAACATCGGGAACACTGAGCGGCGGAACATTGCGCCGGAATGTCGTGCCAGGGAACGTGAGAGCGGTTGAAATGTAAGCCGTGTCCCAATTCGAGGGCTGCAGCCTCTGCTGCTTTTTCGGCTGCTCAGAAGGCTGCAAAAGCTGCAGCCCTCGAACTAACCTCCACGGACCGCAAGGCTGTTGCCGAAATGGGACAGGTCCACGGAGCCGCTCCCAAGACACGCTGCTAACGCAAATGCTAACAACACGCACTACGCAAATTACGCACACGGATCAATAACCCTTGAATTGGGACACAGCTAAAGTGTGTGAGCGGTGAACAACATGAACGTTGTTGTTAGAAACAGAGGAACTTACTGAAAAGAGGAGCCGTGTCAGTTGTGTGGAAGTACTTTAGCTTTAAAAAATCTGGTGCTGATCAAATAAACATATTCTGTAATGTTGTCGGGCTAAAGTTGTAGCGACTCAGACGTCACTCAAAGACGCGTTTGCTAAGGGGACCGCCTACGACAAGAAAAGCAAATGGTGGAACGATATTACCAACGCTGTTACTGTCCACTTCGCCAAAGACATGGAACCGCTTAGTCCTGTTGAGAAAGGAGCTTCAGGGAGATGATTAAAGCTCTGGACCCAGATATGTTTTACCAAGTCAAATTTACTGCAGTAATTATTCTCTAAATTGTTAGGAAATGGGGTAACACCGTCATGTATGAAAAAAAATACCGTCAAATACTGTGACACCGGTATAATTTTGAAAAATACCGTGATATCAATTTTTGGTCATACCGCCCAGCTCTAAATATAAAATTGCAAATTCAAATTTTAGAACAAAACAACAGTACAATTAGTTCAAAATTTAAACGCTCGGAGAAGCCTAATGTTGACACGCCAGCTGCTCAGAAGCCATTGTTTCAGCCCAAGGGAGAAAGAGTGGAAGTTACAAGTACAAGTTTTCAGCTGGAAGCATTTCCAGTATTTTGCTGCTGTGCCGTTTGTCCAATCACAGTGTGTTTAAAGGGAAGGGTCAGATCAGAACTTACAGCTGAGTGAGATGTTCTAGTGACCTGCTCAGATCTTTGCTGGATGAACCCTCTTAAAGAAAGGGAGCAGCACTGTGGAGAATTCTATGAATCAACCACATCTCCCTCTCTTTGATCCAGATTCTCATCTTTTCTCCCCTCTTGTGCACTGAAAAAAATGACTCATACGATTTACTTAAAAAAATCTTAGTAACAATTTGCACTCACTTTTTTTAAGTAAATTTAATGATGCTACCTTGAATAAAACTTACTCTCGAGAATCAATTAAAATTTACTGAAATAAATTCTCCTCTTTTTACCCATAAAAGTCAGGTAAAAAATACCTAACACATATATTAACAGCCAAAAATATTCTGAGTAAATGTTATTGATTATTTTCATATATAATAAAGAAATATTACTTAATAAATATTAAGGAATTCTTATGCGTTTTTTATACTGACATTTTCTGCTTTGTTTTACTTTACTTTGTTACATTTACATTAACGTTAAGCAAGTCTTTGTGATATATGTTACAATAGTCCCACAAATCACAAAAATAGGTTCTTAACCAGTTTTTATTGACCTCTGCAATACAGGTTCAAAAGTTGCATTTAGAATGAAAAAATGAAACATGACATTTCCACTTTTTTTAAACATTTTCTCAACAATATAAAACAAAAGATTTAATGTCTTAGACAAGTGACTTCTTTTTAGCAGAACTGTTTAAAAAAAAAAAGAGTCGCATGGACTTATGTGGCCATAAACAATTCAACGTGGACTTCAGTCCTGCAAGCTTTTTCTGAGAGTTTGAGTCCACCAATGTCCTATTCAAAGATGATTTGCACCAGTTGTTGCATTGTCATATTCAGTAACATAAAATGTGTGTGTGTGACATCAAATGCAAGTACCATTACAAGTAGTGGGGTCTATTGGTGCATTTCAGACCCAATAGAAACTAAACTGTATTTAAACTTCAAACTTAAATTGTGCATCTCTACAAAAGCTGCACAAGCACAACAAACATGAGTCAACTTGTCCAAATATGGTCTGAGACATTTCCACTTTTTTCAAACATTTTCTTAACAATATAAAACAAAAAATTGAATCGCTTAATCTCTTAGACAATAAGTGACTTCTTTATAGAAAAAAGTTTTAAAAAAAAGAGTTGCATGGACTTAACAATTGCCTGGACCATAAACAATTCAACGTGGACTTCAGTCCTGCAAGCTTTTTCTGAGAATTTGAGTCCACCAATGTCCTATTCAAAGATGATTTGCACCAGTTGTTGCATTGTCATGTTCAGTGACATAAAATGTATGTGTGTGTACGCGTGCGAGAAAAGAGTGACCTTTGACATGGTGCAGTATGGTGTGTGTGTGTGACCTTTGAAATGCGCCAAGATGGCGTGCATGTGTTACCACTGTGTGGCTTTTTCAGGCATTCAATGTGATCAAGGTGATTTGCACCAGTTGTTGCATTCTTGTTATATTCAGTGACATCAAAACAAGAGTGTGTGTGTCTGTGTGTGTAAGAGTGTGTGTGTCTGTGTGTGTAAGAGTGTGTGTGTGTCTGTGTGTGTAAGAGTGTGTGTGTATGTGTGTGTGTGTGTGTGTGTGTGTATGTGTATGTGTGTGTGTGTGTTTGTGTGTATGTGTGTGTTTGTGTGATATGCTGTGGCTTTTCAGGCACTCAACTTAGACTTTAGTCCTGCAAGTTTTGTGGAAAGTTTGAGTCCATCAAGTTCCAGTAGTACTTTCTGAAAGGTCTCAAATGTGTAGCGAAGTGTTTGGGGGTATGCCAAGTTAAGAACATACATTACGCCAAGGAGCAACGCACAGGCTTTGGCAGCATTACCGCATCCTTGAAGAAGTTCCTTTCCTTCAAGGAGGATGGATACACTCTCTGGAGGACCATGTACAACCAGGATCTTCAGGAGGTGTTGTGTAATGTTACTGCCACGGTGATCCTGCATACAACATACAAGAAATAATAATAATAATAAAAAACTGAGCTCTGTTCATCACAAGTGTGTGTATGGTGAATTCATCCGTATAAAATAAGTGATAACTGCTCTCCCCAATTGTTAACTGACTACTGACTGAGAACACCCACCCACAAAACATTATATGTCCCTTTATTAGGAATGTGATCTCTGGACAAATGTGTACGAAGTGCCCCCCAACTTTTGAACAAACATGGGCAATCTGTGAACAAGCAGGGAACCGACCGACCTCGGCCGGTGTGGAAATGTTTCAATCTATAATGCTTTAAGAGGTCTAAACGTTTAGATGCCCCGTAGTCACAATTCTTACATAACCATCTCATCAATGTTACAGTTTCTTCCTTATTTTCTTCACCATGAAAACAAAAAAAACACAATCATCCCCTATTCCTTGACCATCACATGCACTTGTCCATTCAGCTACCTGTGTGTGAATAGATAGTGTGACATTAAAATCAAGTTGCACGCTTACATTACATTATTTAAGATAAAATGTGTACTCACCAAAAGAAAGCTGCAGAATTATTCGATAAGTAGGCTGCTGCTTCCTGTTGAAGAAAAATATGAAAGAAATGTCTGTTCAGCCGGCATTGCATATTAGAAAACTGTCAAATACTGAGTAGATATCCTTTTGGGGGTGCCTCATAGCTTGCACATATAGTTTGAAGAATGCTCAGATAGCATATTGCACAGGTAGTAGCCTATCATTTGGATGATATGCAGTACTGTAATATGCCTGGTTTGGATAATCTTACATGCTACGTCAATGTCCTGAGAGTTCATTACAAATACCGTAAAACGACACTACTGAAAGAAGACTGAAAAAGTGCATTTGAAAGTTATTTTCCCTCCTGTTCTCACGCTGCACTGTGAAGGGGGGGGGGGGCGTCATTATCGTGGCTCTATACAAAAAAAACACAACATCCTAAAACAAAATTGTGACTTCACCTAAACGAAATGGCCAGTAGGCTAGGCTACCCCTCAAAATAACGCACGACAAAGATATTGTTGTCAGAAATCCCCCACACCATTCAAAATGCGTAGTGAGTGATTCGGTTGGAGGAAAGTCCCTCCAACACGTGGACGAGGGGCAGAATATTCTCATCAGGCGAAAGCGAATTTTGTGAACAAAGGCAAAGCTTTCCAAACTTAATAAGCGAGATGCAATCATTCAGTAAAAATGTGTTGCCCTGGGCAAGCCGAAACCATGTCATTACACAATACACGATCATTTTCCAAGTTTTGAAATCATCCACTTTCGTAAAAGTGGCGGTAAGACTAGCGCATGCTGTTCCTCCTGCGTAGCCTCAGTCCGCTATTTCACGGCACACATTACTCCGTAATTACACATATTAGTGTGGGCAAGAACACCAGGCTTCTACTGTAAATCGCCAATGCCATTCTGATAACGTCAAAGTTATCATGTCCTTGTCTGAGGCGGTCAACCCCCTTTTATGCTAACGTTCAAAAGGACCAAAGGCGCGCTTTTTAATGAGTCTAACAGTTGCCTACACCAACATGCAAACAACAGTGGACAACAAACCCAAAATGAGTTAAACAAATAAACGGAGAGATACTCACGTGTACACTTGTTGTCGGCAAAATGTAGATTTAAACTCCTGACGAGATGTGGTAAACCCGACTCACTCGCTGCACGGCTGCAGTGCAAACCTGTGGAGTACGTTCAGGCTTTCCCAACCAACGAATGCGCATGCGCGAATAAAGACGGCTTACCTAATTCATCCAAATAACATTTACTTAGTAGTTTTAAATTAAGTGTTTTGACAAGAACACATATACATTATATGTAAAAATTTCATGTAAAATTTAATCGTCCCACACAATAAAGTAGTTATGAAATCAATAGTGTAATTTATAATTACTTTTTATGGATTCCCTTCAAAATTAATTCTGCGAGGTAAATATTACTGTTTTTAAAAGAATATATATTACTATACCACAGAGTCATTTCTTACAGTGTGCTTCTCTTCTTTATAATTCAAGTTATGGGAAGTAAACTTCTATTTTCTCTAGTGGTCCTGACACCATAGACTGTACAGTCTATACCTATACCTGACACCTTGCTCTTTATGCTTGAAGTAAGTCTGTCTATACAGTGGTACCTCACCTTACGAATGACCCAACAAACGAAAATTTCAAGTTACGAAATCTCAAAAATTCACATAATGCGCGCTCAGCCACACACATTATACGCTTTTCTCAGACTGAATTTAAACTTTTCTCACATTTGTCTCTCGTTTAAACACTCAAACTTTCATAGATTTTCAACAAAATTATTAATAGTGAAGTGGGGGGGGGGGGGGGCGGGGGGGGGGGGGGGGCGGGACACGTGTGATAGCGCAGCAGCAGGTCTAGACCTGGACTAAACCAGGACTGGACCAGGACTAAACCTGGACTAAACCAGGACTAAACCTGGACTAAACCAGGACTAGACCAGGTGGATTAAAGCGGGGTCCATTTCCTGGTTTCGTTTCGAGTCACCGCTGAGGGGAGCAGCGAGGAGGGGACTGCACGCAGTCTGAGCGCATGAACGAGACCCACGAACGCATGCAAGAGCCGCGGTGGTCTAGACCTGCAGGTCTAGAGGAGGTCTAGAGGAGGCACAGTTTGAGCACAGGTCTTGTTCATGCGCTCAGACTGCGTGCGGTCCCCCTCGCTGCTCCCCTCAGCTGTGACTCGAAACGAAACCAGGAAATAGACCCGCGCGCGGCGCTTTAATCCACCTGGTCTAGTCCTGGTCTAGTCCTGGTCTAGTCCTGGTTTAGTCCAGGTTTAGTCCTGGTCCAGTCCTGGTTTAGTCCAGGTCTAGACCTGCTGGCAGCCCCGCGCCGGGTCATTCTGCGCTATCACACGTGTTAGAGCGCAGTTTTCTCCCCCCTCCCCCTTCACCCCACACTTCACTATTAATAATTTTGTTGAAAATCTATGAAAGTTTGAGTGTTTAAACGAGAGACAAATGTGAGAAAAGTTTAAATCCAGTCTGAGAAACCAATCAAGACGCAGAACACAATGTTACACTATAAAAAAAGTTACACTATAAAAAAAAAAAACTTGGATCGGGGTCTTGGAACGAATCAGGCTTTTTCCATTGAAATAGCTACTCAACTTACGAATTTTTCACGTTACGAAACCACTTCTGGAACAAATTAATTTCATAAGGTGAGGTACCACTGTATTTGTAATAAGATGGAAGATTGAATCGAAAATCGAGATCGATCAATATGGGGAAAAGAAATCGTGATTCTTTTTTTCCCCATATCTCCCAGCCCTAGTTCACAGTATCAAATAATTTTTTAAGGCCCAAAAATACAGCCACTCACCCTTTATCCAATTCAGTTTTGATCTTTTCAGTAAAACAATAACAAGCAGTCTCAACATTGCATCGGGTGGAATCTTCACTATTCAAATGTGTCACCATTTTTTCAGTGACTTCAGAGGCAGCATGCAAAATGCTTATAGACCTGTAGTTGCTGAGCTCTTTTTTTCTTTTTGATCTCCTCACTTTTGTGCTTTACTATGGCTGTTTTAAAGGCTGCAGGGACTGTCCTTAAACAACGATTGATAATGGAGGTGATAGGATATATAAGATTTATATTGTTTTACCATGGCATTATTAAGTCTCCAATTATCTTTTGGCTCAGCATTATACAGGAATGAGATAACTCTATGTACTTTTGCCTTGTTGACACAGATAAGTTTAAGGACCTCAATATCATGCTCGTGTCAGCATGTAGGTCTGGGATCATGATGTACAGTATATAGCCACCCTTTAAGCTCTACCCTACCAGCAAGTGGGGTTCCTGTGTCCGGTGTTGGCAACAATAAAATAAAATAAAAATAGTGAAAGGTCAAGATTACAGGGAGTAAGTTAAGTAAAAGTAATTTTATAAAGTCTGAACAAAACAGAATACAAGACCTTCAACCCCTGGAACCCCCTGGATTACAGGTATCACATGAAAGCTGAAGGATCTAGATTTTGTTCTGAACGGTACAAGAAGATCACTCAAGAGCAAATGTCTTCTGCATTTGAGAGCCATGTGTAAATTATGGTCTAATTCCAGACCCTTCTGCGTTCAAACAGAATATAGAAGAGAACTGGCTGGTTGGTGAAGGTCTGGGGTAGTGATAATAATAATAATAATAATCTTTATTTATATAGCGCCTTCAGAAACAGAGTTTACAAAGTGCTTCACAACAAAATAAAAACACAATACATACCCAGAAGACAAAATATAAAAAATACAAAGAAAAAATTGAATGATAGACCTGTTCTCATGCATGTTGAACTCAGGAAGGGCTCCTCTTACATTTGATTGCTGATCCGACTACACTGAGCCTTATTTTCTGTGTCTTATTACAATTATTTTCTTTTTTCTTAATTGTATTTACAGAGAAACCAGATATTGTGAGCCAGCGTAACCTCAAGAAGACCTTGATAAAACAGTTCGAGAGGGTGGCTGAAGGTGTAGACAGATGCACGACTACTGGTGCTTCCCTAAGGGACATCTACACTGACCTTTACATCATTGAAGAGGAGAGAGATGAGGTCTGCCAACAAAGTGACAGCAGATTGGTCCAACGGGGAAAGAACATTGAACTGAGGAAGGAGATTCCCATTAACTATACAGACATTTTCAAAGCCCCTCCTGAAAGACCAAAAGATTATATCAAAACTGTGCTTACAACTGGAATAGCAGGCATTGGAAAAACCTTTGCATCAATGAAGTACATGTTGGACTGGGCTGAGGGAGCCTCCAGTCGGGACATAAACATGACCTTCCCTTTTCCTTTTCGGGAACTGAACCTGAGAAAGGACAAGGAGCTCAGTTTCGAGGAACTTCTATATGACTTCTTCCCCTGCATGAAGACATCAGAAATAACCAACTACGAGAAGTACAAAGTCCTGTTTGTTCTCGATGGATTGGATGAGTGTCGTTTAGATCTTAACTTTGGCCAGCACCAGATTTTGTCCGATACTAGTCAGAAAACGACACTGAATAATCTTTTGACTAATTTGATTGTTGGAAACCTGCTTCCCAAAGCTCAGCTCTGGATCACCTCCCGCCCTGCTGCGTCTGGGTGTATTTCTGCTGACAAGGTGGTGCGAGCGACTGAGGTCCGAGGATTCAATGATGAGAAGAAGGAGGAATATTTCAGAAAAAAATTTGATTCAGCTTTGGCTGAGAAAATCTTGAGTTATGTAAAAGAGTCCAGATGCATTTATTTGATGTGTTATATTCCTGTTTTCTGTTGGATTACCGCCAAAGTTCTGGAGTCTTTTGTACAAAAGGATCACCAGGGGATACCCAAGACCCTGACAGATCTGTTCATTCGCTTCCTTCTGCTGCAGTGCACACAGGCCAATGCAAAGTACAGTGAAGACACAGAAGAAGTTTCAAAAACGTGGAATGAAAGAAATGTGAAAAACATTTTAGGACTGAGCAAAATGGCTTTTGAAGAGATGGAAAAAGGAAACCTCCTGTTCACTGAAGACGACCTGAGCAGCTATGGTCTGGATGTGAAAGAAGCAGCGGTCTACTCTGGCCTGCTCACAAAGGTCAGACGGGACGAATGTGAACTTTACCCTAAGCTGTTTTTCAGCTTTGTCCACCTGAGCATCCAAGAGTTCCTGGCAGCTTTTTATGCTTTCCACACATTCAATCATGAGGGCAGAAATGTTCTCAGCCCTTCAGTCTCAGACCAGTCTGCATCAGACTTCTACAAGTCTGCAGTGGACAAAGCCTTGGAGAGTGCAAATGGAGACTGGGATTTGTTTCTGCGTTTTCTTCTTGGTCTCTCACTCAAGATTAATCATGAGCTCCTGAAGGAAGTAATAAAGACATCTGAAAACACAGAGAACATAAATAAGGACACCATCGCCTACATCAAAACAAAGATTGAAGACAGCAGTGATGCGGACAAGAGCATGAACCTGTTCCACTGTCTGAATGAGCTCAATGACCACTTTCTTGTGGAGCAGATCAAGAAGTATCTGCACTCAGAGAAAAATGACTATGAAACATTCTCTCCTTCTATGTGGTCTGCTCTCACCTTTGTGTTGCTGACTTCAGATGAGAACCTGGATGTGTTTGATTTGAAAAAATACTGCCAATCAGAGGAAGTCCTTTTAGGAATGATGCCAGTGGTAAAAGTATCAACAAAGGCTTTGTGAGTACATTTCACTTTATACTCCTATTTAGACCTCATTTAAATGTCAGAGCACTGCAATGCAGTACATGAAGTCTAATGAAATAAAACAGGAATTACTAATAAAAGGTTTTACAAAAATTTCAGGCTGAGTTGGTGTGAACTCACTGAGCGGTCCAGCAGTGCTCTGTCATCCTCCATCTTAATGTCTTCCTCCAATCTCACTGAACTGGACCTAAGCCATAATGATCTGATGGATTCAGGTGTAGAAAAGCTCTCAGAGGGTTTAAAGAGCATCCACTGTAAACTCAAGACTCTCAGGTAAGACACATTTATATAGTACTGACTCTAATGCTGGAGACTTTGACTGAGCTGATCATAAAGTATAGTGATCTTTCTCTGCAGCGTCTGATTCAGCTCATTCAAAAGCTGGATGTACTTACATCTGTTATGGCCACAGGCCAGTGGGAGGGACTGTGAATTGTAAGGGTCCCGTATTATGCATGAGATCATTGTCCAGATTGGGCAGGACTGTGTGTTTTGGCCTTTGGTGACTGATTTTAGAGAGAAGGGATAAAACAGAACAACTGTCATTTGTTTGTAATTATTTTTGAAATGTGATCATGGATATACTTATTCTGGCTCTCTGCCCATTGAGCACAGTAGGACTCTTCTCACATGGGAGACTAATCAGAGCGAGAATAGCTAGAGCAGTGGCTGTTTTTAAAACCACCAAAGGATTTTGAGCTGAGGAAAATTTTATGATCTAAAAACAGAAAAAAAAAAAACTTTTGAAAGCTGTAGGTGCCTTGTCAGCCGAACACGAGCAGTTTGTGATTACATTACGCTCTGGGGGGAAAATCCTTTCTGGGCTGGAGGGTGAGTTACCACTAAGCCAACTTGAGGCAGGCCTAAGCAGCAGTACTCCATCCATTTTAAGAGTTCCATGGGTAAAACTGCACATCAGAAGCAACGACTCTCTTGCACTTTCAGCAGTCTCACAGCGTATTTAATCGAGATAGTGCCAAATGTTTAAGTGGAGGAACAGCCGCACACCATAATTGTTTTGTAATTACGTGAAGAATCCCTGTCGTCCAGGTAGAATCCATGATAAAAACAAAAGGGAGAATCTCAAAAACAAATTAGTTGAGATGGTTTCAGAATAATTTCAGTGTAATGAGCTCCTCCCTGCAGCTAGATATAAGCAGTGTCTAACCAGCACTCGAACCAGAACTGACGAAGCCTCTCGGATGAGCGGTGAAACGTTTTCGACCAAACAAACTTTGTCCAGTTGACAAATTGAATTTCTCCTTTTTATCATGTTTTGTAATTAATAATAACTGATAAAAGTTTGATTGTCATAAATCACAATAACAACCTGTAGCAATGGCAAAAGGAGAAATTCAATTTGTCGACTGGACAAAAGTTTATTTGGTCGAATCTGTTTCTCAGCTCATCCAAGCTGCTTCTTCAGTTCTGGTCAGAACTGAGGTGCTAACTACAATGAAATTACTCTGAGACTACCACGCCTACTTGTTTACAGTTTGTGTTAGTTAGGTGGGCCTATTAGATCTGCAGTGGGAGTGGAGTGTGGATCTTGTTAGCAGAACCATTCAGGACCATAATGGTGTTTTTCACACCTCTGGACCTGACCTGCTGCCCTATTGTTTTCTTTATTTTGATTTAGGTTTGAGGATAAAGTTATAGATGGAGACAAATGATATCTGAGACCTCCATTTCTGTAAAAGGAAGGATTCTCTTTCTTGACAAAAATAGCCTCTTTAACTCCCCTCTCAAACCAGTTATTTTCTCTGGCCAAGATCTGGACCTCACTGTCCTCAAAGGAGTGGCCCGTGGCTTTTAGGAGGTGGAGATGTACGGCAGTCTAAGGTCCTTTTAGGTGGAGATGTATGGCAGACTGAGGTCAACGCAGCCCGGTCAAATTTCTATTCCAACCTAATTCACTCTGGTTCCAATAACCCCAAAGCTCTGTTCTCCACAATAAACACACTCCTCAAACCCAGTGACAACACCTCTTCATCTTTTACAGTAGACAAATGCAACACTTTCCTTTCATATTTCAAATCCAAAATTGACACAATCTATAGCTCCCTCACTCCCTCTTCAGCCCTCCCTTCTGATTCCCCTCCCCCAAACTCAGCAACTTTCCCATTTCTCCCCTATCTGTCCAGATAAATGGTAAATCGTAACATCTTTATATAGCGCTTTTCCACCTTCAAGGCACCCAAAGCGCTTTACAACAAGGAACCACTCACCCATTCACACACATTCACACACCAGTGTACGCAGAAACTGGGGGCGAGGTGGGTTAAGTGTCTTGCCCAAGGACACAACGGCAGCATTCATCTGTGGGAGCTGGAATCGTACCAACCAACCTGTGGGTCAGTGGATCTGACCGCTCAACCACTGATGTTTCTTATGTCAAGAGCGGGATTTGAACCGCCAACCTTTGGATCAGTGGACAAATGCTCTACCAACTGAGCTACTGCCGAACTTTCTAAACTTCTCTCCACCATGAAAACCCCACCTGTTCACTCGACCCCATCCCCTCTGCACTCATCAAAGATTGCCTTCCAATCATCTCTCCTCTAATAACAACAATCATCAACTCCTCACTCACCACTGGTTCTGTCCCGCAGTCTCTCAAGCTGGCTGCCATCACCCCTATGCTGAAAAAACCCGGTCTTGACACTGACAACATTGCAAATTTCTGCCCAATTTCAAACCTTCCATATCTGTCCAAAATCCTGGAACGAGTCATAGCCACCCAACTCAAAGCCCATCTTAAATCCAATAGCCTGTTTGAACTAGGGATGTCAACAATTAATCGATTAACGGTTAATTGTCGATTAAGACGTTGGTCGATCAAAATGCATTAATTGTAATTAACCGCTAACCGCGGACACGCGGACATGCGCACCCGCGTGGTCATGAAACAAGGCAACCGCGCTGCGCCAAGATCGACTCACAGCCAACCGCAGGCGCCAACGGCACTGCTTAGCAGCCCCGGGTGTACGCGCGAGGCGAGATCTAACCCGGAATGCGTGCCGCTGCTGCCGGTTTCGCCGCAGCCCACGCCCCGCGCCCCGAGTCCCGCGCGGCTGGCCTGCGGCTCGGAGCGCGGGGCGCGGCGAAACCAGCACGCGCCCCAGTGGTTTAATCCTGGTCTAGTCCAGGTCTAGACCCGGTCCAGTCCAGGTCCAGTCCAGGTCCAGACCTGGTTCAGACCTGGTCCAGTCCACGTTCAGTCCTGGTCTAGTCTCTTAGCCAATCAGGACAGAACACAATGTTACTCTATAAAAAAAATGTTACACTATAAAAAAAAAAAATTGGATAGAGCGAGGGATTACTGTATTTTGTTATTCAGCATCAATACATTTGTCTGCTTTTTACTAAGGAATAATTAATTGAGGAATATACAATATAATAATACTATGATATATTTATGACTCAGTGTTATGTATACTATAGCTTATATTCTTAAAGACCCTATTGAAACACTCAAATTCAGGTGAAAAACGCCGCTTATCAGTTAATCGTTAATCGACCGATAAGGTCAATCAACTATCAGTTAATGAATTAACCGATAATTTGCATCCCTAGTTTGAACCATTCCAGTCTGGTTTCCGTCCACAACACAGTACAGAAACAGCCCTTCTCAAAGTCACCAATGATCTCCTCCTCTACTCTGACTCCGGCCACTTCAGTATCCTCATCCTTCTGGACCTTACAGCAGCATTTGACACTATCAGCCACTCCATCCTCCTCTCCCGTCTCAAGAACTCTTTCAACATCACCGGCTCAGCACTATCCTGGATCAACTCTTACCTCACTAACCGTCAACAATGCATCCATATCAACAACTGCTCCTCCTCCACCTCTCCCCTATTGCAAGGTGTCCCCCAAGGTTCGGTGCTTGGTCCCCCCCCTGTTCATCCTCTACCTCCTCCCCCTTGGAAGCATCATTCGTCGCCACAGCCTCCATTTCCACTGCTACGCCGATGATATTCAACTTTACATAACTACTAAATCCATCAAATCCACTCACTCTTCCCTCACCCACTGCCTCACCAAAATCCAAACGTGGATGCAACACAATTTACTAAAATTGAATTGCGACAAATCCGACTTAATCATTATTGGCCCCAAAAACATTACCAAATCCACCCAAGACTTCAGCCTGACCATAGACAACACAACCCTCACTCCATTCCCATTCCACACTTAAGACAAAAACTGGTCCACCCAAAGGGCAAAACACCGAGCCACAAACAAAGCAATGTGGTCTACTCCATTTAGTGTAGTGAAGACTGCAGTGAGCGCTACATTGGGGAAACAAAACAACCACTTCACAAGAGGATGTACCAACACAGACGAGAGAGCCAGAGTGGACCTTCATCTGCTGTACATCTCCACCTAGAAGCCACGGGCCTCTCCTTTGAGGACAGTGAGGTACAGATCTTAGCCAGGGAAAAGAATTGGTTTGAGAGGGGAGTTAAAGAGGCTATTTTTGTCAAAAAAGAGAATCCTTCTTTGAACAGGAATGGGGGGGTCAGACACAATCTGTCCCCCATCTATAATTCCATTCTCAAACCTAAATCAAAACAACAAAGGAAACAATAGCGCAGCCAGGTCAGGTCCAGAGGTGTGAAAACATCATTAGGGTATGAATGGGTATGCTAAACTAGATGACAGAGGCAAACTGTAAACAAAGATGTGGGATAGTTTCAGTGGTGAAAGTAAGCCGGTGCGCACCGGAACGGCGCACCGGTATAACATTCTCAGCCGGTGCGCAGCACCGCTAAAAGAAATGAAACTGAAAAGAATTGAGAACTGAAAGCTACCCGAGTTTCGGGCCGAAACTCTCGTGCAGAGATATCCGCAGTCTGTTACACAAGGATTGTCAAACTTATTTGACTGTAGCCAGAGGAATAGCCTAGATGGCGCGGTGGCTGAGTGGCTAGCGCACTAGTTTTATAGCAAGAAGGCTCTGGGTTTGATCCCCGGGTGACCTAGTGTTTATTTTTTTTTTTATTTATTTATTTTTTTATAAACGGTAGTGATGCACTGGACATTATAGCACCTGTAAGAAATGAAAACTACTTTCACCACTGGATAGTTTCAAAATAATTTCAGTGTAGTAAGCTCCTCCCTGCAGCTAGATATAAGCAGTGTCCATCAGCACTCTAACCAGAACTGACGAAGCAACTCGGATGAGCTGCGAAACGTTTTCGACCAAATAAACTTTGTCCAGTTGACAAATTGAATTTCTCCTCTTTTTTACCATGGATTCTACCTGGACGACTGAGGGATTCTTCACACATTACTTTACTCAACATAAATGTGTAACTCTTAAATGTAGACTGTTTTAATGGCCTTGTCATTCTGTGTATGTCCACAGGTTAGCCGGCTGTAGGGTGTCGGAAAAAGGATGCTCTTCCTTGATTTCTGCTCTCAGGTACAACAAGGTCTCTACGCTGGAAGTTCTGGATCTGAGTTACAATTATCCTGGATCAGAGGGAGAGACACTGAAAATGATGGAAAATGATCCAGACTCAAAGCTGAAAGAAGTTTGGTAAGTCACATGTCCCACAGTAAAAAGTATGAGCTGAACTGACTCCTAATATTGTATTGTACTTTATTTAGTATTCACAAGGTCTGAGCTAAAGGAGCTGAACCGATCATACGCTGCCATGGTCAAGGTCACTGCTCTTGTGGCTGACTGCCGGGCACACTGAGCCGTTTTTATTCTTTTTAATTGTGGTTTTATGAGGTGCAAAGGACATGACAAGTTAAGGAATGGGGATTGTAGAGATAGACTGATATATCGGGCCAATATTTGTACTTTTTAGCATATGGCTGTTGGCCTTAAATCTTAAGCACAGGGCGACATTTAGTTTTACCCGACCTGCTGCGTAAAAGGTACATCTTTATTTTAACACTTAAGGGTGAAGAGACAACAGCAAAAAACTACAGCTGACTACAGGTGACTACAGCTCTCTTAAAGGTTTGGAGGAAAAATGGGTTGTGGGCAAGTTTGTAGTATATTTTAATAACACAATTTGTGCCTACATATTGGCCCAAAAATATCAGAAACAACGAAGGCCAATCAGCTGATTGGCCTTCGTTTTCTCTGGATTCTAAACTATCCATGAAAAAAAACATAATGAGCTGTTTATGTGGAGGTACGACCTCTTATGCAACTGAGACTTTCTACACCAAATGCAGCTGAACATGCAGGAAGGTCTGTCTCATCTCAAAAACTAGGAGAGGGAACATGCTCCCCCTGGAGGCTGCTGTGATGCCGCAGAACACAGAGGAGGGACAGTTTTGTCCTGAGGGCTGTTCCTCTCCTCACACTGACCTGAGATCTTTTAGTTTTTTCTTGTTTTTGTCAGCTCATTGATCTTAAATTGCCCCTCTGGGGTTATTAATAAAGCTCTTTGATTGATTGATCATTGTGGTGGCATGGACACACGCAGCGGCTGCTCTCTCATAATGGACAACAAGCCAATGCTACAGACTGCCAACAGCTCCACCTCCCTGCCGAATGAGCTAAATGAGTTCTTCGCTCACTTTGAGGCACCCAAGCACCCCAGCACAGAAGACTCCACCTCCTCCTGGTGACCAGGTACTAACAGCGTGTGGAGATCCCTCAGCAGGATCAACACATGCAAAGCTCCGGGACCGGACAACATCCCTGATCGTGTACTGAGAGACTGTGCTGCAGAACTCACAGAGGTCTTTACAGACATCTTCAACATGTCTTTGAGCCAGGCTATCGTCCCCACATGCCTCAAGACCTCCACCAGCATCCCTGTGCCGAAGAAGTCGTCTCCATCCAGCCTTAACGACTACTGTCCGGTTGCACTCACCCCCATCCTCATGAAGTGCTTCGAACGGCTAGTCATGCGACACATCAAGACATCTCTCCCCTCCACCCTGGACTAATTTCAATTTGCATACCGGTCTAATTGCTCAACCGATGATGCAATCTCCACAGCCCTCCACTCAGTCCTCACACACCTGGACACCATAGACTCATATGTTAGAATGCTGTTCACTGACTTCAGTTCAGCTTCAACACAATTGTCCCCCAGCAACTCATACTCAAACTAGACGAGCTGGGGATCAACACCTCCATGTGCAGGAAGACCACAGGCAGTACGGGTCGGCAGTAACACCTCCAGTACCATCACACTGAATACGGGGGCTCCCCAAGGATGTGTGCTGAGCCTCCTCCTCTTCACTCTGCTGACCCCGTTACACAGCTCCAACCTCTTCATCAAGTTTGAGGATGATACAACTGTGTTGGGTCACATCAGCAACAATGACGAGACTCACTATAGGAGCAAGGTGAGCCGCCTGGTCAAGTGGTGCAGTAACAACAACCTCTCCCTGAACGTGGAGAAGACAAAGGAGATTGCCGTAGACTTTAGGAGAGCACACACACAGCACGCCTCCCTCACCATCAACGGGGCTGCTGTGGAGAGAGTAAGCAGCATCAAGTTCCTGGGTGTGCATATCTCTGAGGACTTCTCCTGGTCAAAGAACACTGCATCACTGGCCAGTAAAGCCCAACAGCGACTCTACTTCCTGCGCAAGCTGAAGAGGGCATAGGGATTGCTGCTAGTCACATTCTTGCAGTCTTTGGACTAAAGTGTTCAAACAAAGTTTTATGCAGATAATTTTCATGCATATTTAGGCTGCTGGTTGAGCCAAACAAAATATCAGCCTGTGCTGGAGATTTATGGCTGATAGCTGATATATTAGCCCGATACCGGTCTGTCTCTAATTACAATACGCTATATACCTCTATAACGCACTTTTCTTTTGCAGTTTGGCCCACTGCTGTGCACACAGACTAAAGCCAGGATTAAAGAAATGTAAGTTGTACTATCTTTAAGTGCTTAATGTTCTTCTTTAGTTACGTGACTCTTGTGTTTGTGTTCAGACACTGCAGACCTGACCTTTGACCTGAATCAGAAACACCGAAGGATCATAGTTAAAAATCACAAAGCTCAAATGTCTGAAAGTTTGTGTGAAGAGAATCTTGAGTCTCACGGTGTGGTGAGTGTCCGGCATGTCCTCTGTGAGCAGGAGCTGAGCGGACTGTGCTACTGGGAGCTGGAGTGGGACGGGACAGTGGGCGTCGGCCTCAGCTACAAAGGAGCTGCCTACAAAAGTGTCCTAGGTTGGGATGACCAGTCCTGGGTCGTGTTCTGCTCAAACAAGCCCAACAGCTGTCTAAAGTTTACAAAAGCTGCAGAAAAAGCACGCACTCCAAAAAAATCCAACAGGAAAAAATGCACGTTTCCATCTCAAAAGATGGCAGTGTATTTAGACTGGGAGGCGGGGACTCTGAGTTACTACAGTATCTCCCCTGAAGGAGAGCGGTCCCTCAGAACTGAGTTTAAGGCTAAATTCACAGAACCTCTGGTGCCCACTTTCTGGTTGCACTATGGCTCTGTCACACTGTGCTGAACCATCTAGACCAGGGGTCGGCAACCTTTACCACTCAAAGAGCCGTTTGGACACTGGAAAGCCACAAAAAACACTGGGAGCCACAAAACCCCTTTGAAATTTATGAAACAACACTCCATGTTTTTTTTTTTTTTTTCCTTTGTGCCATAGAATTACATTTTGAAAAAAATACAGCAGCCTCGTTCTTTCGCAGATTTTTTTATTCCATTTTTTAAAAATAGTGTGTCAACGCGCATTTCTGCATCCTGATTGGCTAATTTTGTCAGTCACTCTCCTCCGCGCCGTGTCTCCTGTACAGTACAGAATGCATTCAGCTTTGCCAGATTTATATAAATGTTCGATCGTAGTGTGACTCTGAAGTGCTGTATGTTTGCAAGTTTTCTCCCTAACAAAACCCGCGTCAGCCGAGCGGCGCCAGGACGAAGAGGAGTCTGAGAAAAGTGTAGAATACACACTTCTCCTATACTTTATGAAAATGTACATCTGGTCACTGTTGAATGGTCATGCATCGCACTGTTTCTCCATACCAAACATGCTACGCCAAATAAAAATGTTGAAACTGGTGAAACGGAGTCAAAAATGCACTTATTACTATTTCCTGGTTGTATTTTATGTTTGAGTATAATTTATATGTGAATTTTATCGTTTTGACATTTTATTTTGAAAACAGGAAGTGCGAGCTGCTCCCATGTTTTATTTTGGAAGTTCAACTTCCCCTCTCAGTAGCACGTTGGAGACTGCAGAGGGGAAGTTCTGTCTGGGTTGAAAAGAATATATTTTACAAAAACAATGTACTTTTAACATAAATACAAGAACACATGTTGATAAGATATTGTTTTCACATGTAATGGATGTATTGTGGTGTGCTAATTTGGAGTTTTGTACATTTGGATCCGCAATCTCACGGTGCTGTTCTCATTCTTACAGGAGCCAGTGCCTGATAATGTGTGAAGACATTTTAATAGTATTTATATGTCTGTACAGGTGTGTTTTATTTTATTTTATTTTGTAAATTGTGCATTTGTTTCTCCGAATTATAACTCCACTGCAACCAATGTAAATTTAAAAATGTTTTATTGTTTGTACTAGGGCTGTTATTTTAACACATTAATTAGATTAATTAATTAGACAGCAAATTAACGCATTATAAATATTTACGCAATTAATTATGAGCGGCAATTCAATGCGCATGCATTTTAAATTTGGCATGTGGCGAGCGATTTGCTGCCAGGGCCTTTGAAGACGGGACGATCAACAAGAACGCGGTGATTTGGAGCTTTTGTCAAAAAGAATTTTCCGATCACCGAAGCTGCCCCAGCCTGACGGATCATTTGAACGACAAACACGTCCGGACAAGTTCCATTGTTACCAGTGATAGAGCGAACGTGAGCGCACTTCACCAAACCACCAAACCAACAAATCACGCTTGCAGAATTTGGGAAATGATTGAGCAAAGCGACCACAGAAAAACTGACAAATTCAATCGCAAAGTGGGTTTGTTCGTTCGTTCGCTCGATCACTCGCTTACAATCTTCATCACAATCCCTCACAATCTCTCTCTCACACACTCTTAAAATGTGATTAATTAGATTAATTAATTACAAATCCTGTAATTAAGTAGATTATTTTTTAATTGCCTGACAGCACTAGTTTATACATGATTTATACAATTGAGAGTCACATGTAAACCCTGTGTAACATGGAAATAACATGACCAGTATGTGATTGTAATGTGATTGTAATGTGTGAAGATATTTATATGTCTGTACAGGAGTAAAGCTGACTGACTCCATACTGTGTCCTGTCTTTTGTATACAGCCTGACGAAGAGTTCCGCAGCCGTTACACTGGGGTATTCTGTAAAGTCACCCAGAGCCGGGTCTTCTCATACACAGATTATGCAAATTGAGGCCCGATCGTTGCCATTCATGCCTGTCTGTGTCTACTGTGAGTTAGAACAGAACGGGGCTCAAATCTGAAGAAGAATCCAAAGAAATCATCATGAAAAAACAGTATAGTATAATGTAAAATATAAGAGTATATTATAAAAACAATTCTCCCTAGAAAGCACAATTGTTAAAAAAAAATCTGAGCTGTAAATCCTTGAACCAAATGAACTAAAACACTTCACATAAAGTCTACTTTCCAGTGGCTGTGCTGTAATGTATTAAAATGTGTTGTTTCGTTAATATCCTACTGTTTAAGCAGGGACGTGCACAGGGGGGTTGCGCAGGTTGCCCGGGCAACTGCCCCTGTGCCCTCCTGGACTGACGTTGCCCTTCCGAGTCGAAAAATAAATAAATAAATAAATAAATTGTTCATTCGATACAGAATTTCATGTAGGCATAGGCCTAGATTTGAAAATGAAAACAAAAAATCGCCACTCAAAACGTTTTTCCTAAAATAAAAGCAGCCTCATTCACTCGCAAGCTGGACCACTTTGCGAGCGGGGGTCACCGGAGCTCCGTGAGCCCGTCCAGGGACCCCGTGTCCCTGCTCCATCCGACTACGACCTCAGATCAGACGAGACGACCCGCTGAATTTAAGCATATTACTAAGCGGAGGAAAAGAAACTAACCAGGATTCCCTCAGTAGCGGCGAGCGAAGAGGGAAGAGCCCAGCGCAGAATCCCCGTCCAACGGGCGGGCGCCGGAAATGTGGCATACGGAAGTCCGCTTGCCCGGTGTCAATCGGGGGCCTTCTGATAGAGGCTCAGCCTGTGGACAGTGTGAGGCCAGTAACGGCCCGCGTCGCGCCAGGGTCCTTCTCGGAGTCAGGTTCTTTGGGAATGCAGCCCAAAGCGGATGGTAAACTCCGTCTAAGGCTAAATACCGACATGAGACCGATAGTCGACAATTACCGTAAGAGAATGCTGAAAAGAACTTTGAAGAGAGAGTTCAAGAGGACCTGAAATCGTTTAGGGGTAAAAGGGTGGGGTCCGCGCGGTCTGCCCAGGGGATTCAACTTGGTGGGCAAGGGTCGGCCGCCCGGTGCGTGAGGATTCCCTCGCGGGACCTCTCCCTGGGTGTCGCCGGCCCCCGCCGAGCGCACTTCCTCTGCGGAGGTGTGCCACGACCGACTCTGGGTTGGCCAGGAAAGGCTCAAGTCGAAGGTGGCACGCCACCCCGACTGCGTGCTTCACAGCACCTCCCGCCCGGACTTCGCCTTTTTGCCGCTTCCCAGGACCGTAGGATCAGTGCCCACTGCTAATACACGTGACTGGCACCTGACCTGAGCCTGCTGTGGAAAGAGATTTTCGTGGTTGTCGTAAAAGGTGAGATTGAGATGTATAACAAATGACTAAGCTACATGTCTGCAGTTTATAACATTTAGCAGCAGAATGAATGATGGAAGTAATGAATCACATGAATTATTTCATTCAAAATGGTTAAATGACTAAATCTTATCACTATTTTGGGTAATGTGTTGCCTGGAAGAATCCAAGACTCATCGCTGTACCAGCGGCGAGTCTGGTAATGCTTGGTCCAGAATGCGCTGCCGTTGCGCATAGACAGACAGCTAAGTGAACCAATCAGAGAACAGTTAACGGACAGCGACGTTGCGGGCAAAGGCGGGTGCACTGACGTCACCATCTTTGAACGAATCAGAATCGCGGAGTCCGTTGTTAACCGGGGGAGCGAGGGTGGAGCGAGGGTGTCCAAATGGTATCTCGCTATATAGCAAATACAGAGAGATATCATTTGGCTGGCCAGGTAAGATAATGTGTGTTATGTTAAGTGATGCCCACAGAAAAGAGGCGGTTGCAGGAGAGAGAGAAAACCCTCAGGGAGGCAGCAAAGAGGAGCTTGTTGCATTGTGATAATGATGTGTGTAGGCTAATTGATTAATTAATCAGACTCATATTTTAGCCTACTACTGGCAATTTTTCATAATTACATTACATTTAAGACGAGGAGCAGCCACAAGCCTCCTCCAGACGCATCATATAGCCTGTAATTTTTTTCCCCTGTGTGGGGGGGGGGTTGGTTTGCCCTTTCTTCAGCTCAGAGCAACTGCCCCTTAAAATTCCTGTGCACGTCCCTGTGTTTAAGTGTTTACATATGCTCATTAGCAGAAAAAATGACAGAGGATTGCAAAAGATAGACAACATAAAAATCAGGTCAATATCGTGACTGTGTATTGAATCGTGAGAAAACTATCTTTGTTTCACTAGTAATGAAGACTTTCTGATCGGTTCAGTGGATTTGTACAACTCAACCCTCCCTCGCTTATAAACACAGCAAGTTTGATGCAAGTTTACTCACATGTTAATCTGTTGTCTTGACTTTGGCTCACGTTAAAGAACCTAAATTAAAATTGATACCTGTGAGCTTTAAGTCATGTTATAATGTTGTTACCTCATCAAAAACAAACCTAGTGTAATCGGTAACCCTAACCCTAAGATGAAGCCCCATGAAGCATCGATACTTTCAGTCAACTGTGCTGGCACATGTACTGGTACATGACACTTCATAAGGATTCATTTACTCGATGGCGCCATCAAGAGGTCAATAAAATGTACTACACTAGAGACACTTGACCTGTGGCAAACACACGCATGTACAAAATGGTTTATACTTTGCGAGCACTGAGCAGACATTGTGTCATTTTATAATTACTATACAAGACAAACCTTACTGGGAGTGATCAAGCCAAAGTGCTCCCAAACAGGGGAAAACTTTCTTTTTTTTCGCTTGTTCCATCTTTTAAACACTTGCAGATACTAACCAAACACCAACCAAACCAAACACAAGATGTGCGGGTCGACTCCATTGCGTTTCGCTATGTCTTATATTTCAAATGACAAACGGTTCACACGCCAAACCAGCAAACCACTTCCTGAATCAGTCACGTAGTACGGTGCTTTAGGAAGGTTCGAACGTCATTGCTTAAGTCATCAAATCACGCTCCGGGCCACACTTCGCCTGGATTTTTGCTGATTACTCAACACACACACCTCGAAGCCTCGACACAGACCGTAACATCACTAGTAACCGGGTGGTACGAAGCCCCAATAAGTATCACGCTGAGCGAGGCAGCGTCTGACCTGAAAGATAAGATCATGGCCTGAATCAACACAAGGCAACCCCGATGCCATTTACAGAGGCTAAGTGAAGTACCATGTGTAAGTCTCATAGAAGACATGAATGCAGCACTGCGAGCGATCCCTACCACAACCATCATTGAAACCAATGCGCTGATATACACTTCAGCAGCAGTGATCCTAGAGGTGCTGGGCTATAAGAGCAACCATGGGAGCCATGAGAAACAATACCCACCATGGAAAAGATGGTTAGAGGCTAAAACCAAGGAGGTGCGGAGTAGGGTTGGGCGGTAATATGGTAATACGGTATACTGCGGTATCTAAAAATAGCAACGGTATCAGATTCATTACCGTCATTAAAAAAAAAAAAATCTTGCCCTAATATAAAATTAACTATAATTAATTTAATGCCTAAATAAAGAGTGTTTGTCCAGCACTTATGTATGTGTGGTTGTGTTTGTTAATTTAATACTATTACAGTTTAAAACTAATATTACTATCGGAGACATGACGTTCGATGAAGTTCCTGGATGTTGCGTCGTCACGTGACATTACCGCTCATAAGGGAGAAGGAAAAGACAACATGACAGACCGCGCTGAGTTGGTCCCAAAGAAAAATACAACATCTGCAATTTGGCAGCATTTCGGATTTCGGCCAAATGACAAGGGAGAGCCGGGAAATGTCAACGAGGCTGTGTGTAAAACATGCATGCAGACTGTGGCGGTGTTCTGGTGAAACATCCTACCCGTCAAGAGATAACAGCGGCACTGTGGAGCGAGCAGAGGCAACTGCATATTGTCGCGACTCGCGAGTGTAGTGCACTGGTGAATGTATGCATAATTCACCTTCTTAACTGTGTTGTTACAGCTTTGCCATGCGGGTTTTGCTCAGTTCTTGGTTAAGCACTTGGTTATAAAGTCACTGCTTCTGATAATAGTTGCGGTCCCTTTAAAAAAGGCGTGACGTTTGACACGCTGCTTTTGTGTTCTAGCGCAGCGCCTTTTCTGATATTCTCGCGTGTTAATAAAAACAACTCACCGTTTTTGAGTCTGAAATGTGAGAAGTTTTCGGGTTTCTTATTACAAACGCAACTTCCACACGAGGCTGTTATTCTGGGAGATGAAGACCCCCTTCTTTGGTGGAAATCCAATGGAGTCAGGCGAGGGTTGAGGGTTGCCCGAAAATACCTGTGTTTGTGCCACAAGCTCTCCATCGGAACGGGTCTTCAGCACCGCGGGCAAAGTTGTCAATCCACAACGTGCCCTACTCAAGCCGGAAAAAGTGAACATGCTGGTTTTGCATTCAATAGCTTAATATTTTTATTTTCAATAAGGAGTAGCTTTTTCTGACGGACGAAAACGGTCCGGGATGTTGTATAGTTGTACGTTTAATTTATTTGATTCATGTTAATAGATTTTAAAAATATACAAACGAGCAGTATTTTCCACTGCGTTCTCAGGACAGGGTTATATATGCACATTTTCGGTTATGTCTTGTTATTTATTGTTCAGATTTTCTTATTTGATAAGATCAAGTATTTTATTTATTTGATTCCTGTTTGTTTGTTAGCTTTAGCCCACAGACAATGTTATTTCGTTCCATTGGTTGGCTGCTGTATTTGCACTTTAAACATTTGTTAATAAAAGTTACTAATTTTGTACATGTTTTGTTATGTTTTCAGTATCATTAGGCCTATGTAATGCTTGCTATTCTGTTTCTGAACGGTATAGGTGCAAGCTGCCATTTGGCGAGGCCACTCCACTGTAGTGCTACCAAGTGTTTTTTTTTTTTTAGCCTTAGCAACGGTAATACCGTATACCCCGGGAAAATGTGGACACGGTTTAACGGTATCAAAATTTGGATACCGCCCAACTCTAGTGCGGAGAGAAGTGAGCCAATGGTCAGAGGCCCAGAACGGTGCAATGAAAAAGCAAGTACCAAGAGGTACAGCCAGATGCCCATACCTGAAGCACTCGAAACTGCCAAGCAAAGGCTACCAGCCGCCTAAAGAGGTACACTCGAGATAACGAGGCCAGCGAAAAGTGTACGCTCAATGGCAGGGGGATAACACCTCCACCAAGGCTGGAGTCTGAAAGGCATATGGGAAAGTCCTAAGAAGTCAGCTCAATGGCAAGAACAAGGCCCAGGCAATAAACAGCTATGCCCTACCAGTGATCAGATACCCAGCAGGAATCATAAGGCCAAAGGAGGAGATACAGACCACAGACGTTAAGACACGAAAGCTCCTGACCATGCATGGAGGGTTCCATCCCAAATCCAGTACCCTGAGACTTAGGGCTGGATTCAAAAGATCGATCCATGATACGATATCGATTCACTATCAAAACATATGATATCGATTCAAAAATTTGCAGATCGATCTTTTCCAAATGGTTATAGGCACTATTTTCCTCGACCGCGGAAGGAGAGTTATAAAAGGTGGGTGCCGGTAAACGAAACTGAAACTTAGCGCGCCTTGCGAGATGGCTGGAGCTGCACGGCTAAAATCACCTCCTGGTTTGAAGGCTGATGTGTGGCATTACTTTGGATTCAAACGTTACGAGGACAGGGAGGAACTCAACAAGACAAAAGTAGTGTGCAAACTGTGCCAAAGAGAGGTAAAATATAGTGGGAATACCACAAATCTCCGCAACCACTTATCCAGGCACTACGCAGACACCATTTCAGCTAAACCTGCAGCGAACCAAACTGCATTGGAGAAGGCATTTGGTGCTAAATTGCCTTCTAATGCTCAGCGTGCCTTGAGCATAACCGAGGGTGTTGGCATATTTATTAGTAAAGACATATGCCCGTACAGTGTGGTAGAAAATGCTGGATTCAGACTACTCGTAAAGAGACTGGAACGACGCTATGTCCTGCCCACTCGCAAACATTTGAGCGAAACTGTTATCCCAAAGATGTATACGGAAACTAAAGAAAAACTTGCACATTCCCTGAAGTCTGCCGAGAGAGTGGCACTGACATGTGATTGTTGGACCTCAAGAAATACTGTGTCATATCTGACTATAACGTCTCATCACATTGACAATAAATGGAGGTTAGTGTCTAACGTGCTTCAGACCAGAGCTGTTGAAATGAGCCACACCGCAAGCAATCTTGCTGATTTGCTCACCGAAGCCATAAAAGAGTGGGGAAATATCCGACAAAGACCCCGCAATTGTTACAGATAATGCCGTGAACATTGTGGGAGCTGTGCGATTAATGAGGCATTTTCATATGGAGTGTTTCGCGCATCTTATCAACATGGCATCGCAAGCAGGTCTAAAAACTCCAGCGGTCGCACGTTTACTGGGGCGAGTTAGGCGAATTGTGGCATTTTTTCACCGAAGCCCCACTACAAGCCACGCACTACAAGAGAAGCAAAAACGTCTTCAGTTGCCACAACACAAGCTCATAGTGGACGTCACGACCAGATGGAACAGCTCCCTGGATATGATTGAGCGCTTCCTCGAGCAGCAGCCAGCCATCTCTGCAGCGCTGCTGTCACCCGACGTCCGCAGGAGGGAAAGCGATATCTCCACTTTAACGGAGACGGACATCACCGCCGCAGAGGACGTGGTGAAATGTCTAGGGCCAATGAAGACGGCCACACTTGCCATCGCCGAGGAGGCATCTCCAACTATGTCCATGGTTGCGCCCAGTCCCAGGTTTTGAGTCAAATGAAATGTACTGCTGATGACTCTGCTGTGATTAAGGAGCTGAAAACAGCAGTGCACAACAACTTGAATCCAAGGTATGTTATTTTAGCATACCTATGTAATAGCCTAGTAGTAGTTTATTATGGAGTTTTAATAGACTTTTCTCTGATTTTATTTATATTTTATTTAGAAGAGCAATCATTTAACCTCCTTAATTTTAGACTGTACAATTAGTATATAATAGTGTGTTTGCATGACTGACTGTTGCATGTGCATGCATTTACTGTAGGCCTACCATGGCTTACACAACATGCACACGCAAAAATATACATATATGAAGTGATATTTGTTCCTCTATATAGATATGAAGCCCTGAAGGATACCTTGTGTGTAGCATCATCACTGGATCCACGTTTCAAGACGCTACCATTCCTCTCTGATGAGACACGTGATGCTGTCTTCTTGAAATTGACCTCTGAAGCTGTTCATCTGAACCAATCAACTGTTGTAAGTTTGCAAACTATGGGCCTCTGTACATTTAAATATTCAGACTTGGTGTCTATATAGTTTTTATTTTTTTAATTGGGCTGAAAAAAAAAACTGAATTCAGATTAATTTGTCTATTATTTTCCAATGATTTTTTACATCAGCAGAATCCTGAGGAAACTACACCAGAGCAAGATGACTCCTCCCATGGTTCAACTGATGTGCCTATGCCTGCACCAACTCAACCAAAGAGGCCAAAAATACTCATCTGCTCTCATGGCTTTACTGGGGTCAACATACACGCCAGAAACACCACTGGAAAGGAAAACTCCTTTTTCCTGATGTTACCATCCCTTGGTATTGCAATGTCCACCACCACGGCTCTGTTCTGTTGCTTATCCACCACCACTATGTCTGGTTGGTTCGCCATCACCATTCTGTCAGTCTGTATCTGGAAGTCCCACAGGATCTTGGCTCGGTCATTGTCATGACTAAATGATGGTGTTTTCAATTCTTCATTTAGTCAAGCTTTAAATTTCATTTGTGGTATATATATCGCGCCATCTAGTGGTTATACAGGTGTTATTGCATTGTAAGTTTAGTTCAGCGTCACCCCTCCTAGTCAGTGGTATGTTCCGATTTCATCCGGGAATGCTGTGATGTGCGTGCGCTTAGCCTCGGAGTAGATATGCCCGTAAGTTGTTTATTTTCTGTTTGAATATCTGTACTTTTCTGTCTGACTGTTATGACAGATGTTGTCGACACTGTTAACTGAGAAATGCCTTTGAGTAGAACGTTGTATTATATGTTTCTATCAGCTATCAACATTAGCTATCAGTCGTGTTATGCTAGCGTACTAGTAACGTGCACAGATGAAACGCCTTTGTGATCGTTTTATTTTGTCTTTCTTTTAGTTTTACGGATATGATGGATATGAGTGGAAGAGTTCACCAGTAAAACATCTTGACTGCAACAACTGTGCTCTGTCAATCATTCCGTTCGCTATCTGTCTATGCATTGTTAACTTGGGACACATCGCTAGGACAGAAAAGTAAAAGGGCATCCACTTGGCGGGAGAAGCAACTGCATAGCAGCGTCGCAGATTGAAAAGCCAACATGTCGCAGGAAGACGGGAACAGACTGCAAACATTAGAGGCGAAGTCTGAAGCCTCATCAGTAAAATCCATTGCATCAACAGCCAGCAGTGCAGCAACCAAAGCAAGGGCGAGAGCAGAAGCATATAAGGTGAAAATTGCATATGCCGAGAAAGAGGCAGCTATGTTACGT
Source organism: Paratrypauchen microcephalus (assembly GCA_036785185.1). Taxonomy (NCBI): domain Eukaryota; kingdom Metazoa; phylum Chordata; class Actinopteri; order Gobiiformes; family Gobiidae; genus Paratrypauchen; species Paratrypauchen microcephalus. Next base: position 3,399,648 of record JAVJIX010000103.1, on the reverse strand, counting down.
GAGAAAGCTCGTATTGAGGAGCAGCAACAAAAAACACTGGCTGAAGCAACGCGTCGCAAAGCAGAGGTAGAAGCTGACCTTCATGTTTTGCAGCTAGAGAAGGAAGCAACAGCGGCATCCAGAGAAGCAGAGGTCTACGAAGCAGCAGCTGACATGGAGAATGAACAGCGTCTCGATTTTGGAGAAGAAGGGAGAGCTCAGCGCACAAGGGAGTATGTGCAGAACATCCCAGTGCAATACGCTCAGCAGCCTTTTCCTCTATCACAGACACTTCCTCCTCCTCCAACTGCCACTCAGTACACTCCTCAAGCTCAGCCTCATGCCAGCAACGTTCTTCAGCAAACTCCAGTCAGCTATACGAGCCACCAGAACAACCACACACCACAGTACGCCTCTAACCCTCCTTCACATGTGCACACAGATGCACCGCCTCACCTTCCCGACTTCGCCACCTATTTGATAAGAAAGGAGATGGTGAGTTCAGGACTGACCCAATTTGATGACCGCCCAGAGAATTATTGGTCATGGAAAAGCTCATTTCAAAGCACAACGCACGGCCTAAGCCTGACGTACAGGGAAGAGCTCGACCTACTCGTCAAATGGCTTGGGCCAGAGTCTTCCACGCATGCCAAACGAATCAGGTCAGTCCATGTAACATATCCAGAAAAAGCAGTGCAGCTAGTATGGGAGCGCCTAGAGGAATGCTATGGGAGTCCTGAAGTCATTGAGCATGCTTTGCTGAAGAGGCTTGAAGAGTTTCCCCGCATCACAAACAAAGACCCTCGACTACTCAGAGATCTGGGAGACCTGCTACAGGAGCTAGAGTCTGCAAAGTTGAATGGCCTCATGCCTGGGCTTGCATACCTCGACACTGCACGGGGTGTTAACCCTATAGTTGAAAAACTCCCGTACGGCCTTCAGGAAAAATGGATGACACAAGGCTCCAGATATAAAGAACAGTTATAAGTAGCCTTCCCACCATTTAGCTTTTTTGTAGAGTTTATATGTGGACAAGCAAAAACTAGAAATGATCCAAGTTTTGTTTTCTCCTCATCCAGCTGTGCCAGCACCATGAAATCAGACAGAACCACTAAGTCAATCAAGCCATCCGTCTTCGTCAAGAAGACTGAAGTGTCGTCCACTGCCTCAGCTTCCACACCCAGCCAGCCTGAGAGAAAGTCAGATGAGCCGGACAAACACTGCCCTATCCATGACAAACCTCACCCCCTCTCTAAGTGTCGAACCTTTCGAAGCAAACACCTGGATGACCGGAAAGCCTATCTCAAAGAAAGATCCATCTGTTACAGATGTTGTGCTTCTACCAAACATATTGCTAAGGACTGCAAGTTATCTGTGAAATGCAAAGAATGTGACAGCGAGAAGCATGTGACTGCTTTACACCCTGGGCCTGCCCCTTGGTCCACTCAAGACACCAACAGTGAGCCAGAGCAAGCAGATGATCCTCCGAGCGTGAGCTCTAAATGCACAGAGATATGTACTAACTCTCTCCAGCCTAGGTCATGCTCAAAGATATGCCTGGTAAAAGTCTACCCCTCCAACCAGCGTGAACGAATGCAACGTGTCTATGCAGTACTAGACGAACAAAGCAATCGGTCGCTGGCTAAGTCACAGTTCTTCGATCTGTTCAGCATTGAAGGTAACCCCTCTCTATACACTCTCAAGACGTGTTCAGGCACAGTTGAGACGGCGGGGAGGAAGGCGAACAACTTCGTAGTGGAGGCGCTTGATGGAAAAACTACAGTACCACTCCCTGTTCTTCTGGAATGTAATGCCATTCCCGATGACAAAGTAGAAATTCCAACACCAGATATAATTCAACATTTCCCCCACCTTGCTCCGGTGGCTGGCAAGATTCCACCCCCAGATCCCAATGCTAAGATCCTTTTACTCCTGGGCAGAGATGTCTTGTGTGTGCATAAGGTACGTGAACAGCACAATGGCCCTCACAACACTCCATATGCACAGCGCTTAGACTTGGGCTGGGTCGTCGTTGGAGAAATCTGCCTCGACAGAGCACACCAACCAAGCGAGGTCAAAGTCTACAAGACAAACATACTCCATAATGGCAGGGCTTCATTCTTCATGCCTTGCACACGGAATGTTCAAGTCAAGGAGCGGATGACGTCTTGCCCCCTCCAGTATGTGCCTGATGTGCCACACCATTCTAGGCCTTCAAGCAGCCTCAGTTCAGTTCCAAGTCACCTCGGAGACGTCTTCTCGAGACACGCTGATGACGAAAAAATTGCACTCTCAATTGAAGACAACGTCTTCATAGACATGATGAACAAAGAAGTGTTCCTTGATGAAGACAACCACTGGGTGGCGCCACTGCCGTTTCGTTCACCTCGACATCAGCTTCCGAACAACAGGGAACAAGCAATGCAGAGGCTGTCTTCGCTGCAACGCACCTTCTCAAAGAAACCAGGTATGAAGGAACATTTCTTTGACTTCATGCAAAAGGTCATCGAAACCCGCCAAGCGGAACTCGCTCCACCTGTACAGCCAGGTGCAGAGTGCTGGTATTTGCCAATATTTGGTGTCTACCACCCTCAAAAGCCTGACAAAATCAGAGTGGTATTTGATTCAAGCGCGCAGTATCATAACACCTCTCTCAATGATGTCCTGCTACAAGGGCCAGACCTCAACAACACCTTAATAGGTGTGCTGATGCGTTTCCGCAAGAGAAAATAGCCATTACGGCAGACATCGAGCAAATGTTTTACAGCTTCAAGGTGAAACAAGACCACCGCAATTATCTTCGCTTCTTGTGGCACGAAGAAACTGCCCTGGAGAAGAAATCACTGAGTACAGAATGACTGTGCACGTCTTTGGCAACAGTCCATCACCCGCCGTCGCCATATACGGCCTACGGCGCACAGCAGAACTGGGTGAAGCAGAGATACGGCACCGATGCCAAAGAGTTTGTACTTCGCAATTTCTATGTTGACGATGGGATAACTTCAGTTCCCAATGAAGAGAAAGCGATCAACCTGCTGAAAAGGACGCAAAAGATGTTGGCAGCCGCAAACCTGAAACTCCATAAAGTGGCCTCCAACAGCGCTACAGTCATGGAAGCCTTTCCATCAGAAGAACGAGCAAAAGAGTTCAAAGACTTAGATCTGAGCACAGACCCTCTGCCTCTCCAGCGCAGTCTGGGCGTGAGCTGGAATCTGAAAATGGACTGCTTCACATTCAGAGTGTCAAGGGAGGTGAAACCATTCACACGAAGAGGAACACTCTCAACGGTCAACAGCCTGTACGATCCCTTGGGGTTTGTCTCCCCAGTCACCATGCAGGGCAAGGCTCTTGTGAGAGAACTCTCATGCGTGCAACAGGACTGGGATGAGCCTCTCCCAGCAGACAAAAAGGTTCAGTGGGAAACGTGGACTAAGTCTCTTGTAGACCTCGAACATCTGCACATTCCAAGACCATATGTCTCAGTGTCATTCTCCCAAGCTGTTAGCAGAGAGCTGTGTGTCTTCTCCGATGCGTCCGTCCTGGCCATAGCTGCTGTGGCATATGTGCGGGTCAAAGATTCAGAAGGACAACATCATGTGGGGTTTGTGATGAGCAAATCCAAGCTAGCTCCATTTCCTGCTCACACTGTCCCACGCTTGGAGTTATGTGCCGCAGTGCTTGCAGTTGAGCTCATGGAGCTCATAAAAGAAGAAATGGATGCTGACCTGCATGTCCAGTTCTACACAGACAGCCGTGTGGTACTCGGCTACATCCACAATACGACAAGGAGGTTTCACATGTATGTGGCCAACAGAGTTGCGCGCATTCGCAAATCCACCTCCCCAGATCAGTGGCATTATGTACGAACTGACCAAAACCCAGCTGACCATGCCACGCGACCTATGCCACCATCTCAGCTGCACCTCACCAACTGGTTTTCCGGGCCTACCTTTCTTCAACAGCCAGATGTCGTGGAAGGCGACGCAGAGTGCTTCCAACTCATAAACCCGGATCTGGATGTCGAGATCAGGCCTCAGGTAACCACACTTTCGACAAAGGTCACACCTCAGTCTCTTGGCACACACAGGTTTCAACGCTTTTCAAGCTGGAACTCACTCGTGAGAGCTGTCACAGTGCTGATTCACATTGCAAGGTCATTCTCTCAGGCTACGCGTACAGATACCTGTAGCAAATGGCACCGTTGCACAAAACCTCGCACCTCAGAACTTTCACAAGCAAAGTGTGCAATCATTAAAGCTGCACAGCAGGACGCTTATTTGGAGGAGTTTAAGAGCCTGACACGAGACGGCAAGGTGTCGCACCACAGCTCACTCAAGAAACTCGACCCCTTCATCGACAGCGAGGGACTGTTGAGAGTAGGTGGCCGAGTACGCATGTCAGATCTGCCTGACCAAGAGAAACACCCTTTGATCATGCCACCCAAACATCACTTAGCAAAACTGATTGTGGGACATTACCATGCCCAAGTGGCTCATCAAGGACGCCATCTCACCGCAGGGGCAATACGCACAGCGGGCCTGTGGATTGTTGGAGGCAAAAGGCTCATCTCTAGTGTCATACATAAATGTGTCATGTGCAGAAGACTGAGGGGCAAGCTGGAAAACCAGAAAATGTCAGACCTGCCGGCGGATAGAGTGTCTGTGGATCCCCCATTCACACACACAGGTCTTGACATCTTTGGCCCATGGAGTGTAGTAACACGTCGGACGAGAGGCGGCAGTGCTGAGAATAAAAGATGGGCTGTGCTCTTCAGCTGCTTGTCTTCCAGAGCTGTTCACCTGGAGGTGATCGAGTCAATGTCGACTTCAAGCTTTATCAATGCCCTTCGGCGCTTCCTGGCCATCAGAGGGCCAGTTCAACATCTTCGATCTGACAGAGGCACGAATTTTATCGGCGCCTGCAGGGAGCTGCAAATAAACACAGAAGATCCAGAGATCAGAAACTTCCTACATGATCGAGGCTGCACCTGGTCATTCAATGCACCACACTCATCCCACATGGGGGGAGTGTGGGAGAGAATGATTGGAGTCGCAAGGCGCATCCTCGATGGACTCCTGTTGACCAACAGTTCTACGAGACTCACCCATGAAGTGCTTACCACATTAATGGCTGAAGTGATGGCAATCATGAACTCCCGACCATTAACCCCCATCTCCACAGATGCAGAAATGCCTCATGTTCTTTCACCTGCAATGTTACTGACTCAGAAAGCAAGCGTCACACCTGCTCCTCCAGGAGACTTCAAAATCGACCATCTGCACAAAAGTCAGTGGCGGCAGGTTCAGAGTCTGGCAGACGCTTTCTGGAAAAAGTGGAAGCAGGAATACCTGCAGACTCTCCAGCCTAGAAAGAAATGGACTGAAACAAGAGCCAACCTCCAAGAAGGGGATGTTGTACTGCTTAAAGACTGTCAGGTGAAACGCAGTGAGTGGCCAGTCGGACTTATTACAAAAGCCATTGCAAGCAGTGATGACAGAGTTCGTAAAGTCATAGTAAAGACCTCCAAACATGGGATTGTGAAAGAGTATCTTAGGCCCATTAGTGAAGTTGTTATACTTTTCCCCAAAGAAAATAACTGATAGGCATTACTGCCGACTGTAATGAAACAAATAGTGGTATAATAGAAATTACACCAGGCGGGGAGTGTCATGACTAAATGATGGTGTTTTCAATTCTTCATTTAGTCAAGCTTTAAATTTCATTTGTGGTATATATATCGCGCCATCTAGTGGTTATACAGGTGTTATTGCATTGTAAGTTTAGTTCAGCGTCACCCCTCCTAGTCAGTGGTATGTTCCGATTTCATCCGGGAATGCTGTGATGTGCGTGCGCTTAGCCTCGGAGTAGATATGCCCGTAAGTTGTTTATTTTCTGTTTGAATGTCTGTACTTTTCTGTCTGACTGTTATGACAGATGTTGTCGACACTGTTAACTGAGAAATGCCTTTGAGTAGAACGTTGTATTATATGTTTCTATCAGCTATCAACATTAGCTATCAGTCGTGTTATGCTAGCGTACTAGTAACGTGCACAGATGAAACGCCTTTGTGATCGTTTTATTTTGTCTTTCTTTTAGTTTTACGGATATGATGGATATGAGTGGAAGAGTTCACCAGTAAAACATCTTGACTGCAACAACTGTGCTCTGTCAATCATTCCGTTCGCTATCTGTCTATGCATTGTTAACTTGGGACACATCGCTAGGACAGAAAAGTCATTCTCCGCAACCTTCGGAGGTGTTTCCCACCTTGACCTTGGGGTCTCCAGCCCATACTCTGCACAGATGTTTCTGTACACTATGCCCGCCACTTGGTTGTGTCGCTCTATGTATGCTTTCCCAGCATCTTACACCCTGCAGTTATGTGCTGGACTGTCTCAGGAGCCTCTTTGCACAAACTACACCTTGGGTCTTGTCTGGTGTGGTAGATCTGGGCCTCTATTGCTCGGGTGCTCAAGGCCTGCTCCTGTGCAGCCAGGATGAGGGCCTCTGTGCTGTCCTTCAGACCAGCCCTCTCCAGCCATTGGTAGGATTTCTTGATATCAGCCACTTCAGTTATGTTTCGGTAGTACGCCCCGTGTAGGGGTTTGTCCTGCCATGATGGTCCCTCCAGCACCTCTTCCTCTGCACTCCACTGTCTGAGGCATTCCTTGAGCACATCATCTGTCGGGGCCTTGTCCTTGATGTACTTATGGATTTTGGATGTTTCATCCTGGACAGTGGTTCCCACACTCACTAGTCCTAAGGCTTGTAGCCTTTGCTTGGCAGTTTCGAGTGCTTCAGGTATGGGCATCTGGCTGTACCTCTTGGGTACTTGCTTTTTCATTGCACCTTTCTGGGTCTCTGACAATTGGCTCACTTCTCTCCGCACCTCCTTGATTTTAGCCTCTAACCATCTTTTCCATGGTGGGTGTCTCTCATGGCTCCCATGGTTGCTCTTATAGCCCAGCACCTCTAGGATCACTGCTGCTGAAGTGTATATCAGCTCATCATATCAGCTTGGTTTCAGTGATGGTTGTGGTAGGGATCGCTCTCAGTGCTGCATTCATGTCTTCTATGAGACTTTCAGATGGTACTTCACTTAGCCTCTGTAACTGGCGTCAGAGTTGCCTTGTGTTCATTTGGGCCATGATCTTATCTTTCAGGTCAGACGCTGCCTCGCTCAGATGTCCTTGCAGCGTTCCGTTATGTTTGACAAATCAACAGTTCCAACCAGCTGCCTGTAAGTGACATTGAAGATGCGATTATAGTTCCGTCCCCCATGGAAAGCTTTGGCAGGTTGGGAAGACGCTGCTGCTGAATCCACAGTTTTATCACATGCCCAGTGTTGGGAACTTCATCCGCATGTTTCCAAACGTCTTCCGGTAAACGTGAATAGAGCCTATAAATCAAGCAATGCTCCTCCTTTTTTGCGCATTTTGGCCAAAACATATTGCATTTTTGCATATTCATTTGATTTCAAGAGTAAAACTGCGCAATGTCCGCAAAGCGTCAATAAAAGACAAATCTCACTGCAGCCGCTTTTTGTGCACAAAAGCGTAAATAGCACAAAAAAGACACTCCTTGGTGTAAAAACCTGTCGCAAGTCAAATGTCCACAGCGAGCTTCTGGGTCTCTTGCTCTCCATGGATACAAGAAAAACATCACACAAGTCATCATCACAAAAGATAAAGCAGTTTCAGGAGCAAGCCTTTGTTGTGTTGTAGTTTACTGCCATATCATGATGCAAATGAGTGATGACACTCCCTGGAGACAGTCCTGGATAAACATCATGGAAGTTCGTAATACTCCTTGGTCCTTGGCCCAATTAATGTCATATAATTTTAAATATTTTATAATGACTTGCATCAAGGAAAATAACCAAACCACAATTCATCATCACACAAGATTTAGCAGTTTCCTGAAGCAGCCTTTATCCTGTATGTATTTGACTGCCCTATCATGATGCAAATGGAGGATATGGAACTTCCTGGAGTTATTTCCATAATGGATTGATTACAGTCCTGGATAAACATGCTCCTTGGTTTAGCTCCGACATGGCCCATTAGTTCATTTCATTAAACACACCACAGAAAGTCTAAATAACCCCTTCACAGTTTATAAGATAATAAACTTCCTGAATGACAATAACTCAGACATTAACTGTGACTATGTACTACTCACACAATTTATGGAGGGGTTCTGGGGGTCATCCTCCATGCATTTTAGCAAAAAAAAAAAATATATATATATATATATATATATAATATAATATAATATATATATATATATATATATATAATATAATATAATATATATATATATTCTGTCAGAAGCTCTTAGGCTTTAATCTGAGCTTTGTTTTATTGTTTTAAAGATCCCATGACATGGTACTTCTTGATGCTTTTATATGGCGCCTTAATGGTCCCTAATACTGTAAATGAATCCTTCTTCAAAATCAAGCCTCAGTGCATGAGATAGCCCCATGAAGACAGTCAAAGTCATAAATATGTCTCTGAAACACTTTATTCTTGGCGTTGTTGCTTGAATGCAAATGAGGAGGACAGAGACAGGCCAGTGCAGCGGGTGGGGTTGTAGCCAAATACACTGCTGTTTTCTGGATTAGCGGTGCGCTGTGCGCTGGCCCCACTTCCGTGTTTAAGCAGAGAGGAAGATATGAGACACTTTCAATTAAAAAAACACATTTCCACAGAAAATAAAATTAAACCACTGCTGTTTCAGAGGTTCGGAGGCTTGGATAAAGGACATCCGAGCCTGGTAACACTCTCACGTGTCTCCAGGCAAATAAAAAAACGCATCTCGCATTTTGTAGCTCGTTCGCGTTCCAAATTCTCTGGGCGTGATTTACAGAGATGGTGGGTAGACATCCAGACAGGGGGTGGAAACCTTTCCCTGAGTGTGACGTCAGAAAGTTCCCTTGTTCAGAATCGCCCGTTTGGGCTGTCTTTTTTTCAAATGCGGAAAAGGATCGCAAATGCTCAGTTTACACATTTCGCAACTTTTAGCCATGAGGGGGCCTAAACAGGGTAGGGGAGCTCACATTAACGTTCAAAAACCTCAGAAAGTGAAAATTTCATGCCATGGGACCTTTAACACAATCTGACCAGGAAGAAATAATTTAGCTGGAACTAGAACAGGTGAAATGATTTTGTGCTGTTAAACAAGTCCCTCTCAAATAACATTTGTAATGAGCACTGTGGTCATCACAGTTTACCGATTCACTCAGCCGAGGTGAAACTTATTTGTTAAAGGGATAGTGCGTTGTTGTTTTTTTTATGTGAAGCTGTATGGCGTCCCCTTCAGCACTGTCGTCCATTAACACTGACTTAACCCTGGCCGTGTTGTCTGAGCCGAGTTCTGCTCCGGTTCTGTAGCTCACGAAAGTAGTTCTTATTCAATTTTTTTTTTATAGTGTAAAATTTTTTTTTATAGTGTAACATTGTGTTCTGCGTCCTGATTGGCTAAGAGACTGTAGACCCAGGACTAAACGTGGACTAAACCAGGTCTAGACCAGGTCTAAACCTGGACTGGACCTGGACTAAACCAGGACTAGACCAGGTCTAGACCTAGAATAAACCGGGATTAAACCACCACGTGCCGCTCTTTGCTGGTTTGTGCGGCTGGTTTGTGTGTGGTTGCCTTCCGTCGTGGGCCGTGCTTATCATACTCCAAACAGTTCGAAAATGTTTTAGGGACTGGACGGTGGTTATTTTCATTCCGTCCAGACCTGCACTTCTCCCATTCCACTGCGTGCAACAGCTTTTGAACAGACCTTACAGCTATGATCAACTATGATTTTATGACTGTATTTATTGTTTTAAAACCAATTCTACCTGCGGGTATAAATAAAGTTACCTTCCTATCTAGCCAGGCTCAGCTGAGCCCTTTTTCATGGCCCATTATTCCGCTACAGCTGTAACTCCTCTAATGGACACACCTGGTTTACATAAAGTCAAAACAGCGTCTAGCCGTTTAACATAAATATCAACCAGGAAGAAATAATTTAGCTGGAACTAGAACAGGTGAAATGATTTTGTGCTGTTAAACAAGTCCCTCTCAAATAACATTTGTAATGAGCACTGTGGTCATCACAGTTTACCGATTCACTCAGCCGAGGTGAAACTTATTTGTTAAAGGGATAGTGCGTTGTTGTTTTTTTTATGTGAAGCTGTATGGCGTCCCCTTCAGCACTGTCGTCCATTAACACTGACTTAACCCTGGCCGTGTTGTCTGAGCCGAGTTCTGCTCCGGTTCTGTAGCTCACGAAAGTAGTTCTTATTCAATTTTTTTTTTATAGTGTAAAATTTTTTTTTATAGTGTAACATTGTGTTCTGCGTCCTGATTGGCTAAGAGACTGTAGAACCAGGACTAAACGTGGACTAAACCAGGTCTAGACCAGGTCTAAACCTGGACTGGACCTGGACTAAACCAGGACTAGACCAGGTCTAGACCTAGAATAAACCGGGATTAAACCACCACGTGCCGCTCTTTGCTGGTTTGTGCGGCTGGTTTGTGTGTGATTGCCTTCCGTCGTGGGCCGTGCTTATCATACTCCAAACAGTTCGAAAATGTTTTAGGGACTGGACGGTGGTTATTTTCATTCCGTCCAGACCTGCACTTCTCCCATTCCACTGCGTGCAACAGCTTTTGAACAGACCTTACAGCGAGCACTCATTTGTTTTAAGTCCGACGCAAGAAAACCGAACCAGTTCCATATAACAGATGTAGCGACACCTTTGTTTGGTACAAGCTCCGGCTTTCCTTCAGTCGCTAGCCGTGCTAGCTTGTAGAACAGGGGTGGGCAAACTTTTTGACTCGTGGGCCACAAAGGATTCTAAAATTTGAGAGAAGGGCCGGACCAGGAGCAGCTGGATTTAGTGTTTTGGTAAAAACACTAAAAATAACATGGGATATGTAGAAAACATGTGCTTTATTTCAATTAAAAATTAACAAAAGCATTGCAACAAAATGTCCATCTTTCAAGTTCCACGGTATTTAGCTATTTATTGAAATGACTTAGAACACAGAAAATTTTATTAATAAAATACAACTTTTTTTTAATACTAACAGTTAGTATTTTAAAGCACTTAGTTAATATTTTAAAGAAAGTTCTGTTCTCCTTCAGGTTCTTTCGTTCTTTCGTTGACTGCTTGCTAGCATAGTTAGCATGTTTTGTGGCAAAGTTACGGCTGATATTATATTCTTTAAAAACCGCTACAGTCTCTTGGCATCAGGAATACAGCAGCTGATAAGTATTCGGTGAAAAAATATTTACTTGTCCACTCCTTATTAAACACTCGACATTCTCTGTCCACTTTTCTTTTCTTAGCTCCGCTCATCTTTACAGGAGGGCTGAGGGGTCAAAGAAAAAGCACAAACGTGGAGCAAAACGCCGCACCTCAACAAAGGTCAATCTAGTGCACCAGTTATTGGAAAATGACAGAATTGCATAAAACATTAAAACATTAACAAGGTTTATTAATATAATTTCTTCAAGTTCAGCAGGCTGGATTAAGAAGCTTAACGGGCCGCATATGGCCCCCGGGCTGTAGTTTGCCCATGCCTGTTGTAGAATGTTTGGGTGCACCCCGCTAACTTACCCGTGTAGAGCGTGGCGGCGCATTAGTTCTGCTCGCATGTAAAAAATAACTAAAAAAAAATCGATTTTCATAAAAACACATCGTCCTGAACTGTAAATTCGAATTAATCGATTTAATTGATAAATCGCGCAGGTCTAATCAACTATGATTTTATGACTGTATTTATTGTTTTAAAACCAATTCTACCTGCGGGTATAAATAAAGTTACCTTCCTATCTAGCCAGGCTCAGCTGAGCCCTTTTTCATGGCCCATTATTCTGCTTCAGCTGTAACCCCTCTCAAGGACACACCTGGTTTACATAAAGTCAAAACAGCGTCTAGCCGTTTAACATAAATATCAACCAGGAGTTCAACCAGGATTACAAGACCAAGAAGATTCTATCATGGAGGCACTCCTTCTGCTCATAGTGGGATCATTAGGTAAGTACTGCATCTGATTATCGCAGTTTTTTTTTTTATCAAATAAATAAAACTGGTGGGACATATTTGTAACTTACTTAAAAATGATGATCTTTAAGTCTTTATTTGTCTCACTTTCTCTTGTGGCATTGCATCCATAGATTTATGTGAATTCTCAAAATGCATTTCACTCCCATGGGGACATAAACATCACCCTTTAATGTAGCTCCAACACATGTATCTTCTTGTATCTAAAATGTCAACACAATGCAGCAATGAATTTAAATCCAGCTGTACCCATTTCTCAGTTCCATGTGTCCTGCATCAATGTTGGCCATTTTACACGTAAAATGCTTTATTTTTATATGAAAACATGAACCAATGAAAAAAACAAGAATACATGTGTATTACATTGTTTCTTACATTTATGTAAGTGTAACTGAGTGCGTATGTTAGGGTCCCCAAATTATATCTTTCAATAAAATGCAGGCACATCTGACAAAACAATGGACAAAGGCAATATATAGTGGGAATTGTACGATTTCTTTATTCAATCATATTTTAAAAATCTGCTACACAAGAAACCATTGGTTAACATCAAGCATGCTGTTTAACACCACCAGGTATACAACAAAAAAGGCATTTACTCTGAAACTCTTGGCCTACATGGGGCTTGGGACGCAATCGGAGCGGCCGCCGTCACCGTCGCCAACTCCGTACAACGCACGTGCCGCATACAGCTATCTGCAGAAAGCCCCGACAACAACACTGAGGTGTAGGGTTAGGATTACAGGTGACCACCCTGTTACATAAGGAAATCACACTACATTTTCAGTCTCATATGCATGTGTAGCAGTGTGCGCCTGCTGCTTTCTGCCACCAAGTGGCACCTGAGCTTATAAGGGGGCACTCCCACTAGCGTCTTGCTCTCTTGACTCTTGTGAGTTTTATGGCTCATTTAGATCGACTCATCACATCAGACGTGTGACTGCCATACAACCATTTCTTATATTCTAATTTACATGCATTACAATTTGAGTACGTATGTTAGGGATGTGTGTGGTTATTATAATAAACTTTTTAAAAATGCATTCAGGCTATTGCACTTGCTCTGTCCACTTTATGTCATGAAGCGGTAGTTATTAACAGCTACTTTTTGCTCAGTAGAAATACGCAATTCCAAGGCTGAAATTGTCCAAAATTATTCTATCGAATCACTGAAAGGACAAGATCGCGGATACAAGCGGCCGAAATGAGTTTCCTCTGCAGAGTGGCTGAGCGCTCCCTTAGAGATAGGGTGAGGAGCACAGTCACACGGGAGGAGCTCGGAGTAGAGCCTAGGTGACTCAGGCATCTGTTCCGGATGCCTCCTGGTGATGAAATTCTGGGAGTCCCTGCTTAGACTGTTGCCCCCGTGACCTGGCCCCGGATAAGTGGAAGAAAAAGGATGGATGGATGATTGTAGTGAGTGAGGGTGTATGGAGTTTAAAATCACAGTGGAACACTTCCTGTATAACCACAAGGCATTAAGAGATGAACTTGGCTAAATACACAGGGTTTGTGTGTTAAAGGAAAAGTAACGTTATTTTAGAATCTGAGCCTTCTTTCAGTAATAAAACAAGTCGTTTGACTCACCCATAGCACGCTGGTGTCATTTGGAGCTGTTTGGTAAAAGTTATGTTGTAGCGTATCCGTTAGCGTGAGTACTCGGGGCATTACTTTGCAGTCTCCAAATAACACAAACTTTAGCACTTTTCAAATCATAGAAGCCCGATGTCTTAATCTACAATTTCATTTGAAGCAAAAGTGGCCTGTAATCCGAGATTTAGCCATAGTTGATGAGGACGCCAGTGCGCATGCGCGGACTGTGCTCTCAGCTCCCGGGACCCAAACATGAAACGCAAAGCTGAAAACTATGGATAAATCTCGGATTACAGGCCACTTTTGCTTCAAACGAAATCGTAGATTAAGACATCGGGCTTCTATGATTTGAAAAGTGCTAAAGTTTGTGTTATTTGGAGACCGCAAAGTAATGCCTCGAGTACTCACGCTAACGGATACGCTACAACATAACTTTTACCAAACAGCACAAAATGACACCAACGTGCTATGGGTGAGTCAAACGACTTGTTTTATTACCGAAAGAAGGCTCAGATTGTAAAATAACGTTACTTTTCCTTTAAATGTGTGAATAAAACAGAACACAACTCCAGGTATGTTTGGGAAACAACATTATAACATGTCATATATAGAAAAGAATGGGTGTGTATTCGACACCTGCAGAATGCTTTAATCCAGCCCTAATGTGTAATACTGTAGTTCCTAAGCCCGTGTTATCGCAATGATGTACAAGCTAGCCTTGTTCTTGCCTTGTGTTCACAGTAAAGACACATTTATTTTAGTAAACTTTAAGGCCCTTTCTTGTTGACAATAGTGTGCTGCTAACAAAGACATTTTTACTATTAGTAAATGAGAAGACTCGTCTAACAGTGGTCCTGCTCTCAGCCCTGGCTCCAGTCTCATCTCGACAGTTCGTCTTTGTCTATGAGCTGAAAACCCAGGAGGAGGCACGGAGCTACTGCAGACAGCACTACAGCGACCTGGCCTCTGTGGAGAGCATGGAGGACGCACTCACCCTAAACCAGATGGCAGACCAGAGCAGACTGCAGCTGCTCCAGCCTCCAGACGGAGTCCTCTATGTAAGTGTAGAGACATTAGTGGTCCTGGTGCTGGGGAGGATGTAGCAGTGGTAAAATTAGTAATACTGGTACAGTTGTATGAAAACATTTGGGCACCCTTGACAATTGCCATTATTTTCATTTATAAATCATTGGGTGTTTGGGTCCACAACGTTATTTTGATCTATCAAATAACTAATGGACACAGTAATATTTCAGCAGTGAATTTTATTTATTTATTTATTTATTTACAGAAAATGTGCAATATGGATCAAAACAAAATTAGACCATTGCATAAATTTGGGCACCATAATAGAAAACAATCATCAATATTTAGTTGAGCCTTTTGCAAAAATAAAAGCCTCTAGATGCTTCCTAAAGCCACTAATGAGTGTCTGGATCCTGGATGAAGGTCTATTGGACCATTCCTCCTTATAAAACATCAGTTCAGTGAGGGTTGATGGTTGCCCAGCATGGACGGCTTCAAATCATCCCACAGATTTTCAGTCATATTCAAGTCTGGGGACTGGGATGGCCATTCCAGAACATTGGACTCAACTTCAACTTTGTGACAGATTGTTGAATATTATTCAAGAATTGAGAATAATGTTATTCTCAGTAGTCGAGTTGTAAAATGAAACCAGGGGGGATGGTGAAATTTTTAATTTGTGACATATTTTTCAGCAGGGGTTGTGGGGGTCCTCTCCCAGAAAATTTTGGATTTCTTAGATGCAATTTCCTGCATTCTAATCCATTTTAAGGTGACTTCTCTAAATCCCACCTGATTCATAACTTGCATTCTCAGTTGCATGGCCTCCACAAGACAATACTATTTATCGGAAAGAAACAACCCCCCTGGTGAAAGCAGCACATTCTGAAGGCAACAATCTGAGAAATTCCCCATTAAAGATCTGCTTGTGGAACAGAAAGGAACTCATTTGCCTGACATTAAGCTAAGCCCTCCCCCATCACTGACATCACTGTGGTGTTTCATGGCAGGGCAGAGTTAGAATGTACTTTGTTAAAATGGAAATGCTTTTATAACAAAGTCCATATAATCATTCAATAATTCAATAATACACAGGATAATATGTTATCACACACACACACACACACACCTTAGTCCTGGTTCAGACCTGGTTTATGCTGCAACATGTTTGGAAGCTGGAGTGCAGTTCAGCCTATGATTGGCTCTTGGCACTGGCTATTTTTACTTCAAAACGGCAAATTTCGCCAAAAGGTGAGGGATTTTCATGCCTGATTGATAAAATGCCTCAAGGGATGGAAGAAGGGATGACCGTTTAAGAAGAGGGATGATTTTGACAATTTTTTCCGCCAGGGGAGGATGCCATCCCCCCTCAACTCGGGTACTAGTTACAGTATTTTCAAAAATATTCTCTTGGCCTGCCACTTCTGGCCTTAACAAGAACTGTGCCTGTGGCCTTCCATTTCCTCACGATGTTCCTCACAGTGGAGACTTACAGCTGAAATCTTAGAGAGAGCTTTTTGTAGCCTTCCCTAAACCATAATGCTGAACAATCTTTGTTTTCAGGTCATTTGAGAGTTGTTTTGAGGCCCCATGTTGCCACTCTTCAGAGGAGAGTCAAAGAGAAGAAAAACTTGCATTTGGCCGCCTTAAATCCCTTTTGTCATGATTGGATGCACCTGTCTATGAAGTTCAAGGATTAATGAGCTCATCAAATCAATTTTATGTTCCAGTTACTGTGTTGATTAGTTACAGGTTTTCAAAGCAACAAAATGACAAGGGTGCCCACATTTTTGAACAGCCTGTTTTTCACATTTCATTTAATTTCATACAAATGAATATTACTACACTTAAAATCTGTGTCTGGGAAACCACCCAGTTCTCGAGTGAATTATAATGCAACCTCAGAGGGGTGCCCAAACTTTTTCATACAACTAGTATTATGAAAACAGTTCTAAAAGTTGTAGCAGAAACCCATGAATGACAGCCTCCTGAGCGGCACCAAAAGGGCAGACAGATGTACTGACCTGACACACACAGTGTGTTCAGTCGTATTTTAAAGACTTGAGAGTACAGATGTTGTGTGGTCCATGTTAACAGCGTGCCTGGATTGGGCTGTATGATGACTTCAACGCTTTCAGCTGGTCCCTGTCAGACCCGGCCTACTACAACGACGGCCAGGAGAACTACAGGAACTGGATTGCTGGGGAGCCAAATAACAACGGCGCAAACCAGTTCTGTGTCAGTATGTATTCGGGCAGACTCTGGAGAGACTACTGGTGTACCTACAAATTCCCGGCCATCTGTGTGGATCTGACAGGTGAGACTATGAGCTGATTCCACCTCATGCAGCTCCACTTCACCATGACCCCGCAGTACTGACACACCCACTGTAGAGAGTGAGAGCCGCTCCACATTCTGTGTATGTGCAGCGCTGGTGCTCCTCCACCGTGCTCACACAGAATTACACACCAACTCTCTTTTATTCTGGGCCGGTGTCCGACCAGCTCCAGCTCCACAGTTCAGAATGAACCTAACAGGAAAGAGAACAACATCTGGATTTACAAAGTAAACACACTCTGCACATGCTTTATTTCCATCAGATCACTAACACAGTAGTTCTGTGGTGCAGCACAAAGGAGCGGGGCTGCATGATGTGGAACCAGCCCGTGAGGCCGGTATTGTGCTTAATACAATCCAATAAGCAAATAAATGCAGCCTTTCATTTTAACTGTGATGAATGATGATGCAATACAGTAATTTATAGGCATTTATATATTTAGAAAATGTATTTTGTCTTCTTATTATATAAAAACGTCTATTAAGACAAATTGTAAAAATCTGAATAGCTTACATTACAAATCTGAATAGCTTAGCTGACATGTTTCAGGAAAACACAACATCAGAACAATAATAAAACTACACACCAAACTCAGACAATTCAGCTACAAGATTCCATGTAAAACGTGCAATAAAACAAACATTGGGGGCACGAGAAGAACATTCAACACAAGAAAAAAGGAACACAAAAAGGAGCGTGAGAAGGATACTACAACACGGTGAACAAGATCTGAGAAAGAAAAGATAACGCAAAACAAACTAAAAAACTCACATATAATTGGTACACCCCGGCCCAAGTCAGTAATTTTGACTTTAAGTTGAGACACGGGATAATTTACACCTGCACCAGGTTGCACGCAATACACCCTGACAGGTACGGCTGTGACTGTCCGGTATGCGGTGAGGCGCCTGAAGACCTCCTCCATCTGGCCGCCCGGTGTCCTGTCGTGCAGCGGTTCTGGACCCGGCTACTGGACCTTCTCGCTCGGAGGCTGGTGTTGAGACTCCCACCACTGGCGGCCCATGGACTCGATGACCCCCGCCCAGCCTGTAGAGCCCCGAGTTGTGAAGAGGTGGACAGCAGAGAGCGAGGAGGCTCTGAGGGACTGATTTAGCACCACTGTGTGGACTGAGCTCTGCCAGCCTCATGGGGAGGACATCAACGCATTCACGGACTGTATTACGGACTATATCAACTTCTGTTTTGAAAACACTGTACCCTCTCGGCGGTGCGGTGTTTTCCGAACAACAAGCCGTGGATTAACTCGGACATTAAAGCTCTGCTAAAGGAGAAGAAGAGAGCTTTCAGGTCCGGGAACAAAGAGGAGCTGAAGACTGTACAGAAGAAGCTGAGGAGGAAAATCAGACAGGCTAGGGCCATCTTCAGGAGGAAGATGAAACTGCAGCTGCAGCAGCGGAATGTCAGGGAGGTTTGGAGGAGTCTGAAGAGTGTCTCTGGCTTCAATCCTCCGCCCATCCAGACAGAGGGAGATCAACAGTGGGTGAACGATCTGAATTCACACTTCCTGAGGTTTGATCAATCACTCACCCCTCCCCCCGCACCGCTGCATGGGCTCACCTTGTCCCCTGCACAATGGCCCAGTCTGTCACCTCTTCACACCTCTGCCTCAGCCCCCCAGCCCCCGAATCCACATCAAGTACTCAGCCAGACCCCCAGCACATACCTTCGCTCTTTGTCCTTCACAACAGCTCAGGTTAGGAGAGAACTGAGCCGGATAAGGAGTAGAAAAGCTGCTGGACCAGACGGGATCAGCCCCAGGCTCCTTAAGTCCTGTGCAGATGAGCTGTGTGGAGTTATGGAGCATGTCTTCAACCTGAGCCTGAAGCTGGAGGTGGTACCACAGCTCTGGAAGACCTCCTGTGTGGTACCTGTGCCCAAGACACCACACGCCAAAGACCTCAACAGCTTCAGACCAGTGGCTCTCACATCTCAGCTGATAAAGCCTCTGGAGAGGCTCGTCCTGGGTCACCTCCGCTCCACGGTGAGCGTATCGCCCGGCATCGGAGTAGAGGACGCCATCATCTCTCTGATGTATCGCTCGCTGTCCCACTTGGAGAGGCCCGGCAGCACTGTGAGAATCTTGTTCTTCGACTTCTCCAGTGCGTTCAACACCATCCAGCCGCTGCTCCTGAGGGACAAGCTGGAGTGGGCAGGAGTGGACTGTGACCTGGCTGAGTGGATCCTGGACGACCTCACAAACCAGCCCCAGTTTGTGAGAGCCTGGGACTGTGTGTCTGACCTCATGACCTGCAGTGTGGGGGCGCCCCCAGGGCGCCCCCCACTCCTCTTCACTCTCTACACTGCAGACTTCAGACACAACACGGACAGCTGTGTCCTGCAGAAGTTCTCTGATGACTCCGCCATCATTGGTCTCATCACAGACGATGATGACGCGGAGTACAGAGGACTAACGCAGGACTTTGTGGACTGGTGTCAGCGGAACCACCTTCTCATCAACGCGGGTAAGACCAAGGAGATGGTGGTGGACTTCTGCAGACGCCATTCTACTGCCTTCCCCCCACCAGCGAACATCCAGGGAAAGGACATTGGGAGAGTGGACTCTTACAAGTACCTGGGTGTTCATCTGAACAATAAACTGGACTGGACTCATAACACAGATGCACTGTACAGGAAGGGCCAGAGTCGGCTCTATCTCCTGAGGAGACTGCGGTCCTTTGGAGTGAGAGGGCCACTCCTGAGGACCTTCTATGACTCTGTGGTGGCATCAGCCATCCTGTACGGTGTGGCCTGCTGGAGCAGCAGCGTCACAGAGAGGGAGAAGAAGAAACTGGACAAGGTCATCAGGAAGTTCAGCTCAGTCCTGGGCTGTCCTCTAGACTCGGTGCAGCAGGTGGGGGACAAGAGGGTCCTGGCTAAACTCATGTCTATGCTGGACCATGAGTGTCGCCCTCTGCAGGACGCTCTGTCGGCTCTAGAGAGCAGCATTGGTGACAGACTGATTCACCCTCACTATGTTAAAGAGAGATTTCGCAGGTCTTTCCTTCCTGCTGCTGTCAGACTGTACAATGATCAATGCTAGTCATGTTCATCTCCATAGCAACCATGTGTCATCTCCATAGTAATAATTACATGTGCAATATTATTTAAAGTCACTTTACCTGCTACTTATTTGTGTAACAACCACTGTCCATCACTGCACTGTTCACAATCATCTGAGTCACTTTATTGTAGTGATATTATATACCGTATTGGCCCGAATATAAGACTATGTTTTTTGCATTGAAATAAGACTGAAAAAGCGGGGGCCGTCTTACATTCGCGGTCTAGACATTATACCCATTCACAACGCTAGATGGCGCCAGATATCTTTAAAGCGAATGCTGAACTGAACTCCCCAGCGGAGCCAGAGGATGGGAATGAGGACAGTGACACAGCAAAGCGAGGCAGAGGATGTTTGTGGGGAGTAATGTTCTGACATGACAGATCTCAGCTACTCTCAAGTTTAAACCAGTTTGCATTATTTTATTGCAATGTTTTTCCTTATTCAGATTTGTTTCAAGACTACAGTTAGTTAGACTTCACTTTGATGGTTAATGCAGTTATTGCAATTTTGTTGTTTTATCACAGTAGATTGGTTTATTTACATTTCAAAAACCAGAAGCCATTCATTTGATTGCATGTGATTGCACTTAAGTTTACATATTTAAATGTTCAGATATTAAGATGTGATAGACAGTTTTTGCATGATTTGAATGAGGCAAAATAACATGCTTTTTCTCTCGAATATATTGTTATAATCATTTGTTTCAGATGTACTGAAATTATTTTCTGTATAAAAATTAAATTTGGTGTTCAAAAAGTCTTTTTTCAAACTTGAGTCTTGAAAAAGAGGGGGTCGTCTTATAATCAGGGTCGCCTTATATTCGGGCCAATACGGTATTACTGAACTGGAATCACTTTAACTGCTGTTTGTTCACTGCTCAGAACCAAAGACATTTATTGTGCAGCGTTCCTGTGCCTTTAACCTTACAGTGTTGTGTTTTATTAGTTGATTGTACATACTTATTATTATTCATCTTAATTTTTGATGCATGCTCTTTTTTCCAACTGTTTCTGAAACTTGCGTTGTGACACTGCAATTTCCCCATTGTGGGACAAATAAAGGATTATCTTATCTTATCAAATTGTACCACAGACTTCTGTGCTCCAGTTCAGTGTGAAACTATGGGGATTCTAGGATGTGGTGATGTCACAGAAATGTCTCAGAGTAAATGCATACAGGCCTTAACTTATTAATTTGTGTGAAACTCTAACTCACTGTTTATGTGTTACGTCCCAGGATCCTCAGAGACCTTTGTTCGCACTAATGCCTCCTTCACCTGGGAGGAGGCTCAGCAGTACTGCAGGCTGCACCACACAGACCTGGCCAGTGTGAAAAATGCAACCCAGAATGACCAGATCTACGCCCTGACCCCCTCCGGCGCTGCCTGGATCGGCCTCAGGAGGCCGCCCTGGAGGTGGCTGGACGGAAACAACTCCACTTTTTCCTACTGGAGAACCCAAGACCCAGTGCAGCCCGATAACGCTGAAATACACGAACAATGTGTCGTGGCAAACTTTGAGTCTGAAGGAACATGGGAGGACTCAAACTGTGACAAGATGAGACCTTTTATCTGTAACATCTGGTCTGGTTTGTATCTTATTAACCAGAATTTACACCAGAACCATCAGAAACACGTAAGGTCGGCAGAGCTGCATACGCGCGTACTTTTAAAAGCAGAACTGCTCCTGTGGCGCCAGCCTCTGAGGATTCTCACGTCTAAACACTAAACTTTTTACATCGCTTATGTATTCATTATGTGTAGAATCTCTCAGGTAGAATCCACGGGGAAGGAAGGGGGGGGGGGTCGAATTGCGTGTTGAGAGCCCTGTTTGTCTAAAGAGCAAACTTAAACTACAAAGCAACTAATGAGAGTTATATAAATGAAGTTATTACCTGATGGTTCTCAGCTTGTTTTATCATCACCGCACTTTGTCAGTGCGCGCTGAGAGGGGCAGGGAGGAGGGACCGGGGCGGGGCAGTGTTGCCAACTTAGCGACTTTGTCGCTATTTTTAGCTACTTTCTGGACCCCCCTAGCGAGAAAATTAGACAAAAGCGACTAGCGACAAATCTAGCGACTTTTTTTGTGATCAGAGGCTCCAAGATCGAGGGAGGGGGAAAAAATTATTGCGCCGTTTTCTCTATTTCCCCTTTCAGAGAAAGAGACAGAGGGACCAGGTGGGGCAGTAGAAGAGAGACACAGGCAGAGAGTTGAGAACAGCGTGGACTGTCAGACAGACACGGCACACACACACACACACACACCAGTCTCTCCTCTGCTCCCTCCCATCTCGTCAGATCGCCTCGGAGTCTGGTCATTCCTCTCTCTGTTTCTGTCATTCAGTTTCTCTCGTCACGTGCATATCCCTCTCATTCTTTAGAGCATTTCTTTTTTCTCCTCTTGTATTCTAAGGCTAGTTCTACAGCACCCCCAAAAGTAGGGGGGAAAAAATCACATCTTTGTGTAAAGTGAGCAGTGAGAACTTTTTTTTTTCTGCACAAATGCAATGTAAAACGTGTACAATGCCGCGCGTAAGCCGTCGGGGGGGACACGTTACGCACAGACGGAGACACCGGGACCGGAGTCGGTGCGTCTCAGAGGAGACGTGGCACCGGGACTGAGGCTCAGGAAGTGCCCGGGGGACGGCACGTCTGCTCCGGCCTCCGCTCGGACCGTGCGCCCGGAGCAGGGGGAGTTTTTTTCGCTGAAAACGTGCGGAGCCTGCATAAACTAAGCCACACAGACCGATTTTCTGGGCACAAAAAAAAAGAAAAAAAAAAAAAGAAAGAAATCAGCGTGAGAAATGCCATGTGTGGCGTGTGAGCGTGTGAACACGTCGAATTGCGTGTGTCACACTCAATGCATGAGACTTGAGAGCCCTGAATTATGTTTGAAATCACAATATAAAAGTTGACAACAAGAGAGATGATGCTTTGCAGTGATAACGAGTCATACCTGCGGCGCTGTATTAATGAAACTTCTCACCATGTCACTTTGGTTTTCTGCTCCACACGCCTTTTCCTTCAGAAGTTGTTCTTGTGAAGTTGTTGTTTGATGCTGTAAAGTGTTTTGTATTTATCCTCCATGTCTGTAGACTTTCCGTATTCCATCACGAGTCATTCCGTGAGCTCCTGATGCGATGCTAGGTGTTTACGCGACTGTAATGGTTTTAGAAAACGTATTTTGAAAGGGCATCGGAAGTTTCTTTTGACACCACGCACCCATTTCCTGTCTTTCCCCTGTTAAAAAGCCTGGAGACGCTCCATTGATGCTGCCAAATTAGAACTCCAACCTAATATAAGCTGCGCGTAGCGTAATGACGATCATTGGCTGTGCGTATAACACTGTTGGCGTAAACTGTCCGACAGGTTAAAATGGAAACCGAAACCTGCTCGTGTGCTGCTGCGCTTACGCACTGTTACTTTGGTGTAAATTGGAGGTTATTCTTCAAAATCAGTTGAAATGACTTGGATTCTTGATTTTTACTAATCAAAAGGGCCCAATTATTTTCCATGGATTTGAACACAATTTGTCAGAATTTTTCCAACCACTCCTTCAAAAAACACGTTGGAGCCTCTAGTTGAAAAATATTTGAGGTGCGTTCAGGGTACCCATGGCGGTCAGTGCCTTATTTTCCCAGTCTCTTTGTGAACGATTGCAGAGCAGCAGAGTGGCTTTGGTGTATTTATTACATAAAACCCATCAGCGGAGGAGATCGGTGGTGGTGGCATGTCTGGGTGTCTTTCTCTTTTTTTCCTCCTTTTTCCGGATAATGAAATCACTACCTCACTGGAGAGTAGTTCAGTGTTTGGTTAATGCGCTGTGTCAAACGCCAAAGTTACGCTTTTTCAACTTTTCAAAATATACCATATATCACAAGTGATATATGGTCTGGGACCCACCTACTGAATATCTTGTAGCGGAGGGGTGGTTTACGATTGCCAACGGTCGTTTATTGGACGTTACGAATGTCTGTCATTTGGTGTATACGTAGCCCATAGCCAATCATGTCAGTTGTCAGTTCAAACTACAAGTTTCCGTTTGTCGCGTAGTACACGTCACCGTCTTTCCACCCATCCCCGCGCTCTGATTGGCTCCCAAAATCAGGAGAGTTCGCTTAGCCTAGTTGCCAGGCTGTCTTTCAGATCAGAATGAACCAGGGCTCTCAAGTTTTGAGCGGGGTCGTGCGTGAGACTGCGTAATTTCCGAGGAGCGGAGGGGGGGGCTTGAATTGGCTGAGAAATGCTGTGTGAGCGTGTGAACGCGTCGAATTGTCTCTCTCAATGCGTGAGACTTGAGAGCCCTGCTGTAAATGTTTGTCTAAAGAGCAAACTTAAACTACAAAACAACTAATGAGAGTTATATAAATGAAGTTATTACCTGATGGTTCTTAGTTTGTTTTATCATCACCGCAGTGTGCGCTTAGCAGCTGTAACTACAGTCAACTCTACAGTCCGCCCAACAACAGAACAATCTATTTTCTGATTGGCTGATTTTTTTCCGGGTACGGGGAGC
The DNA here is from genome assembly GCA_036785185.1 of Paratrypauchen microcephalus. Taxonomy (NCBI): domain Eukaryota; kingdom Metazoa; phylum Chordata; class Actinopteri; order Gobiiformes; family Gobiidae; genus Paratrypauchen; species Paratrypauchen microcephalus. The sequence continues at coordinate 3,375,048 of JAVJIX010000103.1, read as the reverse complement.
AGGGGGAGAGTTTTTTTTCGCTGAAAACGCGCGGTGCCTGCATAAATTGAGCCACACAGACCGATTTTCTGGGCAAAAAAAAAAAAAAATCAGCGTGAGAAATGCCATGTGTGGCGTGTGAATTGCGTGTGTCACACTCTCAATGCGTGAGACTTGAGAGCCCTGGAATGAACGAAAGCAGCCTGGGATTTCCCAGGTTAGTTCAGTCCTGGGATCAGTCCTGGTGATGATGCATTTTTGACACTCGCGTCTGTGAATTCGTATTCGTACTGAAGAAAGTGTAATCGCAAATTTTCATTTTGTGATTGTAATTCTTGATCATCAGAATATGACTTGAAAAGTTACGACAACTTTTCAATTCGTATTCTGATGAATAAAATACAAACAATACATTTGATGTACGACTGGATTCATTCGAGAGTTTATTTTTTGTTCAACTACAGCCAATTATGCATGGATTTCCCAAATATGCACAGATTTCTGTCCTATGCACACAAATATTTCTGAAAGCTTTCGTACTCCATACACAGAGCTCATTCAAAGAGGCCCACATATTTTTAATAATTACCTTCAGAACGAGGCCGGATCTAGAAAATGTTCTAGTACCCACCCAATTGGTCAACTGTATTTGATGTAATTTCAACCTGCCTATCACGTTTTCTTGTTTGCTCCGCCAAAATTCCACAACGTCTGATTCGCCAGTAGGACAATAAGTATAGAGTGTCCGGTGAATCAGTCACCAGTCGCATATCTCTACAGGAAAAAATAAAAAAGACGCGAGCGAAGCGAAGGCCGAGCGCAGTTCCTGTTCGTGTTTCGGGCCCGAACAATGGCGCTTTAATCACGGAACACTTCAAATCATCGCCAGTGCAGTCCTATCGCGGTATTTACTGCATAGATAATCGCTCAGAGAGTCCATGGTCCCTGCGTGCAACACAAAGGCGACAGGGCATCCGCTGGAATGTTGATCGGGCTCCCTCCGCCTCGCAGCACACTCCCAAACCAAGATTTATCGATTATAATGTCAGTTTCATCGAATCCGACTTGGATCGTGTTGTACGTGCGCATATTCGCTTTAGTCCGTGCACCGCCTCCTCCCCGGGGCGCAGAGACCACGAAAGGAGCACTGCGGTGGGGCAGGATTTGTGGACCAGGACTAAACCAGGACTAAACCAGGACTAAACGAGGTCTAAACCAGATCTAAGCCAGGACTAAACCAGGTCTAAACCAGGTCTAAACCAGGTCTAAACCAGGACTAAACCAGATCTAAGCCAGGACTAAACCAGGTCTAAACCAGGACTAAACCAGATCTAAGCCAGGACTAAACCAAGTCTAAACCAGGACTAAACAAGGACTAAACCAGATCTAAACCAGGACTAAACCAGGTTTAAACTAGGTCTAAACCAGGACTAAACCAGGACTAAACCAGATCTAAGCCAGGACTAAACCAGGTCTAAACCAGGACTAAACCAGGTCTAAACCAGATCTAAGCCAGGACTAAACCAGATCTAAGCCAAGACTAAACCAGGTCTACACCACGACTAAACCAGGACTAAACCAGGTCTAAACCAGGTCTAAACCAGGTCTAAACCAGATCTAAGCCAAGACTAAACCAGGTCTAAACCACGACTAAACCAGGACTAAACCAGGTCTAAACCAGGTCTAAACCAGATCTAAGCCAGGACTAAACCAGGACTAAACCAGGACTAAACCAGGACTAAACCAGGACTAAACCAGGTCTACAGTCACAAACTAAACAGAACCAAAACTGTACAATTTATAAACTAAACCAACTAAACTAGCGCCAAACATGGGCTTATTTTAGATTTGTAAACGTAAACCTTAAACATTTTAAACCTAATGTCAAAGTGAGTCCAATTACTCATTATTGGCAATGAAATTAAACTGTGCTAGTGTTAATCAAGTCATTTTGTTTGAATATATTTCGTCATCTCATATAGTCTATAAGAATGACACTTTTTAAAATAACAATTCAAAATGGAAAATCCTATGTTAAAACTTTCTGCATTTCAGCTTTGTTTAAAACATGTGGTCTGGTTCAGTTCAGGCTTTACTTCCGCATTTTGTCAATACTTAATGGACCCCAAGCCACTCTGCACTGGGAAAACTGGGCCTCAACGTCAAAAAGGTTAAGAACCCCTGCATGAGAAGAAAAATGTTCCACATGAAACTCCACACTATGCCCCACCAAAATTTTGAAATGCCCCCCCAGTCTGTGCAGTCTAGATCTGGGCCTGCTTCAGAATGGCAGCATGTAACCCGGTCTGAACGCAGCGTTAGAACTGAAGTCATTTTAACTCAAGAGGATAATTGTACACCAACTACTAACTGCACAATTATTGAATCGTTTCTTCTTTTGTTTCAGTGAAGAAATACAAGATCAAACTACAGCTGAACACAAACGGTGCAAATCCAAACGACCCTGTGGTGCTTGAACAACTGCTCCAGCAGGTGAGTCACGTAAAGGCAGGGTTCATCTGTATTAAAGGAGACATATTGTGCAAAATTGACTTTTCAGAACTTTTAATCATGTTACAGTGGTTTTTACCCTCTCAAAGTTGTATTTAGAGTGATTCATGCATGTTTGAGTAACGTTTACACATATATGTATAAGACATCAATGCTCTGATCAATCCGCTTTTACCACCACTGGTACACCTGTTGTCACAATACTAAAATTTCGAACTCAATCTCAATACTAAAGAATTTATTCAATATTTGATACAGACTTTGATACCACAATGATGATAAAAAAAAAACAAAAACAATACATTTTTTTTTCTTAGTGTAACCATATTGTTCTCTGATATTTTCGGCATTGCTGGTACATGTGGGATTCATTTTGGTAAAAGTGAAAAAACATGATAGCATGTGGCATTTTGTTGGGGTTTGGATTGTTAAAGGTATTGACAATCAGATACTAATCGATACTAAAGTCAGCCATCAGGTGAATCAGTTTCTTTCAGACAATGCCTTTATTTGTCACTATGGAGCCTAGATACACAAATCCGTTTGCATGCTCAACAATGTCATCACCGAGCTGTAGCGAGGGTGGATCAGGTCACTCGCCGACATGCATACATTTTGTCTGTGTACAGCTCACTTGAAGTCCAAGTTTGCAGTCAAAATTATTTATAATTAGATTAAACAAACAGGCAGTGGAGCTGCTCTTCTAACACTCAGGTGGAGTGTAGATGGAAGCCAGATTTGCAGTCAGAGTAGCCACGTGCTTTTCTGTTGAGCATAACGCCTGCTCACTTAAAACTAAAACTAGCACCAAAACCAGATACTCCTTTGAGCAAGTATCGATGCTAAAAAAAAGCCACAATCACAGAAAACTTGAATCCATAGACTATATAATAGAAGTGGACTAAGAGTATGACATCACACGCAGTGTTTGGTTGCAAAGGAATGAAGCTCATCGAGGCTAGCAGTTATAGCAGATAATCTGCAACCAGGGATGATATTTGGAAGTCCAAGCACAAAAACAAACAGCCAATCAGGGGCAAGGCTGTTGAAGGTACAGCCACCCTTTTGCCCACCGCTGGATTGGCAGGGAGCAGTGCTGTCAATCAAATCTGTTGCTAACACTAGCAGGAGCGACCTCGGGGAAAGACGACACCCAATTAGTCTATTATCAATAGCCATATCATGATTTAGGGACAAAATAGTGAAATAAAATCCCCTGGATAATGTAGAGCGGGTTAAAACTAACATTGTTCATTTCATGATTCCCATGGCATCAGAGTGGCAGCAAATGCTGCAAAAGGCTTGAGGAAATACTTTGAGGGAATTAACCATTTTATCACTAACCAAAACACCAGACAACTTTCCTATTGTCTCCCTGAAGGCTGCTGTGATGCTGCAAGACACAGAGGAGGTACACTTTTGGTTCTTCCTTTCCTAAAACTGCCCTGACACAGGACCTGCTGACCCTCCCTGACCAGTCCTCCAATTAAACTGACCTGAGACCTTCAACTGAGACACAAAGGCCACTGAGACGCACAGTGCACATTCTGGATCAACAAAGTATCTATCTCTCAAGGTCAGAATGACAAGCTTGACGGCAGCAGTTACAGTGAGAAGCACCATTTTACAAAAGAAAATAAATTGCAACCACAGCTTGAAGGCACCACTTCACACCCATGCTCACTTCCTATTTGGAATGCAGCAGCATGTAAACGGTCACATCTTTATATAGTGCTTTTCCACCTTCAAGGCACCCAAAGCGCTTTACAACAAGGAACCAATCACCCATTCACACACACATTCACACACCAGTGTACGCAGACACTGGGGGCGAGGAGGGTTAAGTGTCTTGCCCAAGGACACAACGGCAGCATTCATCTGTGGGAGCTGGAATCGTACCAACCAACCTGTGGGTCAGTGGATCTGACCGCTCAACCACTGATGTTTCTTATGTCAAGAGCGGGATTTGAACCGCCAACCTTTGGATCAGTGGACAAACGCTCTACCAACTGAGCTACTGCCATATAAACAGTCTATCGCTGTATCAGAATTGGTATAAAAATACATCTACCAGGACCACTGAGGGATTACGCAGATATAAGACCACATGGTAAAAATAATACAAAAATAACACAAAAATTAAAAATAACATTTTATTAGAATTGTGGTATCTGTATTGAGTATCGAGGCTATTCCTTAGTATCAAAATCAAGTTTAAAATTGCACTTTATTGTGCATTTTAGATCGATATTGTGATTTATAATGTGCAAATTATAACAATGATCAAAGATTATAACTATATAGCAGATACAAGCACAATATGTCTTCTTTAATACACTGTTCAAAAAAAAAATAAAGGAACACTTAGAAAACACATCAGATTTCAAAGTGAAGAAAAAAAGTTGGATATCTATACAAATCTGGACAAGGTAATGTTGTAGGAAAAGGACGCCACCTCTTTTAATGGAAAAGAACAACAGATGCACTAGAGCAGCAACAATGAGACAACCTCTAAAACAGGACTGGTTTTGTATGTGGAGGTCATTTCAAGTTTCCCCCTTTGGTCTTTCTGAACCCTACAGAAGCTGCACAGATTGTTCAACTTGGAGAAGTTGGGCATGCCATTGCAAGGAGATTTAATCTGTCTCCCAGCACAATCTCCAGAATATGGGAGATTTCAGCATTTCAGTCACTCTAGGAGAGCTGGACAGGGCCGTAAAAGGTCCTCAACCCATCAGCAGGACCCATATCTGCTCCATTGTGCAGGAGGAACAGGCTGAACACTGCCTGAGCCCTACAGAATGACCTCCAGCAGGACACTGGTGTGAATGTCTCTGCCCAGACAATCACAAACAGACTTCATGAGGGTGGATTTAAGGGGCCCCATGCTCATCGCTCAGCACTGGTTCCCGGTTCCCAAGACAACAAACGCCAAAGAACCGGCCCCCTACAGACCAGTCGCCTTGACCTCCCACCTCATGAAGACCATGGAGAGGGTGTCACCTCCGCTCTGTGGTGAGCCCCACCTTGGACCCGCTGCAGTTTGCCTACAAGCCAAACCTTGAGACCCCCGAGAGTGCTGTGAGAGTCATGTTCTTTGACTTCTCCAGCGCCTTCAGCACCATCAGGTCGGCGCTGCTGCGGGGGAAGCTGGAGGACGCGGGAGTGGATGGACATCTCGTTGCCTGGACCATCAACTACCTCACATGCGGCTGCGCAGCTGTGAGTCAGAGGTGGTAGCCTCAGCACTGGGGCCCCCAAGGGAACTGTCCTCTCACCCTTCCTCTTCACCATCTACACCTCGGACTTCACATACAACACGGACAGCTGCCATCTCCAGAAGTTCTCTGATGACTCGGCCATTGTGGGCTGTGTGTCTGAGGGGAACGAGCTGGAGTACCGCTCGGTCATCAGTGACTTTGTGGACTGGTGTGGGCACAACCACCTGAGCCTGAACACCAGTAAGACGAAGGAGCTGGTGATGGACTTCAGGAGGAGACCACTACCTCACTCACCGGTGAACATCCAGGGGCAGGACATAGAGACTGTGGACAGTTTCTTTTTTTTTTTTTTTAATTTATATTTTATTCTTTTTTCAAAATAGAAAGAAAAAGAAAAAAGAGAGAAAAAAAATAAAATAAAAAATAAATTAAATAAATTAATAAAAAAGATAAATTAATATTATCAACAAGAAAATATATACAATACTGACAGGGGAGTAATTTTCAGATACACATATATTATACATTTAGTACAGATACATAGAACAATTTGGCCATTTGGCTGTGATATAACTGCGCCATTTTGTCCACTGGTTAGTGAAGATCTCCATTTTATGATTGATATGGGCTGTAAGTTGTTCCATCTTATAAATGTCAAACACTATATCTCTCCACGTATTCATTGTTGGGCACTCTGGTTGTATCCATTTCTTCGTAATAGTCTTTTTGCTGGCCACCAACAGAATGTTCATGAGATCTTTGTCCATTTTCAGCCAGTCTTGAGGGGCATATCCCAGGTACAGGGTCTTAAAGTCCAATGGTAAGTCCTCTTGGAAAATGTCCTTTAAGGCATTGTGAATTTCCGACCAGAAATCTTTAATATTGGGGCAGTCCCAGAAAATGTGGTAATGGGAGACTGTGGACAGTTTCAAGTACCTGGGTGTTCACCTCAACAATAAACTGGACTGGTCCCACAACACCGACGCCCTGTACAAGAAGGGCCAAAGTCGCCTCCACCTCCTGAGGAGACTGAGGTCCTTTGGAGTGTGCAGGCCTCTGCTCAAGACATTTTATGACTCTGTGGTGGCCTCTGCTCTCCTCTACGCTGTGGAGCTACTGTGGCAAGTAAATTTCTCCTGTGTGAGATCAACATTATGTTTGGGTCCATCAGATGCCGCCAGGTCGCTCTTCAGACTCTGCAGGAGCTCAGTGATGCCCTTACGCAGATCTGGGAGGACAAGCCACATAAGATATTGAGAAGATTTTTGAGTTGCACATATTAAATTTAGTAAAAATGGACTAGCCTGCCATCATTATTCCACTTTGATTTTCAGAGTGTATAAAATTACACCCTCGGTAGGCTAAATATGTTATTTCCATTACAGATATCCAGCATATATTATTTTTTCACATTGAGATCTGATGTGTTTTCAAAGTGTTCCTTGGAAATGAACATTAATGTTCTAAATTATTATTATTATTATTATTATTATTATTATTATTATTATTATTATTATTATTATTATTATTATTATTATTATTATTGTTATTATTATTATTATTAATTTGTTTTTGTTTTTGTTTTTTTTAGATCAGACAACACATGGGGGGAGCTAATGTCACTGAGCTGCTCAGCCTCAGCTGGGCTAAAGATGCCAATGGAAAAGCATTTAATAAAACAACCACCCTGTAAAAATGTTTTGGGAACTAGAGATGAAATAATGAACCATATATTCACTGTTCCTCCTCTGTACCGTATATTCTTAATATTATTCATCCTTGTTGTGAACTAAGAATGTCATGAACAAATAAATAAACAATACTATGCACCCAAAAGGGATCAGCATATAAATAGAAAAATAAATAAATAAATACTACAAACCTACACAACTATTCTCCTTTTCGTTTAAACTACAATAAAACCTGCAGCCAATTCAAGCTATTGCAATAGCTCCATCTACAGGTTTTAAGAAGTAATACAGGATTATTATGTCACAAAATTACTTCTTTAGTTCAGTTTCTCCATCTTCAGCCACAGCACATCAGGTTAGGTCAAATGCCAAATGTAAAGAACAGATTTAAAAACACAGCATAAGTTCAAGGCTGGGCTGTCACAAAATTAAAAGGAGGAGTGTGGGGGGAGTCTGTCACTATGGAGATATCATTTATTCACCTGTTCTTTTCCACAGTACAGTATTAAACGTATCCAACGCACATTTATATAGTTACAGGAGTTTATGTTGCTCAGTAATACCTTTAAAACATATTTATAGTGGGATCCATCAACCCAAAATATGCACCATAGGTAAACTCCTCCAGCTAAGGTAGTCCTGAGCAAGCCTAACTCAAGATCTGGAGATTAGCCCCAGGGACACATTTTCCTATACGGGGGAGAATAAAGTGTACCTTAACCTGAACCAGTTGTGATTGTGTTTCCCTTTTTAAAACAGTCAGAGCTCAGGCTACATACAGAGAGTAAGAGTAACTGTCGGGACGTAACATCTGATTTATTATTTAAAGGGATAGTGCGTTTTTTTATTTTTTATGTTAATCTGTATGGGTTTCCTTCTAAAACGTGTGTTGACACCGGCTTACCTCTGACAGTCTCAGCTGATCCCGGTTCGGCTCGCTTTCTGGAGCCCACGTAAGTAGGTCCTGTAACTTCACTGGAACATGAAATAAAGCTTGTTTTTCTTCTCAAAACAAAACATTTGTTAGAAAGGTGATATATTTGCGTCCGAAACAGTTGTCCACGAAACATCCAGCAACGTATTTCGCACTCGCGTATTGTCTCTCTCCACTCGTAACACTACGCCCATGTTAACTCTATCAGCCTGTTCACTTGTAAACTTCGGCGTAGACATCCGCTGAAGGTGAACAGGCTGATAGAGTACCAGAGTAGACTTCAAACTTTTGGCCTGGCCCTCCACAATATTATTTATGAACACAGCAGATGTGCCCGCAGCCTGAGCGCAGAAAACACTGCTGCCTGTGCGGTTAACATGAAGTTGCAACACTAGCTAGCGATGTCAGCACTAAATCAGTTGATCGTGGTGTGATATACTTTAGAGTGAGCAGGAAACTTGGCGAAAAGCAGAGGATATTCTAACTGCAATGAAGAAAACAAATAAAGCTAATGGGTTAAAAGCTAGATTTGGCTAGAGTTGGCAGAGTTGCTCAGAAGTGACACCGAGGATGAAGAATTTAACGAATTTAGTGATTTAGACTGAGATGGAGAGTTTGGTAAACTTGTTATGTTCTGTTGTTTATGCTATAGTTTTCTGACTATAGTTCATATGTTACATTAACAAACCAGACGCCTCTTCAGCCTGTTGCTATCTATTCTATTCTTAGAACTATAACTTTCCTTTCAAGATTAAATTTCTGTTGTTGGTCTCTGATTTTATAAAATAAATTTACCCCCCCAAAAATGTATGATTTTTTCTTCTTCATTCTGCATGTTTTGGTTGATGCGACTTATACTCCAAAGCAACAGAAATATGGTATCATTCTTTCTTTCTTATTTTCTTTTTTACCAACCAACTCCCCTATTTTTCACCCACTGAACAACGGCAAACAGTCAGGAAAATTTGCCGACTGTTAAAACCCGTGCTTCTCTAACTTGGCTATTTCCATTTTCTGAAAATAAATACAATGGCCCATCAGCGCCCCCAAACAACTCAAAAATACATTAGGGTATAGAAATGAGGCCCACATTTATTTCTTGTAGAATCATGAAATTTGACACAGAAGTAGATCATGACAAGACAAAGAAAAAATACTATTTCACCCACTGCGCCAGGGGTCAGCAATACTGGATTAAAGTTTGCTAATCATAAGTCAGTATTTTTGGTAAACTTAATACTTTTACACATTCCTCCTATGGCGTTCACACGAACGGGCTGAAATGTGGTACACATTATCTCAAAGGGTGGGACAAGTCATAAAGTTATCAAGTTATCCAAATTTTTCACATGTCTTACGGGCTTTAAGCACTGAAGCAACAAAAATTTGAATTTTTACAAATTGCTCCCATTTGCACAAATGCATTCTGATTTCAGTGAAAATTTAATCAGTTCGTAAACTGCCCTAAAGTTACTTAACATCAAAAAAACTGAATTTGGCACATTAACGCCCCCTACAGATTGAAACAAACTTTAATATGGGAGGGAAAAAATTTAGTTTTTAAAAAATTTCAGAAATTTTGCACAAAATTCAGTTATGGCATCTGGATTCAAAAAGTCGTCGACAACCATGCCACAGCAATAACAAACTATCCATGTTATTCTAATGACAAAATCACCAAATAGCACAAACTTTGACCGTGGGTGGACACCCCGACCCTGAACAGATTGATACAAGAAAATACAAAAATTGGTGCAGTAGCGCCCCCTAGACAATTTGTATGGAACAATAACATTTTACTTGTCATAGATGTATAACATTTGGTAGACACATTTGTGGCATGGTCTCCATTAAAAAACTCAGTGACGCCCATACCACATTTAAATGATGTTGCCATGGATACAAGGCAAAAATCTGTCCTTACCAATGAAATTTCATTACACAAACCAAATTTGGTAGTCAGATGCATCATGGTAATAGGAACAAAAATTTATATTGTGACCACACCCCTTTCCACCATCTTAGATGTTTTTTTTTTTAAAATAAGGGCCGATCATTGCCACTCATGGCTCTATTTTGATTATTATTATGCACACTTCGAGGTGCGATCCAATATCTCATAAGCAGGTAAAGGTCACTCTTTCATACAACAAAAGGCTATAATAATTTTTTATTAGCTGCGCTCCATTAGCCCAAGATAATCATGGATAATGCTTGATGTTGTTTTGGAATAACTGCCCCATGGCATTGAGCTGCAATATTCATGGAAGTGGCCACTACTGCGGTCAGCTCAAACAAACCTATCCGTCTCTTACTTGTACGCTTCCAAATGTTGTAAACACTGGACGCATCAACTGCTCAGTGGATAAAGTGACATTTTTAACGTTAAAACATTTAACATTTATAAAGGACCAACAGGGGGAATACTGTAATTGTTTTATTATGTATACATTATTAAAAATATCACTGTGGTTGCATTTTATTACATTTTATTTGGGTTCAGGAGCTGAGGTCCAATGTGGATGCACAGGTGACCGCTGGAGGTAGTGTTTTGTGTTGTGTTTGGTGCAGGCTAGATTTACATTCACACAGAATAAGTAAACATAACAAACTTACAGCCATATGGTCCCTTAAACTCTGAGGAAAATATTCCAGCACCTTTTAACATAATTGGCAGCTCCTGCTCATTGCTAGCAGAAAGAACATGGCTGGTGCATCAACTTAATTTACTAATTAAACGCAGTGTAACTTGCACCCATTACAGGGCGACCTTTCACCACCTGTCCTTAAAGGGGCAGCACATTCAGAGAACAGAGCTGGTCATCTCTCCTGTACTTCTTTGACCAAATGCTGCATCTCCATGATTTCCTTTTTCCTCAGGGAGAACGCGAGGTCCATCTTTAGTCTGATCAGTGCCTTGTCCTTTCCCCTCTTCTTTAATTTGTCCACCAAGAGGCTAAAGACGGGCTGTAGGGAGAATCTGAAGAGTGGAGGCTGGCTGTGTCAAGAGATGAAATGGACCCAAGATCTGATTCACATTGTGATCGACACGCAGTTTGTGGTTGAGATGCTGATGAATCATCACTCAAGACATGGTGCAGGACAGCTTAGCAAAGCTGAGCCCCCACCTCTGCTCCACAGCGCCCAGTTGTGCCGTCTCCAGGTGAAAGTCTTTACACTTTAAGGCCAACATTCCAGCTTAAAGGAACGGTGGCACGGTGGCTGAGTGGGTAGCGCGCATGCTTCACAGCAAGAAGGTTCTGGGTTCGATCCCCGGGTCGCCCAGACCGTTCTGTGTGGAGTTTGCATGCATGGTCTGGGTTTGATCCCTGGGGTCACCTGGGGCCTTTCTGTGTGGAGTTTGCATGTTCTCCCTGTGTCTGGGTGGGTTTCCTCCAGGCACTCTGGTTTCCCCCACCAACCCAAAACATAGGTAGACCAAGCTGAAGCAAGAAGATCATGGAGATGGTCCCTGGGTGCAGTAATGTGCTGCTTACTGCTCCTAATAACAGGATGGGTTAAATGCAGAAATGGAATTTCCCCACTGTGGGACTAATAAAGGCATAGTTTTCTTTCTTAATTCTGGCCATTTTTCTTTCTGGGGACTGCAAACTTTTACAATCACTTGGGCATTTTGGACTTGTCCCAAGACTGCCCCAGTCCATAAAAACTGTCATCTGTGTGAAGTTTAAAAGTTTGAGTGAAATCGGCATAAGCAGCACAGGTGCATCCAGTAGGGCCATCTTAAGATGCTCAAACACCTTTTGATTTGACAGGTGCAGATTTCTTGTCATGTGCTGTATTAAGAGTGGAGAGAATTTGGTGGTGGAGAAACGGGGGGACAACAGGAAAAACATCACACAAGTCTTAATCACACACAGGGATGACAGTGACCAGTAATGAAGTAAGCCGAAAGTCACCGAAAAACTAGAGTGGTAAAACTTTTGAACTCTAGACGCGCTGAGATGCAATCTGGGGTCATTCCAGCCAATAAAAACTAAGATGTCAACTGTAATATATTTGGGTTCAAGTCTAACTGTTAATATAACCATAACAGTAACTACTCACGGAGACCAAACTTCAACACATGTGCTTCTGTAACCCAGCCGTTTTTGGCTATTTCTCCCTGCCTTATGTTTCCCTTCACTCCACTGCTCATAGTGTGTGTGTGTGTGTGTGTAATCTCGCGAGATTTGGCGCGGGATTTGGCGTGGACTTCAGCTCAGTCTCAATAAAATATGGCGGAGCCCATTGGTTGGTAGAGCGTGGGTGGGACTGGGAGAGGTTTGGAGCTGCTGCAGATTGTAGATGCCCTACCACTGTGGATTCAACATTCTATTATCTCTTTTTGTGGAAATGAAAACCACCGGGAACTGGCCAGGTTTCCTGATGGCGAGCTACCCATAGGCCTTGGGCCTGAGGAAAAGGATCCAGAACGAACAACCACTGCTCCCTTCTGTGCGGTAGGAGGCGCTGTAGCCTGCTCCCCCCACACACAAAACTGAAAACTGTTTCCCAAAGACTCATTCAGTCTTTTGAACTATTGGCTTTCACTCTTCATACGGACTACTGCCCTCTGGGGTAAACACAATGAACTGTGTTGGTTTATCTGGACTACTCGAATACTGGAAATACCTCAATTAATGAACTTTTCTCATTTGTTATTAACACAATTAACTGGTCCATGAACAAGTGCACTTCTGTAAATATTGTAAATACTTCAATAAAAATCACTTTTGCACCATATTTCTGTTTTTTTGTGTTTTTAAATACAACCCTAATCCTCCCTGAGCCAAACTTGGAACTTCTGTAAACTAGCCCAATAATTTTGTTACTCCATTTCACTATAGCATCTGCATCACATATGCTACACTTCCTTTATTGCAACTTGCAGACTGCCCAAAACCAGAACACATCCAGGAAGTACACGAACAGCACCATTAGGTGGGAGCAGAACACCAGGGTAGCAGCACAGTACCATTTTCAATATACTACATCAACCACTCATTTTGGGGAAGGGAAATTCCCTTTCCCCCTCTTGATGATCCCACTGCACTACCTTCTCACAAAAATTTTACAAAAGTATATGTTTGCAATAAAGTAAAACGGTAAATCAAAGCACAAACCACATTTTATTCACAGGTACTAGTGGTGACATACACATACCTGGTACATACACAAGTATATGTATTTTAATTTTCATAACTATCTCCATTTTATCTGATAAATGTTAATTTTAATCTTAAAATAAGCCAAGCAAACTGTATTGCACCCCCCACTGTCCATCAATGGTAGTCTGGTTAACACCTGACCATATCACAAGTGAGATATGGGTCTGGAAACTCGCTTCGAAAAATCCCGTAGCGGAGGTGTGGTTAGCGATTGCCAACGGCCGTTTATTGGGCGTTATGAATGTCTATCATTGAGCGTATACGTAAGTCCATAGCCAATCATGTCAGTTGTCAGTTCAAACTACAAGCTTCCGTTTGTCATGTAGTACGCGTCACCGTCTTTCCACCCCTCCCCTGCTCTCTGATTGGGGCCCTAAATCTGGGACTCTCGCTTGGACGAGTTTCCAGGCCGCCTTCCAGTTCGAAACGAACGGAAGCGGCCTGGGAATTCCCAGGCTACATCAATGGTGCTGCTGTAGAGAGGGTGAGCAGCACCAAATTCCTGGGGGTGCACATCAGTGAGGACCTCTCCTGGACAGGGCCCTGGGTGCGAATGATGTGCAATTTCCAACTTAGACTCTTAGACGAATACCCCACGTGATAGGTGGGGTGTGCAGTCAATCTGTGGCGGGACGTAAAACCTTTCTTGTGCTCTCATAGGTCTGTGAGCTGTCAACAAGGCGGGACCAGGTGCTGGGACTGGGAGTGCTTTGTGACATAATACTGGGACTGGGAGTGCTGAATCTAGACACTTTATGACATATTTCATCTTTTTTATATAAGTATATTGCATAAGTGTTGGTGTTGAACATCAAATGTTTGTTTTATTTTATTTTATTATTATATGCTCTAGTACAATGCATGATTGAGGGAAAATGACATGTCACCCATTAAACATCTTGGAATAAAAAACAACAACCAGAAAAACTTAATACACTGTTGTTGTTGTGGTGGTGGCTATTTTTAGAAAGGATGTGCTTTTGATGTCTGCTGAGGACTGTATGATTATTTGTGTATGAACAAAATGACACTTTGTGACAACCCCTGTAACATTATCTGTCTTGGTCCTGCTTGGAATCAATAAAAAGTTTTATTAAACTATTGTTGTTGTTTTAGTTACTTTTAGAAATGGCGTGTTTGATACCAGGTGAGGTCCCTATGACGGGAGATTGATTTATGGTAGTCTAAATGTTTTAAGACATTAATGAACGTGCCACACAACCACTAAACACTAGGCTACAAAGCTGTGCAAAAAACATTACATATCTCATAATTACTGAAATCACACTTGTTCACACATGTGTATAAAAAATATAAGATGACTAAATGACACAACATGCTGTTATAGTAATTCAAGACACTTTAATGATTAAAGTGCATGACGTAAAGAAAACAAAACAGTATAAGGCATATTTAAGTCATTAAAATACATCAGTACAAAATTATGTCAGTGCACATGTTGCATTATTGGTCAAACAGGAAGGGAGTAGAAAGGCAACATCTATGGAGCAGGGCATTTATGTGTAAGAAGACTGAATATTATTTACAATAAAGACAATAAATAGACAGTGAGACAACAGACAAAGCAGGTAGCGCAAATAAAAAGTGTAACAGTGCAGTTTCAGGCAATAAATAAAATAAAAAAATAAGTAGGCCTAATACAATAAATAAAGACAATAGACAGTGGCCTGAGCGTCCAGCTCCTGTGGACCCACCACCCGCGGGAGGATTCATGGGGGCTGGTGCATTGTGTTCTGGGCAGCAGAACACTGCTTGGACTGCTGCCCCCGCGACCCAGAAAATGGAAAAGCGGAAGAAAATGAATGAATGAATGAATGAATGAATGACAGTGAGACAACAGACAATAAACTTGCAGTTACACAGTAACAGCAACAATGTAATAGTAATAACAATGGGAAGAATCAATATGATGGAAGTATAAATAGTATAAAACGGTAAAACACTTAAGAATAAATAGTATATAAATACTTATAATAAAATACTTAATAACAAATAACAACATGGTGGTAACAGACAGAGTAGAAAATGTTACAAAAAATAACAATAAATATACAATATGTACATAGTCTGCTCAGACAGACTCAGAGGCCTGTTCTTGGAGATCGCCTTCTTAAAATCTGCGAAGGTGTCAAAAGTTTTTCAAGAAAGTCCCTTTGATGTAGACGATTTGGACATGTCACAGTATGTTTTTTTCTTATATTTTTTGTGGCCTTGTGTGGGTTGGGCACAGAGTGTACAAAGTTGCACCTTGGGGTTATCCTGTACAGTTCCAGAAAGCTCTGCTCTCTTTCTGTTGGGGAAGCTGGCATCACTTGGCCGGACACTGCAAGCGGCACTTGGCTGAACAGGAGTGCGGCATCGAGCTGTGGTGTTGGCACGCTGGTGGTGGCGGAGGCAGTTTTGCTGTTGTTCAAGGAGACTGAAATTACATGTTACATATTAAATGACATTATTCATCGGAAACAAAACTGTGCACATGTCGATCATATTTAGTGTGCCATACTTACTATTTGATGTACCCATCATTTTCCACCAGCCATTTAAAAACTTTTGCCACTGTATTTGCCAAAGGTTATAATCAGCTGACCCATTTGGGGTTGCTGTGATCAGCAGCTGGCATTTCCTTTTAGCTGAAGGCAAAAATAAGAAAAAAGTTGCAGTGCTCTGCATTAGGTTATCATGCCTGGACAGTAGTAAACACAGGATGGGCACGCATCTGTGACTCCAGCTATTACCTTCTTCATAAGCTTGGGGTCTCTCAGCCTGCTGTCGGTCTGTGCGGGCGTAGGCTTGGACTGGTATGTCCTGGCCTCCTTGCTTGTCTTCATGATGCACTGTTGCCTGTCTTTAGGCACACTTGGGTCCAGAATGCACAGAACAGGCATCAAATGATCCATTCTCTTCTGGGAAGACAAAGACTGTAAGCTCACTTCAATGTTTGGATAAAAATCCCTCCATGTCCCAGGATTATATTATAACTATACTACTACTATATCATAATAACTTATGATAAACACGTGTATTATATATTATTATATATTATAACATATTATGACTATTATAACTATAATACTATATCATAAGCTGTATTATTTGAACAGGAAAAGCCCTGCAGCGCATAGTGAATGCAGTTGGGAGGATCGCTGGTGTCTCTCTCCCCTCCCTCCTAGACATTTTAACACCCGGCTCACCCACAGAGCGTCCAGCATTGTGGGTGACCCGAGCCACCCCGCACTGTTCAGCCTCCTGCCCTCGGGGAGAAGGTACCGGAGTCTCCGGGGCCCACTCCACCAGACTGTCAAACAGCTTCATCCACCAGGCTGTCAGGACGCTGAACTCTCACCTGAACTCTCACCTTACCTGTCTCCCACCCCCCACCCCCCATATTGGCATAACTTGTATTCCATAAAAAGACATATCACTCTAGACACTTTAAAAAACTGCTGCAAAGGACTACTGTTGCACTGGTGCATATTTACATTTACTACTGGTATTTTACTACTGTTGTACTGTTGTTTACTACTGTTATTGCACATTACTACTGGAATTTTTACTACTGTTGTTTACTCCTGTTATTGCACTAGAATTACTACTGTTGCACATTTATTTTTATCTTAACTTCAATGCACATTCTATTGCACATTACCATTTCACTGCTGTATCTTCCATTGCACATTTTGATGCACACTGCACACTTTTGGCATCTGAATAAAGGTATTTATTTATTATGTTGCACTGCTTTAAGATTTTAGATCTTAGACTTTAGTTTAACTTTAGATCTCTGTCTTAGATAGTTTTTGTTGTGTTTTGTCTTTATATTGTATTTTGTACACTGTCTTTTTGCACTACCTGGCCAGAGAGAAACGAAATTTCGATTCACTGTATGTTGAACACATATGGCAGAATTGACAATAAAGCTGACTTTGATCTTTGACTTTGATCTTGTATTGCACTTAAACACTCTGGCCCGTTTTTGGATCCTCACCCACAGTTTTTTATTTATTTTTTTCTATTTTTTATTTTTTGCACATTCTCTTACTGGTTTTGCAGTGGTATTTACTAGCCTCTGCACAAATTACCAAATGCATGTTGTGACAAACAGATGCATTTGTGCACTTTTATTAGGTAAAATTCAACCACATGTCGCTGTAGACCTGCTCTGTGCTGTAGACCTGCTCTGTGCTGTAGACCTGCTCTGTGCTGTAGACCTGCTCTGTGCTGTAGACCTGCTCTGTGCTGTAGACCTGCTCTGTGCTGTAGACCTGCTCTGTGCGGCCACTGTAACATAAATTTAGATTAGTTTTTGCTTCGCGTTTCGTCCTTGCTCTTCTAATCAGAGGTATTGAGAAGGAGCCTGTGTGCACAATGAGCAGAGAGGAGCGAGAGCGTGAAAAGGCGAGGAGCGGCGCACTGATGTGAGGCGGACGGACAGGTAGGATGTTTTACTCCCACACTACTATCTGGAAGCTTGTAATACTCCTTTGTCTTTGGCCCAATTAATGTCATATTAATTGATTAAATGTAAATGTATTTGTCCCTTTGAAATTATAAATATTTTCTAATCACTTCAATAATCTGTTTACAATGAATGGGACTCTAGCCCTTTAACACTGACAAGTTGCAGCTGTCGATAGTAGTGAAGGAAATCTAATGCACTAACAATATCACGGCACTAGATATGAACGAAATCTCCCTCAAAACATCCTATGACTGTTTTCAAATGACATGGCCTACAGGACCATTGTGTCATTGCTACTAACCAAATCAAAATTACACAAGGTTTATCAGTTTCACGAGGCAGCCTTTGTTTTTTATGTATTTGACTGCCATATCATGATACAAATGGAGGATATTGAACTCCCTGGAGTTATTTCCATAATGGATTGATTACAGTCCTGGATAAACATGCTCCTTGGTTTAGCTCAGACATGGCCCATCGGATCATTTCATTAAACACACCACAGAAAGTCTAAATAACCCTTCATATTTTGGAAGATAATAAACTTCCTGAATGACAATAAATCAGATGTTAACTGTGACTGTGGACTATTTAGACCATTTATGGTGGGGTTCTGGGGCTCGTCCTCTCACTCACTTTTCTGTTGAATATCAAACACCTCAAGAGGACCATCATTGTATTTATCACAGGCTCCTGATAAGGTCTTGCTTAAACCCATTGAGTATTTTGTTCCAAATTTCTTAAAATGTTTTGGTAGTTATTACTAATATGTGCATTGTGTTACTATGGTAACTGCTGAACATTCTGCCATATACAGGCAGACAACCCCCAGCGTGATGTCACTGCAAAGTATTTCCTCTTCATGTTTTAACCCAAAACATGCTCCATAGTTAAAATCCTCCAGCTGTGGTCCTGACCGAGCCTAAGCAACAAGGTCATGGAGATGGTCCCTGGGCGCAGTCATGTGCTGCCCACTGCTTCTGAATAAAGGATGGGTCCAATGCAGAGGACAAATTTCCCTTCGGGGACAAATAAGTGATATAAATAAGTACATAAATAAAATAAATAAAAATCCTGTAATCCACAATCATTTATGTATTCTAAAATGTTCCTACAGCCATTGATTTGGTGCCATATCTGTAAAGAATCAGGTGCATTCAGCCTCATGTGTCCCTCATAAACTGAGCTCTTCTGCTGCTCTGTGCAGTACCAATGGTCTGTATGGGCCAGATGCAAAGGCTGTGTGTAGAATGAGCTGCTCACTGTGCCAGTGGCCACTGTTTCTCAGGCAAAGAGCTATTATCTATGTTGTCTTAACACTTGTCTTCACAGTAATGGCTGTTGATGTTACCTCTGAAGGTGTTGAGCCACTAATTATGAATATTGTTGAACAATCTTCAAGTTACAGATTTTAGCAAAAGTTCAAGAATGTCTCATAAATGGACAATTAAGAGTTTCTCATCTCATCCAACATTTTTAGGTTTTAGAAATAACATAGTACAAAACTGCAGGTCTTAAAATTTGACATGATCTTTTGGAATTCCTGGATGACAAACACCACTGTGCTGTTCTCTTCATTGACCCTTCTAAAGCCTTCAACACTGTGGCTCATACTGTGCTTAAACAAACACTGCACAACACTTTGTAAAGGTTTAAACCCCCCCAAAAAAGTATCCTCAGGGGTCCCACAGGGCTCAAGTCTCAGGCCGCTTCTTTTTATTAAACCTGCATCTGTATGCAGGTAATAGAGTGATCCACACAGTGCTTTAAGGGGGCTGTGCAGAGGGCATGTGCAGCAGAAAACCAGTACATTTCTGCTAACATGACACTAGTACACAGAGGACACCTGGGTTTTGTATCAGGCAGTGTAAGTGCAAGCTGAGGTTTAGAAGAGATGCATCGGTCTGTTTAAGTTGATCTTAGGCAAAACAGTAGCTGGATCATGTGTTTCCCTAAAGCAAACTCAATTTGATTATTTGTTCGTTTTTAACATGGCCTCCGCAACCTCACCCCAGATAAAGTGGAAGAAAAGGGATGGATGCAGTGCTTTAATCTGTCTTTGGTGTTGTGAGTGTACTCTTGATCAGCACTGTGGGGCACTTATTTTTAATCAACTATGATTTTATGTCTGTATTTATTGTTTGTAAAACCAGTGCTGCGGGTATAACTCAAGTTATTTTCCTACCTAGACAGGCTCAGCTACCTGATACAGCTGTAACTCCTCTCAAGCACACACGTGTTTTACATAAAGTCAAAACAGCGTCTAGCCGTTTAACATATATATCCTCAACAAGAATTCAACAAGGACCAAGACCAAGAAGATTCTATCATGGAGGCACTCTTTCTGCTCATAGTGGGATCATTAGGTAAGTACTGCATCTGATTATCACAGGTTTTGTGTCAAATATTTAAAATAAATAAAACTGGTGGGCCATATTTGTAACTTACTTTAAATGATGATCTTTAAGTCTTTATTTGTCTCACTTTCTCATATGGCATTGCATCCATAGATTTATGTGAATTCTCAAAATGCATTTCACTCCCATGGGGACATAAACATCACCCTTTAATGCTCCAACACACACCAAACGTTACAGTTTTGTACATAAGAATATTTTTGACAGATTGTACAGGATTTGTTGATCAGATTTTAAGCCTAATTTATCAAAGATTTAAAAAAAAAAACCTCAAATACTAAACAAGATATGCAAAATGAGCTCTGTACATTTTATTGTATCTAAAATGTCAACACAATGCAGCAATGAATTTAAATCCAGCTGTACCCATTTCTCAGATCCATGTGTCCTGCATCAATGTTGGCCATTTTACACATAAAATGCTTTATTTTTATATGAAAACATGAACCAATGAAAAAAACAAGAATACATGTGTATTACATTGTTTCTTACATTTATGTAAGTGTAACTGAGTGGGTAGGTTAGGGTCCCCAAATTATATCTTTCAATAAAATACAGGCACGTCTGGCAAAACAATGGACAAACGCAATGTATAGTGGGAATTGTAAGATTTCTTTATTTAATCATATTTTAAAAATCTGCTACACAAGAAACCGTCTCGCTCTCTTGACTCTTTTGAGTTTTATGGCTCATTTAGATTGATCACATCAGACGTGTGACTGCCATACAACCATTCCACATTTCACATTCCTGGTGACGGAAGTCTGGGAATCCCTGCTTAGACTGTTGCCCCCGTGACCTGGCCCCGGATAAGTGGAAGAAAAAGGATGGATGGATGATTGTAGTGAGTGAGGGTGTATGGAGTTTAAAATCACAGTGGAACACTTCCTGTATAACCACAAGGCATTAAGAGATGAACTTGGCTAAATACACAGGGTTTGTGTGTTAAATGTGTGAATAAAACAGAACACAACTCCAGGTATCTTTGTGAAACAACATTATAACATGTCATATATAGAAAAGAATGGGTGTGTATTCGACACCTGCAGATTGCTTTAATCCAGCCCTAATGTGTAATACTGTAGTTCCTAAGCCTGTGTTATCGCAATGATGTACAAGCTAGCCTTGTTCTTGCCTTGTGTTCACAGTAAAGACACATTTATAAAAGTAAACTTTAAGGCCCTTTCTTGTTGACAATAGTTGTGCTGCTACCCGGCTGCTAAGCTCAACTGCTAAGTCACTGACTTTCCCCTGGGGGATGTGGGTTCAAATCCCCCCCCAGGCAATGAGCAAACCAGTGTGGGCATGGTACTACCCCCGGGCGCCAAAAGATGGCTGCTCACTGCTCCTGAAAAGGATGGGTCAAATGCAGAAGTCAAATTTCTCCTGTGTGTCACTGTGTGTCATTGTGTGTGAGACCAAATAAAGACTTAATCTTACTTAATCTAAGACATTTTTACGATTAGTAAATGAGAAGACTCGTCTAACAGTGGTCCTGCTCCTCTCTCAGCCCTGGCTCCGGTCTCATCTCGACAGTTCGTCTTTGTCTATGAGCTGAAGACCCAGGAGGAGGCACGGAGCTACTGCAGACAGCACTACACCGACCTGGCCACTGTGGAGAACATTGAGGAGGCACTCACCTTATACCAGATGGCAGACTGGAGCAAACTGAAGCTGCTCCAGCCTCCAGACGGAGTCCTCTATGTAAGTGTAGAGACATTAGTGGTCCTGGTGCTGGGGTGGATGTAGCAGTGGTAAAATTAGTAGTACTGGTACAGTTGTATGAAAAAGTTTGGGCACCCTTAACAATTGCCATTATTCAATTTATAAATCAATAACAGGCTCTAGACGCTTCCTACAGCCACTAATGAGTGTCTGGATCGTCTATTGGACCATTCCTCCTTACAAAACATCTCTAGTTGAGTGAGGGTTGATTGTTGCCGAGCACGGACAGCTTCAAATCATCCCACAGATTTTCAGTCATATTCAAGTCTGGGGACTGGGATGGCCATTCCAGAACACTGGACTTGTTCCTCTGCATGAACACCTGAGTAGATTTTGAGCAGTGTTTTCTGTCTTTGTTTTGTTGAAAAATCCAGCCCCGACGTAACTTCAACTTTGTGACAGATTGTTGAACATTATTCTCAAGAATTATTATTCTTGAGAATAATAATATTCTTAAACATTATTCAAGAAAATTCTGATATTTTTCTTGGCCTGCCACTTCTGGCCTTAACAAGAACTGTGCCTGTGGCCTTCCATTTCCTCACGATGTTCCTCACAGTGGAGACTTACAGCTGAAATCTTTGAGAGAGCTTTTTGTAGCCTTCCCTAAACCATAATGCTGAACAATCTTTGTTTTCAGGTCATTTGAGAGTTGTTTTGAGGCCCCATGTTGCCACTCTTCAGAGGAGAGTCAAAGAGAAGAAAAACTTGCATTTGGCCGCCTTAAATCACTTTTTTTAATGATTGGATGCACCTGTCTATGAAGTTCAAGGATTAATGAGCTCATCAAACTAATTTTATATTCCAGTTACTGTGTTGAATATTTACAGATTTTCAAAGCAACAAATTGACAAGGGTGCCCACATTTTTGTTTTGTTTTTCACATTTGATTTAATTTCATACAAATGAATATTACTACACTTAAAATCAGTGTCTGGAAAATCACCCAGTCCTCGGCTTTTATGGGTAAATGAATTACATCCCACTGTGATAATTTTCTGTGAAGACAGAGTGAATTATTATACAACCTCAGAGGGGTGCCCAAACTTTTTCATACAACTAGTATCAGGAAAACTGTTCTAAAAGTTGTAGCAGAAATCCATGAATGACAGCCTCCTGAGCGGCACCAAAAGGGCAGACAGATGTATTGACCTGATGCACACAGTGTGTTCAGTCGTATTTTAAAGATTTGAGAGTACAGATGTTGTGTGGTCCATGTTAACAGCGTGCCTGGATTGGGCTGTATCATGACTTCAACGCTTTCAGCTGGTCCCTGTCAGACCCGGCCTACTACAGCGACGGCCAGGAGAACTACAGGAACTGGATTACTGGGGAGCCAAATAACAAGGACGCAAACCAGTTCTGTGTCAGGATGTTTTGGACTGGACTCTGGACTGACTACTGGTGTACCTACAAATTCCCGGCCATCTGTGTGGATCTGACAGGTGAGACTATGAGCTGATTCCACCTCATGCAGCTCCACTTCACCATGACCCCGCAGTACTGACACACCCACTGTAGAGAGTGAGAGCCGCTCCACATTCTGTGTATGTGCAGCGCTGGTGCTCCACCCTTTGTTGGTCCTGACATATAGTAATAAAAAGAACCAGCAGATGGCAGTAAGCCTGTATCTGATGCTACATTGAAAATTGTTTAAGCCAAAAACAAAGTCTGCTAATGCAACGCTGCACTGAGTGAATGAAACTAAACTAAGGTCGTTTTCACACCTGCCTTGTTTGGTTCGTTTAAAACGAACCAGAGTTCGTTTCAATCAATCAATCAATCAAACAATATTTATAAAGCGCTTTTCATACAAAATTGTAGCACAAAGCACCTTACAGTAGTCAAGGATTAGAAGATTGATCTTTATTGATCTCGCACAGGAGGAGTTGTTTCTATATTTGACCCGGGGACCATCCCCATAATTTGTTTTGTTATTTAGGCTTGGTCAGGCCCTAAGCTGGAGGATTTTACCTATGGCGCATGTTTGGGTTTGCTCCTTTGATTCGGATCTTTTGGGATGGTGTGAATAAAAACCAAAAATCTCGATCCGGAGCAAACAAGCGAACTGAGACCAACTAAAAACCTGAGTCTCGGCACGGTACCATTCGAACTCTGGTGTGGTTCGTTTGAGGTGACAATGCAGACCGGACTCGATCCGACACAAGTTGGCTTTTTGTACTTAACGAGCTCCCGTCGTATGTCGAGCATTATGGGAAACCGAGGCTGACGAAACAAAACTTACAAGGCTTACTTACGTTTTGCGTGAAGAGCAAGAGTCAGAACTTGATGCGCGCACGAGCGCTGTCCTCCGTAGCCGTCTTGCCCTGTGTCTTCGTTGTTTGGAAATTTATTGTAAAATAGTGTAAACCTCACAATGCTGCTCAAACATTTGTGCGAACTGTAAAAACTGAGCAAACCATATCGCTAAGGCTAGATTGAAAACAGCACGTAACACCATTATTCTCCTCCTTCCGCGTTTTGACACGGCTCATTTCTGTCCAATGGCTGAGCGACCTCAGCACACGTGGTTTTGTTTATAGATGTGGGTCCGCTTGGGAAAAAACTGCAGTTTAAAAAATGTAATGATCACAAATCTGAGAAGAAAAAAAAAATCATGTCAATTAACCACATTTAAAAAGACACACTTGTTAATTGCAGTTAATCTTGACTAATCACATTATTTTCATAACTATAATGTGCCAAATTTTCAATTTAGATAAATTACATACTGTAAAACACTGAATAAGGTTAACGGCACTTTAACATGTCTGACAAAGCTGTATCAACAGCCTAGAACTGCGCGATTTATTGATTAAATCGATTAATTCGAATTTACAGTTCAGGACGATGTGTTTTTATGAAATTTTTTTCTTTGTTTGTTATTTTTTACATGCGAGCGGAACTAATGCGGCCATGTTTTACACGGGTAAGTTGTACGAGCTAGCACGGCTAGTGAGTGAGGGAAAGCCGGAGCTTATACCAAACAAAGGTATCGCTACATCTGTTATATGGAACTGGTTCAGTTTTCTTGTGTCGGACTTAGAACAAACGAGTGCTCACTGTAAGGTCTGTTCAAAAGCAGCACAACAAATGTATCCTAGCGCCTGCAGCAGAGTGGGAGAAGTGCAAGTCCCCACAGCGCGAGCACATATTGTAAAAGACATGGTGCCCATATATACTGCGGAAAAGCCCGAATTCATTAACATGGTGAAAGTTTTGGACCCGAAGTATGTGCTACCAAGCCGCAAATATTTTTCTGAAGTTGCCACAGCTGTATACAGACTGCACAAGCTAACATACATGAACACAGTGGCTCCCTCTTTTCTGCATCACGAGGAAAAACTAAAACTAAAACACAACACTACCAACTCCAGTCCATCTTTCCCACAATCAGGGAATAATTTAGATCCATTAAATCCTTCTTTATAAAAGAAAGATATTTATATAACTGTGATATTTTTTTTAAAAACAATAACAGCTTAATTGATGCAAGGTTTGTTTTGAGCCATTTGTCTGTCATCTGTTATTTGTTTTTGAGTAGGGCAGAGAAAAATCGATTAAAATCAGAAATCTGATTTTTTTTTTTTTTTTAATCTGAGATTTTATTTTTAGGCCATATCACCCAGCTCTAGAACAGCCTGTGTGTTTTGTCCATTCAGTTTGACATAGGCCTATGAAAGACTCAAATTAGCCTCCATTTTATGCCATAGCACAACAAAAAGTTGAACTAGGCCTACACATATGGTATTGGAATAAACTGTCGTCCATTTATCTGTTCCTCATGTCCAAACGAGCAGGTGCTGCTCTGCCTGTCAATCATAAGGTCACAGAGGAGCCCCGTCTTTGATGGAGAGGCTGGTCTAACCTCCGTGTGGACTCACAGAACCACTGGTTTAATGAGAACGAGAAAAAAAACATTAATCAAATAGTTAACACGTTAATTTTCCGAAACACAACTCCAGGTACAGTACATACATGAGGATACCACATATCAACAAGGTTAAAAGCTCATAATATTGTTGTCTTAGATCCAGACTAGTTCTCTCTGTATGTTCTCTGTATTTTTCTATACATAATTGTGACCAGCCATGGCAAAACCAGTCACAAGTCGCCCCAGAGCCATTTTAGTTATTCACAGATTCTGAAAGAGTAGATTCTAAGCTTTCCAACGATGCCTTACACATTGAAATCTGAGAACATTTGAAGAATTTGTGGCCATTTGAAAGCATGCACATAACAAAACAAAACAACGAGCTGAGCTTAAAGATTCTCTCACTCTAGGCCATCAGGGCAGAAAGAAGCTAATTTGCATGACATTAATCTAAGCCCTCTCCCTGCAGATCATCACTGACATCACTGTGGTGTGGTGTTTCAGGGCAGGTCAAAATTAGAAGGTACTTTGTTAAAATGGAAATGCTTTTATAACAAAAATTCCATTATCCTGTGTATTATTATAGTAATCAATAATACACAGGATAATATGCAAGTCAATATGAAATGTATTATACAATGTAAAATGAAAAAGAGAAAGAATAAAGATAAAAGTACAAAAAAATACATAAAAAATTAGCAGTATATAGGTAAAACCCAAAACATGCACCATAGGTACTCCAGCTTAGGTCCTGACCAAACCGAAGCAAGAAGATCATGGAGATGGTCCCCGGGCGCCCTAATGTGTGTGCTGCCCACTGCTCCTAATATATGTATATATATATAGGATGGGTTAAAATGCAGAGAAGAATTTCTCCAGTGTGAGATCAATAAAGTTCACTTCTAAATATAGTATAGGAAACTACACACACACACACACTGGGTGTTTTCTGTTCCTCGCCCTTAAAGGTCCCATGGCATGAAATTTTCACTTTCTGAGGTTTTTGAATGTTAATGTGAGCTCCCCTACCCTGTTTAGGCCCCCCCATGGCTAAACGTTGCAAAATGTCTAAACTGAGCATTTGCGGTCCTTTTCTGCGTTCGAAAAAACCACAGCTCAAACGGGCGATTCTCAACAAGGCACCATATTGACGTCAGCTCGAAAAATGCAGCTCCACCCCCCGTCTGTGTCTACTCAGCGTCTCTGTAAATCACGCCCAGAGAGTTTGGACCGCGAATGCGGTAGGCAATGCGAAATGCGTTTTTTTATTTGCCTGGAGGCACGTCCGAGTGTTTCTAGGCTCGGAAGTCCTTTATCTGAGCCTCTGGACCTTTGAACAGCAGTGGTTTAATTTTATTTTCTGTGGAAATGTGGAACGCTTCTCATCTCTTCTCCGCGCAAAAACGCGGAAATGGATCAGAGCGGACAGCTGAGAGCTGAGAGCCGAGAGTTTGGCCACACCCCCACCCTCTACTATAGGCCATCTCTGTCCTCCTCATTTGCATTCAAGCAACAACGCCCATAATGGACTGTTCAGAGAGAGAAAAATTACTCTTTCTCACCTTATCTCTGTTTCTCATGCAGAGTCTTGACTTTGAAGAAGAATTCATTTACAGTATTAGGGAACCATTAAGGAGCCATATAAAAGCATCAAGAAGTACCATGTCATGGGATCTTTAAGAAAAAAAAACTGCAGTGTATAACAGGAAAACTGCTGTTTTTTCATGTCCAAAATACTGCATTATGCAGTACAATGCAGTAGCACTTCACGCACTAGTGTAGCAATTCACACACAATTCAAGCGTTATTCATATTAATCGCCCATCGCAAATCAAAAGTAGCTGTAATGGGCGGTATAGCTAGTAATATGATGCTAATGTTGACTAAATATCTCCCTTTGATGCAAAAATAATATGACCACAGGAAAGCTGAATTAGTGTTTCAACATGTCCTAACGTCTGTAGTGTCAAAGTTTAGAGGCACTTTTCTCACCCCATAAGAAAGAGAAATGTGTTCCTGCAAATATCGCCTCGGTGTCCAATTATTCATGTATCCACTGTCTTTCGGCAGTTAAAGAATCCGATCACATTTTGTACATCAGCTCCGGAGAAAGTTTCTGGTGACATGAACGTGTCCTGAGGAGAGAGTTCTCCTTTCTTCTTCTTCCAGCTCATCCACAAAACATTACATCTTTACATGCAGCTTTGCAGCTTAAAGGGATATGCCACCCCCAGGTCAAATTTGGGCATCTCCCCACAGTCCAGAGACTAAAATAAGTGGTGGAAAGCGTTTTCCTGCTCACCCAGCCATTGTCCGAGTCTGTCGCCACTGACCGCCGCGGTAACTGGTGCTCCTCCGCCTTAGACTGGAGTCTAACGTAGCCAGAGAAAGATTTCGGCCAAAAGGAATTAATTTGCTCGATGCGTTTCCCAATTACTTTGTGTGTAGTGCGCATTCATATCGAGTGCAAATAAATGTGCAAATCAACACGGAGAGCTTGCCTTGGTCATTTTGGGTGGGAACTATTTTCCAGTGCGTAAGAATACAGGCGTATCACGCACCACGTTGTGCAACAGGGGAACTCCCTTCCCGGTGCGTAACAGGGATTCCCCTGGTAGCGTGCTGCGTGATACGACTGTATTCTTACGCACTGGAAAATAGTTCCCACCCAAAATGACCAAGGCAAGCTCTCCGTGTTGATTTGCACATTTATTTGCACTCGATATGAATGCGCACTACACACAAAGTAATTGGGAAACGCATCGAGCAAATTAATTCCTTTTGGCCGAAATCTTTCTCTGGCGACGTTAGACTCCAGTCTAAGGCGGAGGAGCACCAGTTACCGCGGCGGTCAGTGGCGACAGACTCGGACAATGGCTGGGTGAGCAGGAAAA
Source organism: Paratrypauchen microcephalus (assembly GCA_036785185.1). Taxonomy (NCBI): domain Eukaryota; kingdom Metazoa; phylum Chordata; class Actinopteri; order Gobiiformes; family Gobiidae; genus Paratrypauchen; species Paratrypauchen microcephalus. Next base: position 3,346,151 of record JAVJIX010000103.1, on the reverse strand, counting down.
CGCTTTCCACTACTTATTTTAGTCTCTGGACTGTGGGGAGATGCCCAAATTTGACCTGGGGGTGGCATATCCCTTTAAGTACCACGAGGTTTGCTCACAGCTGATCCACGGAAAAAGAAAACAAAAGAACACTAACCATCACATGAATGGCCAGTAGCACCAGTATGGTAATGATGGTCATTTACACATGCCCCGATTCTTTCAGAAAAACTAGCCAATTTCAAAGACAAAATGTTTTTACAGCGACCAATGCTGTTATCTGAAACATGGAGTGGCTTCTTCATGATCTCAACTAACACATTTTGCAAAAAAAATGAAAATCACAAATTTTGGGAAAAAATGCTTCTAACTAGGGCTGTCAGGTGATTTTAAAAAAATCTAATTAATTACACGATTTATAATTAATTAATTAATCACATTTTAAGAGTGTGTGAGAGAGAGAGAGAGAGTGAGTGAGCAAATAAAACGAACCCACTCTGCGTTTGTCAGTTTTCATGTGGTCGCTTTGCTCATTCATTTCCCAAATTCTGTGAGCGTGGTTTGGTGGTTTGTTGGTTTGGTGAACTGCGCTCACGCTCGCTCTATCACCGGTAACGATGGAACTTGTCCGGACGTGTTTATTGTTCAAATGATCTGTCAGGCTGGAGCAGCTTCGGTGATCGGAAAATTCTTTTTTACAAAAGCTCCAAATCACGGTGTTCTTGTTGATCGTCCCGTCTTTGTTCTTTTTATAAATAAACTCTCCGTTCAAAGGCCCTGGCAGCGATTTGCTCGCCGCCAAATTTGAAATGCGCATTGAAGTGCCAGTCATAATTAATTGTGTTCATTTTTATAACGCGTTAATTACATTAATTAATTACATTGCAAATTAACGCGTAACTGACAGCGAACTAACGCGATTTTCTCCTGTTCGCCTGGCCCGAGTTGTAGCGGCTTTTGCTGTGGCGGGTCACATATTTCTCTATACTGTGTTGTCTGCTGTGTCTCAAGCCAAACTCAAACACGGCCGTACAGTCAGGTTTGGATATTTCAGTGGCATGTTTGAGCCTGGCTCGAGGGGTGACAGAGGGATAATGTATTAAATTTTACAGACAAGCAATCTCACACACTGCGTGCATATGGATGAGTGTAATCCGATTGGAAATGGATTGGGATCGTATCGAATTCATGCGCACAGGCTAAGAATCGTATAGGGATTGGTTCCCCAAATCCGATTGGAACCCCTGGCTTAGGCTGATAGTAATCCGCTTGGTGCTGCCTTGTGCACGATATCGGATCAGATTGGCGTACTGCGCATGTGCAGGAATTTCCGCCAGGGATTTCACCCGGAAGTGGCAGGAGGTGCCGACGCCGTCATAAGTAGCGATTGTTGCCGGAAAAGTCAGACGAAATCATGGCTGCGAAGAAAGAATGCACAACACGTACACCCGTGCTGCTTCGTCAAAATCTTCGAGCGCCATCTTTGTACACCGCCACATAGTTGTGTTTTTATTGAATACCCATCACCCAGAAGTAGTTGGACTACAGCGCCACATAGCGTAGCGGAGCCGGCCTGGTCGCTGACCATTATCCGATTACACAAGTTTCATGTGCACTGGGATCTAAGGACAGACCACTCGCCGAGTAACAGGATCGGATTTGGAGAAATCCAATCCGATCCTACCATGTGCACGCAGTGACAGTTAAACAGCAAATTGTACCACAGACTTCTGTCCTCCAGTTAAGTGAAACTATGAGGATTCTAGGATGTCACAGAAATGTCTCAGAGTAAATGCATACAGGCCTTATCTTATTCATTTGTGTGAAACTCTAACTCACTGTTTATGTGTTACGTCTCAGGATCCTCAGAGACCTTTGTGCGCACTACCACCACCTTCACCTGGGAGGAGGCTCAGCAGTACTGCAGGCTGCACCACACAGACCTGGCCAGTGTGAAAAATGCAGCCCAGAATGACCAGATCCGGGCCCAGATCCCCTCTGGCAAGGTCTGGATCGGCCTCAGGAGGCAGCCCTGGAGGTGGCTGGACGGGAACAACTCCACTTTCTCCTACTGGAGAACCCAAGAACCAGTGCAGCCCAATAACGCTGAAATACACGAACAATGTGTGGTGGCAAACTTTGGGTCTGGAGGAAGATGGGAGGACTCAAACTGTGACAAGATGAGACCTTTTATCTGTTACAGCTGGTCTGGTGTGTATCTTATTAACCAGAATTTACAGCAGAACCGTGAAAGACACAATGTCGGCAGAGCCACGAGCATACTTATAAAGGTTTAATTTGGACCAGAAGCAGCAGAGTTGCTCCTGTGACACCAGCCCCTGTGGATTCTCACATTTAAAGGGATAGTTGTTTTTTTTTTAATGTGAATCTGTACGGCGTCCCCTTCAGCAGTGTCGTGCATTAACACTGACTTACCCCTGACAGTGTCCTCTGAGCCGAGTTCTGCCCCGATTCTGGAGCTGACAAAAGTAGTTCCGGCAAGTTAGCGGGGACATTTAATTAAGCTTGTTTTTCTTCTCAAAACAATATTTGTCCAAAAACTGATATATTTGCGTCACAACAGTCCACGAAAAAAAAGAAAAACTTGCAAAAACTTGTAAGTGGCGATGTTTACAAGTGAACAGGCTAATAATAATACTCATATGATGCATGCAGTGATACAAATCGACAGAAAATAGCACAGCACCAAGCAATTACGACTTTTGAATTTTTCGTGGCCCTGCGGTCAAGACTGTGTGGTATCAGGCAGCTGTGGGGGGGCTGGCTGGGTGAGTGAAAGGAAATGTGGGTTGTTTTTAATCACTGTAAAGCACTTTGTGTTACATTTTTTGTATGAAAAGTGCTTTATAAATAAAGTTTTGATTTGAGTTGAGTTTCAGGACAGGGCTAAGCGCAGCTGACGGCCGATCGCACTTTGCGGACACCCTGCTCCACGGGCTCAGGGTTCTCTCTCTCTCTCAACTCCAAGACCAGTCCTGGTTTAGCTCTGGTTCTGTTATGGTTCAGTTCTGGTTTGGTCCTGGGATCAGTCCTGGTTCAGTCCTGGTTCAGTGCAAAAGTCCGGCATCTTGATTGATGTTTCTTCTGTTCACTAAGTAACACCCGTGAAGTGAAGAGATGCATTTTTGACACTCACATCTGTGAATTCGTATTCATACTGAAGAAAGCTTAATCGCAAATTTTAATTTCGCCAATTATGCATGAATTTCCCAAATATGCACAGATTTCTATCCTATCCACACAAATATTTTTGAAAGCTTTCATACTCTATACATAGAGCTCATTCAAAGAGGCCCACGTATTTTTAATTATTACCTTGTTTGTCAGAATGGCAGAATGTTGAAAAAATGCTTAAGTGCCGCCATTTCAACCAAGGTGGGAAAAAAATGCAGGGACGTTTGATAAAAAAAATGGAAATGCCTCCACTCTGACAATTAGACGTCAGTGTCAGAGTGGCGGGATGTCAGAATGGCAGCATGTAACCGATCTGAATGCAGCTTTAGACCTGAAGTCATTTTAACTCAAGAATAATTGTACACTGACTCCTAACTGCACAATTATTGAATCATTCCTTTTTTCGTTTCAGTGAAGAAATACAAGATCAAACTACAGCTGAACACAAACGGTGCAAATCCAAATGACCCTGTGGTGCTTGAACAACTGCTCCAGCAGGTGAGTCACACTAGTGGCACGTAAAGGCAGGGTTCATCTGTATTAAAGGAGACATATTGTGCAAAATTGACTTTTCAGAACTTTTAATTACGTTACACTGGTTTTTACCCTCTCAAAGTTGCATTTAGAGTGATTCATGCATGCAAATGCCAGGTTTTTGTGATGTAAAAAAATGACATCAAGATAAATAATTTCACAACATCTCCCTGAAAGATTTCTGTTTGTTTTTCCATTGTGTTGTACAGGTTATACTGTAGGTTAGGGATGTCCCGATCTGATCACGTGATCGGAAAGCGGCCCCGATCACGTGGTTTCAGATCGGAATCGGACATTACCACCCGATCAGTATAGGATTCTTATTATTTTTAACATATCCTAGATGAGATCTGACATGACACGCTATTGGTTGAATACACGGAAGCCGGCAACTCGCTTCGAGCCAAAGATGAGTCAGCTCACGCTGCAGGAGAGTTTGAAAAGGAGAGAAAAATGCCCCTTGACAGCGCGAAGGCACAAGGACCACAGACAAGATAGCACAAAAGATCGCAAGTGACCTACCATTCGCCTTTGTAGAGAACCCTGGATTTCTTATGCTTATGGAGCACGTCGAACCTTGATTTGAAGTGCCATCTCGCCACTATTCCACCGAGAAAGCTCTGCAGCTCGTTATGAGAGATTTCTGACAAACTACATGTCCTGTTATCAGATGTACCCCATGTTTCGTTCACCACAGACATCTGGAGTTCATCCGTAACACCCAGAAAGATAAATAAGTAATAAGTGTACTTAAATAATAATAATAATAATAATAATAATAATAATAATAATAATAATAATAATAATAATAATAAATATAAGTGTACTTTTTATGTATTATGTAAGTATCATTTCGGGACTCGGTATCAGCAAATACTCAAAATCAAATGATCGGAATCAGATCGGAGGGCCAAAAAACCTGATCGGGACATCCCTACTGTAGGTTCACATGAAAGGTAGAAAAAGTTGTGAAATTATTTGTCTTGCTGTCATTTTTATCTATCATACAGAATTGTGGTATCAGTATTGAGTTTCGAGGCTATTCCTTAGTATCAAAATCAAGTTTAAAATTGTCGTAAGACTTTCTTGTGCATTTTAGATTAATATCGTGATTTAAAATGTGCAAATTATAACATAATAATCCACCAGTGTCAAAGATTATAACTACATAACAGATACAAGCACAATATGTCTTCTTTAATACACTGTTCAAAAAAATTAAAAGAACACTTAGAAAACACATCAGACCTCTACCGGCAAGAAAACAACATTCTGACTGCCATAAGGTATCGGGGTGAAATTCTTGAACCCACTGTCAGACCCTACGTCTGCAGGCAGAACCTGGAGGATGAAGGGATTGATGCAGTTGAACTGCCCTCACGATCACCTGACTTAAACCCATAGAACATCTCTAAAAAATTAAAAAGTAGGAAGGAATCCAGGAGCAAAATCCACAAGAACAATTTGAAAGAAGACAACTCACCACAGCACAGGTTAGGTCCCTTTAGTCCCTTTTGGATCAAAGAGTTGTTTTATCAACTCATTGACTGCCGGTGACGAGTTTTGACGTCATGTTGAATCCGAACGTTGACTGCCGTGACGAATATATTCGTCAAGGACGTTTTTCAGCGGGGGTTGCTAGGATACGACCTGGAGCAACTCTGAAGGTGTAATTCACGCCTCCCAACATGTAGGTAGCGATCTTTTGTATTATTATCTGCCGATCAGAGACCCGGAAGAGAGGAAGAGATCAGCGTGGGTAGTGTGTATTGGCGAGAGGAGCAAGATGGCGAGGCGAGGGAACCTGGAAAAGCAGATGACTCTTGATCAGTGCCTACGGAGCGGTCTGATCGGTCTTGGGACCCAGGATCCCGGATCAGAGGATCGCAGAGACACGCCGAACCAAGCAGCGATGTCGGGGCAGAGATCTGCTCTGCTTGAGGCAGACGGCGTGTCGTGATCGGGCTGCATGAAGCAGGAACTCTGATCAGAATTACGACAGCGCAAAGGAAGACGAGTACTGACTTGGAGCAGTAGATCCTTGCCTCCAGAGAGGCATGAGATGAGAAGAATTAAGTTTACATGATGCTGCTGTGTGGTAATTGTAATGAATGAAGTTATATGTGTGTGTACATGCGTGCATGTGTATCTCCGCTGGGACCTCTGGTTTCCCCGCGTGGAGAAGAGACGGACCCCATAGTTCCAGGAGCTGGTCGCGCGCGTATGTAATCCTGTGTGTGGCTGAAAGTGACTCCCGGCGTAACTCCTGGCGCAGATTCATAAAGTGTCCAAAAACACTACAGCTAACAATATAGCTGTAGTGAGAGTAGGCTTCCCAGATGCGCGACTGCATCGGGTTTCACCTACTCTAAAGAAAAAGCAAGAAAAATGACTATATACAAGTAAAAACAGGAAAAAAGGAAAAGTAGGGACGGAGCTACTACTGCAGGCAGCTGGCCTCACCAGCGCCAAAAAATCTGATTATATGCATGATTATTGTAAGATTTCCATCACAGACATTATGTTTGGGTCCATCAGACGCCGCCAGGTCGCTCTTCAGACTCTGCAGGAGCTCAGTGATGCCCTTACGCAGATCTGGGAGGACAAGCCACATAAGATATTGAGAAGCATTTTTGAGTTGCAGATATTAAATTTAGTAAAAATGGACTAGCCTGCCATCATTATTCCACTTTGATTTTCAGGGTGTCCTCTGTAGGCTGAATATGTTATTTCCATTAAAGGAGGTGGCAAAGATTTCCCTGTCCATATTTGTACAGATATCCAGCATATATTATTTTTCACATTGAGATCTGATGTGTTTTCAAAGTGTTCCTTGGAAATTAACATTAATGTTCTAAATTACTATTTTTTTAAAATCATTATTATCTTTTTTTTTTATTTTTTTTATTTTTTTTTAGATCAGACAACACGTGGGGAGAGCTAATGCCACTGAGCTGCTCAACCTCAGCTGGGTTAAAGACGCCAATGGAAAAGCATTTAATAAAACCACCCTGTAAAAATGTTTTGAGAATTTGAGATGAAATAATGAACCATATATTCACTGTTCCTCCTCTGTACCGTATATTCTTAATATTATTCATCCTTGTTGTGAACTAAGAATGTCATGAATAAATAAACAATATTATCCACCCAAACCTACACAACTATTCTCCTTTTCTTTTAAACCACAATAAAACCTGCAGCCAATTCAAGCTAATGCAATAGCTCTATCTACAGGTTTTAAGAAGTAATACAGGATTCTTATGTCACAAAATTACTTCTTTAGTTCAGTTTAAAGGTCCCATGGCATGAAATTTTCACTTTCTGAGGTTTTTGAATGTTAATGTGAGCTCCCCTACCCTGTTTAGGCCCCCTTCCCCCCATGGCTAAAAGTTGCGAAATGTGTAAACTGAACATTTGCGATCCTTTTCCGCGTTTGAAAAAAAGACAGCCCAAATGGGCGATTCTGAACAAGGGAAATTTCTGACGTCACACTCAGGGCAGTTCCACCCCCCGTCTGGGTGTCTCTGGAAATCATGCCCAGAGAGTTTGGACCGCGTACGAGCTACGCAATGCGAGATGCGTTTTTTTATTTGCCTGGAGACACGTGAGAGTGTTTCCAGGCTTGGATGTCCTTTATCCGAGCCTCCGAACCTCTGAAACAGCAGTGGTTTAATTTTATTTTCTGTGGAAATGTGTTTATTTTTCAATGGAAATCGTCTGATATCTTCCCCTGCGCTTAAACACGGAAGTGGAGCCAGTGCACAGCGCACCGCTAAAGAGGAAAGAGTGGAGAGTTTGGCCACACCCCCACCCACTGCACTGGCCTGTCTCTGTCCTCCTCATTTGCATTCAAGCAACTACGCCCAGAATAAAGTGTTTCAGAGAGATATTTTGACTCTGACTGTGATCATGGGGCTTTCTCATGCACTGAGTCTTGATTTTGAAGAAGGATTCATTTACAGTATTAGAGAACCATTAAGGTGCCATATAAAAGCATCAAGAAGTACCATGTCATGGGATCTTTAAAACAGTTTCATGAGCAAGCCTTTGTTGTGTTGTACTGGCATATCATAATGCAAATGGTACTGCTTGGATAAGCATGCTCCATCAGATACAATGTGGAAGCTTGTAATACTCCTTTGTCCTCAGCCCAATTAATGTTATATTAATTGATTAAATGTAAATGTATTTGTCACTTTGAAATGATTAATATTTTCTACTGACTTTAATAATCTAGTTACAATGAATGGGACTCTAGCCCTTTAACACTGACAAGTTGCAGCTGTCGTTAGTGCATTAGATTTCCTTCACTGTTCACAATATCACGGCACTTGATACGAACAAAATCTCCCTCAAAATAACCTACGACTGTTTTCAAATGACATGGCCTACAGGACCATTGTGTCATTGCTACTAACCAAATCACAATTACACAAGATTTATCAGTTTCATGAGGCAGCCTTTGTTTTGTATGTATTTGACTGCCATATCATGATACAAATGGAGGATATTGAATTCCCTGAAGTTATTTCCATAATGGATTGATTACAGACCTGGATAAACATGCTCCTTGGTTTAGCTCAGAGAGGCAACCCACTTTGCAATTGAGTTTGTTTCTCAAATTCTGCAAGCATGTTTTGGTGAAGTGCACTCACACTAGCAGTATCACCAGTAACAATGTGTAACTTGTAGCACCAACTCATAGAGGTTTTTTGCACTACTTTTTCCTTTTTTTGCACAATTTTATTTTCATCTTTTTTTCTATACTGTGTTGTAAATATCGTACTTAAATGTCTGCACTGAAGTGAGATGCTTTCAATCTCATTGTGAGTATGTATGATGTAAATTGTACATGTGAACAGTGAAAATAAAAAGCATTCTATTCTATTCTATTGTCCGGACGTGTTTAGTGTTCAAATCACGGCGTTCTTGTTGATCTTACCGTCTCCGTTCTTTTTATAAATAAACTTGCCGTTCAAAGCCCTGGCAGCGATTCGCTGGCATCTCCCCCTGAGTCGAGTCCATGTCAATTTCCTCCAGGCTTTATTTGTTTGATTAGCGACGCAGGTGAAAGTGACGCCACTGCCAAGTCGCCTACAGGTCCTTCAATGGGACAAATTTAAAATGCGCATTGGACTGTCACTCATAATTAATTGTGTTCATTTTCATAGCACGTTAATTTGCAGAGTAATTAATTAATCTAATTAACACATTAAACTGACAGCCCTAAGGGGTGTGTTTCATCAATGCGGCTAAGCGCAAAGCTTTATTCGATAAGCCGCACTAGTTTTAGTGAGAGTTCGGTTCCATGACTCTTGCTAACATGAGTCCCCGCTGAGTTACTGGGGTTACATAGTCACCTGGTCCCGGGCAGGCTAAAGACGAGGCTTAATCAGGTGGTGTCGCAGAGAATACGTACCTGAAGTAAACACAGTGTCGAAAAAACGGTTCCGCACACCTCCAGCATGACTATCTGTGTTGTCCAAAAACAAGGGCGACAATATCAGCAAAAAAACAAACAAAAAACTTACGTTCTTGGTCAGATTTGACAACTTTCCAGTAATTTAAAACATTATTTTGAACCGCTGTCTTTACGATATTGTCAGATAAAAGAATTCCAGCTCTGTTATGAAAAAAGCCTTTGGCCGAGTGGTTAAGTACTGCGTCTTTCACATGGGAGTCCCGGGTTCAATTCTTATTACTGACAGTATGCATGTGCAAGTCAATTATTTGTTATATTTTCACCAACTTACATTTGCCACACATTACACAAATGTGAATGAATTTAATCTACAATTATTCATATCATCATAGAACTTATATCAGCTGGGCCTAACATCACTCACTTGACGGCATTGACACTATATTTTATGTGACATCTCTATCAAAGAATACAGTTAAAGGTAAACCTTGACTTTTAAAACAAAATGTAGCCAAATAACAGGCACACTCCATGATGCAACATTTCAATGATTCAACAAATTTGCTTCAGAGATGCTGTGCAAGCCTTTTTAATGAAATCCTATTTATCAATTTCCATCAGTAGGCATAAAACAAAAGACATTAGGTATGTATGACATTCTGGTGTGAGGCCACTGCTGGAGGACTGCTGAGGGTCAGGCAAGGCACTGCTGGAGGACTGCCAATGTCCGGCTGTATGCTGATGATGCTGTAATTTTTACACATGCCAGAACCGTACAGGAAGTTTCAGAAAAGTTATCATCAGCCATGACTCCTGTCCAAAAGTGGGTCAAGAACTCATGCCTACAACTCAATACAAAGAAAACAGTCTGCATGATGTTCAGTAAAAAACCAACGGAGCTGCAGCGGTCCAGTGTCTTTCTGGACGGGGTGGAACTCAGCCTCGTCAAAGAGTTTAAATACCTGGGACTGACGTTGGACCCGACATTGACATTTAAGAAACACATTAAGCGCCTCACAAAAACCGTTAAGTTTAACTTAGTGAATTTTAAACAAGTAAGACCCTTTATGACTCTATATGCGGCACGAATGTTTTTACACTCCATGATTCTGTCTCATATAGAGTACTGCATTACCACATGGTCACTTGCTGCTGGCACAACACTCAAACCAGTTGAATCACTTTTTTAAAAAGCTGTGAAAATACTAGACAAGAAACCATACTCAGCCCAACTCTGCACAATTTTAGACAAGTAAAACTTACTCAATTTTAATAATTTTGTTCATTTTAAATACGGTTGTTTTATATATAAAGTTTTACATGGACTTGCTCCTCCTCCGCTGCAGGATTTTATTAAAACAAAGACTGTCAGTGGGATGGGAACTAGGGCCACGGCCCAGGGGAACTGTGAGGTCCCACACAGACGCACTACATTTAGACAAACTGTGCTCTCAGTCAGAAGCACTAAGTTCTGGAACACACTCCCATCATCAATAAGAGAGACTCCAACACTGGGCACTTTTAAATCATACTTGAAACAGTGGCTAAAGGAAAACAAGACTTGTGGACATTTTTAATGTTTTAATGTTTTAATGCTTAATGTTTAATGTTTTAATACTTCATGTTTTAATGTTTTAACGTTTTAATGTAGCTGTTATTGTCAGTTGTCATTGTTTTTATTGCTTTTGCTGTGGTGTCACCTGTCTAGGGACTACAGATGGAAATTAACATTCTTGCTATAATCTGGCATATTTACACTGCAATGCTGCAGATGTTCATTAAAATGCACTGTCCCTATTAAATAAAGAATAAATACAAATAAATACAAATATGCTGAGGAGGGTCCAGCAAGTGTACGCCATCTTCAGTAACTAGAACACAAGCATACTATTAAAAAAAATACAAATCCTTGGATCACAGCTGAGGCAAGCATTAGCCTAGAGAATATCTTGAATATACTCTTCACGAGAACTTGCAGGAAGGATCTTTGATGGGGTCCCTCCTTCAATTACCTCCACCAGTGGGTGACCCCGGTTTAGGGCTAGTGCCAGCTCCTCTGCAGGTGAAAGATTTTGAGGGGGGCTCCCACCTCCTGTGGCTTGGTAGCTACTGTTCATTTTAGATTAAATTAAGTTGAAATTACCATTTCAACAGTATTACTAATTTCACTGAATAATAATATTAATATTAGCCTACTTACCACTCTGCAAAATGTTATTATGCTTTGTCTTTACCTGCAAAACAGTCCTCTTCACATTATTCCTGCTCAAAGACAAGATAACACAATTTAACGTATTAGTTGGAGCAAATACTTTTACACAGTAAAAATAAATTACAACTGACAAGACTTCTCTACAAATATGAATATAAACATTTTATGACATCAACTGCTCTCCTTGAGTATTGATCTCAAGTTTCCCACGTGACAAACCGTAGCGAGCCCTCCCCCCACGGACTTGTCTTGATACAGATGGTGAAAACATACTTAAAAAACTCAACATTCAGCACTGTTATAGAACTTAGCTTGCACATTTAACCGGTCGGCGATCTTCTGCCACGCCATGTCTCTCACCTTGGTTATTGTAAGTGCATTGTAGAGTTCCAAAAGCAACTTTTGTTCTGATGCGCTGAAATAATCGACAGAATCTTCGACAGAATCGCGTTTGACAGTAGCTTGTTCTGGGCTTCTTACATCCCCCATGCATGCGCCTAGTCCAAGACTGGATAGGTCTGGCTGAATTTAGCACCGCTGAGGCACAGCTAAACTGTGTTAGTGGAACGACTTCAGGCTTTAGTCTAAGTTGACGCTACTTCAGGCGAGGATTAACCACTTAAGCACCACTATGTTTAGCGACGTTGATGAAATACCCCCCTAATGTAGACCATTTATGGCGTGGTTCTGGGGGTCGTGTCCATGCATTTTAGCAAAAAACAAAAAAAAAGATACTGATGTCATCAACATTCCCTGGGGGTGTGATGCTAATGTAGGGACTGTTCTGTCTGGAGCTCTGTTGCTCAAATTAGGCCTTAATCTGAGCTTTGTTTTAACACAATCTGACCAGGAAGTCCCTCTCAAATAACATTAACACAAGCTAGCTAGCTTTAGCCAACCGTGTTTCAGTTAGTTTCAGTTAGTCTCACTTTTCTGTTGAATATCAAACACCTCAACAGGACAATCAACGTATTGATCACAGGCTCCTGAAAAGGTGTTGCTTAAATCCATTTAGTATTTTTTCTTGAGTTTCTTAAAATGTGTTGGTAGTTATTACCAATGTGTGCATTGTGTTACTATGGTAACTGGTGAACATTCTGCCATAGGTATACAGGCAGAACACCCCCAGTGTGATGTCACGGCAAAGTAGATGTGCGCGATGGCCCCACCTTACATCACTGACCTCCTTCACATCTCCATTCCTTCTCGCTCCCTCCGCTCCTCCTCCTCTCTCCAGCTCTCTGTCCCCTCTGCTCGTCTCATCACCATGGGGGGTAGAGCCTTCAGCCGCTCTGCTCCTCTGCTCTGGAACTCTCTCCCTCCTGACCTCCGCAATATTGACTCTCTTCCTATTTTCAAATCCAGACTCAAAACACACCTGTTCAGACAATCCTACACCACATAACTTAACACTTTCACCATCTTCCAGTTTTGTATCTCTGTTTTTATCTTTGTATTTTAAGTATTTTTATGTTTTAACTTTATTTTGTACAGTGTCCTTGGGTGTCTTGAAAGGCGCTTTTAAATAAAATGTATTATTATTATTATTATTATTAAGCCGCAGGGTCTGAAGTGTGAGAAAAAAGTAGCGGCTTATAGTCCGAAAAGTACGGTAACTCCTTCAAGGAGTTGGGTTCCAGAGCCCAAGCTGTGAGTGGTGAGGCCGACTATATGTAGTTTATAGCGCTCAACCTCCCACACGAGCTCGGGCTCCTTCCCCCTCAGCGAGGTAACATTCCATGTCCCCAGAGTTAGTTTCCAAGTCCGGGTATCCGATTGCCGAGGATCCTGGCTTCGACTGCCACCCAGATCTCTTCGCACCAGCCCCCTATGGATCCTCCTGCGGGTGGTGGGTCCACGGGAGGACGTCCCCACGTCGCTCTTTCCCCATGGGGAAAGGCCCGGCCACCAGGCGCTAGTTTGTGCGCACCCACCCCAGGCCTGGATCCAGGGTGGGGCCCCGGTATCGTCAATCTGTGTGACGTATCTGGCCTTGTTTGAGAATTCGTCATAAGGGCTTCTGAACCACTCTTAGTCTGACCCATCCCCCAGGACCTGTTTGCCTTGGGTGACCCTACCAGGGGCATGAAGCCCTCGACAACATAGCTCCCAGGATCATTCGGGCACACAAACCCTTCCACCACGTTAAGGTGGCAGCTGAAAGAGTTGCCACCTTAAACACCTGAAACAAACATCTTTATTAAAATATTTTATTCCAATGTATTATAAAAAATAACAATAAGTAATGAAAAATATTACTTTGATTAGACTGTTGTACTGATATTTAATCATTCATTCCTTGATACTCGAGGACACTTAAAAGATTAAAAGACTTATAATGACATGTTTTTATTAATTGTGTGGTTTTGTGGTATAGTAATATTATGGATTATGGATAGTAGCAGTTTAACAGGATTTGATGTTCCTACGTCAGTGTCCATGTGCTCATCCAAACTGGCATTTTGGATGAATCGAGGATGAGCGGATAGAAGGAAGAAGAAGAAGAAGAAGAAGAAGAAGAAGAAGAAGAAGAAGAAGAAGAAGAAGAAGAAGAACTTTATTGATCTCACACAGGAGAAATTGTCCTCTGCATTTCACCCATCCTGTTATTAGGAGCAGTGGGCAGCACATGACTGCGTCCGGGGACCATCTCCATGATCTTATTGCTTATACTAAATCCTATTGTGTTAAAATATGATTCTACTAGTGCCACATCCATGACTCACCCTAGCCTCCCAGTTATACAATGAATGGGGTAACCATGGTTTGTCATTAGGACCAATATACATGTTTAATTTGTTTAAAGTAGCTCCTTTATTTGACCAAGCTTGTTTCTCTAAGTGTGAAGCTTGTTGCATGGACTGTAAAATTTCCCCATCTATTTCTGTATGTATTTCCTGTATCAGTGTGTCTGTAATCTGAGCCTCTAGTTTAGCTTCTCTGCCTGCTACTAATTCTGCAGCTTGTGCTGATAAATTTGATGGTAGCATTGTAGATTTGAGTAAACTATTAACTGTTGTTATTGCATAACCTACACAGTTTTTCCCCTCTAAATTTTTTCTCACTGAACCATCTACAAAAATAGTCTCTCCATTTGTCAGAGGTGTATCTTGTAAGTCTGGTCTTGGTTTGTAGACTAGTTCTGTTTCTGCTCGACAGTCATGTGGTTTACCATCTCCACTTGTTGGCATTAAAGTAGATGGATTTAAAGTTGTACATCTGTCTATTTTAAATTGTGGTTGAGATAACAGTATAGTGATGCAGAAAAGATGACGAGCTGGTGACAAAAATGTCATTTTAGTCTGCAATAACAGGGCAGCCACAGCATGAGGTACTAGTAAATGTAAAGGACAATCTCCGCTGATGATTGCACTGCTAATGCAGCTGCTATCACTGCTTGTACACACGGTGGAGCGGCTGCAGCCACCGGTCTAATTTTCTTGAATAAAATGCTATAGATCGCATTTTTCCCTCCATATTTCTGTTAGAACTGATGTCATGTGTCCTTTGTGACAATCTATTGTCTGTGTAAAAGGTTTCGTATAATCTGGTAATGCTAAAACTGTGGAACTTGTTAATTTTTGTTTAATATTTCTAAATGCTTTGTCAACGTCATTTGTCCAAATGACTTTATCTGTCATTGCCATTGGTTTCTCAAAGTTTGCATCTAACAATGGTCTTGTCAATAATGAATATTCTGGAATCCAACACCTACAGTAATTACAAAGTCCTAAAATAACATCATTTGTTTCTAATAAAAATCAACAAAGGGAACAAATGAGAAAACAGACACAGAAGTAAAATACTCGTGACGAGAGAGAATGAGGTGTAGCAAGTTAAGCAGAGCCGCCTCTACTTCCTCCCCAAGCCACATTCAATTCTCAAAGAACACTTTCTCGTTCCTTCCTTTTATTTAGAATCACATTGGCACGGAAAATTCACAGTTAAAGCACTAACTTTCAACACAGTTAATCTTTACCATACATACATCAGTAATCAGCAGTTGCTTTGATTGTTTGTCTAAGCAGTTAAAGGGATATGCCACCCCCAGGTCAAATTTGGGCATCTCCCCACAGTCCAGAGACTAAAATAAGTGATGGAAAGCGTTTTCCTGGTCACCCAGCCATTGTCCGAGTCTGTCAGCACTGATCGCCGCGCGCAGCTGCAGCTACTCCGTGTTAGACTGGAGTCTAATGTCGCCAGAGAAAGATTTCGGCCACCCAAAATGACCAAGTCAAGCTCTCCGTGTTGATTTGCACATTTATTTGCACTCGATATGAATGCGCACTACACAGAAAGTAATTGGGAAAAGCATCGAGCAAATTAATTCCTTTTGTCCGAAATCTTTCTCTGGCGACGTTAGACTCCAGTCTAATGCGGAGTAGCTGCAGCTACGCGCGGCGGTCAGTGCTGACAGACTCGGACAATGGCTGGGTGACCAGGAAAACGCTTTCCATCACTTATTTTAGTCTCTGGACTGTGGGGAGATGCCCAAGTTTGACCTGGGGGTGGCATATCCCTTTAAGGACACTCTTTGTCCTGAACCAACACAAAGAAAACACTTTGATAATTTGTTAAAGGCACTATATACAATTTTCTTTAAGGGAGAATTCATGTTTTTTACAATCTGAGCCTTATTTCTGTAATAAAACAAGTCGTTTTACTCACCCATAGATAGCACTTTGGTGTCATTTGGAGCATTTCCAGAGATGTTTTAGATTTGCGATCTCCGTAACGTGAGTTCTCGGGGCATATGTTTGTGGTCTCCAAATAACACAACCTTTAGCACTTTTCAAATCATAGAAGCTTGATGTCTTAGTCTACGCTTTCGTTTGAGTCAAAAGTGGCCTGTAATCCGAGATTTAGCCATAGTTTCGAGTAGATGAAGAGGCCAGTGCGCATGTGCGGAGTCACAGCTTATTTCGCTCTCAGCTTCCGGGACCCGAACATGAAACGCAAAGCTGTAAATTATGGATAAATCTCGGATTACAGGTCACTTTTGACTCAGACTCAGTGTAGACTCAGACATTGAGCTTCTATAATTTGAAAAGTGCTAAAGTTTGTGTTATTTGGAGACCGCTCGGGACATATATTATATGCTCGGGGCATATATTACATGCCCCGAGAACTCGCGTTACGGATATTGCTAATCTAAAACATCTCCGGAAGTGCTCCATATGACACCAAAGTGCTATGGGTGAGTAAAACAACTTGTTTTATTACCGAAATAAGGCTCAGATTGTAAAAAACGTTAATTCTCCTTTAATCTTTACCATACATACATACATCACTAATCAGCAAATGCTTTGATTGTTTGTCTAAGCAGTTAATCAGTCTTTGTCCTTGTCCCATCCTATGGTTTCACAATAGGAGATGAACCAACACAAGGAAAACACTTTGATAATTCGTTAAAGGCACTATATACAATTTTCTTTAACACTAGTCCAGTGCGACCTCTCAACCCAAGGACAGCAGGTCAAAGGTCAAAGGACACGGTGCGATGAAGAAAGTGTCATTTATAAGATCAGGAGATATGAGCACATTCGACGGGGATCCTTACTGCAGGAGCCACTGGACGCCCAAGCTTACTACAGACACAGAAAACGAAAAAGTTAGTTTAAAAATGAAAAAAAAAGAAAAGAAAAATGGATGGTTACCGTATGTTATACCAGACAAAGAATACCTGGAAATTAATACAGACAAGACATGTTGTTTAAAAAAGTTAAATTACACCTGTGAAAGAAGAGAAAGATTTTGAGGCAGATTTAAGACAGAAAAAAGAGCAAAGGTGAGATAGAAGATGACCCTTTGAGCATGCAAGTGTTTTTTCTAAGTGTAGTGAGACGCGTACCTTAACCAGCGGGCCAATCACGTAGCGCCCCAAGCCTTGATGAGGGAGACTGGTTTCACCTGTTGCACTCTCTCCTCACCTCTGGCATCCAACACGGTGTAGCAGCCACTGGGACAAGAAGGCTCCGTGTTTTATATTAACTTAAACCCGCTCAATTCCCGGTCTACGGTCGTGACTTGAAGCTGCGGCACGTTGCTCCGTCCTGCCTTATTGGTGAGTGGAGACGTATTCGTTCATAAAACTGGTTACGCTGGGTCTAAACCGCTACTTCTGTAGGCAGTGTCTGTGTGCGGGCTGTCCCTGGCGGGTGCGTGTACAAGCTGTATTGGGTGAGTAATAAACCGGGATTTCATTCCTAGAATGTACTCGTTCTGAGTTCCCTTATCATGCGTTGCTCCGGCAGGCTTAGGCAGAGCAGGTGTGTCCTGCGTTCCACCCCCCTCTCGTTCCGAGCGGAGCGTCTCCTCGGTGAGTGCACGGGGCCGTGCCCATTTATTAAATCTCCCTGTTGGGTCTTAAATTTACCTTTTTTCAGGCTTTTGAGTTCCCCGCGGGCCTCCCCTGTGGGATTGGGTCATCCCCTCTGGAGCTAGCTTTCCCCCGGCGGAGTTTGTCGCTCCTCTGGGCCTGGACGCCTCCTACCTTCGTGGTGTCGGCCCCTAATGGACAGTACCATTGCCGTATTCACCGGTCGAGTTATAACTTTTTTTGGTTAATATTTTATTGTGTGTGTGTGTGTGAGTGAAAGGAATTGTAAACATTGTTTAAAACATTTTAATATGGAATAATAAATTTTTGTATCATTTTGTAAACTGGTGTCTTGCCTACTGCTTATGAATTACCCCCCCACTCGGTCACTACATACTTGGCGTTGCTGGCAGGGTCCGGGCTTGAATTTTATGGAGGCAAGACACCATTTTAATATACTTTTTTTGTGTGTAAAATCTTGTTTTAGCATTGACAGTGTTTTTCCTTTTTCTGTAGCAGTGTTATACATGTGAGGCAGGAGACCAGTAGTAGCAGCACACTGTTTCATGTCATTTTGATTGTGTTTTTGCATGTTATGTTTTGGTTTGCTGTGTCTATTTAGTATTTAGCTGTGTTCTTTATTGCATGTTTTGTTTTTAGACATGTACATAATGCTACTCTGTTTCTTCTAGCTCTGCCAATATTGAAAGCACCTTGCTCCAGATAAAAGTGACACTGCATTTTTAGTAAGTTGCAGGGCGTTTTTGTAAAGTGAATATGGAGGGTCAGCTATTGGAGTTACAGGAAATGGTCATCCAGCTGAGGGCTGAGAATGAACGGCTGCGCCAAGAGCGCCTATCTGTCTCTGATGCGAGTGCAGGGACGTCCTCTGCACCCACTGCACATGGTGTTCCCTCACAGGTTACCGGGGGTGTTGACCGACTGGTTTTCATCCCACGGGATCGTAAATGCCCCATGTTTAGGGGTAAGAAAGGCATTAGTTTGGGCGAGTGGTTAGAGGAAGCAGAAGCATGCATGCGGGCCAGACATTTATCTTTAACTGACCAAGCATTTTTTCTTTTTGACCATTTGGAAGGGGAGGCTCGCGAGGAAATTAAATTTAGATCTGTAGAAGAGCGACATGACCCAACTAGGATCATTGCGATCTTACAGGAGCTTTATGGATGTGCAGAGTCCTATGTTGCCCTGCAGGAGGCGTTTTTTCTCGGCGACAGCAGGAGGGGGAGACTTTGCTTGAATACTCCCTTGCTTTGAAGTCTTTGATGGAAAGGGTGAAACGGCGCGCTCCAGATAATGTTCCAAATTCTGAAATATTGTTGCGTGATCAATTTGTGGAGCAGGTTTTAGACTGCGCGCTTCGTCGAGAATTAAAACAGTTTGTCCGTCGCACGCCTACAGCTACGTTGTTGAATGTCAGAGGTGAAGCAATGAGATGGGAGCGTGAGGGGTTGCCATCGGGTGTGCGTGGCCGGAGTAATTCTGTCCCTTCAGCCTTGGGTTTTCAATGCATGGTGCAGGGTGGCCGCCAGCGGTTGGATCCGCCGGCCTCTGAGGTTAGTGAGATGAAGGAGCTGCTACGACGTCAGCAGGAACAATTGGACAAACTGACGCAGAGCATCACAAGGCTACAGACTACTCACTCGCGCCACCGTCCCCAGAATTTACGCAGCCGCTCCCCTCGTCCAGGTCCAATAATTTGTAACCGTTGCCAACAGCCTGGACACATCGCTCGGCATTGTGATGGACCACGTGTTTCACATCCTCCGTTAGTGCATAATGATGTTCATCCACCACAGTCGTCGGAAAACTAATGCCCACCATGCTGCCGAGCCACAGCTCAGGTGGGGCATCCACTGGCTCCGAAGACGCAAGGATTATGTTGGAAGACGTTCCGAAGTTGATTTCCATGTGTCCCCACCTTGACGTAGGTATGGGTGGCGCCCCTGTACCTTGTCTTGTAGACACTGGATCTATGGTTTCTACAATTACAGAAAGTTTCTTTCGCACACATTTTGAACCCTGGGGTGATGAACGCCTTAAAGCCTGTCATTGGTTAGAGCTTAAAGCTGCCAATGGGTTAACTATCCCTTATATTGGGTATCTTGAACTTGACGTTGTTCTTTGTGGGAAGTTGATGCCTCAATGCGGTGTTTTGGTGGTGAAGGATCCACCGGGGCGGATTGCATCTCAAGTCCCCGGTGTCCTAGGAATGAACATCATTAGTAAATGTTACCGGGAGCTGTTTGGTCAGTATGGACCTACCTTGTTTGGAGAAACGTTGGTGTCGTTTCCAGTGCCCTTAGCTGACGCTTTGCAGAAATGTCATGTAGCTAGCATCAGGCCAGTTTTAAACAACTTGGGGAAAGCAAGGGTTCGAGGAAAGAAGGCTTGTCGTATACCTGGAGGAGCAATGAAGATTGTAACGGCGACATGCTCAGAATATTTTTCTGAGGGGACCGTGCTATTTGAGCCACCGGAATCTGGCTTACCGGCGGGTCTTCTGGCGTCTCCCGCCTTGGTCCGCGTTATTCGGGGAACTGTTTATATCCCCGTGGTGAACGTTGGGGTTACTGAGGTGCTTCTCTATTCTCGTACTGTTATTGGCACTCTGGATGATGTCAGAGTTGTCAGCCTGCCCACCGGTGTTGAAGTTTCATCTATTTCTGCCCAAGTGGCGGGACACACTGGTTCCTCAGTCCTCGGTCAGATTGAGTCGATTGACTTTTCACATTTGTCTTCTGATGACCGCAATGCGGCTTTTTCTCTGCTTCAGAAGCATGCGTCTGTCTTCTCCGCTAATGAACAAGACCTCGGCTGTACGAATCTCATCTCTCATGACATCCCGTTGCTCGATGACATTCCCATTCGGCAAAGGCATCGCCGTATTCCACCTTCTGAATATGAGGTTGTGAAAGAGCACATCAACCAGCTGTTGGAAACCAAGGTCATAAGGGAGAGTTCGAGCCCCTATGCTTCACCAATAGTGCTTGTCCGCAAAAAGGACGGGAGCTTACGGCTTTGTGTAGATTACAGACAACTAAATTCCAAGACGAGGAAGGACGCATTTCCACTCCCACGGATAGAAGAAACATTGGATTCTTTGTCGGGTGCTTGTTGGTTCTCCACAATGGACCTTGCAAGTGGGTACAATCAAGTGCCAGTCACTGAAGGAGATAAGCCTAAAACTGCCTTTTGTACCCCCTTCGGTTTGTTCGAATGGAACCGAATGCCGTTTGGTCTTTGTAACGCTCCCAGCACTTTTCAGAGGCTGATGCAGCGGATTTTTGGAAGTCAGCAGGGCCAATCGTTACTTTTATATCTGGACGATATCGTGGTCTTCTCTTCTGACACCCGCCAGCACCTGGAAAGGTTGGATGGAGTGTTAAGCAGGCTGCATTTGGAAGGTCTTAAAGTCAAGCTTTCAAAGTGCAATTTCTTCAAGCAGGAAGTCAATTACTTGGGTCATGTAATCTCTGATCGTGGTGTGTCTTGTGACCCTGAAAAGGTCAGAGCAGTGGCTGAATGGCCGGTTCCCACCACGGTTTCCGAACTTCGATCCTTCATCGGATTTGCAAGTTACTATCGACGTTTCGTGGAAGGGTTTGCGAGGCTAGCTGCGCCCTTACATCGGAAGGTGGCTGAACTATCAGGCAAGTCCAAGAGAACTAAAAATCGTGATATTGAGGACTGGGACCAGGAATGCCAGGAACACTTCGAGATCTTGAAGATGAAGCTTATAAGGGCACCTGTACTGGCATATGCAGACTTCACTTTGCCATTCATCCTTGAGGTGGATGCAAGCTTTTGTGGCCTGGGAGCAGTGCTCTCTCAGGAGCAAGAGGGAAAAGTGCGTCCCATTGCCTATGCAAGTAGAGGGTTGCGAAGAACTGAACGAAACATGTCAAATTATAGTTCGATGAAGCTTGAACTTCTTGCTTTGAAGTGGGCAATCAGTGAAAAATTTCGAGAGTATCTTCTTGGCCACAAGTGTGTGGTATATACAGACAACAACCCGTTGAGCCACTTGTTGACTGCCAAATTGGGAGCTGTCGAACAGCGCTGGGCTGCGCAACTCGCATCTTTTGACTTCGAACTGCGCTATCGGTCTGGGAAAAGTAATGTTAATGCAGACGCCCTGTCACGCCAGAAAGACCTTAACCCAGAGGACATGGCTGCTTTGGGCCCCGGGTCAATGGTGCCAGTTTCTTTACAGCAGGCGGCACCTTTGCAGATGGTCGAGGTGACTCAGACTGTGGTGTTTGCTTTGCCTAGTCATTCCCCAAGCGACGTTAAGGCCCTTCAGGACGCAGATCCTGTTATTCAGGAGGTAGCAACTTTTTGGAGACAACGCCGACTGCCAACTGCAGAGGAGAAGAAGAACTGCTCGGCTGCTGCTTTGGTTTTATTCCGGCAGTGGGACCGCTTAGTTGAAAGAAATGAATTGTTGTATCGTAAGATCTACCGCCCTGAGGGTGGCGAGGCCGTGTTTCAGTTGCTCCTACCCTTGGCTATGATTGAGGAGGTGTTAACTCACTTGCATCAAGATCATGGACATCAAGGGGTCGCGAGAACACTTGCACTCCTGCGCTCACGATGTTATTGGCCAGGGATGTCAAAGGTTGTCAGTGATTGGTGTAGGCAGTGCGAACGTTGCCAGATCGCGAAGGATGCTCGTCCAGCTGCTCGCGCTTCCATGGGCCATTTGTTGGCCTCCCGACCTAATGAGATGCTTGCACTTGATTTCACTTTGTTGGAGCCCTCGCAACAAGGGTTTGAGGACGTGCTTGTCATTACTGATGTTTTCAGTAAGTATACACTGGCCTTGCCGACAAGGGACCAGCGCGCTTCGACAGTGGCAGAGATTCTGGTCTCTGACTGGTTTTCTAAGTTTGGTGTCCCCTCCCGAATTCATTCAGATCAGGGACGCTGTTTTGAGAGCCTGTTGTTGCGACAATTGTGTCATCTTTATGGGATCTCCAAATCTAGAACAACGCCGTACCATCCATCCGGCAATGGGCAGTGCGAGCGATTTAATCGCACCCTGCATGACTTACTTCGCTCGTTGCCTGTGTCTAGGAAACGTGACTGGAGTTCCTGTTTGCCACAAATCTTGTATGCCTACAACACCACCCCCCACCAGTCTACTGGCGAATCTCCCTTCTATTTGATGTTTGGTCGAGAACCAAAGCTGCCAGTTGACTTTTTGTTGGGCCAGGCTGAGGACCCTCTTGATGGCGACCCCCATGAATGGATTATGGAGCACCAAACCCGCCTAAAATTGGCGTTTGAGGGGGCGAAGGAACGGTTGAGACATGCTGCTGAACGCCGGAAGGTTCTGCATGACCAACAGGTGCATGATAAGCCCCTGGAGGAAGGAGAAACTGTTTTGGTGCGCAACACTGGTTTGCGAGGTCGCTGCAAAACCCATGACCGGTGGTCATCAGTCTTGCACATTGTTTTGCAAGCGCCAAGGGACGGCGGGGCTGTATACACCATCGCTCCACTGAATGACCAGGCGAAGGTGAAGCGGGTCCATCGCTCTTTAGTAAAGGCGTGGATTGGTGTGACCCCTTTGGAGGCTAACCCGAGTGGTGTTCCCCCTGTAGTTGGGAACAATCGTTCGCTTAGCGGATCATCTGGTGAGGACTTGTGGTACATTGAACCTGGACAACCAGTTGCATTAGAGCCAGAGCTTGGCATGTTCAGTGGGTCCAGTAGGTTGAATCCTACCCAGTTACAGCCTCAGTTGGAAAGGTCTGACGCTGCTGCCACTGGCCTTCTGACAGCTTCAGAGCCACCTTCATCTCCTGCGCTAGCCGATGGCCCACGGAGGTCGGCGCGTTCCACCGCTGGTTGCCACCCTAATCCTCACAATTTGCCTCGTTCTGTATTGGACAACCAAATTTGGGAGTCGGCCATTTGGTCTAAGACAGTCGATCGTCGGGTCGACGATCCAACTGGGGGGGGCAGAATGTAGTGAGACGCGTACCTTAACCAGCGGGCCAATCACGTAGCGCCCCAAGCCTTGATGAGGGAGACTGGTTTCACCTGTTGCACTCTCTCCTCACCTCTGGCATCCAACACGGTGTAGCAGCCACTGGGACAAGAAGGCTCCGTGTTTTATATTAACTTAAACCCGCTCAATTCCCGGTCTACGGTCGTGACTTGAAGCTGCGGCACGTTGCTCCGTCCTGCCTTATTGGTGAGTGGAGACGTATTCGTTCATAAAACTGGTTACGCTGGGTCTAAACCGCTACTTCTGTAGGCAGTGTCTGTGTGCGGGCTGTCCCTGGCGGGTGCGTGTACAAGCTGTATTGGGTGAGTAATAAACCGGGATTTCATTCCTAGAATGTACTCGTTCTGAGTTCCCTTATCATGCGTTGCTCCGGCAGGCTTAGGCAGAGCAGGTGTGTCCTGCGTTCCCCCCCCTCTCGTTCCGAGCGGAGCGTCTCCTCGGTGAGTGCACGGGGCCGTGCCCATTTATTAAATCTCCCTGTTGGGTCTTAAATTTACCTTTTTTCAGGCTTTTGAGTTCCCCGCGGGCCTCCCCTGTGGGATTGGGTCATCCCCTCTGGAGCTAGCTTTCCCCCGGCGGAGTTTGTCGCTCCTCTGGGCCTGGACGCCTCCTACCTTCGTGGTGTCGGCCCCTAATGGACAGTACCATTGCCGTATTCACCGGTCGAGTTATAACTTTTTTTGGTTAATATTTTATTGTGTGTGTGTGTGTGAGTGAAAGGAATTGTAAACATTGTTTAAAACATTTTAATATGGAATAATAAATTTTTGTATCATTTTGTAAACTGGTGTCTTGCCTACTGCTTATGAATTACCCCCCCACTCGGTCACTACATAAGAAAGATTTTATATCCAAATTCTATTCCATTACTAAATTTAAACAGTTATAAATAATATATCGGTAGCATTACAAGAGGACTAAACCAACCTTGATTTGGGCTTTGATTGAATGGGGTGTCACCATCCTCTTACCTTGTCAATCACATCACAAATACAGATTTTAAAGCCCTGATAGCTACTAAGAGGACCCTAAAAACTGCAAGGTCAGTCAGTAGTAGCTTATGTAAGAACATTTTACTATTGCACTTTATGGGACAAACTTTCCAAATACTGAAATTCCAACTTTTTTCATGATTGAACTCTGGATGATATGCACTTACATTATTTTCCTCAAGCTTTGTTACTGAAATCATACTTAAATCTGATCCTTATTTTAACAGAATCTGACCATAAAGAGTCAATTTAGCTGGAACTACAACAGATGAGCTGATTTGTGAAGTTAAACAAGTCCCTCTCAGAGAACATTAGTCACAAGCTAGCAAGTGTCTTAAATCTTAAACTTTTTGGCAATGTTTGCTAATGTGTGCATTATATCATCATGGTAACTGCTTAACATTCTGCCATAGACATGCATGACAAACACCCTCATTGTAATATCAATGCAAAATATAAATTCTATGCATTAGAACATAATTTGTATGCTTTCTAAATACTTAAATCCAAAGTTTAAACAAGATAAATTCTTTACTTAAAAAAAAAAATACTATCCATGGGTTTTGGAATGATGAAAAATTAGGATCGTTGGTTGGCATGGCGATTAACAATTTAAAACCATCCATCCATCCATTTTCTTCCGCTTTTCCGTATTTAGGTTCGCGGGGGCAATCGTCCAGACAGATCTGCCACCCAGATCACAGTTTAACATATTCAATCTTAGAAAAAAGTTCAAATTGTTGCATCTAACAGGAAGTCTGCTCAAATAACTTTCAGTTC
This sequence comes from Paratrypauchen microcephalus, assembly GCA_036785185.1. Taxonomy (NCBI): domain Eukaryota; kingdom Metazoa; phylum Chordata; class Actinopteri; order Gobiiformes; family Gobiidae; genus Paratrypauchen; species Paratrypauchen microcephalus. The sequence continues at coordinate 3,320,678 of JAVJIX010000103.1, read as the reverse complement.
ATATTTTGCCATACAAAGCTGTTGCGCCGATGGTGAAGAGGTAATTTGTTGGCTAACGGGGAAACAAAAGACACTATGCCTTGGCCCACAATAAATTTCATCAACACGCAAACTCCGAAACAGCTTATTCTAAAGTAATCAGCATTTATGATTCCCAAGCCAGTGACGGTTATACCTGTATCCGTAGCCTGCAGTATTCCACCTTTATCAGGTCTTCTACTATTGTGTACTTACTTTTTTCCCTTTAGATTTCAGGTGCAAACTACATATTAAAGACTCAGTATTAAGACTATAGCTGATCTTAACATTAACCTTTCATGTTTTTCTAATTCATTACTTGGTTTGGTGGGGTCTGGGGTATTTTTTCCATCATAGATAAAAATACATTGGTTATGTGGCAGTTTTGTGGGGTAAAAAAGTTGAAGTAGTGCTGCGTTCGAAAGAGGAAGAACTAATCCTATGTCATCAACACGGAAATTTCCATCCAAAATTCAGGGACAATTTACACACAAGGAACACACTTTTGGCATCTTAAACCTTCTTCTAACAAAATAATGTGGTCCATTTCATTAGTCCAATCCTAACTTGTGTCATTTAGACATGTTAACCCTTGTTGCTGGGTTTCAGTTATGGAATTAGCTGCTGCTTATGTCTGACTAGGAAAGATTTTTAGTAAAAACTTAAGAGCTTGAGCTTTTGCAGGCTTTGTCATTCACTGCGTTGAATCCAAATATTGTGACGTAAAATGCATAGCTGCAGACCCGCTACTCCTTTGATTCAGTATATTAGGTGAACAGTTGGCCTATTTTCTTCTTACTGATAGTGTCATTGTTTCTGCTTCTTTTGGCGCTTCTGTGTAGATATTCTCAGAGCTGAAATCCAACAATGGCTCATCAAAATGTGTATGATTTAGCAGAAATGTTTATATGTACGGCCAACACACTACAAAACTATTGAGTGAAACTCAACCCATCACACAGGAAGAGGTCCTTCACCAAACACACGGAAGCACACAATACTATGGTCATATCTCATTCTCTTTCCTCGCTTCCTTCTCCTTGATTCCGCTCCTTGATCCTCCTCGATCCCACAAGTGTGGGCGGGACTTCCTCATCTGTTTCCTCCAGAAACGAGAGGAATTAAGGAGAAGGAAGCGAGGAAAAATAATTGATTGTCTGATTTTCAATTAGGGATGTCCCGATCCAATCACGTGATCAGAAATCGGCCCCGATCATGTGGTTTCGGACTCGATCGGAATCGGATGTTACCTCCCGATCAGTATCGGATATATATGTATATATATTCTTATTATTTTTTAACTCTTTCTCTACCGGAGACGTCGTTTGACGTCAGAGCGATTCCAGACGTAGTCTACCGAGACCGATTGAAGTCAAAGCCGTTTTTCAGCGGGGGTTGCTAGGATACGTCGGGGAGCAACTTGTAATTCATAGTTCAAGGTGTAATTCACACATCCAACCCGTAGGTGGTGATCGTGTGTGTTAGTTTGGCGATCGGGGGCGGAGAGCGCAGAAGAAGCGCTCACCGTGTGTAGTGAGTAGTGGCAGCTATCAATCGATCGGTTTTTACGGAGTGATCCGAGTGGTCGGAGTGGTCTTGGGACCCAAGGTCCCGGACCACAGGACAGCGGAGACACGCCGGATCAGGCAAGGACGGCAAGAAAGAGATCTCGTCTGTCCGAGGCAGGGGCCATGTCTATTCGGGTCTCAGACCCGGAGGACAGCGAATTTGAGTTCAGTGAGCCAGACCCTGACTCGTCTGATGTCGGGATCCTCTGGGAGAAGCAGATCCCCCTCTCCAGAGGAAGAGATGGGTAAGAACTAAGTTTACGTGCTGTGTGGTGAATCAGTGAATGAACTTACTTTATCCCCTCCCTGCCTGCATGCACTTTTTCCCTCTTGTCCAAATGTCCGGGAGCTACTGTGGCGAGTAAATTTCTCCTGTGTGAGATCAATAAAGGCTTATCTTATCTTATCTTATGAATGAATGCAGGCGTGCGTGTGTGTGTGTGTGCGTGCGCGTGCGTGCGTGTCTGTGCGTGCGTGTGCGTGCGTGTGTGCGCGTGCGTAGCTATGTGTATAAAGGTTTATGCGTGTGTGTGTGTGTGTGTGTGTATGTAAAGGTTTATGCTTGGGTATGTGTGTGTGTATATGTAAAATGCCACTATTGATGTGAAGGAATTTCCCATTTACAGAGCCTTCATCCAGCAGAGGACCTACTTTGCGAGCAGGGGTGGGGACCTCTGTCGCAAAGCGGAGAAGGTAAAAAAAAAAAAAAATTCTCCCCATTACACTGCAGCAATACAAAAAAATTACATTAGGTAATGTTGTACATTTCTGTCATTTTACAGGTGGTGCATCTGCCACACAAAGTGTGGAGTGGCAACAAAAAGGTTGGGAACCCAACGTGATTCCCTTCACGGCCACCCCTGGACTCCGGAGCGCTGCAGCGGAGCTGAAGTCTGACGTGCCAGCAGACTTCTTTGAGCTCCTCATCACAAATGAGCTTCTGGCACACATTACTGAGCAGACAAACCTTTATGCTCGCCAGTACTTTGCCGCTCTCCCTGAAGGCCAACAACACACACACACACGCACACACACACGCATACATGCACGTGCACACATTGTTCACGCACATGCACACATTGTTCACGCGCGTGCACACATTGTTCTGTTGTTATTGTAACTGTTGTTATTCTCTCAAGATTGTTCTCTTTGTCAATTTGTATATAGTTATTTCTTATATTTGTAAATAAATTGCAATCAAAAATCTTTCTCTGTTATTTTAAATGTTTGAGGTGTCACTAAATCAATAAGTATTGATGTCAAAGTCACTTATCTGCTTGTAATACCTCTTTTCACAAAAAGCTCATTTTCTCAAATTTGTTGTCAAAAAACAGTGTTTTTGCTGAAACTTTGCTATGTTCTACTATCAATTACTTGAGAACCGAAAAGGTTAGAAACATAATTTTTTTTCCAGGTGAAAGATGAGAGTCAACACTTTATTTTGATGTGTGCTACGTTTATATAGTGAAAGAACTCCGTATTCTGTGAGTCTTGAAAAATCAGTGAAAATGCTCTAAATCTCTGGTAGTCTAGGGGCTTAGATTTTGAAACAGGCTGGTAGTGAAAGAGTTAACATACCCTAGATGATATCTATGGTTATGCGGTGGCACAGAGTCAGACTTCACACAGAAACATCAACGCGTGCGGCAGGACACGCTATTGGTTAAATACACGGAAGCAGCTCGAAGCGCAAAGTGCGAGTACAGAGAGGAGTACACTATAATGTTTGGCGAGTATGTCTGCGGTCTGGAAATACTATAAAGTTGATGACAACAACATTGCCATAGCAAACGGTGGGATATGTAAACTTGGGATTGCAAGGGGTGGAAAGGGCTACATTCAACACAACAAACCGATACAGCACCTCAAAAACAAACACCCAACACAACCCAGCTAAAGACAAGTCAGCTCACGCTGCAGGAGAATTTGAAAAGGAGAGAAAAAATGCCCCTTGACAGCGCGAAGGCAAAGGAGACCACAGCCAAGATAGCACAAATGATCGCAATGAGTGACCTACCATTCGCCTTTGTAGAGAACCCTGGATTTCTTATGCTTATGGAGCGTGTCGAACCTCGATCTGAAGTGCCATCTTGCCCCTTTCACCGAGAAAGCTCTGCAGCTCTTTATAAACTACAAACTACATGTCCTGTTATCAGATGTACCCCATGTTTCGTTCACCACAGACATCTGGAGTTCATTCGTGACACCCAGAAAGATAAAGTGTAGGCCTACTTATTATTATTATTATTATTATTATTATTATTATTATTATTATTATTATTATTATTATTATTATTAATATTAATAATATATAAGCGTACTTTTTTATGTATTATGTAAGTATCGGATTGGGACTCGGTATCGGCAGATACTCAAAAATCAAATGATCGGAATCGGATCGGAGGGCCAAAAAACCTGATCGGGACATCCCTACTTTCAATTCAACTATTCGTAATCATTTAGCCATTATCTCTGGGCAACTTAAAATTACAACATCCCACCACACTTAAGCCATAGTTTCCACCCACCTACTCATCAAGGTTATGTTAAGATGTGCATTCTCCAAAAGCATTTTCTTATTTAACATGACATTTGACAACATACAATTTGTGATTTCATTTCAAATCTTACCATACTTACCATAAAACAGTACACATGATTTGGTCAGTTAAATTAAACAGCTTTGACATTGTCATTTGAGCACCAAAACAATGACAACACTAGGTGAAAAGTTACACATCCAGACTACAGAATGCAATCTTATATTAAACTATAACTGCATATGCCTAAATATTTATGTTTTGAATCACTTTTGTCAGATTGCCATTGCTTTGTCACTCAAGTACATAAACATGCTATTAGCGGTTTATTCTGAAAACATTCTCCAACACAGAGGAACCAGGTATTACTTAAGGATGCACCGATATAGGTATAGGATATCAAAATTTGCTGGATTGTATATCGGCTTCCAAATATTGGTTTGGTCAATACTCAGCTACTGAACACATTTGGATCAATTTAGTCTTATTTTATTTTTGTTTTTAGAAAATAAATACTGTTATCAGACGGTATCAGTTGATACTTAAAGCCATGATATTTAAATCGGTATCGGAATTGAAAAAGCTGGATCAGTGCATCCCTAGAATGACTCAAAAATTTGCATTCAGACTCAAAACCCTAAGCTATGCTCCAGATTCACTGTTTGAGAAATATTAAAGGGATATGCCACCCCCAGGTCAAATTTGGGCATCTCCCCACAGTCCAGAGACTAAAATAAGTGGTGGAAAGCGTTTTCCTGCTCACCCAGCCATTGTCCGAGTCTGTCAGCACTGACCGCCGCGGTATCTGGTGCTCCTCTGCCTTAGACTGGAGTCTAACGTCGCCAGAGAAAGATTTCGGCCAAAAGGAATTAATTTGCTCGATGCGTTTCCCAATTACTTTCTGTGTAGTGCGCATTCATATCGAGTGCAAATAAATGTGCAAATCAACACGGAGAGCTTGCCTTGGTCATTTTGGGTGGGAACTATTTTCCAGTGCGGAAGAATACAGCCGTATCACGCACCACGTTGTGCAACAGGGGAACTCCCTTCCCGGTGCGTAACTGGGATTCCCCTGGCAGCGTACTGCGTGATACGGCTGTATTCTTACGCACTGGAAAATAGTTCCCACCCAAAATGACCAAGTCAAGCTCTCCGTGTTGATTTGCACATTTATTTGCACTCGATATGAATGCGCACTACACACAAAGTAATTGGGAAACTCAGCTACTGAACACATTTGGATCAATTTAGTCTTATTTTATTTTTGTTTTTAGAAAATAGACTCCAGTCTAGGGCGGAGGAGCACCAGATACCGCGGCGGTCAGTGGCGACAGACTCGGACAATGGCTGGGTGAGCAGGAAAACGCTTTCCACCACTTATTTTAGTCTCTGGACTGTGGGGAGATGCCCAAATTTGACCTGGGGGTGGCATATCCCTTTAAGACTTAAATATAGACATTTTTCTTTTGGCTGCTTTTAGTATAGCTAGGTAGATAAAAAAAAAAAAAAAAAAAAAAAAACAAGTAATATTTGAAACATTTGATATGGTGTAAGCTTAAAGCTTAAAAAACAATATGATATGATATGATATGAAAAGCAATAAAAGTAAACATAAAATTACTTCATTTATGCATGATGTCTCGTTTTTATATTTTTGCGCACCTCATAAGCAATACAAATAAATATAGTCAGATACCTTGTCATCACTTATATAAATGACCAACATTTTTAGATATATTTAACTATTTAAAGATTTTATACAATATTGTTTTTAAATTGAATGCAAAAGGTGCACAAGAATAATGCGTCATCTAGAGATGATTTTATGATTTTCAGGCATAAATTATCAAATATTTACTTTTAATTCTAGACCTGCTAAAGACTCAATTATGTTGGAAAAATAAACACATTCTCTGACACCATTTATGAATCTGGAAAAAAAGAAGGAAAAAAGCATCTATGCATCTAACTATACATGGGCAAAAAGTATGTGAGTACACCCAACCCATCTGTGTTAAAGAATATCTGAGAATAGAGCGCTGTTGCTGTGAGGAGTAACAAACAAAATATGATGATGCAAAATGCACAAACACACATGCAGCCCATGTATTAATTGCCAAAAGAAAAGACTGAAATAACACAATGTTTGTGCAGTGTAGGGTTAGGGTTAGGGGCTTTTACAGTCCAGAAGACATGAGTTAGCATAGCCTTATAATAAACATGGAGAAACGTTACCGCGTCTTTTTCTTTAGGACTCCAAAGTAAACACATGCGCCGGTAATACCACCTGTGACAATGAGGACTACAAAACAATTGACAAATAAGCACATGTGAATGACAACATAACCCTTGATGGTGCAATGCATGACAAAATACCAGTGGAATTATGAATTATGAAAATTATGGAAAATCAGATACTATACACTTTTAAAAACTAAAATCAAAACAAGATACTCATTTGAGCAAGTATCAATACTAAAAAAAAGGGCAAGAAACAAGACAACAGAGAATCCGAACCCAGGAGGAAAGGGGTAGCGATTCCGTACCTGGCCGGCGTTTCGGAAAAACTACAGAGGATTTTCAGACAATATGAAATTCCAGTTTATTTCAAACCCACAAACACTTTAAGACAAAAACTCGTCCACCCAAAGGACAGAACACAGAGCCACAAACAAAGCAATGTGGTCTACTCCATTCAGTGTAGTGAAGACTGCAGTGAGCGCTACATTGGGGAAACCAAACAGCCACTTCACAAGAGGATGTACCAACACAGACGGGCGTGCCAGAGTGGACCGTCATCTGCCGTTCATCTTCACCTAGAAGCCACGGGCCATTCATTTGAGGACAGTGAAGTTCAGATCTTAGCCAGGGAAAAGAACTGGTTTGAGAGGGGAGTCAAAGAGGCTATTTTTGTCAAAAAAGAGAATCCGTCGTTAAACAGAAATGGGGGAGTTAGACATAACTTGTCTCCCATTTATAATTTGATTCTTAAACCAAGTCAAAACAGACAAAGAAACATTAGGGCAGACAATCCGGGGCAGAGGGGTGGAGAGGGTCGTTAGACGTTGAATAGGGGGACGAAACTAGTCGCTAGAGTAATTTGAAAAACAAAGAGACAGATTAGGGGGATCGTTTTCAGAGCTTTTTCAGTGTCGGGAGTGCCGCCCGGCAGCTAGATATAAGCAGTGTCTAACCAGCACAATAACCAGAGCTGACGAAGCCTCTCGGATGAGCGGCGAAACGTTTTCAACCAAACAAACTTTGTCCAGTTGACAAATTGAACTTCTCCTTTTATCAAAAAAAAGTCACATTCACAGGACAGAAATGAACCTTTCCTGAATAGCTTTAGAATGACCTTGAGCTGGATCAGAACAAGTATAAGAGCGCATAGACTAGGGCTGAGCAAAGCGATCCCTGCTTTGGGTGATCTCGATAAGACATGTGCATTTTAATGATCAGGTCAACAGCCAATCATGCGGCAGTAAGAGCACATAGCGGTGATGAGGATTTACACTGCTTGTTTAGGGAAAAGCAGCCTGAGCCACAGCGTGTCTGTTTATGGCTCCTTAAGTTTTGACTTCGATCTACACCAGTGTTTCCCAACCAGGGGTACTCAAGCACACTGCAGGGGGTACTCGGCAGTGTCGCTGCCAGGCGCAGGGGGAGATTTTTTTAATTTTTTAATTCTAATTTGAGTAAATCTGAGTTAAAGAAAAGACAGAAAATGCCTGAGAATTAAACTTTTCAAATTAAGGAGTTGAAATAAAATGATTTTCATTTAATAATACGTTGCGTCACGTTCTACTTTTGGAGAATTATCAACAGGTTTGAGTGAGGGGGTACTCGAAGTATGACAAAAAGGTTCAGGGGGTACACAAGACAAAAAAGTTTGGGAAACACTGATCTACAGAATTTGACTAAAAGTCCAGAGTCTCTCTCCCTCTCCCTCTGATCCTTCTCCTCTGATCCAGCCACAACTTCTCACAAAGATGAGAAGCACCAGAGGAGAAAAGCTCCTCTTTCTCCTCTGGTGCTTCTCATGTTTATAATCCAAGTTGAGGAAAGTAAACGACTATTTTCTCACTGTTTATGAGTGAAACTTAAGACCTCATTTAGCGCATAGACATGTGCCTGTTTATGTCATTAGCGGTAACGTGTGTCTGCATTTACATTTAATCTATTGTACAATGCATTTCAACTTAAAATGTGACTATCTCCGTAATTATTGGTCCTATCAACACAATAAAACTGTAGTGACATCCTTCCCTTTATGTCATAAAGGGAAGGATGTCATAAGATGAAGATCGAATCAAATATTGAGATCGATGAATATCGTATCACCCAGCCCTAACATAGACGTACACACCCTTGGATGACTATGAAACATACCTGGACGCCTGACATTACACAGACATCGAACAGTATGGTGAAATAAAAGAACTACCGGTGTTATTTAATACTGATAATAATTCTATTGTCTAAAGACAGTTTTTTTTTTATCAGAATATCAGAATAATAATAATAATAATAATGCATTTCATTTAAAAGCGCCTTTCAGAACACCCAAGGACACTGCACAAGGTTAAAAACGAATAAAAAGCACTAACAAACAATACAATAAAACATAAACAAAATAAAAACAAAATCAGAGTGGAGTGATTGGCTATGAGAGGTAGGACAAGTCTGAACAGGTGGGTTTTGAGTCTGGATTTAAAGAGTGGGAGAGAGTCGATATTACGGAGGTCAGGAGGGAGAGAGTTCTGCTCTGCTCCCCATGGTGACGAGACGGGCAGAGGGGACCGAGAGCTGAAGAGAGGAGGAAGAGCGGAGGGTGCGGGATGGAGTGGCGATGTGGACGAGGTCAGATATGTATGGTGGGGCTAGGTTGTGTAATGCTTTGAAGGTGGTAATGAGTATTTTGATGTTAATTCGCTGTTTTATGGGGAGCCAGTGGAGTTCTTGTAGTACGGGGGTGATGTGATGGATAGTGGGGGTCCGAGTGATAATCCGGGCTGCAGAGTTCTGTAGGAGCTGCAGTTTCTAAAGGAATTTGTTGGGGAGACCAAAAAGAAGAGAGTTACAGTAATCGATGCGAGAGGTGACAAGGCTGTGGACTAGGACGGCAATGGTGTGAGGAGTGAGGGAGGGGTGGAGACGAGAGATGTTGCGTAAGTGGAAGTATGCAGACCGGGTGACATTATTGATGTGAGAGTGAAATGAAAGTGTGCTGTCGAGGATGACACCCAGACTCTTGACCCGAGGAGAGGGATGGACAGTTGAGTTGTTAATGTTCATGTGGAAGCTGTTAGATTTGGAGTGTGTGGATGGAGTGCCTACTAAGAGGACTTCTGTTTTGGAACTACTGAGCATCAGGAAGTTGGAGGAGAACCAAGAGTTGATTTCCTGTAGGCAGAGGGTAAGGGAGAATGGTGGGAGAGATGAGGAGGGAAGGTAGAGCTGGGTGTCATCCGCGTAGCAGTGAAAATTGAATGTTGTGCTTACAGAAGATATGGCCAAGAGGGAGTATGTAGATGATAAAGAGGAGGGGCCCCAGGACAGAGCCCTGGGGCACCCCCGCACAGACAGGAAAGGTGTTGGATGTGTGTGATTTGAGTTGAATATACTGTGTGCGGTCGGTGAGGTATGAGGTAAACCAGGTGAGGGGGGTGTCAGTAATGCCGATTGAAGATAGTCTATGGAGGTGGGTGCTGTGGGAGATGGTGTCGAAGGCTGCGGTAAGAGGATGAGGATGGAAAGTAAACCAGTATCAGCTGCCATAAGGAGGTCATTGGTGATTTTTATGAGTGCAGTTTCTGTGCTGTGGAGGGGTCGAAAGCCTGAGAATGAGTATAAAGTTTATTCCCTAGTATCAAAACTGAGTTTGAAACTTTAGTATTGTGACAACACTAGGACTACAATTAAAACTAGTGGATCTTTTTTTAAATTCATCAATTAGGTAGTAGGGATGGTCTAATGATTGGTGCCCATATTGAAAATATATTTCAGTAATCGATATCAGTTGGATATTTAGCACTAATATTTTTTTTCCCTAAGTGGCTCTTGTGTCATTCTCACTTTGTTCTTAGTGCTTAAAATGTGTCTTTATAGAGCTCAAATGGAAACACGGGGACAATCAGGCTCAAAATGCACACAAACATGCAACAAAACTGATCATATCCCAGATTCATGTTTCATTTTTTGTCAAAAGTGAAAAGTCAGTTCAGCATGAAAAAATGTATAGATAAACCATATAAACTACAAAAGCAAGCCAAAAGCTGTATATCGTTACCTGTTGTCATCTGTTTGACTCGTGGTGTTGTACCATCTTAAAATGCACAAAAAATATGTTAAGTTACAGTGGTCCAAACTAGGGATGTAACAATTACCAAAATGTCGTAATATAATATTGTATTCTCCTGTGGACCCACCACCCGCGGAAGGATTCATGGGGACTGGTGCATTGTGTTCTGGGCAGCAGAACAGTGCTTGGACTGCTGCCCCCGCGACCCAGAAAATGGAAAAGCGGAAGAAAATGAATGAATGAATGAATGAATAATATTGTATTGTCAAAAGTGTTGCAATAATACCATGGACCATCACAATAGATCAGCTTACAAATCTCTTTGCTTAACCGCATTGTGGTGGTGGCAATACTTCACCACAAAAAAAAAAGGGAACTACATAGACCAAGGGTCGGCAACCCTCCAGAGCCGCATGCGGTTCTTTGATCCCTCTGATGCGGCTCAGTACATTGGTTCCTCATTTATCATGGGGGTTACATTGTAAAAATAACCTGCGATAGGCTAAATCCGTGAAGTAGTCAGCGTTATATTGCATATATAAATATGCATGTGTTTCACAGTTCCTCTGACCGAGGCGCCTGTCGTTGCTGCGGGTTTTGTTGTAGTGAGAACGCATCCGTGCGCTCTCAGGACTAGTTCCACCGCCTGGACTCCAGGTTCCACCAGTTTGTTCTGCGAAAACACTGCTGCTACTTCCCGATGCTCATTAACCACCCGAAGAAGTGTGCGCGCGGACATGTGCACCTGCTCATCGTGGTCAAATCCGTGATAGAGTATGACCAGCGCGACTGGCCCCAGGTGAGACGCACGGCCCTTCTGGTATGTGCTCAAATCCCAGACCGCTCAGTCCGTCACTACTTCAGAGTCACACTGCTCGTGATCGACCATTTAAATAAATTTGGCAAACTGAACGCATTCTGTACAGGAGACATGGAGGAGAATGACTGACGAATCGGCAAAGGTCTACAGTCCCTTAGCCAATCAGGATGCAGAACACAATGCACAATACACTATAAAAAAAATCTGCGAAACAGCGAGGGACCACTGTATTTAATTAAAATGTATTTTATTTTAGTTCGTTCATTTTCGTATTTCTATGGCACAAAGGTAAAAAAAACCAAAAACCTTATATGCAGTGTTACTGCTACTGTTTAATTTCAAATTTTAAAAGGGTTTTGTGGCTCCCAGTGTTTTCTTTACTGTGTGAAATGGGTCCAAATGGCTCTTTGAGTGGTAAAGGTTGCCGACCCCTGACATAGACCATAATGCTTTGCTCTGTTTAAGTGCACACAACATGAAGAGTCTTGTCAAGACATTTAAAAAAGAAAAAGTAGCATATTCACTATTTTAGCTCCAAAATATTTTGCAGTAAATATCGTAACGTGAAATGCATATTGAAAATATATCATACCAAGAAATTTGAATATCGTTACATCCCTAGTCCACACATATTCCCCCTTCCCATCACCCTCATATTTCACTGCCATGTGTTTATAAACCCCAGCAGAGTAATACTAACAGCAACTAGCATGCTAACAGCGCACCAGTCTTACTTTCTGATGTTAGATGTGAATTATTCCAATGTTCAATTAGTATTTCATTATTCCAATTAGTTGAATTCTTGCCCATTAGAATAACTGTTAACCCCCAGAGTAACATTTTAAGAAGAAGAAGCAAGAAGATCATGGAGATGGTCCCCGGGCGCAGTAATGTGCTGCCCACTGCTCCTAATAACAGGATGGGTTAAATGCAGAGAAGAATTTCTCCAGTGTGAGAGCAATAAAGTCACTTCTTCTTCTTCTAAAAAGAGCACTTACCAACTGTTGTGATGATCCCAATCAATAATCCATTACCGTGGCTTGCGGAAGAAGATGGATGGATGGATGGATGGCCTGCTGCAAAAGACAAAGAAATTTCATACATTACAAGATGAAAGCAAAATGTATATTCCAGTACACAGACGTGGGGAACGATAATGCAGCCGTGGCAAATGCATGAGGAAAAGTCTGTAAATGCAGCGAAGGCCATGAAATGATCAAATCAAGTAAGAGGAGGAGAATTACACTGCTCACTTAAAGTGAAAGTACAGGGAAGCACAAAATGAAGCAGTGGGTTTGGTGTGAAAGTGGGTGCAGTCAAGCCTCTGTGAAATGAATGAGGGCTGAAAGATCAAGAAAACTATAATAACAAATAATATTATTTACAGGAAAGAATACTCTGTCTTGTTTTTTCCTTAATTGTATGATATTGCTGCTGTACACTGTTATTTAAAAAGGTCCATATTGCTTGTTTCTGATCTATGTTTTAATGTTGGTTCCCAATGGAAAACATATCCGGAATTGTGTTTTCTTTCATTCACGTCATGTTCAGTGCACAAACCCTGCGTATCTGAAACGGAAAAGACTCTGTTCCACCTTGTGATGTCATGTTGAAATCCAGGAAGTGCTCCACTGTTATTTTAAAACTCCACACACCTTCACTAGAATTATTTGGATAATTTTAGCTCTGGACTTGCCGATCTTTACTGAACTAAAGATAAAAGGAGCTGTTAACTTTAAACTATCCTGCCATGACATCACAAGGTGGAACAGAGCATTTTGCGCTTTGGAGATGTAGACAATAATGTAGATAATGTTTACTCAAACATGTGGAGGAAACAAAACACAACTCAAGATATATTTTTGAGGAGGTAACAACATTAAAGCTCACAAGAGTTAATTTTGCATAATATAGGACCTTTAAATACAGACTTTAATGTACTGTTCTGCTCTCACTGTATTAATCTTGTCTAACCTTATTACGTTTGTACTGTACCTTCCAAATAAATACAATTTATTCTGTTAGTGCTTAAACGCTGCACTACGGAACCTTTCTGATCAAAGGTATGCCACCTGCTTGTCTTTATTATGGAGATGTTATTGCTCTGCGTCCATATTCCATAATATAAAATTGAATTAAAGCCGCAAGCGAGGTCCCGACCGCAAGCAAGGTCGGGACCTCGCACCTGCGTTTGTTCGTCTTACTGAGACGCACACCCATACCAAATTTCGTGTGCCTGGCACAATTATCTCACTTCCTGTTGGGCGTGGCCAAAGACAGATCAAAGGTACAAAGATCAAAGATCTTTGATCAGGGCGTTGCCTAGCAACAAATACCTCCCATTCATAACTCATAACTCCCATTCAATAAATACCTAAATTTATTGATCTGCCGTATCGTCATATTACCGCCTATTTGAAAATCCTTCGCAATTTAACATCTCCAACGTCTTAAGATTATGTTCACCAAAATTTAAGCCTATCTGAGGTACGCTCCTTGAGCCGCCACCTTAACGTGGTGGAGGGGTTTGAGTGCCCGAATGATCCCGGGAGCTATGTTGTTGGGGGCTTTATGCCCCTGGTAGGGTCACCCAAGGCAAACAGGTCCTGGGGGATGGGTCAGACTAAGAGCGGTTCAAAAGCCCATTATGATGAGTATTCAATCGAGGTCAGTTACGTCGCCCGGATTGGCGTCACCGGGGCCCCACCCTGGAGCCAGGCCTGGGGTGGGAGCTCGCGAACGAGCGCCTCATGGCCGGGCCTTTCCCCATGGGGCCCGGCCGGGCTCAGCCCGAAGGAGCGACGTGGGGCCGTCCTCCCGTGGACCCACCACCCGCAGGAGGATCCATAAGGGCCGGGTGCAGAGAGATCTGGACGGCAGCCGAAGGCAGGGGCCTCGGCGACCAGATCTCCGGACATGGAGACTAGCTCTGGGGACATGGAATGTCACCTCGCTGGGGGGGGAAGGAGCCTGAGCTCGTGCGGGAGGTTGAGCGCTATCGACTAGATATAGTCGGCCTCACCTCCACGCACAGCCTGGGCTCTGGAACCCAACTCCTTGAAGGGGGCTGGACTCTCCATTTCTCTGGCGTTGCCCACGGGGAACGGCGGCGGGCCGGTGTGGGCCTGCTCATTGCCCCACGGCTCAGCCGCTGTGTGTTGGAGTTCACCCCGGTGAACGAGAGGGTCGCGTCCCTGCGCCTTCGGGTCAGGGACAGGTCTCTCACTGTTGTGTCGGCCTATGGGCCGAACAGCAGTGCAGAGTACCCGGCCTTCTTGGAGTGCCTGGGAGGGGTACTGGACAGTGCACCGACCGGGGACTCCGTTGTTCTCCTGGGGGACTTCAACGCCCACGTGGGCAACGACAGTGACACCTGGAGAGGGGTGATTGGGAGGAACGGCCTCCCTGATCTGAACCCGAGTGGTGTTCTGTTATTGGACTTCTGTGCTAGCCACAGTTTGTCCATAACGAACACCATGTTCAAGCACAAGGGTGTCCATCAGTGCACGTGGCACCAGGACACCCTAGGACGGAGGTCGATGATCGACTTTGTTGTCGTGTCATCTGACCTCCGGCCGCGTGTCTTGGACACTCGGGTGAAGAGAGGGGCAGAGCTGTCAACCGATCACCACCTGGTGGTGAGTTGGGTCCGCTGGCAGGGGAGGAAGCCGGAAAGACTTGGCAGGCCCAAGCGAGTAGTGAAGGTCTGTTGGGAACGTCTGGCAGAGCCCTCTGTCAGGGGTACCTTCAACTCACACCTCCGGGAGAGCTTCTCCCAGATTCCGGGGGAGGCTGGGGACATAGAGTCCGAATGGGCTCTGTTCTCGGCCTCTATTGTCGATGCGGCCGCCCGTAGCTGTGGTCGTAAGGCCTGTGGTGCCTGTCGCGGCGGCAATCCCCGAACCCGGTGGTGGACACCGGAAGTAAGGGATGCCGTCAGGCTGAAGAAGGAGTCCTATCGGGCCTTGTTGGCTCGTGGGACTCCGGAGGCAGCCGACGGGTACCGGCGGGCTAAGCGTGCTGCAGCCCGGGCGGTCGCAAAGGCAAAAACTCGGAGTTGGGAGGAGTTCGGAGAGGCCATGGAGGAGGACTATCGGACGGCCTCAAAGCAATTCTGGCAAACCGTCCGGCGCCTCAGGAGGGGGAAGCAGTGCTTCACAAACACTGTTTACAGTGGGGGTGGGGAGCTGTTGACCTCGACTGGGGATGTTGTCGGACGGTGGAAGGAATACTTTGAGGATCTCCTCAATCCCGCCGTCATGTCTTCCGAGGAGAAAGCAGAGGCTGGGGACTCGGGGTCGGACTCACTCATCACCCTGGCTGAAGTCACTGAGGTGATTGGAAAGCTCCTCGGTGGCAAGGCCCTGGGGGTGGATGAGATCCGTCCTGAGTATCTCAAGTCGCTGGATGTTGTAGGGCTGTCTTGGCTGACACGTCTCTGCAACATCGCGTGGCAGTCGGGGACAGTACCTCTGGAATGGCAGACCGGGGTGGTGGTCCCTCTGTTTAAGAAGGGTGTGTTCCAACTATTGGGGAATCACACTCCTCAGCCTTCCCGGTAAGGTCTATTCCAGGGTGCTGGAGAGGAGAATTCGACCGATAGTCGAACCTCGGATTCAGGAGGAGCAGTGTGGTTTTCGTCCCGGCCGGGGAACACTGGACCAGCTCTATACTCTCCATCGGGTGCTCGAGGGTGCATGGGAGTTTGCCCAACCAGTCCACATGTGCTTTGTGGATCTGGAGAAGGCATTCGACCGTGTCCCTCGTGGGGTCCTGTGGAGGGTGCTCTGGGAGTACGGGGTTCGGGGCCCTTTGTTAAGGGCTGTTCGGTCCCTGTATGACCGGAGCAGGAGCTGTGTTCGCATTGCCGGTAGTAAGTCGGACCTGTTTCCGGTGCATGTTGGACTCCGCCAGGGCTGCCCTTTGTCACCGGTTCTGTTCATTATATTTATGGACAGAATTTCTAGGCGCAGTCAGGGGCCGGAGGGGATCCGGTTTGGGAACCACAGGATCTCATCTCTGCTGTTTGCGGATGATGTTGTCCTGATGGCTTCATCAAACCGGGACCTCCAATGTGCACTGGGGCGGTTCGCAGCCGAGTGTGAAGCGGCTGGGATGAAAATCAGCTCCTCCAAATCCGAGGCCATGGTTCTCGACCGGAAAAAGGTGGTTTGCCCTCTCTGGGTGGGTGGAGAGTCCTTGCCTCAAGTGGAGGAGTTCAAGTATCTTGGGGTCTTGTTCACGAGTGAGGGGAGGATGGAGCGTGAGATTGACAGGCGGATCGGTGCAGCGTCGGCAGTGATGCGGTCGTTGTACCGGACCGTTGTGGTGAAGAGGGAGCTGAGCCAAAAGGCGAAGCTCTCAATTTACCGGTCAATCTACGTTCCTACCCTCACCTATGGCCATGAGCTTTGGGTAATGACCGAAAGGACGAGATCGCGGATACAAGCGGCCGAAATGAGTTTCCTCCGCAGAGTGGCTGGGCGCACCCTTAGAGATAGGGTGAGGAGCTTGGCCACACGGGAGGAGCTCGGAGTAGAGCCGCTGCTTCTCCACGTGGAGAGGAGCCAGCTGAGGTGGCTCGGGCATCTGTTCCGGATGCCTCCTGGACGCCTCCCTCGGGAGGTGTTCCGGGCATGTCCCACCGGGAGGAGGCCCCGGGGAAGACCCAGGACCCGCTGGAGGGACTATGTCTCCCAGCTGGCCTGGGAACGCCTTGGGGTCCCCCCGGAGGAGCTGGAGGAAGTGTCCGGGGTGAAGGAAGTCTGGAGGTCCCTGCTTAGACTGTTGCCCCCGCGACCCGGCCCCGGATAAGCGGAAGAAAATGGATGGATGGATGGATGAGGTACGGTGTAGGAGAAGTGTTTCAAATTCCATACCTAAATTTATCAATCCGCCGTATCGTCATATTACCGCCTATTTGAAAATCCTTCACAATTTAACATCTCCAACGTCTTAAGATTATGTTCACCAAAATTTAAGCCCATCTGAGGTACGGTGTAGGAGAAGTGTTTCAAATTCCATTCTATGTCAAATACCCCAAAATCACCCAAAAGGCCAATTATCTCACTTCCTGTTGGGCGTGGCCATGACATTGCAGTGAGGCGTTTGTTCGTCTTATTGAGATACACATCCCTACCAAATTTCGTGCGCCTATCTTAAACGGTATGCCAGCCCCGAAAGACAACGCGCTAGGGGGCGCTATCGAGCTCCTGGGGGTCACCGGGGGACGGGACTTTTTGTGGTCGTACTGGCAGCACTTTGTGATGCCCGTGCAAAGTTTCGTTCGTTTTGAAGCATGGGAACATGCTCAAAATTGCCCCAGCGTGTACGAACAAGAATAATAATACGGAAACGAAGCAACAACAATAGGGACCTCGTCCCCCTTCGGGCTCGGTCCCTAATAATATAGCATTCATTGTATTACAAGGCTTTTAACGCTCAAAAAATACCTTGAAAAACATCCATTCTTACTGTGAGCAGCGTTGCATTTCCTAACTTCTAACTTAGCCTAGTGATGCCACCTGCTTGTCCCCATGGAGTTTAATGTCATATTGTGGAATATTCCAAGTAAAGCATTTTAATGGAGACAAGCTAAACCCTCCACCAGAAGAGGTACATAGTGCATTTTTAAATGTCAGTACTCCTGGATGCGTTTACAATGTACACTGCGAGTCTTGTTTCAATATTTCACAAGTCAGAAATTGTAATAGACGCTAGAAAAAATGCAGATGGGCGTTTTCCCCAAATCGTTCAGCCCCAAGAATGATTTTGGATAGATCTAAAGGCAGTATTTCTAAGCTTACTTGTGCACTGTGGGAGTTCTGGAGACCAGTGGCCATTTAGGTCACAGGTCACAGTACTTTTTCCTGTCATAATGTGTCCAGAGTCGCACACAAACTCCACCTTGTCCTTGTACATATAAGAGGAACTCCGTTGATCCACCAACTTCCCACTCTGCACTTTCGGGGCCACACACTCTATCTCTATGGACAGAGGAAGATGATATGAACAAGAAAAATACAACTTTTATCCTCATGATGTAAATGCAACATACCAAATCAAGCCATAACATGCATAGATAATGGTGGACTGTAACTTTTCTGGAGAATATTATGCCATTACTTGTCGCCACGAAGATGTTATTGCTTCGCCTCCATACGCATTAAACTAATCAATCTATACCATTATATATATATATATTATATTATTATTGCATAATACCCCCTCTTTAAAGACATTCTGTTATATGAACAGCACAAAATTCAAATAACTTACGTATACATTCAGGCAGCTCGGCAGACCACATGTGATGATCTACACAGGTTAGCTTACTCTCCCCTTTTATCTTGTGCCCTTCTTCGCACTTCATCACCACCTCATCCGATAAAAAGTAGATGTCTTTGAGCAAACCCTGTACCTGGCCATTCGGGATTTTAGGAGCCTTGCATTGAATTTCTGTGGATGGGAGGAAATGAAAATATCAAAATTTGAAAGTTATGAAAAGTATATTTTTAAGAAGTATTAAGTAGGGTTGTCAAAAGCATTGAAAATCACTTTCTAATCATCACTAAAACTGGTATTGAAACTAGGTAATCAGTTGAGCAGCCAGGCATTGATACCAAGAAAAAGTCCCATTCACAGGACAGAAAAGAAGCTTTCCTGAATAGCTTTAGAATGAGCTTCATTTGCGAAAACTGAAAAGTATATCACTACATATAACTACTAATATAACTACAATGGCAATACAGTGAACCCTCACTCTATCCCGGTTCACTCTTCGCGGCCTCGCTGTTTCGCAGATTTTATTTTATTTATTTATTTTTTTCCATTTTTTTAAATAGTGTAACTTTTTTTTTAATAGTGTACTGATTGGCTAAGAGACTAGACCAGGACTAAACGTGGACTAAACCAGGTCTAGACCAGAACTAGACCAGGTCTGAACCAGGATTAAATCACTCCGTGCGGCTTTTGCGTTCGTTTGTGCGTGTTGGGTTGAGTGCACTTAAGTACTTTATTGGACACAGACTCACGGAGAGGCGTCTTTCCAGTACTATGGCCCTCGTTTATGGAATTGCCTGCCGGAGGAGCTCAGGGCTGCAGAGAACGTTCATGTTTTTAAGAGTGGGCTCAAGACTCACCTATTTAGCTTGGCCTTTGATTGACTTTGGTCGTTTGTTTGCTTGTCTTTTGTTTGTTCTTTTGTTTGTTTGTCCACCTGTTTGTTTGTTCGTCTGTTTGTTTGTCCGACTGTTTGTTTGTCCGTTTTTTTTTTTTTTCCCCCTCTGGCAGCACAGTGTCTAAGTGGCTAGCACTCATGCTTCACAGCAAGAAGGTTCCGGTCGTCCGGGCCTTTCTGTGTGGAGTTTTGCATGTTCTCCCCGTGTCTGGGGTATTATATATATATAATACCCCCCTCTTTAAAGACATTCTGGTATATGAACATCACAAAATTCAAATAACTTACGTATACATTCAGGCAGCTCGGCAGACCACATGTGATGATCTACACAGGTTAGCTTACTCTCCCCTTTTATCTTGTGCCCTTCTTCGCACTTCATCACCACCTCATCCGATAAAAAGTAGATGTCTTTGAGCAAACCCTGTACCTGGCCATTCGGGATTTTAGGAGCCTTGCATTGAATTTCTGTGGATGGGAGAAAATGAAAATATTATCAAAATTTGAAAGTTATGAAAAGTATATTTTTAAGAAGTATTAAGTAGGGTTGTCAAAAGCATTGAAAATCACTTTCTAATCATCACTAAAACTGGTATTGAAACTAGGTAATCAGTTGAGCAGCCAGGCATTGATACCAAGAAAAAGTCCCATTCACAGGACAGAAAAGAACCTTTCCTGAATAGCTTTAGAATGAGCTTGAGTTGTATTGGAACTATGAGAAGTATAAGAGCACATAGACTCGTATACGCCTATGGACCACTACGGAGCATACCTGGACCACTGAGGGATTACAGACAGAAGACCACATGGTAAAAAAAAAGAGGAAGTACTATTGTTTAATGCTGATAATCACATTGTATTGTCTAAAGAAAGTGTTTTTTTAGTATCATCGTGGTATCTGAATTTGTATCAAGTATCGAAAAATGTAGCTTGAAATTTTAGTATCGTGAAAACACTAGTGGTAAAATGTGAGTTTCCTGCAGTCGGTTATTTTAGAAAGGTTTCTTTCAAATGAGTGTGACTTCATTTGCGAAAACTGAAAAGTATATCACTACATATAACTACTAATATAACTACAATGGCAATACAGTGAACCCTCGCTCTATCGCGGTTCACTCTTCACGGCCTCGCTGTTTCGCGGATTTTTTTTTTTTTTCATTCAATTTTTTCCCCCCCATTTTTTTAATAGTGTAACTTTTTTTTTTTTTTAATAGTGTACTGATTGGCTAAGAGACTAGACCAGGACTAAATGTGGACTAAACCAGGTCTAGACCAGAACTAGACCAGGTCTGAACCAGGATTAAATCACTCCGTGCGGCTTTTGCGTTCGTTTGTGCGTGTTCGGTTGAGTGCACTTAAGTACTTTATTGGACACAGACTCACGGAGAGGCGTCTTTCCAGTACTATGGCCCTCGTTTATGGAACTGCCTGCCGGAGGAGCTCAGGGCTGCAGAGAACGTTCATGTTTTTAAGAGTGGGCTCAAGACTCACCTGTTTAGCTTGGCCTTTGATTGACTTTGGTCGTTTGTTTGCTTGTCTTTTGTTTGTTCTTTTGTTTGTTTGTCCACCTGTTTGTTTGTTCGTCTGTTTGTTTGTCCGACTGTTTGTTTGTCAGTTTTGTTTTTTTTTGTTTCCCCTCTGGCAGCACAGTGTCTAAGTGGCTAGCACTCATGCTTCACAGCAAGAAGGTTCCGGTCGTCCGGGCCTTTCTGTGTGGAGTTTTGCATGTTCTCCCCGTGTCTGTGTGGGTTTCCTCCGGGAACTCCGGTTTCCCCCACCAACCCAAACATGCGCCATAGGTAAAATCCTCCAGCTTAGGGCCTGACCAAGCCTAAATAACAAAATCATGGGGATGGTCTCGGGTCTAACATAGAACAATTTCTCCTGTGTGAGATCAATAAAAGTCAATCTTCTAATCCTTAACCACTGTAAGGCGCTTTGTGCTACAATTTTGTATGAAAAGCGCCTTATAAATATTGTTTGATTGATTGATTGATTTATTGAGCCCAAAAGTATATCCAGGAGGGATAAATAGAACAGAAGATGTGGATAAGCAGGCCTACATATCATCAAAATGCTATGCTAATAGCCTATACCATCAAAATATTAGCTAAAGCTAACTCTGAAGGTGGCTCACTTTAGCTGAAGTACATGGCTCAATTTACCTCAGTACATTAAGGTAAATTGAGCCACCACCAAAAAATACTAATTTCATGAAAAATAGTTTAGCTAAGCAAAAATTCAGCATCATATCTGATAAAGGCTGGCACAACATGCATTTACGTTATTTTTTATAGCTGTAGATAATTTTTTAAATGATTTATCAACCTTATAAGCTTCAAGAAAGAATTGTCTGCCAGGCCACTAACCTCACAGTTCTCCTCAGCAGTATGTAAGTGTGGCATTGTCACGCCCACCATACCAACCATACACCAATCAAATGTATTTTTTTCTATCAAGTACAGTTGTAGCATGCATTTGATACAGTTTGCAGCCATTGGCTGCTAACATTTAAAGAGATAGGATGCTCAAACCTTAAATGTCTCATTTTAGCTGATGGCTCAAATTACATGATGTCACCCTATATATATATATATATATATATATATATATATATATATATATATATATATATAATTGCATAATACCTCTTTAAAGACATTCTGGTATATGAACAGCACAAAATTCAAATAACTTACGTATACATTCAGGCAGCTCGGCAGACCACATGTGATGATCTACACAGGTTAGCTTACTCTCCCCTTTTATCTTGTGCCCTTCTTCGCACTTCATCACCACCTCATCCGATAAAAAGTAGATGTCTTTGAGCAAACCCTGTACCTGGCCATTCGGGATTTTAGGAGCGTTGCATTGAATTTCTGTGGATGGGAGAAAATGAAAATATTATAAAAATTTGAAAGTTATGAAAAGTATATTTTTAAGAAGTATTAAGTAGGGTTGTCAAAAGCATTGAAAATCACTTTCTAATCATCACTAAAACTGGTATTGAAACTAGGTAATCAGTTGAGCAGCCAGGCATTGATACCAAGAAAAAGTCCCATTCCCAGGACAGAAAAGAACCTTTCCTGAATAGCTTTAGAATGAGCTTGAGTTGTATTGGAACTATGAGAAGTATAAGAGCACATAGACTCGTATACGCCTATGGACCACTACGGAGCATACCTGGACCACTGAGGGATTACAGACAGAAGACCACATGTAAAAAAAAAAAGGAAGTACTATTGTTTAATGCTGATAATCACATTGTATTGTCTAAAGAAAGTGTTTTTTAGTATCATCGTGGTATCTGAATTTTATCAAGTATCGAAAAATGTAGCTTGAAATTTTAGTATCGTGAAAACACTAGTGGTAAAATGTGAGTTTCCTGCAGTCGGTTATTTTAGAAAGGTTTCTTTCAAATGAGTGTGACTTCATTTCACTTCATTCATTCAACTACTAATATAACTACAATGGCAATACAGTGAACCCTCGCTCTATCGCGGTTCACTCTTCGCGGCCTCGCTGTTTCGCGGATTTTTTTTTTCATTTTATTTTTTTTTTCAATTTTTTTAATAGTGTAACTTTTTTTTTTTTATAGTGTACTGATTGGCTAAGAGACTAGACCAGGACTAAATGTGGACTAAACCAGGTCTAGACCAGAACTACACCAGGTCTGAACTAGGATTAAATCACTCCGTGCGGCTTTTGCGTTCGTTTGTGCGTGTTCGGTTGAGTGCACTTAAGTACTTTATTGGACACAGACTCACGGAGAGGCGTCTTTCCAGTACTATGGCCCTCGTTTATGGAACTGCCTGCCGGAGGAGCTCAGGGCTGCAGAGAACGTTCATGTTTTTAAGAGTGGGCTCAAGACTCACCTGTTTAAGCTTGGCCTTTGATTGACTTTGGTCGTCTGTTTGGTTGTCTTTTGTTTGTTCTTTTGTTTGTTTGTCCACCTGTTTGTTTGTTCGTCTGTTTGTTTGTCCGACTGTTTGTTTGTTCGTCTACTTATTCGTCTGTTTGCTTGTTTGTCCTCTGTTTGTTTGTTTGTTTGTTTGTTTGTTTGCTCGTCTGTTTGTTTGCTCATCTGTTTGTTTGTTCGTCTGTTTGTTTGTCCGACTGTTTGTTTGTCCGTTTTTTTTGTTTTTTTTTCCCCCTCTAGCAGCACAGTGTCTAAGTGGCTAGCACTCATGCTTCACAGCAAGAAGGTTCCGGTCGTCCGGGCCTTTCTGTGTGGAGTTTTGCATGTTCTCCCCGTGTCTGTGTGGGTTTCCTCCGGGAACTCCGGTTTCCCCCACCAACCCAAACATGCGCCATAGGTAAAATCCTCCAGCTTAGGGCCTGACCAAGCCTAAATAACAAAATCATGGGGATGGTCTCGGGTCTAACATAGAACAATTTCTCCTGTGTGAGATCAATAAAAGTCAATCTTCTAATCCTTAACCACTGTAAGGCGCTTTGTGCTACAATTTTGTATGAAAAGCGCTTTATAAATATTGTTTGATTGATTGATTGATTTATTGAGCCCAAAAGTATATCCAGGAGGGATAAATAGAACAGAAGATGTGGATAAGCAGGCCTACATATCATCAAAATGCTATGCTAATAGCCTATACCATCAAGATATTAGCTAAAGCTAACTCTGAAGGTGGCTCACTTTAGCTGAAGTGCATGGCTCAATTTACCTCAGTACATTAAGGTAAACTGAGCCACCACCAAAAAATACTAATTTCATGAAAAATAGTTTAGCTAAGCAAAAATTCAGCATCATATCTGATAAAGGCTGACACAACATGCATTTACGCTATTTTTTATAGCTGTAGATCATTTTTTAAATGATTTATCAACCTTATAAGTTTCAAGAAAGATTTGTCTGCCAGGCCACTAACCTCACAGTTCTCCTCAGCAGTATGTAAGTGTAGCATTGTCACACCCACCATACCAACCATACACCAATCAAATGTATTGTTTTCTATCAAGTACAGTTGTAGCATGCATTTGATACAGTTTGCAGCCATTGGCTGCTAACATTTAAAGAGATAGGATGCTCAAACCTTAAATGTCTCATTTTAGCTGATGGCTCAAATTACCTGATGTCACCCTATATATACACTCAACAAAAATATAAACGCTTTTGTTTTTGCTCCCATTTTTCCTGAGATGGACACAAAGATCCAAAATTCACTCCAGATACACAACACTACCATTTCTCTCAAACATTGTTCACACATCTGTCTAAATGTGTGACAGCGAGGACCTCTGCCCCGCCGAGACAATCCACCCCACCTCACAGGTGCGCCGCATCAAGATGCTGATCTGACATCATGATTAGTGCACAGGTGTGCCTTATACTGCCCACAATAAAAGGCCACCCTGAAATGTGCATTTTTTTTGCTTTATTGGGGGGTCTGGGGACTCAGAACCAGTCAGTATCTGGTGTGACCACCATTTGCCTCATGCAGTGCAACACATCTTCTTCGCATAGAGTTTATCAGATTGTCAATTGTGGCCTGTGGAATGTTGGTCCACTCCTCTTCAATGGCTGTGTGAAGTTGCTGGATATTAGTGGGAGCTGGTACACGCTGTCGTATACGCCGGTCAAGCACATCCCAAACATGCTCAATGGGTGACATGTCCGGTGAGTATGCTGGCCATGCAAGAACTGGGACATTTTCAGCTTCCAAGAATTGTGTACAGACCCTTGCAACATGGGGCCGTGCATTATCTTGCTGAAACATGAGGTGATGTTCATGGATGTATGGCACAACAATGGGCCTCAGGATCTCATCACGGTATCTCTGTGCATTCAAAATGCCATCAATGAAATGCACCTGTGTTCTTCGTCCATAACAGCCTTTGAAGAAGAGTGGACCAACATTCCACAGGCCACAATTGACAATCTGATAAACTGTATGCGAAGAAGATGTGTTGCACTGCATGAGGCAAATGGTGGTCACACCAGATACTGACTGGTTCTGAGTCCCCAGACCCCCAATAAAGCAAAAAAAAAATGCACATTTCAGGGTGGCCTTTTTTTGTGGGCAGTCTGGGGCGCACCTGTGTACTGGTCATGATGTCGGATCGGCATCTTGATGTGGCGCACCTGTGAGGTGGGGTGGATTGTCTCGACGGGGCAGAGGAGCTCGCTGT
The DNA here is from genome assembly GCA_036785185.1 of Paratrypauchen microcephalus. Classification (NCBI taxonomy): domain Eukaryota; kingdom Metazoa; phylum Chordata; class Actinopteri; order Gobiiformes; family Gobiidae; genus Paratrypauchen; species Paratrypauchen microcephalus. The sequence goes on along the minus strand of JAVJIX010000103.1, from coordinate 3,295,105 downwards.
CACACATTTGGACAGATTTGTGAACAATGTTTGAGAGAAATGGTAGTGTTGTGTATCTGGAGTGAATTTTGGATCTTTGGGTCCATCTCAGGAAAAATGGGAGCAAAAACAAAAGTGTTGCGTTTATATTTTTGTTGAGTATATATATATATATATATATATATATATATATATATATATATATATATATATATATATATATATATAATTGCATAATACCCCCTCTTTAAAGACATTCTGGTATATGAACAGCACAAAATTCAAATAACTTACGTATACATTCAGGCAGCTCGGCAGACCACATGTGATGATCTACACAGGTTAGCTTACTCTCCCCTTTTATCTTGTGCCCTTCTTCGCACTTCATCACCACCTCATCCGATAAAAAGTAGATGTCTTTGAGCAAACCCTGTACCTGGCCATTCGGGATTTTAGGAGCCTTGCATTGAATTTCTGTGGATGGGAGAAAATGAAAATATTATCAAAATTTGAAAGTTATGAAAAGTATATTTTTAAGAAGTATTAAGTAGGGTTGTCAAAAGCATTGAAAATCACTTTCTAATCATCACTAAAACTAGTATTGAAACTAGGTAATCAGTTGAGCAGCCAGGCATTGATACCAAGAAAAAGTCCCATTCACAGGACAGAAAAGAACCTTTCCTGAATAGCTTTAGAATGAGCTTGAGTTGTATTGGAACTATGAGAAGTATAAGAGCACATAGACTCGTATACGCCTATGGACCACTACGGAGCATACCTGGACCACTGAGGGATTACAGACAGAAGACCACATGGTAAAAAAAAAAATAGGAAGTACTATTGTTTAATGCTGATAATCACATTGTATTGTCTAAAGAAAGTGTTTTTTAGTATCATCGTGGTATCTGAATTTTATCAAGTATCGAAAAATGTAGCTTGAAATTTTAGTATCGTGAAAACACTAGTGGTAAAATGTGAGTTTCCTGCAGTCGGTTATTTTAGAAAGGTTTCTTTCAAATGAGTGTGACTTCATTTCACTTCATTCATTCAACTACTAATATAACTACAATGGCAATACAGTGAACCCTCGCTCTATCGCGGTTCACTCTTCGCGGCCTCACTATTTCACGGATTTTTTTTTCTTTTTTTTTTTTTCTTTTTTTTTTATAGTATAACTTTTTTTTTTTATAGTGTACTGATTGGCTAAGAGACTAGACCAGGACTAAACGTGGACTAAACCAGGTCTAGACCAGAACTAGACCAGGTCTGAACCAGGATTAAATCACTCCGTGCGGCTTTTGCGTTCGTTTGTGCGTGTTCGGTTTGTGGCTCGGGTTGAGAGCACACGATCCGGGCGCCGCAGTTCTATCTCGTGCTCACAGCCCCGGTGCAGCCTCGCGCTGCATTTTCTCATATTTGTCTCTAGTTTAAACACTCAAACTTTCATAGATTTTAAACAAAATTTATTAATAGTGACGCATGGGGGGAGACACGGCTCCGGGAGCCCCGCCAGACACGCGAGGAGCACTGCCACGTCTCGGGACGAGACGCGCACCAACCCCTTGGAGAAGTGTCCACGATAAACCCCTAATCGTGGACAAATCCGTGACAGAGCAGCACGTGTCGCGCGAAAAATGTGAGAAAATGTGTGTGTGTGTGTGTGTGGCGTTTTTAACCTTAAAACATGTAGAATAATTGTAAAACCGGGACTAGACCGGAACTAGACCAGGACTAAACCAGGACTAGGCCAGGTCTAAACCAGGACTAGGCCAGGTCTAAACCGGGATTAAATCTTTGCCTTGTTTCGTGACGGTGCACGTGTCCGAGCGATTAATTTTGATGTGAACTCTGTGTCCCTGTTGCTGTTGATCTGTGCGTTGCAACACTGGAATTTCCCCACTGTGGGACTAATAAAGGCATATCTTATCTTATCTTATCTTATCTTAATTACTTTATGATAAAAGGAGAAATTCAATTTGTCAACTGGACAAAGTTTATTTGGTCGAAAACGTTTCGCAGCTCATCCGCGCTGCTTCGTCAGTTTTGGTTAGAGCGCTGACGGACACTGCTTATATCTAGCTGCAGGAGGTCTTCAGGAAGCCCACACACACAGACCAATACCTGCTTTTTGATTCACACCACCCACTGCAGCACAAACTGGGAGTTATTCGGACATTACAACACAGGGCTCAAGTGGTTCCCACAAGCACAGAGGGTAAGGAGAAAGAAGAACAACATGTGCAGGAAGCCTAAATGGGCTTTCAACAAAACCAAGAGAGACAAGGACAAGAAGCAAGACCACAGGGAATCCGAACACAGGAGGAAAGGGGTAGCGATTCCGTACCTGGCCGGCGTTTCTGAAAAACTACAGAGGATTTTCAGACAATATGAAATCCCAGTTTATTTCAAACCCACAAACACTTTAAGACAAAATCTCGTCCACCCAAAGGACAAAACACCGAGCCACAAACAAAGCGCTACACTGGAGAAACAAAACAGCCACTTCAGAAGAGGATGTACCAACACAGGCGGGCGTCCCAGAGTGGGCCGTCATCTGCCGTACATCTCCACCTAGAAGCCACGGACCATTCTTTTGAGGACAGTGAGGTTCAGATCTTGGTCAGGGAAAAGAACTGGTTTGAGAGGAGAGTTAAAGAGGCAATTTTTGTCAAAAAAGAGAATCCTTCTTTAAACAGGAATGTGGGAGTCAGACATAATTTGTCGCCCATTTATAATTCCTTTCTCAAACCGAAATCAAAACAAACTAAAGAAACAATAGGGCACCCAGGTCAGGGCCAGAGGTGTGAAAACAGTTGTTAGGGGTTTGAATGGGTATGCTAAACTAGACGCCAGAGACTGGAAAAACAAAAGACAGAAACTCAAAACAAAGAGGTGAGATAGTGTCAGAATAATTTCAGTATAGTTAGCTCCTCCCTGCAGCTAGATATAAGCAGTGTCCATCAGCACTCTAACCAGAACTGACGAAGCAGCGCGGATGAGCTGCGAAACGTTTTCGACCAAATAAACTTTGTCCAGTTGACAAATTGAATTTCTCCTTTTATCATGGATTCTACCTGGACGACTGAGGGATTCTTCACTAATTACTTTAGGTGTATTTAGCTCTAAATTAAAAGTGATCTTCAGCTCTGGGTGAGGTTTCACTACCACCAAGCAAAAGAGGATGCCTAGTTCCTTAAACTACTAACAATAATTACACATATACTGATGTCAGCATTAAGTTACATTATTGCGTAATGAGTTACACACCTTTTCCTGACTGGAAGTTGCCAATACAAAACCAGTATTGATCTCACCAAAGTTCAATGTCCAAATCCAGATACTTAAAACTGGAGTTGACATAGCAGAAAGCAGCAAATTGTACCGAGTGTATTAAGTGGATAGGTGGGCAATTGGTATGATATTTGGAATTTTGTAATAGAATAAAAATTACACTGTATTCCAAAAGCTTGTGTTACAGGTCTGGAATTTGGTACAACTTATGTTTGATAAATCTACACGGTGAGCTGGTACAACTTTGTTCTACAGGAGTGGCCCAATAGCGGTTATGCACTGGCGTAAATTTATTTGAGAAATGCCCCTCAACTACAATTATAACTGAGTAGCATTGAGGCAGATCTATGAAGGTACTCAAATAATAAATAATCTGGCTCCAGAAGCGCTCAGTACATTTATACAAAGACCAAACAGCAGCAGGACGACAAGAGGCACCTTAAACTATATGTGTAAACTCCAACAGTGCAGGACGTCATTTGGACAGTCGGCCTTCTCTTACAAGAGCTGTAAACTGTGGAACTCCCTGCCCACAGAAATGAAGTCCATCTGCGAGTTGAAACTGTTCACCGTTAAACTTAAATCTTGGCTCAAGAGAAACCAAAGCTGTACCCATGTGTAAATAGTGTTAGAATGAGTGAATGAATCAGCCGAGTGAGTGAATGAGTGAGTTTTACATGTCTTTGCACTGCTGTATTTATATAGATGAAATTGTATTTTTTTAATATATGTACTTTAGATCTTATGTTAGTGTAGAAAAGCTCAATCAGGGAAGGGGGGTTGAAAATTAGCATTTGCTAAACTCTGTATGCATCACATCAGCAGCAGTTGCTTTGTCTAGAATGTCTCGCAGTATGGCATGAAACTCGGGTCAGACCTGAGGAGAGCTGAGCTCACTCACTGTAGGAATGCATATTTTTCGTTGCAGTAAAACACCAGCAATTGAATAAATGCAACATGGTTGGAGTTGAATAGCAGTAATATCTCCATGGAAACAAATCTGTGGCAGACCTACCAAAAAGTTACATAGCGCACCTTTAAATAGAATTATGTTTACAATTATTAGGTGAAATTGGTAGTATAACCTGTCAAATGCATTTAAATATGCCTTAATACATTTCGCAGAACATCAAGAGGCAAAAATACAAATAAAAGGCTATGAAGGTCAACCAAGAGGGGCACAGGTGAGACTGAACGCCAGTTGTACTTACGGGTACAGTTTGGAAGGGCAGGACTCCACTTGCTGTTGATATCACAGGTCACACTGCTGTAGCCATTTAATCTGTACCCCGCATTGCACTCCAACGTGACCGAGGTCCTGTGGGTGTAAGGGGGAGGCGAACCACTCACAATCCTCCCATTATCTAACTTGGGTGGTTCACAATTTACCACTGCAAATAAAAAAGATAAACAATTTAGTCCATTTTGTGTGTCACACTGTTGCAGAGATGTTTGATTTCAAAATGACCAAATCCAAGGCCTGCACAATATATTGCAAAAGTTGTCACAATATAGGATGAGTGGTTATGCATCCATATCTCAAGAAAGGTTCACAAACTGACAGAAGTGGAAATTTGAACTGGATCAGTAAGTCATTTCAAAAAGTGGTTATATCATTCTGCGGATATGAAAATTAAACAGTAAAATAAAGATTTAAATCATGGTATTCCTTATGTAATCCTAATTTTGCTTTGATTTACCCATAGTTTAGTCTCTGATGAGTTTATATATTGACAAAGTTCAACCTGATTAAATAATTTACATTTTTTGTTTTAATTTCAAGGTTTCATCCAAGATACATTTGTATAATGCTACTGTGAAAGATTACAGACAAAACATTAACATCTCCATGGAGATAAGCAGGTAGTGGACCCCTCACAGGTTCTATAATGCATCTTTAACTGAATGTGCTGTGTCACTGTATTGTGTCCTTTATTGTAATATAAAACAGATGTCAGATTTTTCTTCTCATATTGTAAATATACTTACAAACACAATTTGGTACTGCAGGCGTGAATACTTCGTTTTCACATACTAATGTTCCTGATCCTTTTAATACATAGCTTCCATTACAAGTGTACGTGACGCCCTCCATGTGATTGTACATTTCTTTCTCTGGACTGAAGTATCCATTAGCGATTTCAGGTGGTGGATGACACTGGATCGCTGAAAAAAAATGTTTTTTAATTAGGTTTTACATACATGGGATACACATTTATTAGTTAAATAGGTTTAGAGGTGGGCAATATGTTTTGAATTTGGATGTTCCGACTCAGATTTAACATTGACAACATAAACATCAAACATAAAATCCTTAAAGAGGGGGTATTACACTTCTATACTAACACATATTCACGAAAAATAAGTTTCAACTAATTTTTGACACCAAGTCCCCCTTCCCATTGCTCTCCACACCAAATCACTTCCCCTTCAGAGCACTATGATACGTATCACATCTGGTTTATCAAGTTGTGGACAGTTTTCTGTCCTGTTTTCTTTCCTGTATCTATGGAGAATTGTCGTGGGGGCACATGGGTGGACAGAATCTTACAGCTAACCATAAGGGTTCAGATAGGGCCCAGGAGAGATCACTAAATTGCTGAAAAATTACAGTGTCTGGTTTATGAAATCAAAGGGATGGGATGATTCTCAAAAAAAAGATCAAATCATTCAATTCTGGTGTTTCAATTCAATTGTGTTCGATTCTCACATGTCCCTCGCCTTGGCACGGGCAGGAAAAATCCAAGCCTGGGGTCCTTTCTTAGATACAGACTATAAACAGCTCTATAAAGGCTCACTGCTGCTATATTCTAACAGAGGTGAGTGCCATCTTTCATCCATCCATCCATTTTCTTCCGCTTATCCGGGGCCAGGTTGCGGGGGCAACAGTCTAAGCAAGGACTCCCAGACTTCCTTCACCCCGGACACTTCCTCCAGCTCCTCCGGGGGGACCCCAAGGCCAACCGGAAGACATAGTCCCTTTAGCGTGTCCTGGGTCTTCCCCGGGGCCTCCTTCCGGTGGGACATGCCTGGAACATCTCCCGAGGGAGGTGACCAGGAGGCATCCGGAACAGATGCCCGAGCCACCTCAGCTGGCTCCTCTCAACGTGGAGAAGCAGCGGCTCTACTCCGAGCTCCTCCCGTGTGACTGAGCTCCTCACCCTATCTCTAAGGGTGCGCCCAGCCGCTCTGCGGAGGAGACTCATTTCGGCCGCTGGTATCCACGATCTCGTCCTTTCGGTCATTACCCAGAGCTCATGACCATAGGTGAAGGTAGGAACGTAGATTGACCGGTAAATTGAGAGCTTCGCCTTTTGGCTCAGCTCCCTCTTTACCACAATGGTCTGGTACAACGACTGCATCACTGCCGACGCTGCACCGATCCGCCTGTCAATCTCACGCTCCATCCTCCCCTCACACATGAACAAGACCCCGAGATACTTGAACTCCTCCACTTGAAGCAAGGACTCTCCACCCACCCGGAGAGGGCAAGCCACCTTTTTCCGGTCGAGAACCATGGCCTCGGATTTGGAAGAGCTGATCCTCATCCCAGCCGCTTCACACTCGGCTGCAAACCACCCCAGTGCACATTGGAGGTCCCGGTTCGATGAAGCCATCAGGACAACATCATCTGCAAACAGCAGAGATGAGATCCTGTGGTTCCCAAACCGGATCCCATCCGGCCCCTGACTGCGCTTAGAAATTCTGTCCATAAATATAATGAACAGAACCGGTGACAAAGGGCAGCCCTGGCAGAGTCCAACATGCACCGGGAACAGGTCCGACTTACTGCCGGCAATGTGAACACAGCTCCTGCTCCGGTCATACAGGGACTGAACAGCCCTTAGCAAAGGGCCCCGAACCCCGTACTCCCAGAGCACTCTCCACAGGACCCCATGAGGGACACGGTCAAATGCCTTTCCCAGATCCACAAAGCACATGTGGACTGGTTGAGCAAACTCCCATGAACCCTCGAGCACCCGATGGAGAGTATAGAGCTGGTCCAGTGTTCCCCGGCCGGGATGAAAACCACACTGCTCCTCCTGAATCCGAGGTTCGACTATCGGTCGAATTCTCCTCTCCAGCACCCTGGAATAGACCTTACCGGGAAGGCTGAGGAGTGTGATTCCCCAATAGTTGGAACACACCCTCCGGTCCCCCTTCTTAAACAGAGGGACCACCACCCCGGTCTGCCAGTCCAGAGGTACTGTCCCCGACTGCCACGTGATGTTGCAGAGGCGTGTCAGCCAAGACAGCCCTACAACATCCAGAGACTTGAGATAGGGCGGATCTCATCCACCCCCGGGGCCTTGCCACCCAACCCTCCGGTCCCCCTTCTTAAACAGAGGGACCACTACCCCGGTCTGCCAGTCCAGAGGTACTGTCCCCGACTGCCACGTGATGTTGCAGAGGCGTGTCAGCCAAGACAGCCCTACAACATCCAGAGACTTGAGATAGGGCGGATCTCATCCACCCCCGGGGCCTTGCCACCGAGGAGCTTTCCAACCACCTCAGTGACTTCAGCCAGGGTGATGAGTGAGTCCGCCTCCGAGTCTCCAGCCTCTGCCTCCTCGTCGGAAGACGTGATGGCGGGATTGAGGAGATCCTCAAAGTATTCCTTCCACCGTCCGATAACATCCCCAGTCGAGGTCAACAGCTCCCCACCCGCACTGCAAACAGTGCTGGTGAAGCACTGCTTCCCCCTCCTGAGGCATCGGACGGTTTGCCAGAATTTCTTTGAGGCCGTCACATAGTCCTCCTCCATGGCCTCTCCGAACTCCTCCCAACCCCGAGTTTTTGCCTCTGCGACCCCTCCTTGAGCCGCCACCTTAACGTGGTGGAGGGTTTGAGTGCCCGAATGATCCCGGGAGCTATGTTGTCGGGGGCTTTATGCCCCTGGTAGGGTCACCCAAGGCAAACAGATCCTGGGGGACAGGTCAGATTAAGAGCGGTTCAGAAGCCCATTATGATGAATGAGAGATCAAGGCCAGTTACGTCGCCCGGATTGGCGTCACCGGGGCCCCACCCTGGAGCCAGGCATGGGGTGAACAGTTGAACAGTCCAGGCAACGCAAAGATATTTCCATGGTTATTTCCAAGAAAAGCTACATAATGCACTTTTAAGTGTGACATCACAGGTCCAAGATTGGTAAAAATTTTAAGGGGTAAGATAATCAATTTTGTTGTTATGGAAGAGGCTTTAACCTCAATACCACAGTGATAATAGAGAAATGCTACTTTAAGACAATTGCATTTTTAACATATCATTTATTTGATATCACCATAGGGGCTCGTACTAGTTCTACTTAATATAAATCAACACTATTCAAAAACTATTGAGGAAATCTATCAGTACTAGACAGATTGTGGTATCAAGGCACTGAAAGCAAAGAACAATTCAAATTCTTTATCATGTGTCCTCATGCTAGCTCTGAGATAGACGACCATTCTAAAACCATTCATTCATATACTTTTTTCAGTATCAGTACTTGTTTAAATTAGTATATAATTTCAATGCTAGTTTTACTGAGCACCTGGATATTTTTTGGCATCCCTACCCAAGACAAGAATTATTACAATACTAAACAATTTAAAAAAAAAAAAGGATAAACACTAGAAGTACTTTGAAGTAAATGTCTGAGATCAAATTGATCCATTTGTGTATGTTTTCAGTATCAATACTTGTTCAAATAAGTATCTAGTTATCTAGTTACAATACTAGTTTTATTGATTAGTACCTGGATATGCATTTTTATTTTTGACAGCACTACCCTGAAGTGACACTTACTTTCACAAGACATATTCAGAGAGCTCCATTTCCCATTGGAGCAGGTGACAGTTCCAAGGCCAATTCTCCTGTAGCCCGTCTCACAAGTGAAGGTGACCGAGGTGCCTTCAGCAGCTGGGAATTTCTTGTTAGTGATCAGCTGCATGTGTTCTTTGCCTCTGGGTCTGGGGCAGAGCTGGTTACCTGTGACAGACAAAGGAGCAATGGACTGGATATTAAATGGGATTACAACTTGCAACCGATTAAAGGGCTGGCACCTGATTAGAATTTATTCTATAGTCAAGATAATTGCCCTTTTCCTCATGCATCTTGTGCATCTTGTGCATGCATCTTGTGCAAAAAATGCATAATGAAGAATAAAAAACATACAAGGCTCACTGGACTATAAGTTGCATTTTTGGGGGGGAAATTTAGTTGATTAAATCAGAGACCAGAAACTGCATCTTTAAATGCAAGTGATAGTAATAATAGAATAGAAAAATAATAGAACAACAGGCTGAATAGGTGTCTGGTATGTTAATGTAACATAAACAGTTATTCAGAAAACTATAGCCTAAACAACATAATATATATTCACTAGCTAGGACCACGCCATCAACATAATGCAGTGAAGATGTTTATTATTGAATGATAGTGGATGTCTCGGTGAATAGGTGGTGATGGCTGGGTTGAGACAGTGGGTGGGGGCTCCGTCTCAATCTTCGATTGGCCCAGCGGAACGGGACCCCCCCCTTTAGGAGATGTCTTGTGGCTGAAAGACAAACGAGATAGGGGTGGGAGGGAGGGGTCGAGATAACCGAGACGAACTGGAATGAAGGGATGAGTGGCTATAAATGGCTCTGGGAAATTAGAGGTGTGGTTATGGTGAACTGTGATTCGCTGGTGAGGAGGAGAAGGTGGTTGAGGCGTGGTCCTGCTCCTGAATTTCAGTTAATCACATTAACTCCATCTCCCGATCTCACTCAAAATCACCAAAGTATCCTCCGCTTTTCTCCAGTCCCTCACAAGTTTATCGTTCACTCCAAACTTTTTTCTGCTGCTCGATTACCGTTTTCGGCTGCATATTTCACTACTTGCAGCTTGTAATCCGCAGAATATGATTAACAGTTTATCACTATGTGATGCTACATTAGTGAGTGGGATATGTCTTAATGACTCATAGGTGTTAAATGCAGATGAGTGCGAAAATGACGAGAAGAAAAGTCTCTAACTTCACCCTAGCCCCCGGGAGAGCCTGAAATCTGCTGAAATCCTCCAAGACAGTGACATGTTACCAGATCTGCAGGAGACATGCACAGTAGAGCGCGAAGTGACAGTGGTACAGGAGTACAGGTGCTGGTCAAAAAATTTGAATATCATGAAAAAGTTGATTTATTTCAGTAATTCCATTAAAAAAGTGAAACTTGTGTAATGTATGCATTCATTCCACACAGACTAATATTTCAAGCATTTATTTCTTTTAATTTTGATTATTATAACTGAAAACTAATAAAAACCCCAAATTCAGTATCTCAGAAAATTAGAATATTGTGAAAATGTTCAATATTGAAGACACACTCAATCAGCCAATTAACTTCAAACACCTGCAAAGGCTTTAAATGGTCTCTCAGTAGGGCTGGGCGATATGGAGCAAAAAATGTATCTCGATATATTTTCTTATATCTCGATATATGATGTATATCTCTATATCTGTACAGGAAAAATAACCCTTCAAAAACTATTGCAAAAACAAACATGCCAAATTCCACAAGGTCTTTTTTTGTGATTTGAATTTCTCCTTTTACCAAGGTCTTTTTTATTGAAGTGCAATTGAAGTGCAGGTCATGTAGGAACAAAGTGCGGCATTAAAAAAAAAAAAAAAAATCCCTGTAATTGGTAGTATAACCTGTCAAATGCATTTAAATATGCCTTAATACATTTCACAGAACATCACGATAAAGAAGAGGCAAAAATATAGGATGAGAGGTTATGCATTAGGGGTGTGAATCTTTCACTCACAAAACGGTTCGATTCGAATCTCGATTCACAGGCTACGATTCGATTCAGGGACGATTCATAAAATTAGTAAACGATCCGGTACGATTCGATTCGATTTGATCCGATCCGATCCGGTTAATTTCGATTCAATACAAATTGACAACTTTACTCCCAAGTGCTTTAAAGTTATTGAGAAGAAAAAGAGAGAAACAGAAATTAAATTTCAAAATAGTATCCTTTTGTTTATTTAGTGTCCAACAGACAATACACCAGGCCTACTGAAAAACTAGCAATCCGGTTTGCAAAACTCTGCTCATACTTAAAGGGATATGCCACCCCCAGGTCAAACTTGGGCATCTCCCCACAGTCCAGAGACTAAAATAAGTGGTGGAAAGCGTTTTCCTGCTCACCCAGCCATTGTCCAAGTCTGTCAGCACTATTTTTCAGTGTGGAAAAAGAAAGCCGTAGCACGCACCACGCTGCGCAACAGGGGAACTCCCTTCCTGGTGCGTAACAGGGATTCCCCTGGCAGCGTGCTGCGTGCTTCGGCTTTCTTTTTCCGCACTGAAAAATAGTTCCCACCCAAAATGACCAAGTCAAGCTCTCCGTGTTGATTTGTACATTTATTTGCACTCGATATGAATGCGCACTACACAGAAAGTAATTGGGAAACGCATCGAGCAAATTAATTCCTTTTGGCCGAAATCTTTCTCTGGCGCCGTTAGACTCCAGTCTAAGGCGGAGTAGCTGCAGATACCGCGGTCAGTGCTGACAGACTCGGACAATGGCTGGGTGACCAGGAAAACGCTTTCCACCACTTATTTTAGTCTCTGGACTGTGGGGAGATGCCCAAGTTTGACCTGGGGGTGGCATATCCCTTTAAAATACAACACCCTCAAGCAACACAAAACAATAAGGTTAGATATCAAAAATAAAAAATACCTTATAAAACAAGCAAGTTGCCTATTAGAGTCAAAAATCAGAATGAATCAGAATTAGTGCTTCAGTCACTCATGAGTTTCAGTAACTGTAAAAGTGTAACATATCACTGACAAGAAGATAGATATCACTAGGCAGTTATAGAAAACACTAGCATGTTAAATCCACTGAATAACTAATACTTTCTCTCCATCTTATAACATGTCCTTAAGTCTCCTTTGAGACAAAAAATCATCTGTGTGTGTGAAGTACATTTCTATACACACAAATCATAAGTAGCCTATCTAAATACAGAAATGCACCAATTCTGATTATACATTGTATTTTCCACACAAAAGTAAATTAGCCAAGTCAATTTTAGCCAAAATCAAATATACATTGCCAATACATGAATGTTGTCTAAATAAATCACCCAATCCACTAACCGTGACAATAAAAACGCTAGTATCATACAATTGTTATGGTCTATAGCTGCCATGGAAACTATCAAGCTGACAGTGAAACATCAGACTGATATCAACGCGACACAACAATGGCACAAAAGTTAACCACGCATACGAACCATGTCCATAAATAGCGGTAGCGCACCAAATTAATTTAACCATAGCTCAATAAAAGGAAACTTAGCGTAGCTTACCAACAGAGTAGATCTCCTGACGAGACGAGGCGGCGGGAAACCCGCCCTCCGCACAATGCGAATTGGGACACGGCTATACAGTGCAAACATTTTGTGTTCGCTTCCGCATACAGCCCGCGCCGCTCGCATCATTGGCAGTTAACCAGCCAATAAGCTTCAACCCCAGGTAAGTGAACCACCCACCGTTCGCGAAAGAACGCAGACACACACAGTGCGACTGCTGCGCCATGAGAGAGACCGCTCAGGAGCTAGCAAACCGATTCTTGGCTGTAAATCCGGTGCATCGGACCTTTCGTAGTGCATTTGGACCGATCCGGGCTCCGCTGATCGGTACACTCAGATCTCAGAGGTCACAGACCGATAACCGATCCAAATCGGTTAATCTTTACACCCCTATTATGCATCCATATCACAAGAAAGGTTCACAAACTGACAGAAGTGGAAATTTGAACTGGATCAGTAAGTCATTTCAAAAAGTGGTTACAGTGAACCCTCGTTTATCGCGGGGGTTAGGTTCCAGAAATAGCCCGCAATAAGTGAAATCCGCGAAGTAGGACAATTTTATATTTTACAATTATTCTACATGTTTTAAGGCTGAAAACGCTTCACCAGACACATTATACACCTTTCTGAGACTGGTATTAACATTTTTCTCTTGTTTAAACACTCAAACTTTTGTAGATTTTCATTAAAATATATTAATAGTGGGGGGGGGGGGGGCACGTGACACGCGGACACGTGCGCGCGGACACGTGCGCGCGGACACGTGTGTTTGTTTTGGTACCACATATCCATGCCATGTGCGAAAGTCGAGTGGAAAGCGACCTGGATATCATTTTGGGCAAGACTCAAGCCAATGCTAACAGTGCAAAACCGCTAACAGACGCCTCTGAGCACCAGTCCTCACCACAAGACCAGGTAAGACCAACCTGCGCTCACAAGAGTTGGTTGCATTTCACCCCGGCTCCAAAATCAGACCGCTATCAATGCGTCGCCAATACTCCACAGCTCTCTAGGACGGGGTCGGGTTCGTTCTCTCAGCGTGACGGGGAAGAGCCACTGTCTCCTCTGTGCGCGCGAGTGTCCTCCCCCGCTGCGGCTCCCCCGGACGCCGCGCGGCCAGGCGCCAGGCCCGTCCATGTTGATTCTTGGCTCTTCCATTTGTCCGGCTCGCACTCAGTCTCTTCCATGGCTCGTGCAAGTAAACAAAGGCCACACCTCCTGTCACCCAGGCGCTCTCGTGAAGGACATCTGAGACTCTGTCCCTACCATCCCTGGTCTAGACCTGGTTTAGTCCTGGTTTAGACCTGGTTTAGTCCTGGTTTAGACCTGCTTTAGACCTGGTTTAGTCCTGGTCTAGTCTCTTAGCTAATCAGGGCGCAGGACAGAATGTTACACTGTAAAAAAAAGTTACACTATAAAAAAAATTGGGAAAAAAAAAAAAAAAAAAATTGGAAAAAAAAATCCGCGAAACAGCGAGGCCGCGAAGAGTGAACCGCGATACAGCGAGGGTTCACTGTATATCATCCTGCGGATATGAAAACAGTAAAATAAAGATTTAAATCATGGTATTCCTTATGTAATCCTAATTTTGCTTTGATTTACCCATAGTTTAGTCTCTGATGAGTTTATATATTGACAAAGTTCAACCTGATTAAATAATTTACATTTTTGTTTTCATTTCAAGGTTTCATCCAAGATACATTTGTATAATGCTACTGTGAAAGATTACATGGAGATAAGCAGGTAGTGGACCCCTCACAAGTTCTATAATGCATCTTTAACTGAATGTGCTGTGTCACTGTAATTCCTTTATTGTAATATAAAACAGATGTCAGATTTTTCTTCTCATATTGTGAATATACTTACTGACACAAATTGGTACTGCAGGCGTGAATACTTCGTTTTCACATACTAATGTTCCTGATCCTTTTAATACATAGCCTCTATTACAAGTGTATGTGACGACCTCCAAGGGATTGTACATTTCTTTCTCTGGACTGAAGTATCCATTAGCGATTTCAGCTGGTCGATGACACTGGATCGCTGAAAAAAAATGTTTTTTTTAGTTAGGTTTTACATACATGGGATACACATTTATTAGTTAAATAGGTTTAGAGGTGGGCAATATGTTTTGAATTTGGATGTTCTGACTCAGATTTAACATTGACAACATGACCAAACAACAGTAAAATCCTTAAAGAGGGAGTATTACACTTCGATACTAACACATATTCACTAAAAACTTGAATAAGTTTCAATTAATTTTTGACACCAAGTCCCCCTTCCCATTGCTCCCCACACCAAATCACTTCCCCTTCAGAGCACTATGATACGTATCACATCTGGTTTATCAAGTTGTGGACAGTTTTCTGTCCTGTTTTCTTTCCTGTATCTATGGAGAATTGTCGTGGGGGCACATGGGTGGACAGAATCTTACAGCTAACCATAAGGGTTCAGATAGGGCCCAGGAGAGATCACTAAATTGCTGAAACATTACAGTATCTGGTTTATGAAATCAAAGGGATGGGATGATTCTCAAAAAAAAAGGATCAAATCATTCAATTCTAGTATTTTAATTCAGTTGTGTCGAGTTCGATTCTCACATGTCCCTCGCCTTGGCACAGGCAGGAAAAAGCCAAGCCTGGGGTCCTTTCTTAGATACAGACAATAAACAGCTCTATAAAGGCTCACTGCTGCTATATTCTAACAGAGGTGAGTGCCATCTTTCAGTTACTTTTTATTTTACGTTGATAAGACTCAGTCAGGATTGACAAAAATATGAATTTTTAAATACTCCAAAAACGCTTTTCAGCTTCAGATTCACACACGACTCATGCTACCGCGATCTTTTTAAAAACATAATCTCCTCCGTTTAGACATTATTAAGTCTTATAACATGTTAAGTGGCTAAAAGAGGAGAGGGGTGTGTGTTTTTATCAGAGGAAGGGGCTGCTTCTGGGAACAAGGCAGAAACCTGCAGATACACTGACATGAGTGTCAGGAAGAGCAGAGACTTTTAGCCATCAAAATAAAAAAATGCAGAAAACAGAAAAAATGTGATTGTGATGTTTATGTCCAACAGCCTTTCAGTAACATATTATAAACCACATGCTCTTGATGAGATGCAGTATTTTTGGAATGATTGTAGCCTAAAACATTAAGCCAAAAATGTATTCATAATGGCCTACTGCTATAGGCCAATTTCAGTTAAATTATAAGAACTGGTGACCTATTTTTATTTAATTTAGAAAGTTATTTATTTTTTTATTATAAGTCATTTATTTCAGATTCTACAGTAGGAACACTTCTGGACATTAATAACAATAACTTTTTTTTTTTTTTTAACTCGATGCTATTAGTATATTTTGTGTTTTAAGATAAGAATCATCCCATCCCTAGTGAATTGACTTAATTTTGTTTTCTAAAATGATCACGAGTATTATGTTTTAGCTCTAAGGATTTCATTGTGGCCTGAATAATAATACTGAACTAATAATCTTGTAAATATACTTTTGCCAACATCACGCACCCCTAAATTTACTTATTAGGTGTAAAAGAAATTAGTTTCAAAATGCATAGTGTAGTAATAATAAAATCCACAAACGTTCACAAAGGGCTAACCGGTCCATCCAGCCTTGGACTCCACAGTAGACGAAATGATCCTTTGGCACCGGGATGTAGCTAAGGAAAAACAGTAAAACACAAGAGATAAGTGAAATGATACAGCACAAACTTAGAATGACAGAGGGAAAATGCTGATGGTGTTCCAGGTTTCCAAATGACTAACCCGTCATAACAGATGACAGAAATAGAAGCGCCAAAATCAGTGCCTTCCTTGTAATCAACATATCCATTTTGCACCTCTCCAGCATTACCACAGCTTCTTACTGAAAAACAAGTGCAAATAAAATTTTATTATAATGTAAGGGAATACATTTGATAACATGAAACTCATGGGGATGTTAAAACTGTACTACGCATATTTTTTTTAATCATTGAGGGCTCACCATCTGCATCTCTATGGATGCTGAAAACACCTTTCTCTAAAATACATTATATTGCCAAAAGTATTCATTCACCCATCCAAATAATGGAAATCAGGTGTTCTAATCACTTCCATGGCCACAGGTGTATAAAATCCCTTAGTTCCAGTGAAAGGAACTCTGAATGCTTCAGCATTCCAAGAGTTTTTGGACAATTTCATGCTCCCAACTTTGTGGGAACAGTTTGGAGATGGCCCCTTCCTTTTCCAACATGCACCAGTGCACAAAGCAAGGTCCATAGAGACATGGATGAGAGAGTTTGGTGTGGATGAACTTGACGGGCCTGAACAGAGTCCTGACCTCAACCTGACAGAACACCTTTGGGATGAATTTCGAGTGGAGCCTGAGAGCCAGGCCTTCTCGTCCAACATCAGTGTGTGACCTCACAAATGCACTTCTTGAAGAGTGGTCAAAAATTCCCATAAACACACTCCTAAACCTTGTGGACAGCCTTCCCAGCTGCAAAAGGAGGGCCAACATCATATTAAACCCTATGGATTAAGAATGGGGTGTCACTTAAGTTCATATACGAATAAAGGCAGGAGAGCAAATACTTTTGGCAATATAGTTGTTTAAGATTCTCGCCCTTACCACCAGAGGGCGACAGAGTGCATAAACGTGCCTCCACACTGTTATAGTTCGCTCTTACCACCAGAGGGTGACAGAGTGTGTAAATGTGCTCCCACACTGGTACAGTTAAAAGGGACTTATTGTTTAATATATTAATGTTAAAAATAATAAAGGTACATTTTCTAATGTTAAGCCGTAAAAGCGCAAATATATTCAATATGGGTACAAAATATTAAAAAGTTATAAAAAAGATGTTTCACCCTTTAATGTTTTGTTGCTTCTAGCTTGTGATTTTGAGCAATGTTTTCATTATGATTTGGTGTTTTAACATGTTATTTCTCATTTTACCATTTCATTATGATTTGATGTTTGTCATATTATCTTCTCTCATGTTAACATTTATCAATTTATTAATCATATTTATCATATATCATTTATAATTTTCATCGATTTACCTTTGTATTCTACTTATGATTTCATTTTTACTCATATAAAGAGAGTGTATTAGAACATGGCACCACATGTTTAAGGGAGTAGGAGCTGAAGTAGATAAGGAGGAGACAGGCTAGTGAGTGGCCTTGAACAGTGGTTGGTGTCGAAAAAATAACAGATTTAGAGAGAGAGTTTTCATTTTGTTGTATGAGATTATGAAATATGTGTTAAGACCATTATTTGTTCTTGTCATGTTATGAAATTATAAGCATGAGCCATAAAGGCATGTACCCATTTTTGTTCATTTATCTGTTATGTTTAAGTTTTACTTTTAAATCTATACAAATATGTAATTGTTATGAGACAAGACAAGATGAGAATTATAAAACTACAATGTTTGAATTAGGGAAGGCCCAAAGTGCAGCCTGTAGGACTGAACAAGTCTGGACAAGTCGAGGCATGTTGGAACATGTCCTGGGCTGTCCTGCAGTAACCTTGAATTTGTCCGAAGGTAGCCCTGAAGCAGCTGGGACAGGCTGGTGGGGTTACGTTGGGGCATAGAAAGGCAGTAGTGAGGTTATGATAGTTCAGAGTGGCTGCTCTGACAAATCCCCAAACCGGCTGAAACTGTTTTTTCGGGGGGGAAAGTAGGCAAGTCCTTGGCCAATCACGATAGTCTAAAATAAGGTAATGGGGGAGGACCCTCTGGAAACTCCCCTCTGAAGAGTATATAAGCCGTGGTTTTTGGTTGCTTCTCGGGTCTTGTCTCAGTTTGCTGATGCATGTACTCCACTCACACTGACTCTTAGTAGATCCGTGTGTTTTACGCTGTACTAAGGTAAGTGGCTCGGCATATGATCCATTGAATGACTGGTTATAACATGACATGAGACTCTATCTGCACGGATAAACCGCTGTGGGCTTACGGAGGTACGGTAGTACCGCAGTGCGGTAGCACAAACGTAAGTGACCTGAGCGGGCATAGGGTGTCCAACTGCATTTGCATGGCTAGGTACATAAAGTATTCTACACAGTGGCTGTAAGCAGTGATAAGAGTTTTTAGACAAGTTGTGGGTCATTCGGTGTCATATGTATGGGCCTTTTATAAGCAGCGTGAAAAGTCCCTCAGTCATCCAGGTAGAATCCATGATAAAAGGAGAAGTTCAATTTGTCAACTGGACAAAGTTTGTTTGGTTGAAAACATTTCGCCGCTCATCCGAGAGGCTTCGTCAGCTCTGGTTATTGTGCTGGTTAGACACTGCTTATATCTAGCTGCCGGGAGGCACTCCCTACACTGAAACGGGACCACACCAATGGGTACAAAAAGAAGATCATTGATTGCTTGCAGAAGTTGAGGAAAGAAGAAGTCATTGATCGACAGCTGTATTACAGATTGTACCCTG
Organism: Paratrypauchen microcephalus; assembly: GCA_036785185.1. Classification (NCBI taxonomy): domain Eukaryota; kingdom Metazoa; phylum Chordata; class Actinopteri; order Gobiiformes; family Gobiidae; genus Paratrypauchen; species Paratrypauchen microcephalus. The sequence continues at coordinate 3,276,044 of JAVJIX010000103.1, read as the reverse complement.
GTAATGCTATCCCGTGCATCTATGGCCTCCCGAAGATTCACAAACAAGGAGTACCACTCAGACCCATTGTGTGTAGTGTTGACTCTATCACATATAATTTGGCCAAACACCTAAAAACCATCTTGGCTCCATTGGTGGGTAACACGGAGCACCACATTGAGAACACAGCCGAATTTGTTAACAAAGTTAAGTTTCTCCAGTTTGGTCAGGATGAGACAATGGTTTCCTTTGATGTAACCTCTCTTTTCACTTGTATCCCCACAGCTGTAGCGGTCGAAGCAGCGAGAAGGAGTTTATTACAGGATTCCAAGCTAGAAGAGAGAACCAAACTTTCTCCTGACCAAATCTGCCAACTGCTGGAAATTTGTCTAAATACCACCTATTTCCAGTTCAGAGGGAACTTTTACAGGCAGATCCATGGCTGTGCGATGGGCTCACCGGTCTCCCCTATCATGGCTAATTTATACATGGAACAATTTGAACAGAGTGCCTTAGCTTCATATCCAGGCACTCCACCCACACACTGGTTTCGTTATGTTGATGATAATTTTACAAAAATCTAAATTCAAGATTTAGAACCTTTCACTGCACATATCAATTCTGTAGATCCAAACATCAAATTCACCCGTGAAGATGCCAATGATAACACATTGGGGTTCTTAGATTGTGCAGTAACGATAGGAGGAGACTGGGGACTCCAAGTAGAAGTCTTCAGGAAGCCCACACACACAGACCAATACCTGCTTTTTGATTCACACCACCCACTGCAGCACAAACTGGGTGTTATTCGGACATTACAACACAGGGCCCAAGTGGTTCCCACAAGCACAGAGGGTAAGGAGAAAGAAGAACAACATGTGCAGGAAGCCCTCTCGGTTTGTGGATATCCTAAATGGGCTGTCAACAAAACCAAGAGAGACAAGGGCAAGAAAGAAGACAACAGAGAATCCGAACCCAGGAGGAAAGGGGTAGCGATTCCGTACCTGGCCGGCGTTTCGGAAAAACTACAGAGGATTTTCAGACAATATGAAATTCCAGTTTATTTCAAACCCACAAACACTTTAAGACAAAAACTCATCCACCCAAAGAACAGAACACCGAGCCACAAACAAAGCAATGTGGTCTACTCCATTCAGTGTAGTGAAGACTGCAGTGAGCGCTACATTGGGGAAACCAAACAGCCACTTCACAAGAGGATGTACCAACACAGGCGGGCGGGCCAGAGTGGACTGTCATCTGCCGTACATCTTCACCTAGAAGCCACGGGCCATTCTTTTGAGGACAGTGAGGTTCAGATCTTAGCCAGGGAAAAGAACTGGTTTGAGAGGGGGGTTAAAGAGGCTATTTTTGTCAAAAAAGAGAATCCGTCGTGAAACAGAAATGGGGGAGTTAGACATAACTTGTCTCCCATGTATAATTTGATTCTTAAACCAAGTCAAAACAGACAAAGAAACATTAGGGCAGACAAGCCAGGGCAGAGGGGTGGAGAGGGTCGTTAGACATTGAATAGGGGGGGCGAAACTAGTCGCCAGAGTAATTTGAAAAACAAAGAGACAGATTAGGGGGGATCGTTTTCAGAGCTTTTTCAGTGTAGGGAGTGCCTCCCGGCAGCTAGATATAAGCAGTGTCTAACCAGCACAATAACCAGAGCTGACGAAGCCTCTCGGATGAGCGGCGAAACGTTTTCAACCAAACAAACTTTGTCCAGTTGACAAATTGAACTTCTTTTATCTTTTATAACCAGCGTACGACATACGTAGATAATCAATTGTAAAAGTTCCTAGACAGTAAATGATTACGAATAAAGTACAAAGCATATAAAAGCAAACATTTCTGAGCGCCCACTTCTTTAAAAAAGTTTAATTTCAAGAGGACACCTTTTAACGATCGCCGCTTCTGCCTGGTAAGTCTTTTCCACTTCACCTAGCCTACACTCTTAGTAGAGGGTTACCACCAACCTCGAGAGTGTGAAGGGTTTTGGGGGGGTTAACTATAGTGGTCCTTAAGGAGCCTCATCCTCAGGTAAAGGGTAGAAATTTGTTTTCTTGGTTGCTCTGCTTCTGAGCTTATTCAACAATAGTGTACCATGAAAAACATGATATCTGTGCCACCTCTCCACAGACCAGACCTTCAACTTTGGCTGGCAACATCACCCACTTGTCTCCATGAAGACAGACAAGATTAATGCCATGCTATGGAACAGTTCAGGCAACGCAAAGATATTTCCATGGTTATTTCCAAGAAAAGCTACATAATGCACTTTTAAGTGTGACATCACAGGTCCAAGATTGGACCTGGATATTTTTTGGCATCCCTACCCAAGACAAGAATTATTACAATACTAAACAAAACAAAACAAAAAGATAAACACTTTACGGTAAATGTCTGAGATCAAATTGATCAATTTGTGTATGTTTTCAGTATCAATACTTGTTCAAATAAGTATCTAGTTATCTATTTACAATACTAGTTTTATTGATTAGTATCTGGATATGCATTTTTATTTTTGACAGCACTACCCTGAAGTGACACTTACTTTCACAAACCATCTCCAGAGAGCTCCATTCCCCATTGGAGCAGGTGACAGTTCCAAGGCCAATTCTCCTGTAGCCCGTCTCACAAGTGAAGGTGACCGAGGTGCCTTCAGCAGCTGGGAATACCTCGTTAGTGATCAGCTGCATGTGTTCTTTGCCTGTGGGTCTGGGGCAGGGCTGGTTACCTGTGACAGACAAAGGAGCAATGGACTGGATATTAAATGGGATTACAACTTGCAACCGATTAAAGGGCTGGCACCTGATTAGAATTTATTCTATAGTCAAGATAATTGCCCTTTTCCTCATGCATCTTGTGCATCTTGTGCATGCATCTTGTGCAAAAAATGCATAATGAAGAATAAAAAACATACAAGGCTCACTGGACTATAAGTTGCATTTTTGGGGGGGAAATTTAGTTTATTAAATCAGAGACCAGAAACAGACATTTCATCTTTAAATGCAAGTTATAGTAATAATAGAATAGAGAACAACAGGCTGAATAGGTGTCTGGTATGTTAATGTAACATTAACAGTTATTCAGAAAACTATAGCCTAAACAACATAATATATACTCCCGATCTCACTCAAAATCACCAAAGTATCCTCCGCTTTTCTCCAGTCCCTCACAAGTTTATCGTTCACTCCAAACTTTTTTCTGCTGCTCGATTACCGTTTTCGGCTGCATATTTCACTACTTGCAGCTTGTAATCTGCAGAATATGATTAACAGTTTATCACTATGTGATAAAATAAGTTATGATGCTACATGAACATTAGTGAGTGGGGTATGTCTTAATGACTCATATGTGTTAAATGCAGATGAGTGGTTGGTCCTTTGTTTCCTGAGGTCCAAGGTCAACACAGCCATCTACCAGGAAGTTTTAGAGTAGAAGTGACTTTATTGATCTCACACTGGAGAAATTCTTCTCTGCATTTAACCCATCCTGTTATTAGGAGCAGTGGGCAGCACATTACTGCACCCGGGGACCATCTCCATGATCTTCTTGCTTCGGTTTGGTCAGGACCTAAGCTGGAGGTACCTATGGTGCATGTTTTGGGTTGATGGGGGAAACCGGAGTGCCTGAAGGAAACCCACCCAGACACGGGGAGAACATGCAAACTCCGCACAGAAAGGCTCGGGCGACCCGGGGATCGAGAGAGTTCTACTTCTGTACCATTGTGTCCTGTATTTTGCTTAAGTCTAGATTACCCTAAGCCCGGTTTTTAATGCCTCTTGCAAATCTGACAATGCGATACGCCAGATCCAGCAATGCAGAAGAGCTGAAGGCCAATATCAGAGCATCCTGGGCTCTCATAACACCTGAGCAGTCAATCAATCAATCTTTCTTTATATAGCCCTTTACAACACCAATGGTGACCAAAGTGCGTTCCAATTAAAAACAGAAAATACAACAATACAAAAAACAGAACATTATATAGAATAAAACAATGTAAAACAATAAATAGTAAAACACATAGTGCAGAAAAATTACATGCCACAAACTACTAATTTTAAATAAATGTGTTTTGAGCCAAGATTTAAAAAGGTTAAAATCAGTGATGTTACTTAGCACAAAGAGCAGATTGTTCCACAGTTTGGGACCAACCACAGAGAAAGCTCCATCACCCCAGTGTTTGAGCCTGGCTCGGGGGACTTCCAAAAGAAGTTGGTTATTTGACCTTAAAGTGCGATTTGATTTTCGGACAGATAAAAGCTCGGTCAAATAACAAGGTGCTAAACCATTAAGAGCTTTAAAAACAAAAAGTAAAATTTTAAAATCAATTCTAAAAGAAACTGGAAGCCAATGAAGTGTAAAAAGTGACTGGGGTGATGTGCTGACGTCGAGGTGTGTTTGTTAAAAAACAAGCTGCTGCATTCTGCACAAGCTGAAGATGACTGAGGGCAGTTTGGGAGACACCAACATAAAGTGCATTGCAATAATCTATTCTAGAACTGATAAAAGCATGAAGGGTCCTTTCAAGGTCGGTGCGATTTAAAAAAGGCTTGACTTTAGATAAAAGGCGTAACTGATAAAAACTGGCTCTCACAACACTGTCAATCTGCTTATCAAATTTGAAATTGTTGTCAAAAGTGACCCCAAGGTTCCTGACGGTCAATTTTAACTTTGATGACAACCAATCAAAATCTGAAGATGCAGAATCACCAAATAAAATGTATTCTGTTTTGTTTTCATTCAAATGAAGAAAAAATTGTCCTAATCACAACTTTAAGTCTTTGATGCAGTCAGTTAATGACTGAACTTAATTTTTCAGGCGGGACAGTAAAATTGAATGGTCGACTGTGTCAAATGCTGCAGTTAGGTCAAGCAAAACCAAGACGGTGGGGTGTTTAGCATCAACTGACAAGGCAATATCATTGTGTACTTTAAGTAGTGCAGATTCTGTGCTGTGTCGGGATCTGAACCCAGATTAGAATTTCTCTAAAACAGCACTGCTATATAAAAACAACTGCAACTACATTAATACAACCTTTTCAAGAATCTTTGAAATAAAAGGCAGATTAGAAACCGGTCTAAAATTTGATAAAAAACTGACATCAAGCTGTGTTTTTTTGAGAAGAGGTCTCACTATGGCGTGTTTAAGAGAATCAGGGACACAACCTGAGCTGAGACAAGTGTTAATAAAAAACTGAAGGGAGGGACCTACAGTATTAACCACCTCCTTTAACAATTTAGTGGGGAAGATGTCTAGAGGACAGTTTGTAGTTTAAAATTTTTGACTTCAGTGAGAGAAGAAAGAGAGATTGGTTCAAACTGACTGAACACTGAAGAGTGTGCCTCACTATCAGGCTGGACAGGCCCGATGCTGAGACTGGTCAATTGTCTCACAGATACCACTTTATCAACAAAAAAGTGTAAAAAGTTCTCACATGTGGAAACAGAGGCATCAGTTATAGTTGAGGAGTGTGGATTCACCACAGAGTTAATGGTGTTAAACAACACACGAGGGCAATGTCCATTACTGCAAGTAATATCTGACAGATATTTGCATTTTGCCTCTTTCATAGCTTGCTGATAGTGAGCTAAGCTGTCCCTCAGAATGCCAAGAGACACATGTAATTTGTCCTTCTTCCACCACCGCTCTGCCTGCCTACAGCGCTGTCTGAGAGCCCGGGTGGTATCATTTACCCAAGGTTCAGACCTAGGCTGGGAGGACCTGCGTGTGGAAGGACCAATAGTGTCCAAGATCCCTGTGCAGGTTGAATAAAAAGAAGATAAAAAACCATCAGGGCATTTTGGAAGAGCAGTTCCATCAGATGTACAGAAATCTGATTCCACAAAAGCTGCAGCAAATTCCAGAGCCATAGATGAGGTCATAACACGATGACAAGAGGCAGGGGCAGGGGGCTTGCAGACAGATGCAGGGGCCATAACTTCAAAAATAATGGGCAAATGATCTGAAATGGGCGTCACTGTTATTTTGATAACTGACAGAGAGAGCCCATAGGAGATTATTAAGTCTAAAGTGTGCCCTGCATTGTGTGTTGGTGAGTCTACAGACTGAGTTAATCCAAAGGATGCCAAAAGACGTTTGAAGTCAGTAGCCAGCTGATCAGATGGGCAACAAACATGAATGTTAAGTTTGATCAGTAGTTGATCAAACTTTGGTACAATTTCAGCCAAAAACTCAGAAAACTCCTGCATAAAGTTCTTATTGTATTTTGGTGGACGATAGAGAACAGCACAAAGAAGCAAGCTGGCAAGCTCTATTGTGAATATCTGTACTTCAAAACATGTATAATCATTTACATGTAAAGGATTGCATTTGTAATTGTCCTTAAAAACTGTAGCGACTCTGCCCCCTCGACCAGACGCTCTTGGGGAGCTGAGGAAAGAGCACCGAGGGGGGAGGAGCTCGGTGAACGCGCTGTCGTCACCGGGCTTGGTCCACGTTTCCGTCAACAACAGAAAGTCCAGCACACATGTTGCAAAGAAATCCTTCAAAATGAAAATTTTATTCATCAGCGACCTCGTATTAATCAGGGCGAAACGGATCGCTGCGCGGTCGGATTCCTTGGAGTCGGAGCCTCGAGCCAGTGGGCGTAGATTCCCCTGCACGGAGCCCCATGTGCAGACGCTGACACGCCGCACGCGGCTGGGGCGTTTGTAGCCGGTGTTCGGGGCCGTAGGTCGGAGCAAGGTGACCTCCAAGCAGTGCCGCACGAGGAATCTGTTGTACTCCCGAGGAAGCTGCTTGAGGTGGCGGTCGTAATTTGAGGACTGTGCCAGGTAAGCTCTCAATCTCACCAGTACCACCAGTACCAATTCCTGAAAATTCCTGCAAATTTGACCTGCTGGTGGCACTAGACGTTTGGGGCTGGGGGCCTATAAATTGCTGTGGGTAATGAGGAGACTGGCTGGAATGTGCATGCAAAATTTCACAACTTTTTACCAGACGGTTCTAGGGGTTGCCATAGACTCCCATGGGTAGAAGAATAATGTATAAGAATCAGTAGAAACACTATGGTGCCTCGCACCTTCGGTGCTTGGCCCCAATAAAACACCTGAACTATATTAGGCTACGTTCACACTGCAGCCTGAAGTGACCCAAATCCGTTTTTTTTGCCTCTATAATAATTCATAGTATTTATATAGCGCCTTTCATCACACCCAAAACGCTTTACAGTTCATTGTTCATTCACTCCACACTTGGTGGTGGTAAGCTACTTTCTGTAGCCACAGATGCCCTGGGGCAGACTGACAGAAGCGAGGCTGCCAATCTGCGCCATTGGCCCCTCCGACCACCTCCAACACTCACGCACACTCCACTTTCATACTAGGCAATGTGGGTGAAGTGTCTTGCCTAAGGACACAATGACAGTTTTTGCAACTGGTGCCCCCCCGTGGCACCAGGAATTCCCAGTGGTCTCCCATCCAAGTACTAACCAGGCCCTGCCTTGCTTAGCTTCTGAGATCTGACGGGACAAGGCTTTGGCAAGCAGGTATGGCCATGGTCTATGCGATCTGTATCTTCTAATGACAGTCTGAAAGACACAGATACGATTTATTAAAATGCAATCCAGGCCACTTGGATATGTGGTCCTAAATCCGATACATATCCGATCTTTTGGCATGCGACTTCAGTCTGAACGGCCAGGTCGCGTTCATCCGACCTGGGCATATTTCCTCCAGCGAGAGTGGTACAAGTAGGCGCTCACAAACGTACACAAACGTTCTTCTCATCATGCGAAAATAGTATATAAACTCTGTATCAGTGAAGCGGCAAAGCACGTAGCAATCCCACCACTCTTGGCTGCGACTCCGCACCCACACGTTCATTTCTACGGACGTTGCTACCACTGCCCCACAAAACGCCGTGGCCAAAAACCTTGTCCTTCTCTTTCTTCGTCTCCTCCTTAAAACAAATAAGTTGTACATGTTCTGGCTCCGGTACGACAGCAACTTTAGGCTACTTCCATAAACACTGAGCACACTCGCTGCATGTGACGTCGTCGTGTCCTCTAATGTGCATGCGGGACACTTTTGGGGCATTTAACGTTCACACTGGAGATCACATACAAGTCGCATTTAATTGGAAATGTGAACGGTCTCGCAAAAAAAACAAAAAACAAAACAGATTTCACAAAAAAATCGGAATTGAGCATTAAGCCCTGCAGTGTGAACATGACCTTAGTCTGTGTTGAATGAATGTATACATTACACAAGTTTCACTTTTTTAAAATGAAATTACTGAAATAAATCAACTTTTTCATAATATTCTAATTTTTTGACCAGTACCTGTATTAAGAGTAGCAGATACTGGCACCAGCGCCCTCTTGAGGATGTCAATGTGAAAATAACGTAAATGTGAAATTATATATTTTAATATACAAGTCGCATCTGAGTACAAGTTGTAGGACCACCCAAACTATGGAAAAAAGTGCGACTTATAGTCTGAAAAATACAGTAATACAATTTTAACAGACAAAAGTTTCAGTCGCTTCTAATCATCAGTGGCGAGTCGTCTGTAAGAGGTAGTCCATGTGCCACTAAAGAACTTAAAACTTCTACATAACAGTGTTTCAGTCATCTTCACTGCCACTAGGGCGGTATTTGACTAAAGACATGTCCTGCTGATTGATTAGTCAACTAAAAAGAGGACATGACAAAAGCTTTCAAAACTACTATGTCTCTCTGACCCAGTCTCTCTCTGTTCCTCATCTGTCACTGGTCACATCCTTGAAGAGTGTTTTACAACTTCATCTTCACACACTGGAGCCCCTTTGAAGCACTCCCCTTATTTCCTGCTTTTTAATTGTTCGTTGATGATATGCTTGGATTTTTTAAATGGAGAGGTCTAAAATCAGTACCAGTATGTCCTTTGGAGCAGAGTTACATCTTTGGCAGAATCAGCTGGGCTATTCTTTGAGTGAAGTTGCACTAATTATCGATTCATGCAAAAATATTCTTTTTTTTTTTTTACCATTCCACCATGTTATAACGTTGTTCCCTCATCAAAAACATGCTCCAAAAGAGGAGTGACTTAAGGGACAAAGGGAGGGGGGACTCCGAGTATCAACAATGAACATGAAAAAAATGTTAATCGGTTGTTTACGGAAAATATGACATACAACTATAAAAGATAATATGGTGATCTAAATATGTTATGATGGGTTAGCAGTTAATACCCATAGAAATAAAATCTAATGAAAATATAGCTGCAAGCAGCAATGTGGGGCCAAGCACCGAAGGTGCATGTAGGCCGCATGCAGGGTCTGACAGAGTCTGACAGGGTTTAACAGGGTCTGATAGGGTCTGACAGGGTCTAACAGGGTTTAACAGGGTCTAACAGAGTCTGACAAGGTCTAACAGGGTCTGACAGGGTCTAACAGGGTCTAACAGGGTCTGACAGGGTCTAACAAGGTCTAACAGGGTTTAACAGGGTCTAACAAGGTTTAACAGATCAAATACACATCGAAGACAGATCAAAGGTTGCTAGGTACGTTGCCTAGCAACGCAGAAAATTCCTGAAAATTTCTGCAACTTTGACCTGCTGGTGGCACTAGACGGTTGTTGGGGCTGGGGACCTATAAATTGCTGTGGGTAATGAGGAGACTGACTGGAATGTGCATGTAAAATTTCACTTTTTACCAGACGGTTCTAGGGGTTGCCATAGACTCCCATGTTTAGAGGAATAATGTATAATAATAATAATAAATATAGGTGCAAGCAGCAATGTGGGGCCAAGCAGTGACCCAGCCTAATTTGATGATGTGCGTTGGATCAGTCTTCAGTCTAGTTTTTGAAAATCGGACTTACGGTTCAAAAGTTACAAGCAGAAATGTCCCTCAAATTTTGACCTGTTAGCGGCGCTAGAGGGTTTGAGCTGTGGCCCTGTAATTTTTTGTGGGGAATCCTGGGACAGACTAGAATACGTGTGAAAAGTTAGGGTGGGAGTCTATGGCAACCCCTAGAACCGTCTGTCTTTGATGTGTCCTTGATCTAGCCGAAGTGAGCTCATATCTTGGGAACCCTTCATAGGAAGCCTGGGAGCCTGGGAAGTGTGGCTAACAGACCCTGTTAGACCCTGTTAAACCCTGTTAGACCCTGTTAAGGTCAAAGTTGCAGGAATACATGCTGAGGCCTACATGCACCTTTGGTGCTTTGCCCCACATTGCTGCTTGCAGCTATATCAGATCAAAGGTACATAAAGATCAAAGATCTTTGATCAGGGCGTTGCCTAGCAACGGTCCGTATCGGGTGCATCGGCTTTTGGACAGACGCGTTTGATTGGCTGTCACTAGTGATGGTGAGATGAAGCCTCATGAGGCATTGAACCACTTGAGCCAATTGGTTCGAGAAAAGGTTCATTTCTCGAAGCTTCATGTGCGCACGAAACCACCTATTGGCCAAGTGTGTAATCACAGGCAGCTGTATTTGAACCACAATGTGTGACACATTGAATTTTTGTGTCTGTTGGGAATGACTATTAATTACAAAACATGTATGACCAAATAATTTCTATACATATATTATCTCATATGTGTATAATAAATTTTGGATGTATTCTGTGTGTGTAAATTTTCCCAAAATGATCATATATGACAGGTTAAAGGACTACAGATGGAAATTAGATTTCAAGGTATAATCTGATACAAGCATCTCTGCCTTTGGCATTATGTGGCTGTACATTGTCCTGTTAAATAAATAAAATAAAATGAAATGAAATGTTAAGCTGTTTTTCTGAAAATGGCAAGGGCATAATCTGGCAGAGGACAGTGAAAGTGTTTGTGGAACTAGGAAAAGGGCACAGATTATGCTTGTGTAACTTGGACAATGATGTACAGGACAGGGGAATTTTTTTATTCATTTTTATTCAGAAACAAGAGTTTCTCAACAGGTTTTGGTTTGGTTTCAGATCAAAGTGTTCCCACACAGGGGAAGACCTCCTCTTCCTCACTGGCTCCATCCTATCACCTATCATACTCTCCTCACTCTCCTAGATCTCTCTTCCTAAACTTTCCAAACGCTCTCCAAACTCTCTCCAAACTATATAAACGCTATGAAACTCTAGTATCTAGACTCTCCAAACTCTATCCAAACCAGGGCTCTCAAGTGCGAGTGAACATTTTTCCGCGCTTGAATTGCGTGAGAAATGCCGTGTGAGCGTGTGAACACGTCGAATTGCGTGCTGAGAGCCCTGTTTGTCTAAAGAGCAAACTAAAACTACAAAGCAACTAATGAGAGTTATAGAAATGAAGTTATTACCTGATGGTTCTCAGTTTGTTTTATCATCACCGCACTTTGTCAGTGCGCGCTGAGAGGGGCGGGGGAGAGCGGGATTCATGTAAGAGTCTGGTGAATGCACTGGGCCCGCGGCTCACCGCGTCTCACCACGGGCAGTTCGGCTCTGGGCCGCGCGTATTCCGCGCGTAAGCCGTCGGGGGGGACACGTTACGCACAGACGGAGACACCGGGACCGGAGTCGGTGCGTCTCAGAGGAGACGTGGCACCGGGACTGAGGCTCAGGACGTGCCCGGGGGACGGCGCATCTGCTCCGGCCTCCGCTCGGAGCGCACGGTCGGGAGCCCCCTCCCCCTGCTCCCCCGGAGCTCCCCCGGAGCAGGGGGAGGGGGCGGCGCTGAAAACGCGCGGAGCCTGCATAAACTAAGCCACACAGACCGATTTTCTGGGCACAAAAAAATAAAAAATAAAAAAGCCTTGAGAGCCTTGAGAGCCCTGATCCAAACTCTCAACTGATGCAGCTCTCCTTCAAATCCCCACATTTTGAATGGAGCCTGAGGGGTTTATACAGCTGGAAAATCTTGCGGCAAAATCTTGCGGCAAAATCTGAACCGCTTCCCGAAGTAGTCACGTGGTACAGCCGGGCAGCGAGGCTTCGAACGTCATCATTTTGGCTCCTCCCCCAAATGAAGCGAGCCTCGAATTGCGCTTCGCGGACACGCCCCCTTCATTACACGGCACACGCTTCGCAGCCTCGGCCCATCTCGTAACATCACTAGCTGTCACGACAAAACGATAAGAGATATCCAAAATCCAGCGATGTTTCTGATGAGGCTCGGTCCAAAGATGCTATGTACCAAATTTGAGCAAACTTGGTCCAAAATTGAGGGAGGAGAAGCATTTTGAGTGTTTTTCATAATTGACCTGTTGGTGGCGCTAGAGGATTTGAGCTGGGGCCCTGTAATTTTTTGTGGGGAATCCTGGGAAGGATGCGAACATCTGTGAAAAGTTTGAAAATAATCTTATGAAGGGGTTCCCGAGATATGAGCTCACTTCCTGTTTGGTGACTTTTAGGACGCGTTTGATTGGCTGTAACGACAAAACGATAAAAGATATAAAAAAATCAAGGGATATTTCTGATGAGGTTGCGTCCAAAGATGCTATGTACCAAATTTGAGCAAAATTGGTCCAAAATTGAGGGAGGAGAAGCATTTTGAGTGTTTTTCATAAAATTCAAAATGGCGGAAAATCTACCCTGGCGCAAAAATGTTGTGCGTTGGATTCGGCTTGGCCCAAGGAGTCCAGGGATACCAAGTTTTTGAAAATTGGACATACGGTTCAAAAGTTACACGCAGAAATTCCTGCAACTTTGACCTGCTAGTGGCGCTAGAGCGTTGGGGGTGGGGGCCTATAAATTGCTGTGGGTAATGAGGAGACAACAACTTTTTACCAGACGGTTCTAGGGGTTGCCATAGACTCCCAGAGGCGGAAGAATATTTTGTAATAAGAATCAGTAGAAACACTATAGGTGCCTTGCAGCTTAGCGCTGCTTGTCCCCAATAAGAATCAGTAGAAAAGACACATCAAAAGAAAGATCAAAGGGTTGCTAGGCAACGCAGTAGAAACACTATGGTGCCTAACTTCGGTGCTTGACCCCAATAAATCACAATGTAATTGTAACAGGACTGCTAATATTAATGAAGAGCCACTGTAATGCTCTGTACAGCATTCTCACTTCATGTACTCACCATAAACAGTGCTGCCCATGCCAAGGAAGACGAATAACACCACATAAACCGACATTGCTTCAGTCAGGATGATATCAGCTGCCTTTTCCTGTTAAAACCACATTCAGTTAATTGAAATGATTGGAACATAATTTTGTACACTGGTCATATAAACAAAGTCACTTTTTAAAATAAATATCAGATTATTTTTTGTCAAGATGAATTATTTATTCAGAAAATATTGTAATATACATTTAGAGGCCAAATAGATATTAATGTAGGTATATTCAAAGTACTAGACCTGGGTCAGTCCTGAATGTAAGATTTTCTTGAATTTGGAATGGTCCAAATAATTTCTCTAATTTAGATAAGCTTTATTGATCCACAGTCTAACGACTGGGTTATGAAATAGAAGTCAAGATCAACGTAACGATCAAAGATCAAAGTAAAGCTGACTTTGATCTTTGATCAAAGATCAAGGATCAAAGTCAGTTTTACTGTCAGTTCTGCTATGAGAGTTTATGAATTCAAATTTCTTGGCGACACTTGATCATAAATTAATTTGGAAGTCCCCCATCTCAAACATCAAATCAAAGGAGGCCAGAAATGTTTCAGTGATCAGAAAAGCAAGATTATTTCTAGACCCTCAATCCCTCCATATCTTATACAGCACGTTGATTGTTCCCTACATGAGCTATGGAGCACAAGTGTGGGGAAACACATATAAAACCAATACAGATTCATTATTCAAAATACAAAAAAAGGCCGTGAGAATTCTACATGTGGTAGAACATAGAGAACATACAAACATGTTGTTTTACAAATCCAAAATTTTAAAGTTTGAAGATTTGGTTAAATTTAAAACCTTGCAAATTATGTATCAAGCCTGGTATAAACAACTACCAGGAAATATTCAAATATTATTTAGCAACAGAGAAGGAAATTATAACTTAAGAAATAAATTAAATTTTAAGAAATTATTTTTCCGTACAACATGCAAAAAAATGTGCATCACAAGATGTGGAGTGGATTTGTGGAATAATTTAAATGATGAAGTTAAGAGTTGCCCAAATAAATACCATTTTAAACATCTGATCAAAAACATTATATTTGATAATTATTCAAACATAGGATGAGTTAAGGGGATATATATATACAGTGGAACCTCACCTTACGATATTAATTTGTTCCAAAAGTGGTTCGTAATGTGAATTTTTCGTAAGTTGAGTAGCTAGTTGAATGTAAAACTCCTGATTCGTTCCAAGGCCCCGTTCTTTCCCTTCCAAGTTTTTTTTTTTATAGTGTAACTTTTTTTTTTATAGTGTAACATTGTGTTCTGCATCCTGATTGGCTAAGAGACTGTAGACCCAGGACTAAACATGGAATAAACCAGGTCTAGACCAGGTCTAAACAAGGTCTAAACCTGGACTGGACCAGGACTAAACCTGGACTAAACCAGGACTGGACCAGGTCTAGACCTGGACTAAACCAGAACTAGACCAGGTCTAAACCACGATTAAAGCGCCGCGTGCGGGTCTATTTCCTGGTTTCGTGCTAGCTCTGCTATTAGCAGCAGCACCGGTGTACCTCACGAGTAACTGCTGAGGCGAGCAGCGACGAGTCCCAAGGGGAGGGGATGTGCCTCCCCTCGGGACCGCACGCAGTCCGAACGCATGAACGAATGCAAGAGCCGCAGTGGTTTAATCCTGGTTTAGACCTGGTCTAGAGGAGGCACGGTTTGAGCACTGGTCTCGTGCTCGCAGCCCCGTGTGCACACTTCTCCGCCCTCCCCCTTCCCCCCACACTTCACTCTTAATACATTTTGTTGAAAATCTATGAAAGTTTGAGTGTTTAAACAAGGGAGAAATGTGAGAAAAGTTTAAATCCAGTCTGAGAAAAGCGTATAATGTGTGTGGCTGAGCGTGCATCTGAGCGCACATTATTTGAATTTTTGAGATTTCGCGTTTCGTAACTAGAATTTTCTTTCGTATTTAGAGACCAAAATTTAACGTGAAGGCGTTTCGTAACTTGGATGATTCGTTTGTAGGGTCTTTTGTAAGGTGAGGTTCCACTGTGTGTGTGTGTATATATATATATATATATATATATATATATATATATATATATATATATATATATATATATATATATATATATATACATACATATATATATATATATATATATATATATATATATATATATATATATATATATATATATATATATATATATACACATATATATATATATATATATATACATATATATATAGGGCTGTCAGTTTAACGCGTTAATTAGATTAATTAATTACACTGCTAACTAACGTGTTATAAAAATTAACGCAATTAATTATGAGCGGCAATTCAATGCACACACATTTTAAATTTGGCGTGCGGGGCCTTTGAACGGCAAGTTTTTTATAAAAATGTGACGGAGCAGGTCAGTCCCTAAGCCCCTTGTCCCCGGGAAGAGCACGTGAAGACACGCGCGCCCGTTTTCTTATCTGCTGTGCTCCGCGCGTTGAACCCTTTTCAGTTCCCGATAACCTCTTCAGCGTGTTCTGCCGACTAAGGCCGCACATTTAGAAGTTTTGACTTAGTCAGTTTTGCCCATCCAAATCATGCTAAACCTGATCATTTACTCATCCCCGCTGCCGCCTCCTCCCTCCTCCCGTGGTGCGATAGTCCGGACACATCCGCGCCGGGAGTTTAAGTTTCGCGTGTTCCGGGGGTCATGTGACCCATGAGTAATTTGCACGGGCAGTTATTTGTATTCTTTGTATATTTGAAGCTTTGTATATTATTTATGGATGTTGCATGAAAGCTACTGTACGTGCTCACCTTTTGGCACTAGAAATATTCACCATTTAATAGTGGGATGGTGTAAATGAGCTTTCGAATGAATGTTATGTAATGTGGGAGGTGGAATGGGGGTATATAGATGCACTCTGCAGGTCTGCAGGTCTGCGAGCGAGCAAAAGACTGAAATACTTAAAGGTCCCATGGCATGAAATTTTCACTTTCTGAGGTTTTTGAACGTTAATGTGAGCTCCCCTACCCTGTTTAGCCCCCCCCCATGGTTAAAAGTTGCGAAATGTCTAAACTGAGCATTTGCGATCCTTTTCTGCGTTACAAAAAATCAAAGCTCAAACGGGAGATTTTGAACAAGGCACCTTATTGACGTCAGATCGAAAAAAGAAATGCAAATGCAGTTCCACCCCCGTCTGTCTGAACTCAGCGTCTCTGTAAAGAGACGCCCAGAGAGTTTGGACTGCGAATGCGCTAGGCAATGCGAAATGCGTTTTTTTATTTGCCTGGAGGCACGTCCGAGTGTTTCTAGGCTCGGAAGTCCTTTATCTGAGCCTCTGGACCTTTGAACAGCAGTGGTTTAATTTTAATTTCTGTGGAAATGTGTTTATTTTTCAATGGAACGCTTCAAATCTCTCCCCCCGTGCAAAAACAAGGAAATGGATCAGCTGAGGGCTCAGAGCGAGAGCGGAGAGTTTGGCCACGCCCCCACCCTCTACTATAGGCCAGCTCTTTTCTCCTCATTTGCATTCAAGCAACAACGCCCAGAATAAAGTGTTTGAGAGAGATATTATGACTCTTTCTCATGTTATCTCTGTTTCTCATGCACTGAGTGTTGATTTTGAAGAAGGATTCATTTACAGTATTAGGGAACCATTAAGGCACCATATAAAAGCATCAAGAAGTACCATGTCATGGGATCTTTAAAGACTTAAAGGGGAAGTCTGCAGTCTTTTCACTGTACCATTATAAATCGCACGTTTGGCACCTTTGTTGCACTGTGGGAGAGCACAATAAACTACCTAAAAATTTTATTTTAAAAAATGCGATTAATTAGATTAATTACAAATCCTGTAATTAATTAGATTATTTTTTTTTAATCGCCTGACAGCACTAATATATATCTTCCGGTACATATATATATATATATATATATATATATATATATATATATATATATATATATATATATATATATATATATATATATATATATATACATATACATACAGTGGTACCTCACCAGAGGTGGCCCGCGGTGGAAGAGGTCCTCGAGGTAGGACAACTTTGTATTTTGCAATTGTTCTTGTTGTTTAGGGCTGTAAATGCCTCACCACACACATTCTACGCTTTTCTCAGACTGGAGTTGGGCTTTTCTCGCATTTCTCTCTCGTTTGAACACTCGAACTTTCATAGATTTTCAACGGAATGTGTTGATAGTGAAGCATGGGGGGAGACACGGCTCAATATAGCGCCGAACGCGCGAGGGGAGCGGAGACACGAGCTCATCCGGCGGCGCTGCCGTGTCTCGGGGCGCGGCGCACGCCAACCCCTTGGAGAAGTGCGCGACACGTGCACCCCTAGTCCTGGACTGCACGACAGGCGCGAGGCCGCGCGTACATCGGGGCTGCGAGCACGAAATAGAAACGTGGCGCCCGCGTCCTCTCGAGCCCGAGCCACAAACCAGCCGCACAAAACCAGCAAAGAGTGGCATGTGGTGGTTTAATCCTGGTTTAGTCCAGGTCTAGACCTGGTCCAGTCCTGGTTTAGTCCAGGAGCAGTCCAGGTTTAGACCTGGTTTAGACCTGGTCTAGACCTGGTTTAGTCCACGTTTAGTCCTGGGTCTACAGTCTCTTCGCCAATCAGGACGCAGAACACAATGTTACACTATAAAAAAAATGGAACGGAAAGAACGGGGCCTTGGAACGAATCAGGAGTTTTACATTCAAATAGCTACTCAACTTACGAAAAATTCACGTTACAAAACCACTTCTGGAACGAATTAATTTCGTAAGGTGAGGTACCACTGTATATGTATGTAGGTATGTGTATATGTATGTATGTATATGTGACCGACCGCAGATTTTCAGGACACATTGGCTCCCGGAGGTGTTTTGAGTTATTCACAGATTCTGAATGTATAGATTCTAAGCTTTCCAATGATGTCTTACACATGAAAATCTGACCATATTTAAAGACGTTGTCGCTATTTGAAAGCTCTCAAAGATTTCCTCTCTTCAGCCCTCCTTGCCTAATTTGCATGACATTAAGCTAAGCCCTCCCCCATCATGACTATCACTGTGGTGTGTTAATGTCCAGGCAGGTCAGAATCATTTAATAATTTAATAATACACAGGATAATATGTTAAGTCAAAGTTTACTACAAAATTTACTTATAGTCAGGAAGTACTAATAGCATAGCAAAGTAACCAATATAATTTTAATAATTGTATAAACAAAAATAGAGTGGAAATTAACCTAAAGAAACTATAGGGTATTTAAGGAGTAAGGACTATTTCACAGGAGGTAATACTGCTCAAATGAATTTCGTATTGCACATAATGTAGCACAGTATAATATACTATGCAGAGGTGGTTCTTGGGGGGGGGCCAGTGGGGCAATTGCCCAGGGCGCAACTTCGTGAGGGGCGCCGTGCCGAGCGCTTGAAAAAAAAAAAATTATCCATCATATCACTGTGTAGGAAATTGGTAAATTGGTGCCCCCTCTGGCTGCAAGCACCCGCGCAATACATTCCCTTCCACGCGGGCCAATGCGCAGCGCAGAGACCTGCTGGCGCCTACAGCGGCGCGAGAGGAAAAGGAAGAGAGAAAGAAAGAGAAGATAGAGAGAGGATTCACCCCCTCCCTCTCTGCGGCCGGCTGCGAGTCGAGCTCACACTACCACGATTTGATCAATGTCACGGCACTAGTTGCTACCAGGAATTGACCAATGATAGCTCCTACTAGCTCCTACCAAGAATCGCTAGCGCTCGCATCGGGAACACGGAAACTACAGAAGACAATAGTAAACGAAGTTAGTATAACGCAACATTTAATCACTTTTAAATCGATCGTTCACCCTCCGTGGTATTTACTATGAATACAACGTACAAAGACACACTTTACATGGGACTTTGTAGAGATACATGATCGGCATTTTCAATAGAGGCTACGTGAATTACTTATCCCGGACAACACTTCATCTCGGAGCTCTTTGAGATTTGCTGGACAGTATCTCATCTTTGCTTTTGGTAAGTCATGTCATGAAATGTGTGTTTGTCATATCACTATTCTATTTTAGCGCTATTATATTATATTGTATTAATTATAGTAATTATATATGTTATATTATGTTATATTTATTATATTATATTATATTATATTATATTATATTATATTATATTATATTATATTATACTGAGGAGAAATCTGTGTGAGGAAAGTGAGGAATAGCTGTGTGCGATAACTTTTTGTTTGTGTGTGTGTGTGTGTGTGTGTGTGCAATCTGTAGAATAAGACAGAAGAAGAATAAATGTTTAAGGGGAGAGTAGCCCACTTTGTGTGTGTGTGTGTGTGTGTGTGTGTGAGTGTGTGTGTGTGTGTGTGTGTGTGTGTGTAGGGGATTTTGAAAAAATCGTTTGAATAATCGTGATTTCAATATTGACTGAGATGATCGTGATTATGATTTTTTCCATAATCGAGCAGCCGATGGTTCTATTTATATATCTGATTGTATATATTTTTGCCACTTTTATGTGTAGAGTTTATTTATTTTTTTATTTATGTTATTTAAGTTATGATAACTTATATTTTTTGGAAAGTTGTGATGATGATAACTTACCTGGCCAGCCAAATGATATCTCTCTGTATTTCCTATACACCGCGATACCATTTGGACACTCTCCATCCACTCTCGCTCCTCCGGTTCCAAACCGACTCCGCGATTCTGATTCGTTCAAAGATGGTGACGTCAGTGCACCCGCCTTTGCCCGCAAAGTCACTCTTAGGCAGCGGAAGTTCCGCCTCAGTTTTGAATCAAGATGGCGCAATCTCTGATTGGTTCACTTAGCTGTCTGTCTAAGCGCAACCGCAGCGCATTCTGTGGATCAAACGTTACCAGACTCACTCGCTGGTACAGCGATGAGTCATGGATTCTTCCAGGCAAGATGATAACCACTCTATAGTGATAATTAAACATGGCTGCTTGTGGTAAATGTTGTGTTTTTTTTTTTTCATTCCTTGGGGGAGGGGCTTGTGTGGGCTTGCCATATATCTACCTATAAATAAACTTTTGGTCACATCAAAATTGACTTTAATAACAATTCAGTAATTTCAATAAGCTAGCTTTAATTCCAAAAACAAAGTAAAGTGTTCTTTCAAAGTTCTATTAAATAAATCAATTAGTATTGGCATTGCAGTCTAATTCATTCAAAAAAAGTTACAAAAAGAAAACATTTAAGGTTCATGCTACACGTCCCATAAGAACTTCCATTCAAACCCTCATGGCTAAATAAGCACCGAGTCAAAAAAAGTTACAAAAGTACTGAAACGGGTCAAATTGAATCAAAATAAAGTATTTCTCTACCGCTATAGCCTATGGGAAAACGTTTGGCTTTTATATAAACAAAAATCAACCTAAAGATCACGCTCACCGCATTGTTTCAATGCTAGCGTTAGCATTAGCTTAGCCGCATTGTGACTGGAGATCCGCGGAGCCACAATATGAAGTGAGCAGCCGCACAGCGCAGTCCGCACAGAGCACAGGAGAACAGGAGAATCCCCCTTCTGCGCTCCTCGCAATGGGATTGGCAGATGCGCGAGCGTTGGAAAATTATGTTGATTTATACACGCCCTGTTTCTTTCCGCAAAGAACAAGCCCTTTTGAAATAAAAAATGTATGTTTTTAACGTCACTAATGCTGTTATCTGAAACATGGAGTGGCTTCTTCATGACCTCAACTAGCACATTCTGCAAAAAAACGAAAATCATAAATTTTGGAAAAAAAAACAACACAAAAAGCGCATTTTCTGAGAATCTGTAATGCCAACTTGCGGGCTTGAAGTCCGTGGTGGGACACATATGTGTATGTATATGTATGTGTGTGTGTGTATATATATATATATATATATATATATATATATATATATATATAGTGTTCTCTGTTCAATTTATTGGTAAAAGCAAAGTAGTATTGTATAGATATAGATATAAGTATATAGTATGTAGAGTTGTACAGGACAATGATGAGAAATGTATATTATATTGTATTATATTATATTATATTATATTGTATTGTATTGTATTATATTATTATATTATATATATTATTGTAGCTGTCAGTATGGAATGTGTGAAAAGATGGAGCAGGAGTAAATAAGTTTATACTTCCACCTGCTCCATTTTGAGCAAAAGGAACTGCAGAGACATGTGACATAGCGTAAGTTTGTATTTGTTTGTATTTTGAGTTTGTATTTGTGAAATTATGCTTAAATGGAACCTGCAAGTTGCTCAAATAAATATAAACATAAAGATAAAAATGACATGTTTTTTTGTGGTATAGTAACATCGTCCTCGTCCACGTGCTCATCCAAACTGGCATTTTGGATGAATCGAGGATGAGGGGGTGGATTACAGCGTAGAAACATAATATATCAGCTGTCCCTCATCCCTGCCCCGACCCAGTACCCAGCATTTGTGAGGCCCATTGATAAGCATGCTTATGTTCAAAAAGTCAGTAAGTCATTTTTGCATGTTAACACAGTGTGGTTCTTTCCATTTACTGGCAAGTAATCGTTTGGCTGCTGTAAGACCAATCAGCCACACATGTTTCTCCGTGATGCTTAGATTGAAGCTAGAGCTATCATTTAAAAGATTTAAAAGATCACATTTTTCTGGAGTACAATAATTTTATAGCAATTCTGAGTTTTATAGCAATTCTGAATTCTTTGAACCACCCCTCCCCAAACAGACTTTATTTTTGGACAATCCCAGAAAATATGTAGAAATGTCCCATTTACTTTGTGATCACAAAGGGTGCAGTTAGGGGAGGGGAGGGATTTCATCTTGAATAATATGCTTGGAGTGAATGTTCTGTGAGTAGAATTGAAATGGATAACATGATGATTAGGATTTCTTGATGAAGGATGCACATTCTGTCACATTGTTTTCCAAGAGTCATGGAAATCTTCTTCTCAGAGTCTGACAGTCTGAGGTTCCTGAGAGGCTGACTAAAGGAAATTACTTTCAGGCATTTTGCTGGTTGAATGGAGTGGATAAAGAATAGAGTTACTCCATGGGACGTCATTGCAGTCCACAGTTGTAAATAAAAATTGAAAAGTTGATCCTGGCAGATTCTATTGCTTTTGTAACTCTCAAAATGATGAGAGGCCAGAGGAGTTGATATCCCTTAAAATATGGACTATGAAAAGAAATGGTGATGTCTCCAACTTGAAGTAAGGGGTTATGAAGGAAAGATCGGGGAGTGCGTAAATATAGACTTAATATTGCAGTGTTTGTTGACATTATTCCACACTAGTATTATTATAGTGGCAAACAAAATCTTGAAGTTGGTGGAAGTACACAAGTTTCTCCTCAACAGATCTCCAGGAGGCAGTAGAGGCTGGGTGTAATTGGTTTAGGGGCCTAAGTATTAATGACCAATGATACCACTTAAAGTTTGGTACCCTAAAGCCCCCTCATCTTTGGATTTATGTCATAAAGATTTGTATTTATTATTTTATTGAGCCAAAAATATAATATTTTATTATAATATTTTGTTCAAAAGTGTCTTATTGTTTCATCATTCTGAAACCCATGGATAGACAGTTGTTGGAGATGAGCTTTTATGCTACAACACTTGAAACTTGATTCTGGTTTGATGTGGTTGTTGTTATTCCACTAGTGTTTAGGAACTAGCTTTACAGATAGTGAACAGTTTCTCCAATAAACACCCAGGAAGCTTCTGCTGCTTTGGACATTTACTGAAGAGTTGACTGTAAAACTGTAACAGACAAAAAATAAATACATATTACAATTATGTTTTCACATTCAATTGAACAGAGGATATGTAAAGTTACATAAAACAATGTAGAGCAGCTTAATACAGTTTAATATATGCATAACAATAGCTTAATAAAGGCATAGCTTTCTTTCTTTCTTAACATTAGCTGAACTTCCTAAAAACATCTATAAAACAAGCAGTTAGTATGATGCTAACATCTATAAAAATTCCCATAAACATGCTAGCTCCATTAGCGCATTTGAAATGTAAAACAACTTAAAGGGATATGCCACCCCCAGGTCAAACTTGGGCATCTCCCCACAGTCCAGAGACTAAAATAAGTGATGGAAAGCGTTTTCCTGGTCACCCAGCCATTGTCCGAGTCTGTCAGCACTGACCGCCGCAGTATCTGCAGCTACTCCACGTTAGACTGGAGTCTTGCTTGATGCGTTTCCCAATTACTTTCTGTGTAGTGCGCATTCATATCGAGTGCAAATAAATACACCACGCTACGCAACAGGGGAACTCTCTTCCTGGTGCGTAACAGGGATTCACCTGGCAGCGTGCTGTGTGCTTCGGCTTTCTTTTTCCGCACTGAAAAATATTTCCCACCCAAAATGACCAAGTCAAGCTCTCCGTGTTGATTTGCACATTTATTTGCACTCGATATGAATGCGCACTACACAGAAATTGTGTAAAAGCATCGAGCAAATTAATTCCTTTTGGCCGAAATCTTTCTCTGGCGCCGTTAGACTCCAGTCTAACGCGGAGTAGCTGCAGATACCGCGGCGGTCAGTGCTGACAGACCTGGACAATGGCTGGGTGACCAGGAAAACGCTTTCCACCACTTATTTTAGTCTCTGGACAGTGGGGAGATGCCCAAGTTTGACCTGGGGGTGGCATATCCCTTTAAAGTACCTCATATAAGTCTACAAAGTGAATTAACGTCTTGTAACACCAGAATACTTACAGACACACCTGAGTGTTTGTCTCGACCAGAGAAAACTCTGGACAGTTTTGATTCAAGATTCAAGATTCAAGATTGTTTATTTGTCATATGTCATATGTCATATATCAACACAAGGTCAACAATGCAATGAAATGCTTAGGATCAGAAGAACCGCTGACTCGCTAAGATAGTCAGAAGTACTAATAACATGCAATAATAGTACATGGTAAAAAAAAGTGTTGCAAAAGTGCAGGGGAAGAAGTAAACAATATAATAAACAATATAATAAAATATGTAATAAAATGTAATTAAAAAAATACAAGATACAATGTACAAAGGTGCAGGTAGGATTAAATCAAAGATCAAATAAGGTGTAAGTATTTCACAGATTGCACATAATATGGTGTGGTATGGGTGTTGCATGTGGATTTCGTGTTGCACATAGTATGATATAGATATTGCACATAGGTTATTGCACAGATTATTGCACAGCTAACAGTAATTTACAGTGAGGTAGTGACAAACATGATATATTCATACAGAGCAGCAGCAGTAAACATAATTATGCATAATGAAAGGTAGTTTAGTGCAGTATTATTGAGAGTTCAGTATTATTTAGAGCAGGGGTGTCAAACTCAAATATACAGTGGGCCAAAATTTTAAATTGAACAAAGCCGCGGGCCAAGGTTGAACAAATATGAACTTTTAATATGGAGCCAAACAAGTTTTGATTTAACAATGAATATTGAACAAGCAAGGCTTATATAACTTAAAAGTGCAGGCGTGCAAAATAATAATAATACTATTATTATTATTATTATTAATAATAATAATACTAATAATAATACTACTACTACTACTAATAATAATAATAATAATAATAATAATAATAATAATAATAATAATAATAATAATAATAATAATTGGCGCACCATCAGTGGTTAATCCCACAAGTTTATCCCACAGCAGGTTTATTTCAGTTATACATTTGCAAACCTCCTCAAAGATTTCTTTCCCCGTGGTTGTTCCATGCATGGATTTAAATCCCAAAAGCTCCTCCGTAACACACAGATTTGAGTCCACGCCGCGGACGAAGATTGACAGCTGCGCAGTATCAGACGCGTCAGTGCTCTCATCCACAGCAAGGGAAAAACAAACAAAATCTTTTCCCTTCTCATTCAACTGGACATGCAGATTGGTGGCAAGCTCACATGTGCGCTCAGCTATTGTGTTTCTGCTCAGGCTTACGTTTGCGAAGGCTTGCTTTTTCTCTGGGCACACTTGGTCACAAACCTTCATCATGCACTTTTTTATAAATTCTCCCTCATTAAAGGGTCGGGCTGATTTGGCGATTTCTTCTGCCACGATATAACTTGCCTTTACAGCAGCCTCACTTTGTTTTGTGGGTTTTGTGAACGTTTTCTGTTGTGAAACCAAACCTTTTTTCATCTCCTTTACTTTCTGGCTCCTTTTAGCCGTGTCCAGGTCCTTATATTGGTCCTGGTGTTTCGTTTCATAGTGTCGTCTAATATTGTACTCCTTAGTTACTGACACGTTGGCTCCACAAACAAGACAAACGGGTCTGTCTTTTACATATGTAAACAGATATTCTGTCTCCCACCTGTCCAGAAAAGTTCTATTTTCTGACTTTCTTTTCGCCATTTTTTGGTAGGGTAACACAGTGACAGCTGTAGTTTGAGGTCGCAGTGTGGTCTGGGGGAGAGAGGCACGGGGATGCGGGGTGCGCCGGGGCTTTCAGCCGAAGGAGTGCGCAAGAAGACGGATCAGTACCTTCCTAATACATCCAAGACCGCTACTGACACAGAGGAGGGGGCGTGTCTGCCTCTCTCCTGATTGACGCGCCAAAACAACAGCAGAGCATTATGGGATTTGTAGTATAAGCGGTAAATGTGGTGTTACAGCGCTGCCGCCGTATAAAACCGGCGGGCCAGCTCTAATATTAATTTGAAATTGCCTCGCTGGCCAAATATAATTACACTGAGGGCCAAATTTGGCCCGCGGGCCAGAGTTTGACACCTATGATTTAGAGTATTATCCAGAGTTCAGTAGTCTGACAGCTTGGGGGTAATAGCTGTCTTTGAGTCTTTTTGTGCGTGCTGGCAGGCTCCTGTATCATCTACCAGAGGGTAGCAGACGGAAGAGTCCTTGTGCCGGATGAGTATGGTCCTTAGTGATGTTGCGTGCCTTACGCAGACCCCTGCTGTTGTAAATGTCCTGGATGGAGGGGAGACTCCTGCCAGTGATGTCCTCTGCCGCTCGCACCACCCTCTGTAGTGCTTTGCGGCTCTGAGCGCTGCAGTTCTCATACCACACTGTGATGCAACCCGTCAGCAGGCTCTCGATGGTGCACCTGTAGAAGTTTGTGAGGATGCCGGTGTTCATACCAAACTTCCTCAACTTCCTCAGGAAGTAGAGTCTTTGTCGGGCTTTCTTAACCACAGTGTCTGTATGTAGTGTCCAGGACAGATCCTCAGTGATGTGTACCCCAAGGAACTTAAAACTGACCTGCTCCACCTCAGCATTGTTAATGGAGATGGGGGTATGCTGGTCTACACGCTGTCTCCTGAAGTCCACGATCATTTCCTTAGTTTTGCTGACGTTCAGAGAGGTTATTTTCCTGACACCAGCTGGTCAGTGATTTCACCTCGTCTCTGTAGGCGCTCTCATCGTTGTTGGTGATGAGGCCTAGGATGGTGGTGTCGTCAGCAAACTTGAGGATGATGTTGGAGCTGTGCCTGGCGGTACAGTCATAGGTGAACAGGGAGTACAGGAGAGGGCTGAGAACACAGCCCTGGGGTGCCCCAGTGCTGAGGACACGTGTGGAGGAGAGGTGGCTGCCGATCCTCACCGCCTGTGGCCTGTTGGTGAGGAAGTCCCATATACAGCAGCAGATTGACGTCCCCAGGCCCAGGGTGGTGAGCTTAGAGACCAGTTTGGGGGGGATTATGGTCTTGAATGCTGAGCTGTAGTCAATGAAGAGCATTCTGACATAAGTGTTTCCTCTCTCCAGATGACAGAGAGAGGTGTGGACTGCTAGAGCAATAGCGTCGTCTGTAGACCTCTTTGCTCTATATGCAAACTGCAGGGGGTCCAGGGTGTCAGGGAGGGAGTCAGAGATGTGTCTCTTAGGCCCTGTCCCCACGACAACGTTTTTTGGAGGAAACGGAGAAGTTTGGGTGCGTTTGGGCTTGCCGTCCAGACGGCGCCGGCGTTTTTGGGGGCGAGAACGGAGTTTTTCAAAAACAGCTTCCAGAGTGGAGAAGTCGGAGAACGCCCCCCGTTGCGTTGGAATGTGGGCGGAAAAAAAGCGCGGCAGGTGAGAAAATGATGACGTCGCGCTGCCGTAATCATCACGTGACCGGTGACCAGAGGGTGGAACCCGGCGCCTTCCGCAGGTAACAACCAGATAACAACAGCCATGGCGGACAATGGACTTCAGTATCTTTTGCAGACTTTTGGAAGTTTATTGGCAATGCTGCATCAAACTCTGTTCATATGCAATGCATTGCGACAACAGCAGAGGACCATGCACAATTACGCCTTTCACAGAACCGGAGGCAGAGGAGCTTGTTTCGGGCTTCCTCCGTGTGCATGACATGCCACAATGTTTGGGATCGATCGATGGGACACATCCCCTCAACATACAAGCGGTGTGTGACTACAGGTACCGGTTTATGGACGTTACTGTGAAGTGGCCTGGCAGTACGCACGACGCACGGGTGTTTGCCAATGCAAAGCTAAACACGTATTTTAAAACTGGAAAGATCCCATCGCTGGAAAGGCAGATAGTGGACAATGAGGAGCACATACCAATTTGAGTGTGTTGTGTGCTGTAAATAAAGAGAAAGAGCAACCATTTCTTGTCTTTTTTATTAAATGAAAATTTACCTTTTACAAACAGGCACATGCAGTATCACACACAAAAATATATAGCTGCCCGTTGGTGATGGTCCACGGTTGTATATTCTCGCCGAAAAGCCAACATAATGTCCGAGTATGTTTAACATTCCCGTAGTAAGATCCAAACAAGCATTTTGCCTAAATAACACGCCCAAGGTTTACGAGAGTTCTACTTGTTAATGTCTATCTAATAAAACGATAGCAAGTAATGCTAACTATCGATTTATAGGCAAAAACTCTGCTCACGCAGCGCAAATCTTTGTTCTGTGGCGTCTGTCTATGTTAGGGACGGTCAGCATTTTCACATTACCGGAGTGAGTCCCTGCTACATTGGTGGAGCAGGGGGACAAAATATATTCGCTTGTGTTGACGGCCCCTAAAGTACACGTGTTTGCTTGTTTATGAAAGAGAAAGGACTTTCTGCGCATGTGCTCTTTGTAGTCCTGCGTTACTGGTGGCTCTGGCTCTTTCCGGTTTACAGCGCCACTTATCGGTGTGACATATGTACTACATCGTTTTCACTCAGCGCTCCGTGCTCATCTTGACGCGAAGGTTTTCTGATCCAACACGTGTCTGGACGAGACTTTTTTTCACCCCGGGTAAAAAAAAAAACAGGAACGTTGTCGTGGGGACAGGGCCTTAATGATTCGTTCAAAGCACTTCATGATAACAGATGTCATGGGCCGATATGGGCCGATAGTCATTAGGACAGGATGCTGTAGGAGTCTTTGGGATGGGGACTACAGTGGAGGTCTTTAAGATGGTGGGCACGATAGACTGGCTCAGAGACAGGTTGAAGATGTTGGTGAACACCCCGGCGAGTTGGTCAGCACAAGCTCTCAGCACCCGTCCGGGGATGTCGTCGGGTCTTGGTGCTTTGCGGGGGTTCACTCTCTTGAACGCCCGTCTCACTGTAGCGTGTGTCTATACAAAGTACAGCATCCTCACTGTCCACATGGGGTCTGGTGACAGGCGTGGCGTCTGCATCAAACCGGGCGTAGAAGGTGTTGAGTTCGTCCGGAAATGATGCGCTGGACAGTTCCACTGGCCCACTCCTCCCCTTGTAGTCAGTGATGCAGCGTAGCCCATGCCACACCTGTCTCGGGTCATTGCTCTGCTGGGCAGACTCCACTCTCTCCCTGTAGTCCCTCTGGGCAGTCCTGATGGTCTTTCTGAGGTCATACTTGGCTGCTTTGTAGGCTTCGGGGTCTCCTGAGTTGAAGGAGGCGGTGCGAGCTTTCAGTTTAGCACGCACCTCTGGTCCCGCCCAGAGTTTCTGATTTGGGTAAGTGCAGATGGAGATTTTGGGCACCGTGTCCTCAATGCAGTTCCCTATGTAGCCTACGACAGAGTCTGTGTACGCATTAATGTCACCATCCGCTGCGTCTGCAAACATCTGCCAGTCTGTTGTTTCAAAGCAGTCCTGTAACACTTCATCAGACATAATGCTCCATTTGTGTATTTGTCTGGGAACCGTTTTTTCCAGTTTCAGCCTTTGTTTGTACGCAGGCAACAGCAAGATGGCGCTATGGTTAGATTTATCAAAGGCTGGGCGGAGAAGGGGTTTGTAACTGTCTTTAAATGGGGTGTAATAATGATCTAAAGTCTGCTTCCCCCCCTCCCCCCCCCCCCCCCCGGTGGGGAGGGATATGTGCTGGTAGTGCCTTGGTTAATGCTGGGATACTTGACAAGGTCTTCTCCTCAGTGAGGCCCACCACATGTCTCTTAGACCCAATCCCCACTCCATTTTTTAAAGGTCCCATGGCATGAAACTTTCACTTTCTGAGGCTTTTGAACGTTAAAATGAGCTCCCCTACACTGTTTAGGGCCCCCTCCATGGCTAAAAGTTGCGAAATGTGTAAACTGAGCATTTGCGGTCCTTTTCTGCGTTTGAAAAAAAAGACAGCTCAAACGGGCGATTCTGAACAAGGAAACTTTCTGACGTCACACGGAAAATGCAGTTCCACCCCCCGTCTGGATGTCTACCCACTGTCTCTGTAAATCATGCCCAGAGAGTTTGGACCGCGAATGAGCTACGCAATGCGAAATGCGTTTTTTTATTTGCCTGGAGGCACATGTGAGTGTTTTCAGGCTCGGAAGTCCTTTATCTGAGCCTCTGGACCTCTGAAACAGCAGTGGTTTAATTTTAATTTCTGTAAAAATGTGTTTTTTTCATTGAAACGGCTCTCCTTTCTTCCTCCTCTCTTAAAACACGGAAGTTGGGCCAGCGCACTGCGCAGCGCTAAAACAAGGAACCAGCAGCGCATTTGCGCCCCCCCCCCTATCTGTGTTCTTCTCATTTGTATTCAAGCAACAACGCCCAGAATGAGTTGTTCAGAGAGATATTTTTTGACCATGTCTGTGTAAATGGGTCTTTCTCATGCACTTTCTCAGTGTTGCTTTTGAAGAAGGATTCATTTACAGCAGGGGTGTCAAACTCAAATATACAGTGGGCCAAAATTTTAAATTGAACAAAGCCGCGGGCCAAGGTTGAACAAATATGAACTTTTAATATGGAGCCAAACAAGTTTTGATTTAACAATGAATATTGAACAAGCAAGGCTTATATAACTTAAAAGTGCAGGCGTGCAAAATAATAATAATACTATTATTATTATTATTATTAATAATAATAATACTAATAATAATACTACTACTACTACTAATAATAATAATAATAATAATAATAATAATAATAATAATAATAATAATAATAATAATAATAATTGGCGCACCATCAGTGGTTAATCCCACAAGTTTATCCCACAGCAGGTTTATTTCAGTTATACATTTGCAAACCTCCTCAAAGATTTCTTTCCCCGTGGTTGTTCCATGCATGGATTTAAATCCCAAAAGCTCCTCCGTAACACACAGATTTGAGTCCACGCCGCGGACGAAGATTGACAGCTGCGCAGTATCAGACGCGTCAGTGCTCTCATCCACAGCAAGGGAAAAACAAACAAAATCTTTTCCCTTCTCATTCAACTGGACATGCAGATTGGTGGCAAGCTCACATGTGCGCTCAGCTATTGTGTTTCTGCTCAGGCTTACGTTTGCGAAGGCTTGCTTTTTCTCTGGGCACACTTGGTCACAAACCTTCATCATGCACTTTTTTATAAATTCTCCCTCATTAAAGGGTCGGGCTGATTTGGCGATTTCTTCTGCCACGATATAACTTGCCTTTACAGCAGCCTCACTTTGTTTTGTGGGTTTTGTGAACGTTTTCTGTTGTGAAACCAAACCTTTTTTCATCTCCTTTACTTTCTGGCTCCTTTTAGCCGTGTCCAGGTCCTTATATTGGTCCTGGTGTTTCGTTTCATAGTGTCGTCTAATATTGTACTCCTTAGTTACTGACACGTTGGCTCCACAAACAAGACAAACGGGTCTGTCTTTTACATATGTAAACAGATATTCTGTCTCCCACCTGTCCAGAAAAGTTCTATTTTCTGACTTTCTTTTCGCCATTTTTTGGTAGGGTAACACAGTGACAGCTGTAGTTTGAGGTCGCAGTGTGGTCTGGGGGAGAGAGGCACGGGGATGCGGGGTGCGCCGGGGCTTTCAGCCGAAGGAGTGCGCAAGAAGACGGATCAGTACCTTCCTAATACATCCAAGACCGCTACTGACACAGAGGAGGGGGCGTGTCTGCCTCTCTCCTGATTGACGCGCCAAAACAACAGCAGAGCATTATGGGATTTGTAGTATAAGCGGTAAATGTGGTGTTACAGCGCTGCCGCCGTATAAAACCGGCGGGCCAGCTCTAATATTAATTTGAAATTGCCTCGCTGGCCAAATATAATTACACTGAGGGCCAAATTTGGCCCGCGGGCCAGAGTTTGACACCTATGATTTACAGTATTAGGGAACCATTAAGGCACCATATAAAAGCATCAAGAAGTACCATGTCATGGGATCTTTAAGTCATTTTATGGATCTTTTAGGGATGAACTTTTGGTCATGATGAATTGCTCTCTTCAGACAGGCAGTGGTGAGGCCCGTGCTGAAGAAGAGCACTTTAGATTTTAACGATTTTAAAAACTACCGACCAGTGTTTAACTTACCATTTTCAAGCAAGATTTTAGAGAAACTTGTCTTTATCCAACTAAATGATTTTCTAGATGATGACAACATTTTGGAAAAATTTCAGTCTGGTCTTAGGGTGAACCACAGCACCGAGACTGCCTTGGCAAAGATTTTAAATTACTTTAGAATAAATTGTGATTCTCAAAAGGTGACTGTGTTGGTTCTGCTGGATCTGAGTGCTGCCTTTGACACAGTAGACCACACTATTCTTTTAACTCGCCTAAAACACCTCGGCCTCTCTGGTGCTGTTCACAAATGGTTCACGTCCTATCTCACAGACAGAACATTTATGGTGAGTGTGGACACATGCTCCTCCAAGATCCATAAAATCACATGTGGTGTACACCAGGGTTCCATTTTAGGCCCTGTGCTTTTCAACTTGTACATGCTCCCCCTTGGCGGCGTCATCAGGAGACATGGAATTAACTTCCACAGCTATGCAGATGATATGCAGCTTTACATCTCCATGTCTCCTGATGACACCAGGCCAATGGATGCTCTTTTTAACTGCATTCTAGATATCAAATCCTGGATAGCAAGAAACTTTCTCCAGCTTAACCAGGACAAAACTGAGCTTTTAATCATCGGTCCTGAGGCCCAGAGAGAAAAACTTTTATCAAAACTACAAGCACAGTCTTTTAACCCCTCTCCTCAAGTGAAAAACCTGGGCGTCATTTTTGACTCTGAGCTGACTTTTATCCCACACATCAAGAACATCACAACACCTAAAAACATAGCCAGAGTTCGCCCTATTCTCTCTCAGGCCAATACGGAGACACTGATGCATGCTTTTATCATCAGCCGTATAGACTACTGTAATGCCCTGCTCTGGTCTTTCCAAAAAGAGTATTTCAGGTTTGCAATTATTACAAAATTCAGCAGCACGTGTCCTGACTAGGACCAGAGGGCGGGACCACATTACACCGGTTTTAAAATCTCTGCATTGGCTCTCTGTGAGTTTCAGGATAGATTTTAAAGTTCTTTTACTGGTTATTAAATGTCTTAATGGTCTTGGGCCTTCTTATCTTTCAGAACTGCTTTTTCCTTACGAACCTTCACGGGCCCTGCGCTCCTCCGGCAGCAGCTCCTGGTCATTCCCAAAGTCAGGACACACACTCACGGAGAGGCATCTTTTCAGTACTACGGCCCTTGTCTATGGAACTGCCTGCCGGAAGACCTCAGGGCTGCAGAGAACGTTCATGTTTTTAAGAGTGGGCTCAAGACTCACCTGTTTGCTTGGCCTTTGATTGACTTCAGTCGTCTGTTTGCTTGTCTTTCATTTGTTCTTTTGTTTGTTTGTTTGTCCATGTGTTTGTCTGTTTGTTTGTTTGTTTGTCCATCTGTTTGTTCATCTGTTTGTTCGTCTCTTTGTTTGTTCGTCTGTTTGTTTGTCCATCTGTTTGTTTGTCCGTCTGTTTGTTCGTCTGTTTGTTTGTCCGTCTGTTTGTTTGTTTGTCTGTCTGTCTGTTTGTTTGTCTGTCTGTTTGTTTGTCCGTCTGTCTGTTTGTTCATCTGTTTGTTTGTCCGTCTGTTTGTTTGTTCGTCTGTTTGTTTGTTTGTTTGTCCGTTTGTTTGTTTGTCTGTCTGTTTGTTTGTCCGTCTGTTTGTCCGTCTGTCTGTTTGTTCATCTGATTGTTTGTCCGTCTGTTTGTTTGTCCGTCTGTTTGTTTGTCCGTCTGTTTGTTTGTCTGTTTGCTTGTTCGTCTCTTTGTTTGTTCATCTGTCTGTTTCTCCATCTGTCTGTCCGTCTGTTTGTTTGTCCGTCTGTCTGTTTGTTCATCTGTTTGTTTGTTTGTCTGTTTGTTTGTTTGTCCCTCTGTTTGTCCGTCTGTCTGTTCATCTGTTTGTTTGTCCGTCTGTTTGTTCGTCTGTTTGTTTGTTTGTTTGTCCGTTTGTTTGTTTGTCTGTCTGTTTGTTTGTCCGTCTGTTTGTCCGTCTGTCTGTTTGTTCATCTGTTTGTTTGTCCGTCTGTTTGTTTGTCCGTCTGTTTGTTTGTTCGTCTGTTTGTTTGTCCGTTTGTTTGTTTGTCTGTCTGTTTGTTTGTCCGTCTGTTTTTCCGTCTGTCTGTTTGTTCGTCTGTTTGTCCGTCTGTTTGTTTGTCCGTCTGTTTGTTTGTCTGTTTGCTTGTTCGTCTCTTTGTTTGTTCATCTGTTTGTTTGTCCCTCTGTTTGTTTGTCCGTCTGTTTGTTTGTCCGTCTGTTTGTTCATCTGTTTGTTTGTTTGTCTGTCTGTTTGTTTGTCCGTCTGTCTGTTTGTTCATCTGTTTGTTTGTCCATCTGTTTGTTTGTCCGTCTGTTTTTCCGTCTGTCTGTTTGTCCGTCTGTCTGTTTGTTCATCTGTTTGTTTGTCCGTCTGTTTGTTTGTTCGTCTGTCTGTTTGTCCGTCTGTTTGTTTGTCCGTCTGTTTGTTTGTTTGTCCGTCTGTTTGTTTGTCCATCTGTCTGTTTGTCCGTCTGTTTGTTCGTTTTTTTTTTGTTTTGTTTTGTTTTTTCTCCTCTGGCAGCACGGTGGCTGAGTGGCTAGCACTCATGCTTCACAGCAAGAAGGTTCGGGTCGCCCGGGCCTTTCTGTGTGGAGTTTGCATGTTCTCCCCATGTCTGGGTGGGCTTCCTCCGGGCACTCCGGTTTCCCCCACCAACCCAAACATGCGCCATAGGTAAAATCCTCCAGCTTAGGGCCTGACCAAGCCTAAATAAAATCATGGGGATGGTCCCCGGGTCAAATGTAAAAACAACTTCTCCTGTGTGAGATCAATAAAAGTCAACCTTCTAATTCTTAACCACTGTAAGGCGCTTTGTGTTAAATTATGTATGAAAAGCACTTTATAAATATTGTTTGATTGATTGATTGATTGATTGAGATATTTTCATGGGCCAGATGACAGTTTACAGGATTTAAACACTGGCAAGTAACAGAACAGTAGAAAAGTCTAGAACAATATGGCGGCTAAGGTAGCTCAGAGTAGACAAAAGAGATCAACTCAAAACAAAAATATTCTTTCTCCACTGGGGCAGAAGAGTTGTCAATTTCAAATAAAGAAATAACCAATAGAATAATATAGCCATCACATATAATACAAGTTCTAAATACTGTATTAAAATTGTATCAAGAGGGAGCACTTGTGCTTCTCAAAATAATCAAATTTGTATACAAAACACAAATAATTTAGAAATAGATATCTTTTGTGTATTATTTTAGCATTCATCTGCCTGTAAATGTTTAAATTTGTTACGCCTTTATCTCCTGCACTGACCCGAGTTTGTGATTCTCGGAAACAGCCAGTTTGAAAGAGATAAGAAGTTGTGATGTCTGTGTTTCCTCAATAGAACAATTGCAATCTGTGTAGTAACAACATGAACTTTGCTTTTAAGATGTTCTTTCCTTTGGCAAAGTAAATGAAAGCAATAAAAGCTGCATTGAAGTCTATGTCATTAAAATAGTAAAACACAATAAAACAATAACTCTGCCCTGGACGATCTCTGTTGTTGTTTTGTTCTGATGGTCCTTAACTTGAACTCCATGTATTTCTTTGGCCTTCTATCACGCTGTATTCATAAAGAGATCACAGGCTGAGCACTTGTGCGATGGATTATGGATAGTAACACTTGAACAGGATTTATTGTAGCCTCCATCAGCGTCCATGTACTCATCCAAAGTGTATCAGCCCTGAACTCCTTATATTATCGTACACCTTATTGTGCCCAGTTGACTTGAATCTTGGAGGATAATGCAAAATGCCACTAAACACTTTGCATAAACATGAAGTCCTGGAATACGTCAGGGAGATAAGATATACAGTTGGTCTAAGTGTAAGTGAAGCGATAAAACTGAAACAGAAATTAAAACCCTTTTTATTTATTATTTCATGCAACACAGAACATAACACAATACAACACAAACAAATATTTAAGACCTGTGTACAAATATAGAGTGCAATATATTGTTAATAGGGCTGTCAAACGATTAATTTTCTTGATCGCAACTAATCTCAGAAATTTCATAGTTAATCGCGATTAATCGTGATTTATTTTGCATGTTTAAAATTGATATCTTGCAGTAAGACCGTTCGAATCTAAAGTTAAACTCACAATGCAAAGTATTTCTCACCATTTTTTTTATTTCAAAAAAGTGCAGAGAAAGGAAAAAGTAACAATGAACCAGTAATAGTGCTTATTTTGAGAAATTGTAAATAAATGATTGAAGCCCGCTCGAGCTGCCTACGGATGCGTAGAAGGAACAAAATACTAGCAAACTCAAAATAGCGCGTTTAACCGACAATTGGTTTGGTTGTAATTAATACAACCAAATGAGCTGCATATGGATGGTAGAATTGCGGAAAATGCTGGCAAACTCTGATCACGATTAAAAAAATTGTTCGCGATCATAACTCTAATCGCGATTAACGCGTTAATATTCCCAGCCCTAATTGTTAACCTACAATCTCAAATCAAACACTCAAACCAAATTTAAATGCTAATTCTACATTGATTAAAGAACATTAGATCGTGTTTTTATGTTTAACTTTTGCCTGTAAATTCCATCAGTGACACTTAAAAACAATTGAAATGTGAAAAAGTAAAAAACATAGGCTGTGTGGTGTGGATTTAAAGCTACAGATCTGTGAACAGTTTGTGAACTGTTTGAATAAAAAAAAAGTTGGATGGTTTCTTGGAAATCTAACTTTAACAAACAAGTATCTGTCACATTGGGCGGCAGTAGCTCAGTTGGTAAAGCGTTTGTCCACTGATCCAAAGGTTGGCGGTTCAAATCCCGCTCTTGACATAAGAAACATCAGTGGTTGAGCGGTCAGATCCACTGACCCACAGGTTGGTTGGTACGATTCCAGCTCCCACAGATGAATGCTGCCGTTGTGTACACTAGTGTGTGAATGCGTGTGTGAATGGGTGATTGGTTCCTTGTTGTAAAGCGCTTTAGGTGCCTTGAAGGTGGAAAAGCGCTATATAAAGATTTTACCATTTACATGGGGAACAGCAGGTGACCACTGACCATTTTACCATTTACATGGGGAACAGCAGGTGACCACTGAACGTGTTGTGGTGATTTTCATTATCAAAGATTCTTGTATTCTGCCACTGACGCAGAAACACAACATCTCCAGCCTCTAGGAGCAACGTGACTCCATTGGCTGAGCTGCCATAACCATCTGACTGATGTTCATAAGCAATAAAAATATGTTCTCCATTCTTCACCAACAGAGCACCTGAAGGATGTGAAGGATGCCCGAATGCAGCAATATGGAACTCAAAGTGGTAGGCCCCTCTGACCGGTGCAGTGAAAAACCCTGTAGGATATGTACTTAATGTTAGTGTTGGTAACACATATATCACTGTAACATGTGTGAGTTCATTCACCTGTGTTTGGGTTGTAGGCGTTTCCAATGTTTGAGACGACGTGTTTGAAGACCAAATTAGTGTGAGTGTTAATGGGGCCGAGGGTTACTTCGCCAGAAGCCAATAAAGAGGCAGAGAAAGCCACTTGTCCCACTGAAAATAAGATAAATATACAAGTCTGAACATAAACTGTCTGTAGTCTAAATGTGGTTTTATTTATTTAGAAGGGAATCCCCTTGAGATGTAACCGATTCTAGTAGCTATGATTTACATTAGTTTTATACTATTGAAATGAGTCCGATCATTACTGCAGGAGTGACTAAGCCAATTGTTGTTAAAATCACTCAGAATAATAATCTCAGTCTGAGTTCTTTGCCACGCTTTAGACTTGCTCTTTGGATCCATGAGTTGTGCAACAATAGGACAAGAAGTTTGTCTTCCTTGTTGCGTTGGTTGCTACCAGAGCAATGAACTCTACCAAAGCTTATGTTTTTCAGTGATGTCTCATCCATTTTAAGGTGAGTGGTCAAAGTTTTTAACCATCAGCTCTGTCTTTTGGTAGGTTTCTCTTTGTGCCTCTGGAACTCTATGTATAATAATAATATTTCTCATTTAGTAGTCTGTCTTAGTATTTTGGCACTTCTCACAGTCCAGGTAAGTGTCTGAAGAATGTCAGAATTTTCATTATCAATGAACTGGTCTCACCTTCTCTGTCTCTCCTCAGGGACGCCACATGGTCTTCAGTCACGTTTATTTGAGTCTTTATGCTGTCAAGTTTAACATCTTGGCCTAAGAGGGAAAAAAATGGAGTTCTGACATTGTAGTAATTCCAAAGACAGCTGGAATTCAGGCAATTAAAGGTCTTATATTACACAAAATTGACTCTCATGAGCTTTAAAGGTTTCATATCACACTATTTTCTGATCTTTGTTATAATGTTGTTTCCTCATCACAAACAGACCTGGAGTTGTGTTTTGTTTCATTCACACATGTTTAACACAAACCCTGCATATTTTTGAGTTTTTCTTTTCATAGAAAACACTCCATTCCACCTTGTGATGTCATGTGGTAATGCAGGAAGAGTTCCACTGTGTTTTTAAACTCCATACACCTTCACTAAAATTATTAGTATGTCTACATCTCCAAAGTTCAAAATGCTGTTACACCTTGTGATGTCATGTAGTTGTAGTTTTCAAATGAACAAGTACCTTGTACTCTTTTAGCACATATTTACAATTCCAGGCCTGAAATCATCAAAACGATTCCACTGATTCCACTGATCTGTTCTAGTATAATTTAATGAATGATTTTAACCAGCGAGGTTCCAGCTCCCACCCACAAGTCAATCGAGTGTTAAAAAGGTAGTGAATAAAGCTGAAGATGAGACAGCCAACACACAAGAGAGGCCAGTTTCAAGTCACTTCCATCAAATTGAAAATGGCTTTTGGATGGGAGCCGAGACCTCTTGCTCATCAGGAAACATAAAATAAATAATATTTCTACCTTTGGTAGCTCATTACTTCTGTTTTTGGCTCCTAAATGTAACCTAACCTATTTTTTAAATTCCATCTATACATGATACTTTAAAATGAAAATATACTAGTACTTTAGACCTTAAAATGAACAAGGAAAGATACAGAATATTATCTACTGTACAAGGTCACACTTTCATACATATCTGCATAAAATTCTTTTATATATATTTTTATAATGGCTTTGTAGAGGCAATCTACCCATTATTCCCACACTGGGGCAGCAGTCACACAGCTGATCATCAGAATGTTTGAATGTTTGCAATTAAAATCCTTCCTCTCAACAGTAACTCACTTGTCACAACTTCCAGCTCCCACAGGTTCATACACCTGTTGTGTCCTTGGGTCTTACATGGGACTATGTGTGTGCCTTATGCCTTATTGCTGTACCTTGTTGCTGTGTGTCCAAATTTCTGGTCTTCTTCTCCAGCTCTTTCAGTTTGGCTTCTTGCTCTCCAAGTTTGGATGATTGTTCTAACACAGCAGATATAGTGTTGATCAATAATGTATAAATAAGTAAGTAAATAAGTTACGAGTTACTTCATAAACGACACGTGGTTTTCAGTCAAAATTGACCGAGTCTTTATGTCTGTCTGAATTTACTTTGAAACTACAAATTAAATAATGCAATGAAAGAGTGCAGAGATAATTCACTTAGACAGTCCACCAGTACTGATACAGAAGATCTAAATAATGTCACAGAGTGAATATGTGACACACCATGGACTTTGAGGGCACAACTCGGGATTAGGCACTTAGATACACGCATTTTTACTAAATTTTTTCAAAATTTTTGATTTTCATTTTTTTGCAGAATGTGCTAGTTGAGATCATGAAGAAGCCTCTCCGTGTTTCAGATAACAGCATTGGCTGCTTAAAAAGCATACATTTTGTCTGTGAAACAGGCTTATTTTTTGGTAAAAATCGAGGTGTGTCTAAATTACCATCCTACCGCTGTGGACCAATCACGTGACATTTGCGCTCTTTTGTTTACTTTGTACGCCTATCAGCTGTGCGCAGCTCCTGAATATGTAGCTGCATTTCATAGGCTGCATTTGCATCTGTAACTTAAAAATCCTTAACTTTGACTGTAAATGCTACATAAGGAAATGCTGTAAACGCTCTCTTCGGGACAGGGGACACGTAGCTCTCCGGAGCTTTCCGGAGCTCATGTACAGAATACAATCGGATGCTTTACTGGGGAAAAGAGCGTGGATATGGGATCCACGGACAATGAGATAAGTAAGTGTCAGAACACGTGTACTTTATAGACTTTAGGACATGTTTAAATACTAATTCAGCTTTCATGTGGTGATCATATTGCGCTGTGCGCTGTGCGGATCTCCAGTCACAATGCGGCTAAGCTAATGCTAACGCTAGCATTGAAACAATGTGATCAGTGCGAACAAGAAGAGTCTCTATAGGTTAATTTCCACTCTATTTTTGTTTATATAAAAGCCGAACATTTTGCCATAGGCTATAGCGGTAGAGAAATACAGTGAACCCTCGTTTATCGCGGGGGTTAGGTTCCAGAAATAGCCCGCAATAAGTGAAATCCGCGAAGTAGGACAATTTTATATTTTACAATTATTCTACATGTTTTAAGGCTGAAAACGCTTCACCAGACACATTATACACCTTTCTGAGACTGGTATTAACATTTTCTCACATTTTTCTCTTGTTTAAACACTCAAACTTTTGTAGATTTTCATTAAAATATATTAATAGTGGGGCGGGGGCACGTGACACGCGGGCACGTGCGCGCGGGCACGTGCGCGCGGACACGTGTGTTTGTTTTGGTACCACATATCCATGCCATGTGCGAAAGTCGAGTGGAAAGCGACCTGGATATCATTTTGGGCAAGACTCAAGCCAATGCTAACAGTGCCAAACCGCTAACAGACGCCTCTGAGCACCAGTCCTCACCACAAGACCAGGTAAGACCAACCTGCGCTCACAAGAGTTGGTTGCATTTCACCCCGGCTCCAAAATCAGACCGCTATCAATGCGTCGCCAATACTCCACAGCTCTCTAGGACGGGGTCGGGTTCGTCCTCTCGTCCTCTCACGGGGAAGAGCCACTGTCTCCTCTGTGCGCGCGAGTGTCCTCTCCCCGCTGCGGCTCCCCCGGACGCTCCATGTTGATTCTTGGCTCTTCCATGGTCCGGCTCGCACTCTCTTCCATGGCTCGTGCAAGTAAACAAAGGCCACACCTCCTGTCACCCAGGCGCTCTCGTGAAGGAAATCTGAGACTCTGTCCCTACCATCCCTGGTCTAGACCTGGTTTAGTCCTGGTTTAGACCTGGTTTAGTCCTGGTTTAGACCTGCTTTAGACCTGGTTTAGTCCTGGTCTAGTCTCTTAGCTAATCAGGGCGCAGGACAGAATGTTACACTGTAAAAAAAAAGTTACACTATAAAAAAAATTGAAAAAAAAAAAAAAAAAAAATTGGAAAAAAAAATCCGCGAAACAGCGAGGCCGCGAAGAGTGAACCGCGATACAGCGAGGGTTCACTGTACTTAATTTTGATTCAATTTGACCCGTTTCGGTACTTTTGTAACTTTTTTTGACTCGGCGCTTATTAAAGGGATATGCCACCCCCAGGTCAAATTTGACCATCTCCCCACAGTCCAGAGACTAAAACAAGTGATGAAAAGCGTTTTCCTGGTCACCCAGCCATTGTCCGAGTCTGTTAGCACTGACCGCCGCGCGCAGCTGCTGCTCCTCCGCGTTAGACTGGAGTCAACGGCGCCAGAGAAAGATTTCGGCCAAAAGGAATTAATTTGCTTGATGCTTTTCCCAATTACTTTCTGTGTAGTGCGCATTCATATCGAGTGCAAATAAATGTACAAATCAACACGGAGAACTTGCCTTGGTCATTTTGGGTGGAAACTATTTTTCAGTGCGGAAAAAGAAAGCCGAAGCACACAGCACGCAGCGTAACGGGGGAACTCCCTTCCTGGTGCGGAAACAGGGATTCCCCTGTCCGCGTGGTGCGGCGGTCAGTGCTAACAGACTCGGACAATGGCTGGGTGACCAGGAAAACGCTTTTCATCACTTGTTTTAGTCTCTGGACTGTGGGGAGATGCCCAAATTTGACCTGGGGGTGGCATATCCCTTTAAGCCATGAGGGTTAAAGGGATATGCTCCTCCCGTGTGACTGAGCTCCTTACCCTATCTCTAAGGGTGGGCCCAGCCACTCTGCGGAGGAAACTCATTTCGGCCGCTTGTATCCGCGATCTTGTCCTTTCGGTCATTACCCAGAGCTCGTGACCATAGGTGAAGGTAGGAACGTAGATTGACCGGTAAATTGAGAGCTTCGCCTTTCGGCTCAGCTCCCTCTTCACCACAACGGTCCGGTACAACGACCGCATCACTGCAGACACTGCACTGATCCGCCTGTCAATCTCACGCTCCATCCTCCCCTCACTCGAGAACAAGACCCCGAGATACTTGAACTCCTCCACTTGAGGCAAGGACTCTCCACCCACCTGGAGAGGGCAAGCCACCTTTTTCCGGTCGAGAACCATGGCCTCGGATTTGGAAGAGCTGATCCTCATCCCCACCGCTTCACACTCGGCTGCAAACCGCCCCAGTGCACATTGGAGGTCCCGGTTCGATGAAGCCATCAGGACAACATCATCTGCAAACAGCAGAGATGAGATCCTGTGGTTCCCAAACCGGATATCCTCCGGCCCCTGACTGCGCCTAGAAATTCTGTCCATAAATATAATGAACAGAACCGGTGACAAAGGGCAG
The DNA here is from genome assembly GCA_036785185.1 of Paratrypauchen microcephalus. Lineage (NCBI taxonomy): Eukaryota > Metazoa > Chordata > Actinopteri > Gobiiformes > Gobiidae > Paratrypauchen > Paratrypauchen microcephalus. The sequence continues at coordinate 3,233,682 of JAVJIX010000103.1, read as the reverse complement.
CCCTGGTGGAGTCCAACATGCACCGGAAACAGGTCCGACTTACTGCCGGCAATGTGAACACAGCTCCTGCTCCGGTCATACAGGGACTGAACAGCCCTTAGCAAAGGGCCCCGAACCCCGTACTCCCAGAGCACTCTCCACAGGACCCCACGAGGGACACGGTCGAATGCCTTCTCCAGATCCACAAAGCACATGTGGACTGGTTGGGCAAACTCCCATGAACCCTCGAGCACCCGATGGAGAGTATAGAGCTGGTCCAGTGTTCCCCGGCCGGGACGAAAACCACACTGCTCCTCCTGAATCCGAGGTTCGACCATCGGTCAGATTCTCCTCTCCAGCACCGGTTGTCTGTCTTATGTCTTATTAACACACTTTACAGAAAAATAAATTTATCTCGACTCCTGTGTTTTTGTATAGTGGTATTTAAATGTGTGTGAACAGGTAAGCACTTTGTGTGCCCAGTGAAAGTAGAAAAGCACTATATAACAGCAGCATTTATCAAACATTTAAGCTTTTAAAATTCTAAAACTTGTACAAATTGTTTTGTACTCAATAGCATAATGTGAACATAGTACCTTTTAGTTGTTCCTTAACAGGCTCCACTTCACTGGTCTGCTTCTGGAGCTCCTGGACTTGTGTTGTTAGTCCTAAAATATAAGTACAATTGAGTCAGTGTTTAGTAAATATTGTTGGTGTGATATAATATATTAAAACTGTATTTATATACTGAGAAAAAGGATCAATACTCAGAAGCATTGTTTTTGCATCAAGGCGACAATTTTTGCAATGATTATTTTAGAATTAAAGCCTATAATGACTACAGAAAGTACCTTGTTGCTGTTGTTTCAGCGTCTCCACATCTCTGGTCTTTATCTCCAGCTCTCTCAGTTTGGATGCTTGTTCTAACACAGCAGATATAGTGCAGATCAATAATGTATAAATAAATGACAAAACATCACATTAAATGACTTCAGTGAGTTGTAAAGGAGTGTTGGGTTGGCGAATCCAAGCACAGGAGCAAATATTAGCTTCTCAATCATGGAAAGAAAAGCAGCTTGGCATTCTAATGTCCATCTTTCTCCAAAAGACTGCTTCGGGTCTAAATACTTCGCAGTTGGATTTTTTGAACCGGCGGACAGGTGCATAACACGAGTGAGTGCATTGAGTGGTTGCACAAGGGTGGCAAAATCTCTGATGAACCTCTGATAGTAAAAAAAGACTGTAGCTCTTTAAGGTTCCTGGGAACTGGCCACTTAGTTAAATCACGCAGGCCTGTGACAGCACTTCGTCATGAAGGAAAGAAACATCTACAAGGGTTCGCAGCATAACAGTTACTTTAGAGTACTTTTTGAGGAAGAACAGTAACTTTTTAGATGGATAATTCACTTAGACAATCCACCAGTACTGATACAGAAGATCTAAATAACAAGGTCACACAGTGAATATGTTCACAATGTCTTAACACACTTTACAGAAAAATAAATTTAACTCGACTCCTGTGTTTGTGTACACTGGTATTTAAATATGTATGAACAGATAAGCACTTTGTGTGCCCAGTGAAAGTAGAAAAGCACTATATAACAGCAGCATTATCAAACAAGGAGACTGACTAAGGCTACGTTTATACGGCGACGATCAAAACAGAAGACGCAAAAGTGGCGTCTCGTCTTCAATTTTTTATCCGCGTTTATACGAAGACGCAAAAGTGGACGCAAAAGCCAGCGAAGGGAGGCGCTGGACTGAAAAAAACAAACAAAAAAAAAAAAAAAACATCACAACAGCGTCAAGTTACATTTCTAACCACGACTGTACCGGCTGTGGGGTCTCCCCTTACACAAGTGTGGAAGTCTAACGCATGACATTAGCGGACTATGTAGCCCGCTTAAAGAGCTCGAACGATGGGCATACGTGACCCGCCATCTCAGGGCCCCTGTCTGGTTCTACCCACGTCAGACGGCTCCTGGGCACGGCGGGTCCGAGTCGGGTCGGTGCGGCGCGGGCCGCTCGCGCTTGACCCCTCGGAGGTGAGACCGAGACGAACCGTATCCTTCCCAGTGGCCTTATCACGGAGCCCCTCCGCGGGGGTACGGCAGGCGACCGTACCCCCTAATCCCACGGACCAAGCGGGGGCCGGCTATCGTCAGACACTATTTCTCAAAGCTGCCCGTAAGAGACTTCCCCCGCCCCGGGGTCTCGAACCAAGTATACCGGAGCCGGGGCAACTTCCCCGTCCGGTCCGTGCGCGAGGCGCGGCGGCACGCAACTACCGGTGCTCACGACCCGCTGGAGCCGGTAGTGGTGGTCCACCGGTGCTCAGGACCCGCTGGAGCCGGTAGTGGTGGTCCACCGGTGCTCAGGACCCGCTGGAGCCGGTAGTGGTGGTCCACCGGTGCTCACGACCCGCTGGAGCCGGTAGTGGTGGTCCACCGGTGCTCAGGACCCGCTGGAGCCGGGTAAGGGGCCGGTGGTCCTCCTCCGCTAATACCACCACCGGTGCTCAGGACCCGCTGGAGCCGGGATAAGGGGCCGGCTCCAGCCCCTTATCCCGGCTCCAGCGGCTCCAGGACCCGCTGGAGCCGGCCCCTTATCCCGGCTCCAGCGGGTCCTGGAGCCGGTGGAGCCGCTGGAGCCGGGATAAGGGGCCGGCTCCAGCGGCTCCACCGGTGCTCAGGACCGGTGGAGCCACCGGTGCGCTGGAGCCGGGATAAGGGGCCGGTGGTGGTCCTCCTCATTGTATTGCCGCATCTATGTGACGTAAACGTGTACTGACGTGAGCAGATCTGACCAGTTTTGCGTCTTGGGCACTTTACACGGAGACGCTACAGCGGAGCGTATTTAACTTTTCCACTCTGGAGGGTGGTTTCAGATTTTTGCGTTTTTAGGCCCCAAAAACGCCGTCACCGTCTAAACGAAAGGCACTTCCGATAAAATATTTTGTCGTTTTTACCCGTAAGCGTCCTCGTGTAAACGGGCCCTAAAGACTGTACCTTTTTGCTGTTGTTTCAGTGTCTCCACATCTCCGGTCTTTATCTCCAGCTCTCTCAGTTTGGATGCTTGTTCTAACACAGCAGATATAGTGTGGATCAATAATGTATAAATGAATGGCAAAACATTAGATAAAATGACTTAAAAGGTGTAGAGAAGTGTTGATTCTGACCTTTGTTGAGAGACTGCAGCTGCTCGATTTGTCCGGTCAGGGTGGCGCTCATCCGTTGGAGCACAACGTGGAGGTCTGGTGGACAGGGCTGAGGCTGCTCTGGCACATTCACACTCTCAGAGCCGGTCGGCTTGTCTTTGGTCACTGATGTCATTGTCCTGAAGTTCAGCTCTTGACAGAGAGCAGAGCAGCAGCAGTGCACACAACACACTCACTCCTTTCAATGTGTAAAGAAGCATGAGCCCCACAAACACTCTCACACTTTTATACAGACTTTATTATACATGTTACTTATTACCTTGTATCATTTATCGCCATTGTGGTATTATTCAGGTGCACATGATTCTAGATAAGATGAAGTACTTCAATTAAACATCTTTATCAGGATATTTTTTTATACCAAGGTATTAAAAGAAATAATATATTACTTAGACTGTTGTACTGATATGTAATCATTCATTTATTTATCTGAGCCTTCCTTGACATTCAAGGACACTTAAAAGATTAAAAGACTTAAAGTGACACATTTTCTTTTTGTTTTGTTTTTTTAATTGTGTGGTTTAGTGTTATAGTAATACTTAGTAGTAGCTATGTTAGTGTCCATGTGCTCATCCAAATTCTAGCAGCCCTGAACTCTTTATATTATAGTACATCTTATTACATCTTATTCTGCCCAGTTGACTTGAATCTTGGAGGATAATACAAAATGTCCCTGGATTTAAAGCTACGGATCTGTGAAAATATAGTTTTTAATTAATTATCTGTTTAGTTTTAAAAAGTTACATGTCATATTTGAAATCTAACATGAAAAGACCAGACTTTCTCTTTCTTTTTCCGATCTGAAAGACAGCCTTGCAACTAGGCTAAGCGAGCTCTCCTGATTTCAGGAGCCAATCAGAGAGCGGGGAGGGGTGGAAAGACGGTGACGCGTATTATGCGTCAAACGGAAATTTGTAGTTTGAACTGACAATGGACATGATTAGCTATGGGCTACGTATACGCCAAATGATAGACATTCATAGCGCCCAATAAACAGCCATTGGCAATCGTAAACCACACCTCCTCTACGAGATATTTAGTAGGTGGCTCCCAGACCATATATCACTTGTGATATGGTCTGGTGTAAACCAGGAAACAACATCTCCAGCCTCCAGGAGCAGAACGACTCCATTAGAAGATGTGCCTTCTCCACCTGTCTGATGTTCATAAGCAATACAAATATGTTCTCCGTGCTTCACCACACAGCAGATGAAGGATGTGAAGAATCCATTCACCCATAGATGTAGAACTCAAAGTGGTAGGCCCCTCTGACCGGTGCTGTGAAAAACCCTGTAGGATATGTACTTAATGTTAGTGTTGGTAACACATATATCACTGTAACATGTGAGTTCATTCACCTGTGTTTGGGTTGTAGGCGTTTCCAATGTTTGAGACAACATGTCTGAAGACCAAATTAGTGTGAGTGTTAAAGGGGCCGAGGGTTACTGAGCCTGAAGCCGATAAAGAGGTGGAGAAAGCCACTTGTCCCACTGGAAATAAAGATAAAGTTAAAAATACCTTTTATCATTTATTGCCATTGTGTTATTATTCAGGTGAACATGACTCTAGATAAGATGAAGTACTTCAATTAAACAAATATCTTTATCAGAATATTTTTTATACCAAGAAATAATATATTACTTAGACTGTCGTACTGATATGTAATCATGTGGGTTCATTGACCTGTCTGGGCTGTAGCGTTTCCAATGTTTGAGACGACGTGTCTGAAGACCAGATTAGTGTTAAAGGGTCCAAGGCCTTCTCTACCTGAAACCAATAAAGAGATGGAGAAACCCACTTGTCCCACTGAAAATAAGACAAATGTTAAAGTCTAAACATTAAGGTTTGTATCTTGCAAGCAGTGGTTGACAAGGCGCACCGCAAAGATGGGTTTAGGGCAAATGAGCTGTTATCACACACACCAGCGCTTTATGTGTGCATCTGTCTCTCCTCAGTGATGCCACCTGGTTTTCAGTCATGTTTGTCTGAGTCTTTATGCTGTTAAGTTCAGCAGCTTGGCCTAAGATGGAAAAAAGTACTGACAATGCTCTTGCTTTAATATGTGACTCCGAAATGGAAGTTAACCTAACACATGAGAATAAACATTAAGACTGACTTGCTTTACCTTGTTGCTGTTGTTTTCGGTGTCTCCACATCTCTGGTAATAATATGAATAAATCTTTATTTACAAAGCACTTTTAAAAACAAGGTTTACAAAGTGTTGTACAGGCCACAAAGAACAATACAAAAAGCATAAAAATACCATACAGAAGGCATACAAAACCAGACAGTGATGCAAACATTTCAATTAATTAGAATAAATAAATAAATAAATAAATAAATAAATAAATAAATAAATAAATAAATAAATAAATAAATAAATAAATAAATAAATACAGTGGTACCTCACCTTACGAAAGACCCAACAAACGAAAATTTCAAGTTACGAAACGCCTTCACGTTAAATTTTGGTCTCTAGATACGAAAGAAAATTCAAGTTACGAAACACGAAATCTCAAAAATTCAAATAATGCGCGCTCAGCCACACACATTATACACTTTTCTCAGACTGGATTTAAACTTTTCTCACATTTGTCTCTCGTTTAAACACTCAAACTTTCATAGATTTTCAACAAAATGTATTAATAGTGAAGTGTGGGGGGAAGAGGGAGGGCGGTGTGTGTGCGCGCGGACACGTGTGTGATAGCGCAGCATGACCCGGCGCGGGGCGCGAGCACGAGACACATGCTCAAACCGTGCCAGGTCTAAACCAGGTCTGAACCAGGTCTAAACCAGGATTAGACCACCGCGGCTCTTGCATGCGTTCGTTCATGCGCTCAGACTGCGTGCGGTCCCGAGGGGAGTCCTCGCTGCTCGCCTCAGCCGTGACTCGAAACGAAACCAGGAAATAGACCCGCACGCGGCACTTTAATCCACCTGGTTTAGTCCAGGTTTAGTCCTGGTCCAGTCCTGGTTTAGTCCAGGTTTAGACCTTGGTCTAGACTGGTATAGTCCACGTTTAGTCCTGGGTCTCCAGTCTCTACGCAGGACACAGTGTTACACTATAAAAAAAAATGTTACACTATAAAAAAATAAAAAAAACTTGGAACGAATCAGGCCTTTTCCATTGAAATAGCTACTCAACTTACGAAAAATTCACGTTACGAAACCACTTCTGGAACGAATTAATTTCGTAAGGTGAGGTACCACTGTAAATAAATAAATAAATAAAAAGAAATAAGGAATCAGATCATGCTAACACCAGTTAAAGGAAGGCCAACCGATAAAAATGGGTTTTAAGAAGTGATTTAAAAGATGATAATGATGGTGCGTGCCTTATATCCTCAGGCGTGTCATTCCCAAAGGCTCCATCACCCTTCGTCCGGAGCCTGGACATTGGAACAGCTAAAAGAGACCTGCCTGAGGATCTAAGGTTGCTGGAGGGCTTGTACAGGGTTAAAAGTTCTGAAATGTAACTTGGTGCAAGCTTTAAAAGTGATTAGTAAAAACTTAAAATCAGTTCTAAAACACACAGGCAGCCAGTGAAGGGAAGCTACAGCAGGGGTAATGTGTTGATATTCTGAACCAGTTGGAGGTGGAAGATGGATTTGCTGTCAAGGCCGGAGAGGAGGAAGTTGCAATAGCCAAGACGGGAGAAGATGAGCTTTTTTTTTTTTTTTTTTTCAAAATTTGTGATTTTCATTTTTTTGCAGAATGTGCTAGTTGAGATCATGAAGAAGCCACTCCATGTTTCAGATAACAGCACTGGCTGCTTAAAAAGCATACATTTTGTTTGTGAAATTGGCTTGTTTTTCAGAAATAATCGAGGCGTGTCTAAATTACCATCCTGCCGCTGCGGACCAATCATGTGACATTAGTGTGCTTTTATTTTCTTTTTCCGCCTATCAGCTGTGAGCAGCTCGTGAATATGTAGCTGCAGTTCAACAGGATCTGTAACTTAAAAATCCATAACTTTGACTGTAAATGCTACATAAGAAGGAAGGAGCCTTTCCTCGGGACACAGGACATGTTTGGGACACGTCCGTTTCTCCGAAGTTTATGTACAGAATGCGTATTAGCAGCCGAAAGACAGTGGACACGCAAATAATCGGAAAACTAGGCAAGTGTACCCGATGATATTTGCAGGAACACATTTACTTTATAGACTTTAGGACATGTTTAAAGGTCCCATGGCATGAAATTTTCACTTTCTGAGGTTTTTGAACGTTAATGTGAGCTCCCCTACCCTGTTTAGCCCCCCCATGGCTAAAATTTGTGAAATGTGTAAACTGAGCATTTGCGTAACTGAGCATTCTGAACAAGGAAACTATGTGAGAAAAAATGCTAATGCAGTTCCACCGCCCGTCTGTGTTTCTACTAGAGATGCGCGGATGGGCTTATTTTCCATCCGCAACTGCATGAAAAAAACGCCATCCGTCCGCTATCCATTTGCACGCACGTTTTTTCAGGAATTTTCAAAACCGCGCCCGTCCGTCATCCACCAACTTATAAGTGTAGGCATTTTTTAAAATTTGGTTGTTCAACCGTCACCCGCCCGAATTTAATAAAAAATATTATTTTTCGTCACGTCATCCACCTGCTCCGCAGTTTAGCCGCGGTGCCCGCGGCTGTAACCGCCATCCGCGCATCTCTAGTTTCTACCCATACTCTCTGTAAATCACGCCCAGAGAGTTTGGACTGCGAATGAGCTACGCAATGCAAGATGCGTTTTTTTATTTGCCTGGAGGCACATGAGAGTGTTTCCAGGCTCGGATGTCCTTTATCTGAGCCTCTGGACCTCTGAAATAGCAGTGGTTTAATTTTATTTTCTGTGGAAATGTGTTTATTTTTCAATGGAACGCTTCTCATCTCTACCTCTGCGCAAAAAAACGCGGAGGTGGAGCCAGCGCACATCACACAGCTGAAGAGGAAAGAGCAGAGAGTTTGGCCACGCCCCCACCCACTGCTCTGGCCTATCTCTGTCCTCCTCATTTGTATTCAAGCAACAACGCCCATAATGGAGTGTTCCAGAGAGATATTTATGACTCTTTCTCATCTTATCTCTCTTTCTCATGCAATGAGTCTTGATTTTGAAGAAGGATTCATTTACAGTATTAGGGAACCATTAAGGCGCCATATAAAAGCATCAAGAAGTACCATGTCATGGGATCTTTAAATACTAATTCAGCTTTCGTGTGGCGATCAAATTTCATGACGGTCGCTGCTGTCAGCAATAAACTTTAAAGGTCCCATGGCATGAAATTTTCACTTTTTGAGGTTTTTGAACGTTAATGTGAGCTCCCCTACCCTGTTTAGCCCCCCCCCCCCCATGGCTAAAAGTTGCGAAATGTCTAAACTGAGCATTTGCGATCCTTTTCTGCGTTTGAAAAAAACACAGCTCAAATGGGCGATTCTGGACAAGGCACCTTATTGACGTCAGATCGAAAAAAGAAATGCAAATTCAGTTCCACCACCGTCTGGATCTCCACCTCCTGTCTCTGGAAATCACGCCCAGAGAATTTGGACTGCGGAGGAGCTACGCAATGCGAAATGCGTTTTTTTATTTGCCTGGAGGCACATGCGAGTGTTTCTAGACTCGGAAGTCCTTTACCCAACCCTCTGGACCTCTGAAACAGCAGTGGTTTAATTTTATTTTCTGTGAAAATGTGTTTTTTTTCATTGAAAAGGCTCTCCTTTCCTCCTTCGCGCTTACACACACGGAAGTGGGGCCAGGCACAGCGCACCAAGGAACCAGCGGCGCATTTGCCCCCCCCCCGCTCCTCTAACCAATCTGTGTCCTTCTCATTTGCATTCAAGCAACAAGGCCCAGAATGAGTCGTTCAGAGAGTTATTGTTTGACTCTGACTCTGTACGTTTGTCTTTCTCATGCACTAAGTGTTGATTTTGAAGAAGGATTCATTTACAGTATTAGGGAACCATTAAGGCACCATATAAAAGCATCAAGAAGTACCATGTCATGGGATCTTTAACTGGTGTGTGGGACACGCGAGGCTTCTCACTGCAGCGTAGCCTCTTTTTGCTAGGAGTAAATCAGGACTAAACCGGGACTAAACCAGGACTAAACCAGGACTACAAAAGGACTACAACAGAACTACAACAGGACTAAAACAGGACTAAAACAGGACTACAACAGGACTAAGGTGTGCGTGTGTGTCCAGAGAGAGTGTGTGTGTGTGTGTGTGTGTATGTAGTGTCCTATACTATTTTGTATTGTATTAAATTGATAATACAAGTGATTTTTAACTTAACATGTCCTGTGTATTATTGAATTATTGAATGATTATATGGACTTTTTTGTTATAAAAGCATTTCCATTTTAATAAAGTACCTTCTAATTCTGACCTTTCCTGAATGTAAACACCACATCACAGTGATAGTCACTGATGAGGGAGGGCTTAGCTTAATGTCATGCAAATGAGCTGTGAAGGCCTGGACTACAGGATCTTTAACGCGGCATTTCTCAGCTCGATGATTCCAGAATGTGCTGCTTTCAAATGGCCACAAATTCTTCAAATGTTCTCAGATTTCCATGTGTAAGACATCATTGGAAAGCTTAGAACCTACACTTTCAGAATCTGTGAATAACTCAAAACGCCTTGGGCGACTTGACGACTTGTGTCTGCTTTTCCTGTGGCCAGTCACATTTACTGAAGAGTTGACTGTAAAACTGTAACAGACAAAAAATAAATACATATCACAATTATGTTTTCACATTGGAATGAACAGAGGATATGTAGTTACATAAAACAATGTAGAGCAGCTTAATACAGTTTAATATATGCATAACAATAGCTTTACATTAGCTGAACTTCCTAAAAACATCTATAAAACAAGCGGTTAGCATGATGCTAACATTAATGGAAATGGGGGAGGGGGGGGGGCTTGAATTGCATGAGAAATACCGTGTGAGCGTGTGAGCGCGTCGAATTGTCTCTCTCAATGCGTGAGACTTGAGAGCCCTGCTGTAAATGTTTGTCTAAAGAGCAAACTTAAACTACAAAGCAACTAATGAGAGTTATATAAATGAAGTTATTACCTGATGGTTCTCAGTTTGTTTTATTATCACCGCAGTGTGCGCTTAGCAGCTGAATCTACACTCTACAGTCTGCCCAACAACAGAACAATCTATTTTCTGATTGGCTGATTTTTTTCCGGGGAGCGGGACGGGGAGGAGGGGGAGAGTTTTTTTTCCGCTGAAAACGCCTGCATAAACTGAGCCACACAGACACACACACACAAAAAATCAGCGTGAGAAATGCCATGTGTGGCTTGTGAGCGTGTGAACACGTCGAATTGCGTGTGTCACTCTCAATGCGTGAGACTTGAGAGCCCTGATTAAACAACTTAAAGTACCTCATATAAGTCTACAAAGTGAATTAATGTCTTATAACACCACAATACTTACAGAGAGATATTTTCATGGGCCAGATGACAGTTTACAGGATTTAAACACTGGCAAGTAACAGAACAGTAGAAAAGTCTAGAATAATATGGCGGCTAAGGTAGCTCAGAGTAGACAAAAGAGATAAACTCAAAACAAAAATATTCTTTCTCCACTGGGGCAGAACAGTTGTCAATTTCAAATAAAGAAATAATCAATAGAATAATATAGCCATCACATTTAATACAAGTTCTAAATACTGTATTAAAATTGTATCAGGAGAGAGCACTTGTGCTTCTCAAAATAACCAAGAACAAGTCTGTATATAAAACACAAATCATTTAGAAATACATATCTTTTTAAAATTATTTTAGCATTCATCTGCCTGTAAATGTTTAAATCTGTTTATGCCTTTATCTCCTGCCCGAGTTTGTAAGAGATGTTGTGATGTCTGTGTTTCCTCAATAGAACAATTGCAATCTGTGTAGTGACAACATGAACTTTGATTTTAAGATGTTCTTTCCTTTGGCAAAGTAAATTAAAGCAATAAAAGCTGGATTAAAGCCTATGTCATTAAAATAGTAAAGCACAATAAAACAATAACTCTGCCCTGGACGATCTCTGTTGTTGTTTTGTTCTGATGGTCCTTAACTTGAACTCCATGTATTTCTTTGGCCTTCTATCACGCTGTATTCATAAAGAGATCACAGGCTGGGCTCTTGAGCGATGGATTATGGATAGTAACACTTTAACAGGATTTAATGTAGCCTACATCAGCGTCCATGTACTCATCCAAAGTGTATCAGCCCTGAACTCCTTATATTATCGTACACCTTATTGTGCCCAGTTGACTTGAATCTTGGAGGATAATGCAAAATGTCACTAAACACTTTGCATAAACATGAAGTCCTGGAATACGTCAGGGAGATAAGATATACAGTTGGTCTACATAAGTGTAAGTGAAGCGATAAAACTGAAACAGAAATTAAAACCATTTTTATTTATTATTTCATGCAACACAGAACATAACACAACACAAACAAATATTTAAGACCTGTGTACAAATATAGAATGCAATATATTGTTAACCTACAATCTCAAATCAAACACTCAAACCAAATTTAAATGCTAATTCTACATTGATTAAAGAACATTAGATCGTGTTTTTATGTTTAACTTTTGCCTGTAAATTCCATCAGTGACACTTAAAAACAATTGAAATGTGAAAAAGTAAAAAACATAGGCTGTGTGGTGTGGATTTAAAGCTACAGATCTGTGAACAGTTTGTGAACTGTTTGAATAAAAACAGGTTGGATGTTTTATTGGAAATCTAACTTTAACAAACAAGTATCTGTCACATACTATCTGTCACATTGGGCGGCAGTAGCTCAGTTGGTAGAGCATTTGTCCACTGATCCAAAGGTTGGCGGTTCAAATCCCGCTCTTGACATAAGAAACATCAGTGGTTGAGCGGTCAGATGACCCACAGATGAAAGCTGCCGTTGTGTACACTAGTGTGTGAATGCGTGTGCGAATGGGTGATTGGTTCCTTGTTGTAAAGCGCTTTGGGTGCCTTGAAGGTGGAAAAGCGCTATATAAAGATTTTACCATTTACATGGGGAACAGCAGGTGACCACTGAACGTGTTGTGGTGAGTTTCATCATCAAAGATTCTTGTATTCTGCCACTGACGCAGAAACACAACATCTCCAGCCTCTAGGAGCAACGTGGCTCCATTGGAGGATTTCCCATAACCATCTGACTGATGTTCATAAGCAATAAAAATATGTTCTCCATTCTTCACTAACACAGCACCTGAAGGATGTGAAGGATGCCCGAATGCAGCAATATGGAACTCAAAGTGGTAGGCCCCTCTGACCGGTGCAGTGAAAAACCCTGTAGGATATGTACTTAATGTTAGTGTTGGTAACACATATATCACTGTAACATGTGTGAGTTCATTCACCTGTGTTTGGGTTGTAGGCGTTTCCAATGTTTGAGATGACGTGTCTGAAGACCAAATTAGTGTGAGTGTTAAAGGGGCCGAGGGTTCCTGAGCCTGAAGCCAATAAAGAGGCGGAGAAAGCCACTTGTCCCACTGAAAATAAGATAAATATACAAGTCTGAACATTAACTGTCTGTAGTCTAAATGTGGTTTTACTTATTTAGAAGGGAATCCCCTTGAGATGTAACCGATTCTAGTAGCTATGATTTGCGTTAGATTTATACTATTGAAATGAGTCCGATCATTACTGCAGGAGTGACTAAGCCAATTGTTGTTAAAATCACTCAGAATAATAATCTCAGTCTGAGTTTTTTGCCACGCTTTAGACTTGAGCATCAATAGGATGAGAAGTTTGTCTTCCTTGTAGCGTTGGTTGCTACCAGAGCAATGAACTCTACCAAAGCTTATGTTTTTCAGTGATGTCTCATCCATTCTAAGGTGAGTGGTCAAAGTTTTTAACCATCAGCTCTGTCTTTTAGTAGGTTTCTCTTTGTGCCTCTGGAACTCTATGTATAATAATAATATTTCTCATTTAGTAGTCTGTCAGTATTTTGGCACTTCTCACAGTCCAGGTAAGTGTCTGAAGAATGTCAGAATTTTCATTATCAATGAACTGGTCTCACCTTCTCTGTCTCTCCTCAGGGACGCCACATGGTCTTCAGTCACGTTTATTTGAGTCTTTATGCTGTCAAGTTTAACATCTTGGCCTAAGAGGGAAAAAAATGGAGTTCTGACATTGTAGTAATTCCAAAGACAGCTGGAATTCAGGCAATTACAGGTCTTATATTACACAAAATTGACTCTCATGAGCTTTAAAGGGTTCATATTACACTATTTTCTGATCTTTGTTATAATGTTGTTTCCTCATCACAAACAGACCTGGAGTTGTGTTTTGTTTCATTCACACATGTTTAACACAAACCCTGCATATCTTTGAGTTTTTCTTTCACAGAAAACACCCCATTCCACCTTGTGATGTCATGTGGTAATGCAGGAAGAGTTCCACTGTGTTTTTAAACTCCATACACCTTCACTAGAAATATTAGTATGTCTACATCTCCAAAGTTCAAAATGCTGTTACACCTTGTGATGTCATGTAGTTGTAGTTTTCAAATTAACAATTACCTTGTACTTTTTTGTTTAGTAGATATTTGCAATTCCAGGCCTGAAATCATCAAAACGATTCCACTGTTTCCATATTCTGTTCTAGTATAATATAATGAATGATTTTAACCAGCGAGGTTCCAGCTTCCATCCACAAGTCAATCGAGTGTTAAAAAGGTAGTGAATAAAGCTGAAGATGAGACAGCCAACACACAAGAGAGGCCAGTTTCAAGTCACTTCCATCAAATTGAAAATGGCTTTTGGATGGGAGCCGAGACCTCTTGCTCATCAGGAAACATAAAATAAATAATATTTCTACCTTTGGTAGCTCATTACTTCTGTTTTTGGCTCCTAAATGTAACCTAACCTATTTTTAAATTCAATCTATACATGATACTTTAAAATGAAAATATACTAGTACTTTAGACCTTAAAATGAACAAGGAAAGATACAGAATATTTTCTACTGTACAAGGTCACACTTTCATACATATCTGCATAAACTTCTTATATATATATTTTTATAATGGCTTTGTAGAGGCAATCTACCCATTATTCCCACACTGGGGCAGCAGTCACACAGCTGATCATCAGAATGTTTGAATGTTTGCAATTAAAATCCTTTCTCTCAACAGTAACTCAGTTGTCACAACTTCCAGCTCCCACAGGTACATACACTTGTTGTGTCCTTGGGTCTTATACGGGACTATGTGTGTGACTTATGCCTGTACCTTGTTGCTGTGTGTCCAAATTTCTGGTCTTCTTCTCCAGCTCTTTCAGTTTGGCTTCTTGCTCTCCAAGTTTGGATGATTGTTCTAACACAGCAGATATAGTGTTGATCAATAATGTATAAATAAGTAAGTAAATAAGTTACGAGTTACTTCATAAACGACACGTGGTTTTCAGTCAAAATTGACCGAGTCTTTATGTCTGTCTGAATTTACTTTGAAACTACAAATTAAATAATGCAAGGAAAGAGTGCAGAGATAATTCACTTAGACAGTCCACCAGTACTGATACAGAAGATCTAAATAATGTCACAGAGTGAATATGTGACACACCATGGACTTTGAGGGCACAACTCGGGATTAGGCACTTAGATACACGCATTTTTACTACATTTTTTCAAAATTTGTGATTTTCGTTTTTTTGCAGAATGTTAGTTGAGATCATGAAGAACCCACTCCATGTTTCAGATAACAGCTTTGGCTGCTTAAAAAGCATACATTTTGTCGGTGAAACAGGATTATTTTTTGGTAAAAATCGCGGTGTGTCTAAATTACCATCCTACCGCTGTGGACCAATCACGTGACATTTGCGCTCTTTTGTTTACTTTTTACGCCTATCAGCTGTGCGCAGCTCCTGAATATGTAGCTGCATTTCATAGGCTGCATTTGCGTCCCTAACTTAAAAATCCTTAAAGGTCCCATGACATGGTACTTCTTGATGCTTTTATATGGCTCCTTAATGGTTCCTTAATACTGTAAATGAATCCTTCTTCAAAATCAACACTCAGTGCATGAGAAAGAGAGATAAGATGAGAGAGTCATAAATGTCACTCTGGAACAGTCCATTATGGGCGTTGTTGCTTGAATGCAAATGAGGAGGACAGAGATGGCCTATAGTAGCGGGTGGGGGCGTGGCCAAACTCTCCACTCTTTCCTTTTCAGCTGTGCGCTCTGACCCACTTCTGTGTTTTTGAGCGGAGGTAGAGATGAGAAGCGTTCCATTGAAAAATAAACACATTTCCACAGAAAATAAAATTAAACCACTGCTGTTTCAGATATCCACAGGCTCAGATAAAGGACTTCCGAGCCTAGAAACACTCGCAAGTTCCTCCAGGCAAATAAAAAAACGCATTTCGCATTGCGTAGCTCATCCGCAGTCCAAACTCTCTGGGCGTGATTTACAGAGACGCTGAGTAGAGACAGACGGGGGTGGAACTGCATTTGCATTTCTTTTTTCGAGCTGACGTCAATAAGTTTCCTTGTTCAAAATCGCCCGTTTGAGCTCTGATTTTTTTGTAATGCAGAAAAGGATCGCAAATGCTCAGTTTAGACATTTCGCAACTTTTAACCATGGGGGGGGGGTCTAAACAGGGTAGGGGAGCTCACATTAATGTTTAAAAACCTCAGAAAGTGAAAATTTCATGCCATGGGACCTTTAACTTTGACTGTAAATGCTACATAAGGAAATGCTGTAAACGCTCTCTTCGGGACAGGGGACACGTAGCTCTCCGGAGCTTTCCGGAGCTCATGTACAGAATGCAATCGAATGCTTTACTGGGGAAAAGAGCGTGGATATGGGATCCACGGACAATGAGACAAACAACAGTTAAAGGGATATGCCACCCCCAGGGCAAATTTTGGCATCTCCCCACAGTCCAGAGACTAAAATAAATGGTGGAAAGCGTTTTCCTGCTCACCCAGCCATTGTCCGAGTCTGTCGCCACTGACCGCCGCGGTATCTGGTGCTCCTCCGCCTTAGACTGGAGTCTAACGTCGCCAGAGAAAGATTTCGGCCAAAAGGAATTAATTTGCTCAACGCGTTTCCCAATTACTTTCTGTGTAGTGCGCATTCATATCGAGTGCAAATAAATGTGCAAATCAACACGAAGAGCTTGCCTTGGTCATTTTGGGTGGGAACTATTTTCCAGTGCAGAAGAATACAGTCGAATCACGCACCACGTTGTGCAACAGGGGAACTCCCTTCCTGATGCGTAACTGGGATTCCGCTGGCAGCGTACTGCGTGATTCGACTGTATTCTTCCGCACTGGAAAATAGTTCCCACCCAAAATGACCAAGGCAAGCTCTCCGTGTTGATTTGCACATTTATTTGCACTCGATATGAATGCGCACTACACACAAAGTAATTGGGAAACGCATCGAGCAAATTAATTCCTTTTGGCCGAAATCTTTCTCTGGCGACGTTAGACTCCAGTCTAAGGCGGAGGAGCTGCAGATACCGCGGCGGTCAGTGGCGACAGACTCGGACAATGGCTGGGTGAGCAGGAAAACGCTTTCCACCACTTATTTTAGTCTCTGGACTGTGGGGAGATGCCCAAATTTGCCCTGGGGGTGGCATATCCCTTTAAGTAAGTGTCAGAACACGTGTACTTTATAGACTTTAGGACATGTTTAAATACTAATTCAGCTTTCATGTGGTGATCATATTGCGCTGTGCGCTGTGCGGATCTCCAGTCACAATGCGGCTAAGCTAATGCTAACGCTAGCATTGAAACAATGTGATCAGTGCGAACAAGAAGAGTCTCTATAGGTTAATTTCCACTCTATTTTTGTTTATATAAAAGCCGAACGTTTTGCCATGGGCTATAGCGGTAGAGAAATACTTTATTTTGAATCAATTTGACCAGTTTCGGTACTTTTGTAACGCTTATTAAGCCATGAGGGTTTGAATGGAAGTTCTTATGGGACGCGCAGCATCTGAACCTTAAATGTTTTCTTTTTGTAACTTTTTTGGAATGAATTAGGCTGCAATGCCAATACTAATTGATTTATTTAATAGAACTTTGAAAGTGCACTTTTCTTTGTTTTTGGATTTAAAGCTAGCTTATTGAAATTATTGAATTGTTATTAAAGTCCATTTTGATGTGACCAAAAGGTTTATTTATAGGTAGATATAAGACATGTATTTATTTATTTATATTTATATATACGGGTCAAATATTTATTTATTTAAAGCATAGTATATTATAAATGGGCGAGATGCGAGAACAAGGCTCTGTTGGAGACAGAGACATTATATATATATATATATATATATATATATATATATATATATATATATATATATATACACATACATATATATATATATATATATATAATGCTATATTATGTGCAATAAATTCATTTGAGCAGTATTACCTCCTGTGAAATACTCCTTAAATACCTGTACCTTGGTGTTTTATTACATATTTTATTACTTTTTTATTATTATATTGGTTACTTTGCTATGCTATTAGTACTTCCTGACTATAAGTACATTTTGTAGTAAACTTTGACTTAACATATTCTGTGTATTATTAAATTATTGAATGATTCTGACCTGCCTGGACACCACACCACAGTGATAGTCATGATGGGGGAGAGCTTAGCTTAATGTCATGCAAATTAGGCAAGGAGGGCTGAAGAGAGGAAATCTTTGAGAGGTGTTTTGAGGGCTTTCAAAAATCTGCTATGCCTGCTTTCAAATAGTGACACCTTCTTTAAATATGGTCAGATTTTCACGTGTAAGACATCATTGGAAAGCTTAGAACCTGTACTTTCAGAATCTGTGAATAACTCAAAACGCCTCCGGGACGACTTGGTACTGGTTTTGCCGCGGTTGGACACATCCATCCATCAATTTTCTTCCGCTTATCCGGGGCTGGGTCGCGGGGGCAACAGTCTAAGCAGGTACGCACAGACCTCTTTCACCCCGGACACTTCCTCCAGCTCCTCCGGGGGGACCCCAAGGCGTTCCCAGGCCAGCCGGGACACATAGTTCCTCCAGCGCGTCCTGGGTCTTCCCCGGGGCCTCCTCCCGGTGGGACATGCCCGGAACACCTCCCGAGGGAGGCGTCCAGGAGGCATCCGGAACAGATGCCCGAGCCACCTCAGCTGCTCCTCTCGACGTGGAGAAGCAGCGGCTCTACTCCGAGCTCCTCCCGTGTGACTGAGCTCCTCACCCTATCTCTAAGGGTGCGCCCAGCCACTCTGCGGAGGAAACTCATTTCGGCCGCTTGTATCCGCGATCTTGTCTTTTCAGTCATTACCCAGAGCTCATGACCATAGGTGAGGGTAGGAACGTAGATTGACCTTCACCACAACAGTCCGGTACACCGATCCGCCTGTCAATCTCACGCTCCATCCTCCCCTCACTCGTGAACAAGACCCCGAGATACTTGAACTCCTCCACTTGAGGCAAGGACTCTCCACCCACCTGGAGAGGGCAAGCCACCTTTTTCCGGTCGAGAACCATGGCCTCGGATTTGGAAGAGCTGATCCTCATCCCAGCCGCTTCACACTCGGCTGCAAACCGCCCCCAGTGCACATTGGAGGTCCCGGTTCGATGAACCCATCAGGACAACATCATCTGCAAACAGCAGAGATGAGATCCTGTGGTTCCCAAACCGGATCCCCTCCGGCCCCTGAAATTCTGTCCATAAATATAATGAACAGAACCAGTGACAAAGGGCATCCCTGGTGGAGTCCAACATGCACCGGAAACAGGTCCGACTTACTACCGGCAATGTGAACACAGCTCCTGCTCCAGTCATACAGGGACTGAACAGCCCTTAACAAAGGGCCCCGAACCCCGTACTCCCAGAGCACTCTCCACAGGACCCCACGAAGGACACGGTCGAACGCCTTCTCCAGATCCACAAAGCACATGTGGACTGGTTGGGCAAACTCCCATGCACCCTCGAGCACCCGATGGAGAGTATAGAGCTGGTCCAGTGTTCCCCGGCCGGGACGAAAACCACACTGCTCCTCCTGAATCCGAGGTTCGACCATCGGTCAGATTCTCCTCTCCAGCACCGGTTGGATCCATATGTTCACAATGTCTTATCAACACACTTTACAGAAAAATAAATGTATCTCGACTCCTGTGTTTGTGTACACTGGTATTTAAATGTGTGTGAACAGGTAAGCACTTTGTGTGCCCAGTGAAAGTAGAAAAGCACTATATAACAGCGGCATTTATCAAACCTTTAAGCTTTTAAAATTCTAAAACTTTTACAAATTGTTTTGTACTCAATAGCATAATGTGAACATAGTACCTTTTAGTTGTTCCTTAACAGGCTCCACTTCACTGGTCTGCTTCTGGAGCTCCTGGACTTGTGCTATTAGTCCTAAAATAGAAGTACAATTGAGTCAGTGTTCAGTAAATATTGTTGGTGTGATATAATATATTAAAACTGTATTTATATACTGAGAAAAAGGATCAATACTCAGAAGCATTGTTTTTGCATCAAGGGGACAATTTTTGCAATGATTATTTTAGAATTAAAGCCTATAGTGACTACAGAAAGTACCTTGTTGCTGTTGTTTCAGCGTCTCCACATCTCTGGTCTTTATCTCCAGCTCTCTCAGTTTGGATGCTTGTTCTAACACAGCAGATATAGTGCAGATCAATAATGTATAAATAAATGACAAAACATTACATTAAATGACTTCAGTGAGTTGTAAAGGAGTGTTGGGTTGGCGAATCCAAGCACAGGAGCAAATATTAGCTTCTCAATCATGGAAAGAAAAGCAGCTTGGCATTCTAATGTCCATCTTTCTCCAAAAGACTGCTTCGGGTCTAAATACTTCGCAGTTGGATTTTTTGAACTGGCGGACAGGTGCATAACACGAGTGAGTGCATTGAGTGGTTGTACAAGGGTGGCAAAATCTCTGATGAACCTCTGATAGTAAAAAAGACTGTAGTTCTTTAAAGGGACAGTGTGTAGGATTCGTGGCGCATAGGTGGTTACTAGCTATTCCACTTCCTCTTTTGGCTATGGCAGACCTCGAGGGTCACCCGGGCGCGACGTAGCGCCGAAATCTCGCGTGCCCGCGCACGAACCGCGCACCGCTGTATACATAAACCGCGGTCCCCCGTTCACTTTTTTTTTTTTCTTTTCGCATGAAAACACACAATCCCGATCATGATTCATGACAATCTACACATCAAATGAAACCTTACAGTCTCCTCTTTTTGACTATGCAATTCATTTCCCTGCAAAACAATCACTCCCCGAGCACATGGGGCTTTTATACAGAAAAGCACAAAACTTAGCTTACTTAGCTTACCTTTGAAGGCTTTGCACAGGTCAAACTCTGTATTTCATCATAAACTTGGTCTCAATCTGTCCATAAGGATCCAGCGAATAAAATCCAGTAAAACAATTTAGTCCAAAATACGTGTTATATCCATTACGATGTGTGATCCGGCAGCATGCTCTCCCCTTCCCCTTCTCTCCTTCGGTCCTGGCTGCATATGAGAGCAGAGGACCGAAGGAGAGAAGGGGAAGGGGAGGGGGGAAGGGGGGAGCCATACGCAGCGCGGCTGTGCAGGAGCCGAGGCGAAGGATGAGCCCAAATGTCCTTCTGCGGCTCTCGTATTCAAAATGGCTGCCTCTATATGGGGAAGATCCCCCTTTTATGTGACTATATCTAAGTCCAAAAGAATACTTTGATTTCATGATGGAAGTGAAAAGGCTTGGAAAACAATGTATTTTTGAATGGGTATCTTCAATTTCAGTAATTAACAGGTAAAAATCTTACACACTGTCCCTTTAAGGTTCCTGGGAACTGGTCACGTAGTTAAATCACACAGGCCTGTGACAGCACTTCGTCATGAAGGAAAGAAACATCTACAACGCAGCATAACAGTTACTTTAGAGTACTTTTTGAGGAAGAACAGTAACTTTTTAGACAGATAATCGTCGACCTGCAGTAGCTCAGTTACACCCAGGACCGACACAACACACAACTGAATAGCAACGTGCGGCCATGTTTAAAAGTCTTGCGATAGTTGAGACCTTAGCCGTGGGTGAAAATGTAAGCTGGAGACAGACCAGGGGCAGAAAAATACTGGGGTTACATCTGCACACTTCATAAATGAAATAACTGGTAACTGTCTGAAGAATGATCAATGAACTGGTCTGTCTCTCCTCAGGGAAGCCACATGGTTTTCAGTCAAAATTGTTTGAGTCTAGTTGTTAGGCCAAGTTGTTGAAATTGACAGCATAAAGATGCTGTTAATTTCAACAACTTGGCCTAAGAGGGAAAAAATCCGAATATACTGAAACTAAAAATTAAATAATGCAAGGAAAGAGTGCAGAGATAATTCACTATAATTAATTATAGAGATAATTCACTTAGACAATCCACCAGTACTGATACAGAAGATCTAAATAATAAGGTCACGCAGTGAATATGTTCACGATGTCTTATTAACACACTTTACAGAAAAATAAATTTAACTCGACTCCTGTGTTTGTGTACACTGGTATTTAAATATGTATGAACAGATAAGCACTTTGTGTGCCCAGTGAAAGTAGAAAAGCACTATATAACAGCAGCATTATCAAACAAGGAGACTGACTAAAGACTGTACCTTTTTGCTGTTGTTTCAGTGTCTCCACATCTCCGGTCTTTATCTCCAGCTCTCTCAGTTTGGATGCTTGTTCTAACACAGCAGATATAGTGTGGATCAATAATGTATAAATGAATGGCAAAACATTACATAAAATGACTTCAGAGGTGTAGAGAAGTGTTGATTCTGACCTTTGTTGAGAGACTGCAGCTGCTCGATCCTGACTCTGTGTTCGGCCAGTGTGGCGCTCATCTGTCGGAGCACAGCGTGGAGGTCTGGTGGACAGGGCTGAGGCTGCTCTGACACATTCACACTCTCAGGACTGGCTTGTCGTTGGTCACTGATCTCATTGTCCTGAAGTTCAGCTCTTGACAGAGAGCAGAGCAGCAGCAGTGCACACAACACACTCACTCTTTTCATTGTGTAAAGAAGCATGAGCCCCACAAACACTCTCACACTTTTATACAGACTTTATTATACATGTTACTTATTACCTTTTATCATTTATTGCCAGCGTGTTATTATTCAGGTGCACATGACTCTAGATAAGATGAAGTACTTCAATTAAACATCTTTATCAGAATATTTTTTATACCAAGGTATTACAAGAAATACTATATTACGTAGACTGTTGTACTGATATGTACTCATATGTAATCATTCATTTATTTATCTGTGCCTTCCTTGACACTCAAGGACTTTTAATTGTGTGGTTTAGTGTTATAGTAATACTTAGTAGTAGCTATGTTAGTGTGCACGTCCACATCCAAATTCTAGCAGCCCTCCTTATTAGGGATGCAAATTATCGATTAATTCATTAATTGATAGTTGATTGACCTTATCGATCGATTAACGATTAACTGATAAGCGACGTTTTTCACCTGAATTTGAGTGTTTCAATAGGGTCTTTAAGAATATAAGCTATAGTATACACAACACTGAGTCATAAATATATCATAGTATTATTATATTGTATATTCCTCAATTAATTATTCCTTAGTAAAAAGCAGACAAATGTATTGATGCTGAATAACAAAATACAGTAATCTATCGCGGTTCGCGGATTTTTTAATTTTTTTAATTTTTTATTTTTTATAGTGTAACATTTTTTTATAGTGTAACATTGTGTTCTGTCCTGATTGGCTAAGAGACTAGACCAGGACTAAACGTGGACTGGACCAGGTCTAGACCAGAACTAAACCAGGTCTGGACCAGATCTGGACCTGGATTGGACCGGGACTCGACCAGGTCTGGACCTGGACTGAACCAGGATTGGGCCGCTGCGTGCCGCTGCTGGTTTTGTGCGGCTGGTTTGTGGCTCGGGGCCCGGGCCGCAGGCCAGCCGCGCGGGACTCGGGACCAGCAGCGGCACGCAGCGGCGCATTCCTGGGCGGTTTGATCTCGCCTCGCGCGTACACCCGGGGCTGCTGAGCAGTGCCGTTGGCGCCTGCGGCCGGCTGTGAGTCGAGCTTGGCGCAGCGTGGTGCGCGGTTGCCTTGTTTCGTGACCACGCGGGTGCGCGTGTCCGCGATTAATTACAATTAATGCATTTTGTTCGACTAACGTCTTAATCGACAATTAATCGTTAATCGATTAATTGTTGACATCCTTACTCCTTATATTATAGTACATCTTATTACATCTTATTCTGCCCAGTTGACTTGAATCTTGGAGGATAATACAAAATGTCCCTGGATTTAAAGCTACGGATCTGTGAAAATATAGATTTTAATTAATTATCTGTTTAATTTTAAAAAGTTACATGTCATATTACTAACATCTAACATGAAAAGACCAGACTTTCTCACATGGGAAACAGCAGGTGACCACTGAACATGTTTTGGTGATTTTCATTATCATAGATTCTTGAATTCTCGAACTGACGCAGAAACACAACATCTCCAGCCTCCAGGAGCAGAACGACTCCATTAGAAGATGTGCCTTCTCCACCTGTCTGATGTTCATAAGCAATACATATATACTGTAGATAGATAGACCTTTATTGTCCCCGAGGGGAAATTTGTTTCCACAGACACTGTCGAAAAAAACAAAGAAAGACACATAATATGGACATTACACACAGGACATCACACATGCAAATGAGGAGTGGGTAAGATGGTTACATGTTATTGTTAAGTGCGGCAATGGCAGAGGACACAAAGCTTTTACTGATGCGTGCCCGCTTCCACCTCAGATGTTCTCCATCCTTCACCACACAGCAGATGAAGGATGTGAAGAAACCGGTGCAGTGAAAAACCCTGTAGGATATGTACTTAGTGTTGGTAACGCTCACATATATCACTGTAACATGTGTGGGTTCATTGACCTGTCTGGGCTGTAGCGTTTCCAATGTTTGAGATGACGTGTCTGAAGACCAGATTAGTGTTAAAGGGTCCAAGGCCTTCTCTACCTGAAACCAATAAAGAGATGGAGAAACCCACTTGTCCCACTGAAAATAAGACAAATGTTAAAGTCTAAACATTAAGGTTTGTATCTTGCAAGCAGTGGTTGACAAGGCGCACCACAAAGATGGGTTTAGGGCAAATGAGCTGTTATCACACACACCAGCGCTTTATGTGTGCATCTGTCTCTCCTCAGTGATGCCACCTGGTTTTCAGTCATGTTTGTCTAAGTCTTTATGCTGTTAAGTTCAGCAGCTTGGCCTAAGATGGAAAAAAGTACTGACAATGCTCTTGCTTTAATATGTGACTCCGAAATGGAAGTTAACCTAACACATGAGAATAAACATTAAGACTGACTTGCTTTACCTTGTTGCTGTTGTTTTCAGTGTCTCCACATCTCTGGTAATAATATGAATAAATCTTTATTTACAAAGCACTTTTAAAAACAAGGTTTACAAAGTGTTGTACAGGCCACAAAGAACAATACAAAAAGCATAAAAATACCATACAGAAGGCATACAAAACCAGACAGTGATGCAAACATTTCAATTAATTAGAGTAAATAAATAAATAAATACAGTGGTACCTCACCTTACGAAAGACTCAACAAACGAAAATTTCAAGTTACGAAACGCCTTCACATTAAATTTTGGTCTCTAGATACGAAAGAAAATTCAAGTTACGAAACACGAAATCTCAAAAATTCAAATAATGCGCGCTCAGCCACACATATTATACACTTTTCTCAGACTGGATTTAAACTTTTCTCACATTTGTCTCTTGTTTAAACACTCAAACTTTCATAGATTTTCAACAAAATGTATTAATAGTGAAGTGTGGGGGGAAGAGGGAGGGCGGTGTGTGTGCGCGCGGACACGTGTGTGATAGCGCAGCATGACCCGGCACGGGGCGCGAGCACGAGACACGTGCTCAAACCGTGCCAGGTCTAAACCAGGTCTGAACCAGGTCTAAACCAGGATTAGACCACCGTGGCTCTTGCATGCGTTTGTTCATGCGCTCAGACTGCGTGCGGTCCCGAGGGGAGTCCTCGCTGCTCGCCTCAGCCGTGACTCGAAACGAAACCAGGAAATAGACCCGCACACTATAAAAAAAAATGTTACACTATAAAAAAAACCGAATCAGGCCTTTTCCATTGAAATAGCTACTCAACTTACGAAAAATTCACGTTACGAAACCACTTCTGGAACGAATTAATTTCGTAAGGTGAGGTACCACTGTAAATAAATAAATAAATAAAAAGAAATAAGGAATCAGATCATGCTAACACCAGTTAAAGGAAGGCCAACCGATAAAAATGGGTTTTAAGAAGTGATTTAAAAGATGATAATGATGGTGCGTGCCTTATATCCTCAGGCGTGTCATTCCCAAAGGCTCCATCACCCTTCGTCCGGAGCCTGGACATTGGAACAGCTAAAAGAGACCTGCCTGAGGATCTAAGGTTGCTGGAGGGCTTGTACAGGGTTAAAAGTTCTGAATGTAACTTGGTGCAAGCTTTAAAAGTGATTAGTAAAAACTTAAAATCAGTTCTAAAACACACAGGCAGCCAGTGAAGGGAAGCTACAGCAGGGGTAATGTGTTGATATTCTGGCTGGTTAGCTCAACTGGTAAGTCATGGACTTTCCCCCTGGGGTTGTGGGTTCAAATCCCCCCCGGGCAATGAGCTAACTAGTGTGGGTCCTTGGGCAAGACCCTTCACGGTACTGCCCCCCGGGCGCCGAAAAAGACGGCTGCTCACTGCTCCTGAAAAAGGATGGGTCAAATGCAGAAGTCAAATTTCTCCCGTGTGTCACTGTGTGTCATTGTGTGTGAGACCAATAAAGGCTTAAGCCTAAAACTTCTGAACCAGTTGGAGGTGGAAGATGGATTTGCTGTCAAGGCCGGAGAGGAGGAAGTTGCAATAGCCAAGACGGGAGAAGATGAGCTTTTTTTTTCAAAATTTGTGATTTTCATTTTTTTGCAGAATGTGCTAGTTGAGATCATGAAGAAGCCACTCCATGTTTCAGATAACAGCACTGGTTGCTTAAAAAGCATACATTTTGTTTGTGAAATTGGCTTGTTTTTCAGAAATAATCGAGGCGTGTCTAAATTACCATCCTGCCGCTGCGGACCAATCACGTGACATTAGTGTGCTTTTGTTTTCTTTTTCCGCCTATCAGCTGTGAGCAGCTCATGAATATGTAGCTGCAGTTCAACAGGATCTGTAACTTAAAAATCCTTAACTTTGACTGTAAATGCTACATAAGAAGGAAGGAGTCTTTCCTCGGGACACAGGACGTTTGGGACACGTCCGTTTCTCCGAAGTTTATGTACAGAATGCGTATATTAGCAGCCGAAAGACAGTGGACACGTAAATAATCGGAAAACTAGGCAAGTGTACCCGATGATATTTGCAGGAACACATTTACTTTATAGACTTTAAGACATGTTTAAAGGTCCCATGGCATGAAATTTTCACTTTCTGAGGTTTTTGAACGTTAATGTGAGCTCTCCTACCCTGTTTAGGCCCCCCCTTCCCCATGGCTAAAAGTTGTGAAATGTCTAAACTGAGCATTTGCGGTCCTTTTCTGCGTTTGAAAAAAAGACAGCTCAAACGGGCGATTCTGAACAAGGAAACTATGTGACGTCACACTGAAGAAAAAATGCAAATGCAGTTCCACCGCCCGTCTGTGTTTCTACTAGAGATGCGCGGATGGGCTTATTTTCCATCCGCAACTGCATGAAAAAAACGCCATCCGTCCGCTATCCATTTGCACGCACGTTTTTTCAGGAATTTTCAAAACCGCGCCCGTCCGTCATCCACCAACTTATAAGTGTAGGCATTTTTAAAAATTTGGTTGTTCAACCGTCACCCGCCCGAATTTAATAA
This sequence comes from Paratrypauchen microcephalus, assembly GCA_036785185.1. Lineage (NCBI taxonomy): Eukaryota > Metazoa > Chordata > Actinopteri > Gobiiformes > Gobiidae > Paratrypauchen > Paratrypauchen microcephalus. The sequence goes on along the minus strand of JAVJIX010000103.1, from coordinate 3,206,599 downwards.
AAAATATTATTTTTCGTCACGTCATCCACCTGCTCCGCGGTTTAGCAGCGGTGCCCGCGGCTGTAACCGCCATCCGCGCATCTCTAGTTTCTACCCATACTCTCTGTAAATCACGCCCAGAGAGTTTGGACTGCGAATGAGCTACGCAATGCAAGATGCGTTTTTTTATTTGCCTGGAGGCACATGAGAGTGTTTCCAGGCTCGGATGTCCTTTATCTGAGCCTCTGGACCTCTGAAATAGCAGTGGTTTAATTTTATTTTCTGTGGAAATGTGTTTATTTTTCAATGGAACGCTTCTCATCTCTACCTCTGCGCAAAAAAACGCGGAGGTGGAGCCAGCGCACATCACACAGCTGAAGAGGAAAGAGCAGAGAGTTTGGCCACGCCCCCACCCGCTGCTCTGGCCTATCTCTGTCCTCCTTATTTGCATTCAAGCAACAACGCCCATAATGGAGTGTTCCAGAGAGATATTTATGACTCTTTCTCATCTTATCTCTCTTTCTCATGCAATGAGTCTTGATTTTGAAGAAGGATTCATTTACAGTATTAGGGAACCATTAAGGCGCCATATAAAAGCATCAAGAAGTACCATGTCATGGGATCTTTAAATACTAATTCAGCTTTCGTGTGGCGATCAAATTTCATGACGGTCGCTGCTGTCAGCAATAAGCTTTAAAGGTCCCATGGCATGAAATTTTCACTTTCTGAGGTTTTTGAACGTTAATGTGAGCTCCCCTACCCTGTTTAGCCCCCCCCCCCCCCATGGCTAAAAGTTGCGAAATGTCTAAACTGAGCATTTGCGATCCTTTTCTGCGTTTGAAAAAAACACAGCTCAAATGGGCGATTCTGGACAAGGCACCTTATTGACGTCAGATCGAAAAAAGAAATGCAAATTCAGTTCCACCACCATCTGGATCTCCACCTCCTGTCTCTGGAAATCACGCCCAGAGAATTTGGACTGCGGAGGAGCTACGCAATGCGAAATGCGTTTTTTTATTTGCCTGGAGGCACATGCGAGTGTTTCTAGACTCGGAAGTCAACCCAACCCTCTGGACCTCTGAAACAGCAGTGGTTTAATTTTATTTTCTGTAAAAATGTGTTTTTTTTCATTGAAAAGGCTCTCCTTTCCTCCTTTGCGCTTACACACGCGGAAGTGGGGCCAGGCACAGCGCACCAAGGAACCCCCGGCCCACCCACCCACCCGCTCCTCTAACCAATCTGTGTCCTTCTCATTTGCATTCAAGCAACAAGGCCCAGAATGAGTCGTTCAGAGAGTTATTTTTTGACTCTGACTCTGTACATGTGTCTTTCTCATGCACTAAGTGTTAATTTTGAAGAAGGATTCATTTACAGTATTAGGGAACCATTAAGGCACCATATAAAAGCATCAAGAAGTACCATGTCATGGAACCTTAACTGGTGTGTGGGACACGCGAGGCTTCTCACTGCAGCCTAGCCTCTTTTTGCTAGGAGTAAATCAGGACTAAACCGGGACTAAACCGGGACTAAACCAGGACTACAAAAGGACTACAACAGGACTACAACAGGACTACAACAGGACTACAACAGGACTACAACAGGACTAAGGTGTGCGTGTGTGTCCAGAGAGTGTATGTGTGTGTGTATGTAGTGTCCTATACTATTTTGTATTGTATTAAATTGATAATACAAGTGATTTTTAACTTAACATGTCCTGTGTATTATTGAATTATTGAATGATTATATGGACTTTTTTGTTATAAAAGCATTTCCATTTTAATAAAGTACCTTCTAATTCTGACCTTTCCTGAATGTAAACACCACATCACAGTGATAGTCACTGATGAGGGAGGGCTTAGCTTAATGTCATGCAAATGAGCTGTGAAGGCCTGGACTACAGGATCTTTAATGCGGCATTTCTCAGCTCGATGATTCCAGAATGTGCTGCTTTCAAATGGCCACAAATTCTTCAAATGTTCTCAGATTTCCATGTGTAAGACATCATTGGAAAGCTTAGAACCTACACTTTCAGAATCTGTGAATAACTCAAAACGCCTTGGGACGACGACTTGTGTCTGCTTTTCCTGTGGCCAGTCACATTTACTGAAGAGTTGACTGTAAAACTGTAACAGACAAAAAATAAATACATATCACAATTATGTTTTCACATTGGAATTAACAGAGGATATGTAGTTACATAAAACAATGTAGAGCAGCTTAATACAGATTAATATATGCATAACAATAGCTTTACATTAGCTGAACTTCCTAAAAACATCTATAAAACAAGCGGTTAGCATGATGCTAACATTAATGGAAATGGGGGTGGGGGGGCTTGAATTGCGTAAGAAATGCCGTGTGAGCGTGTGAACGCGTCGAATTGGCTCTCTCAATGCGTGAGACTTGAGAGCCCTGCTGTAAATGTTTGTGTAAAGAGCAAACTTAAACTACAAAGCAACTAATGAGAGTTATATAAATGAAGTTATTACCTGATGGTTCTCAGTTTGTTTTATCATCACCGCAGTGTGCGCTTAGCAGCTGAATCTACACTCTACAGTCTGCCCAACAACAGAACAATCTATTTTCTGATTGGCTGATTTTTTTCCGGGGAGCGGGACGGGGAGGAGGGGGAGAGTTTTTTCGCTGAAAACGCGTGGTGCCTGCATAAACTGAGCCACACAGACACAAAAAAAAAAAAAAAAAAATCAGCGTGAGAAATGCCATGTGTGGCGTGTGAGCGTGTGAACACGTCGAATTGCGTGTGTCACACTCTCAATGCGTGATACTTGAGAGCCCTGAAAACAACTTAAAGTACCTCATATAAGTCTACAAAGTGAATTAACGTCTTATAACACCACAATACTTACAGAGAGATATTTTCATGGGCCAGATGACAGTTTACAGGATTTAAACACTGGCAAGTAACAGAACAGTAGAAAAGTCTAGAACAATATGGCGGCTAAGGTAGCTCAGAGTAGACAAAAGAGATAAACTCAAAACAAAAATATTCTTTCTCCACTGGGGCAGAACAGTTGTCAATTTCAAATAAAGAAATAATCAATAGAATAATATAGCCATCACATATAATACAAGTTCTAAATACTGTATTAAAATTGTATCAAGAGAGAGCACTTGTGCTTCTCAAAATAACCAAGAACAACAAGTCTGTATATAACACACAAATCATTTAGAAATACATATCTTTTTAAAATTATTTTAGCATTCATCTGCCTGTAAATGTTTAAATCTGTTTATGCCTTTATCTCCTGCCCTAGTTTGTAAGAGATGTTGTGATGTCTGTGTTTCCTCAATAGAACAATTGCAATCTGTGTAGTGACAACATGAACTTTGATTTTAAGATGTTCTTTCCTTTGGCAAAGTAAATTAAAGCAATAAAAGCTGGATTAAAGCCTATGTCATTAAAATAGTAAAACACAATAAAACAATAACTCTGCCCTGGACGATCTCTGTTGTTGTTTTGTTCTGATGGTCCTTAACTTGAACTCCATGTATTTCTTTGGCCTTCGATCACGCTGTATTCATAAAGAGATCACAGGCTGGGCACTTGAGCGATGGATTATGGATAGTAACACTTGAACAGCATTTATTGGAGCCTACATCAGCGTCCATGTACTCATCCAAAGTGTATCAGCCCTGAACTCCTTATATTATCGTACACCTTATTGTGCCCAGTTGACTTGAATCTTGGAGGATAATGCAAAATGTCACTAAACACTTTGCATAAACATGAAGTCCTGGAATACGTCAGGCAGATACGATATACAGTTGGTCTACATAAGTGTAAGTGAAGCGATAAAACTGAAACAGAAATTAAAACCCTTTTTATTTATTATTTCATGCAACACAGAACATAACACAATACAACACAAACAAATATTTAAGACCTGTGTACAAATATAGAATGCAATATATTGTTAACCTACAATCTCAAATCAAACACTCAAACCAAATTAAATGAATGTATGAATCTTTTTTCTTTTTTGTAAATTACATTTAAATGTTGATTCTATATTGATTAAAGAACATGTGATTTTCATGTTTTTATGTTTAACTTTTGCCTGTAAATTCCATCAATGACACTTAAAAACAGTTGAAGTGTGAAAAAGTAAAAAAAAACAAAAAAAACGTAGAGTGTGTGGTGTGGATTTAAAGCTACAAATCTGTGAAGTTTGTGAACTGTTTGAATTTAAAAAAGTTGGATGTTATATTGGAGATCTAACTTTAAAGGTACATTGTGTAAGATTTTTACCCGTTAATTACCGAAATTGAAGATACCCATTCAAAAATACAGTGTTTTCCAAGCCTTTTCACTTCCATCATGAAATCAAAGTATTCCAGACCCCCCAGGATTTCGCGGGCATTTTTTGTGATTGTTGCGAGCTGAAATGCCTGAATTTGTGGGAGCTTTTCCAAAAAATTGCGATGAAAGTTGCGGTGCTTTTAAGGTTTTTGTTGCGATTTTGTTGCGAGAGGAAGTGAAAGTTGCGATAAATAGTTGTGATTTTCGCTTTTTGTAATTAAAATTGAGTAATATTTTGAATACTGAGTTATTACTGACAAAGAATAATACAAAGACACAGAGATCACAGATATGGTCCTAAAACAACCTTACCAATATCGAAAATAAATTTCTACTAGGACGGGGAACTGTTTCGCCCGGTCTTTTGCTGTTATTTTTGTGGGCAAATGGCCGCAGACATGTTTCTTTGCCATTAGAAGCCGTGTCCCAATTCCCAGAGCGCTCGGCTCGGAGCGTGGCCCGAAGGGAATGTGCGTCACACATTTCGACAGAACACCGGCTCGACGACTGCTGTCCCACTTCTTTTTTGTCCCATGTGCAGTTAACATGCGGTCCGAAGACCGCAGTCGTTAAGCGGTCCACGGACTGCAGTCGGGACTGAGCAAGTGTGGACCGACTTGACTGCAGTCTGAGCCCCCTTCGGGCCGCGCTCCGAGCTGTGCGCTCTGGGAACTGGGGACACGGCCGCAGTTTCGTTTTGTCACACGGAAGTAAAGCAGAATGTTGCGGCTTCCAAACTCAAACCTTTTAGCCGCCGAGAATATGAGGTTAGGTCCTATGGCTCGCAGATTTGTGATGCGCAAAGAGGAGGCTATGGTGACAGATACGCTGAGATCCAGATATACGTTTTGTGCATTTATTACAAAAAGAGTGCACACAGCTATGACAGCGCAGCAGGATGAAATGGAACTCATGAAAACCAGCAGGATGAACAGATTAAGGTGAAAGATGAATGCATGGTTTGCGGTCAACAAGAAATACGGCTACACCCCAACCCTGACTCTCTCCTCTGTGTGACAGGTGAGCGCGCACTTTTACACGCACACACTTCCGTACGTGCACACACCCACACTCACGTGAACCACCGCCTCTGCCGCACACACACAAACGCACCGTGCACCTCATCTCAGTTATGTCTCCTACATAGAAGGAAGTTGGTCGGCATTCAAACCGTCGCCGATGATTGGTCAAAATTAGTAAAAATTGCGGAAAAGTTGCGGTGATTGGTCAAAATTGCAACACCGCCCTGAATTCACGGGGATTGGCTGAAGTTGCGTTGAAGATGTTGCAAATCGCAACATCGCGAATTCCTGGAGGGTCTGGTATTCTGTTGGACTTAGATATAGTCGATTTCACCTGCATAAAAGGGGGATCTTCCCCATGTAGCGGCATCCATTTTAATTACGAGAGCCGCAGAAGGACATACTGTATTTTGGGCTCCGCCTTCGCCGTTTTCTTTATACCTGTCGCCACTGGCCCGTGGTTTTCACACAACGAGATAGTACGCGTTTGGGGTCTATGTGAGAGGCTGACACTGTGAGCTAAGAGGCCGGTCAAGGTGGTATCTCAGCGGACATGAACGCGGGGCTTTCCCCAGGGCGAGCTCTGGGTCTATCAGGGTCTATCGGAGTACCAAGGTCGTGCTAGACACTTTCGGGTTAATGGTGGGCTACGCGTTGCTTGCGCATACCCCCACTACTACAATATCCACCATCCACCAATGCGCCACCATCCTACACAGTGTACCTTTAACAAACAAGTATCTGTCACATGGGGAACAGCAGGTGACCACTGAACGTGCTGTGGTGATATTCACTATCATAGATTCTTGTATTGTACAATTGACGCACAAGCACAACATCTCCAACCTCTAGGAGCAACGTGGCTCCATTGGAGGATTTCCCATAACCATTTGACTGATGTTCATAAGCAATAAAAATATGTTCTCCATTCTTCACTAACACAGCACCTGAAGATTGTGAAGAACTCATCGGCCCATAGATGTAGAACTCAAAGTGGTAGGCCCCTCTGACCGGTGCAGTGAAAAACCCTGTAGGATATGTACTTAATGTTAGTGTTGGTAACACATATATCACTGTAACATGTGTGAGTTCATTCACCTGTGTTTGGGTTGTAGGCGTTTCCAATGTTTGAGACGACGTGTCTGAAGACCAAATTAGTGTGAGTCTTAAAGGGGCCGAGGGTTCCTGAGCCTGAAGCCAATAAAGAGGCGGAGAAAGCCACTTGTCCCACTGAAAATAAGATAAATATACAAGTCTGAACATAAACTGTCTGTAGTCTAAATGTGGTTTTATTTATTTAGAAGGGAATTCCATTGAGATGTAACTGATTCTAGTAGCTATGATTTACATTAGATTTATACTATTGAAATGAGTCCGATCATTACTGCAGGAGTGACTAAACCAATTGTTGTTAAAATCACTCAGAATAATAATTTCAGTCTGAGTTCTTTGCCACGCTTTAGACTTGTTCTTTGGATCCATGAGTTGAGCATCAATAGGACAAGAAGTTTGTCTTCCTTGTTGCGTTGGTTGCTACCAGAGCAATGAACTCTACCAAAGCTTATGTTTTTCAGTGATGTCTCATCCATTTTAAGGTGAGTGGTCAAAGTTTTTAACCATCAGCTCTGTCTTTTGGTAGGTTTCTCCTTGTGCCTCTGGAACTCCGTGTATAATAATAATATTTCTCATTTAGTAGTCTGTCAGTATTTTGAAGAATGTAAGTTAGAATTTTCATTATCAATGAACTGGTCTCACCTTCTCTGTCTCTCCTCAGGGACCTCACATGGTCTTCAGTCACGTTTATTTGAGTCGTTATGCTGTAAAGTTTAGCATCTTGGTCTAAGAGGGAAAAAAAGAGTTCAGACATTCAGGCAATTAAAGGTCTTATTGTGACGCGGGGTCTATTCTACTGTAATTACAATGGCGTAAAATACGTCACCGCATACGTCATCAACACGCACGGCGATATATGCTTCTACAATAAATTCTCCGGATTACTCGGCACACGCTGCGAAGTGTCGAAACGGTCAGCACATCACTACCCAAGACTACTGCGGTGGTGAACGGACCGTAAATATATAGCAGCGAACAGCGTGGACAGATGGAAAGTGGGACACGGAGCGCAAAACAGCGCGCGTGGGCTGTTTGGGGATACTTAAGTGAGCGCGGGCTTTGACGGAGCTACTCCATCACACTTATATTACACAAAATTGACTCTCATGAGCTTTAACACTATTTTCTTATCACACTATTTTCTTATCTTTGTTATAATATTGTTTCCTCATCACAAACAGACCTGAAGTTGTGTTTTGTTTCATTCACACATGTTTAACACAAACCCTGCATATCTTTTGAGTTTTTCTTTCACAGAAAACACCCCATTCCACCTTGTGATGTCATGTGGAAATGCAGGAAGAGCTCCACTGTGTTTTTAAACTCCATACACCTTCACTAGAATTATTAGTATCTCTACATCTCCAAAGTTCAAAATGCTGTTACACCTTGTGATGTCATGTAGTTGTAGTTTTTAAATTAACAATTACCTTGTACACTTTTGTTTAGTAAATATTTGTAATTCCAAACCTGAAATCATCAAAATGATTCCCTGATTCCATATTCTGTTCTAGTATAATATAATGAATGATTTTAACCAGCGAGGTTTCAGCTCCCATCCACAAGTCACTCGACTCTTAAAAAGGTAGTGAATAAAGCTGAAGATGAGACAGCCAACACACAAGAGAGGCCAGTTTCAAGTCACTTCCATCCAGTGACGGACTGGCATTTTGCACCTACAAGCGTAGACCGTGGAAGGGGCTCTGATTAAGCTCTGATTAACCCATCAATTGTGACTTTAGTCCACAACCACAACATGCCAGCACAGAACCGCGCAGAATAAAATACCAAAACAGTGGGCTAAACGTAACTGCATTAAAATCATGGAAATCAATGCTCAACCCAGCCATTTTTTTTTTAAGTGTCTTACCTTCATGACGTTAATAAATGCTGTTCTCTGCAACCCGATCACCCCCCCTTGTCCTCCTCGATTCATTTGACTAAACTATAATGCTAAGTATCCGACCGTCCATCTGTCTCCTCTTCTACTTTGACTCATTTGACCACACGACCACAATCTTCACCGTTCTATTTCTCATGAAAGTGATTAAATGTTGTGTTGTACTAACTTCCTCGAAAAGGTTTACTATTGTCTTCCGTATAAAGTGTTTTCCACTTCATATGTGAGCGCTACCAATTCTTGGTAGCAACTAGTGCCGTGATTGGTCAATTCTCCGGCCGTGGGAATTTCCCATAAGGCAATGCTTTACTTTAGTTGTCGCAAACAAATACAAAATACAGATATATTTGTTTTATTTCAAAATGTGCACATTTTTAACATCGTAGGAAGAAATATCCTGGCAAAATAAAATAATGTAAAACCTTAAACACATCATCACGGTGCTACCATCACTGTCATATATATGTAGTTGTAAGTGGTATAAATACTGAACGGGTCCTTTCAATTTTAACAATGAGATGGGCTTTTTAAGACGATGGAGGCACGTAACGACCGAGTATCTAAAGGGTTGGCCGCGGCAATGCGGTTTCGAGGCCCCGATGGGCATTTTTGGGGCCGCGGCCCTTCTGGCATGTGCCCAAATGCCAGACTGCCCAGTCCATGCCTGCTTCCATCAAATTGAAAATGGCTTTTGGATGGGAGCCGAGACCTCTTGGTCATCAGGAAACATAAAATAAATAATATTTCTACCTTTGGTAGCTCATTGCTTCTGAATCTGGCTCCTACATGTAACCTAACTTGTTTTAATTCAGTCTATACATGACACTTTAAAATGAACATATACTTGTACTTGAGACCTTAAAATTAACAAGGAAAGATACAGAATATTATCTACTGTACAAGGTCACACTTTCATACATATCTGCATAAACTTCTTTTATATATATTTTTATAATGGCTATGTAGAGGCAATCTACCCATTATTCCCACACTGGGGCAGCAGTCACTCACCTGATCATCAGAACGTTTGCAATTAAAATCCTTTCTCTCGACAGTAACTCAGTTGTCACAAATTCCAGCTCCCACAGGTTCATACACCTGTTGTGTCCTTGGGTCTTATATGGAACTATGTGTGTGACTTATGCCTTATTGCTGTACCTTGTTCTAACACAGCAGATATAGTGTAGATCAATAATGTATAAATAAATGACAAAACATTACAAAACATGACTTCAGAGGTGTAGAGAAGTGTTGATTCTGACCTTTGCTGAGAGACTGCAGCTGCTCGATCCTGACTTTGTGTTCGGCCAGGGCGGCGCTCATCTGTCGGAGCACAGCGTGGAGGTCTGGTGGACAGGGCTGAGACTGCTCTGACACATTCACTGGCTTGTCAGGACTGGCTTGTCGTTGGTCACTGATGTCATTGTCCTGAAGTTCAACCCTTGGCAGAGAGCAGAGCAGCAGCAGTGCACACAACACACTCACTCTTGTGTAATGAAGTGTATAGAATCCCTCAGTCATCCAGGTAGAATCCATGGCAAAAGGAGAAATTCAATTTGTCAACTGGAAAAAGTTTATTTAGTTGAATACGTTTCGTAGCTCATCCAAGCTGCTTCTTCAGTTCTGGCTAGAGTGCTGGTGGACACTGCTTATAACTAGCTGCAGGGAGGAGCTAACTACAATGAAATTACTATGAAACTACCCCACCTATTTGTTATCGGTTTCTGTGTGGGATCTTGCTAGCATAGTCATTCAGGACCATAATGGGTGTTTTTCACACCTCTGGACCTGACCTGGCTAACCTCCATTTCTGTTCAAGGAAGGATTCTCTTTCTTGACAAAAATAGCCTCTTTAACTCCCCTCCCAAAACAGTTCTTTTCTCTGGCCAAAAACTGTACCTCACTGTCCTCAAAGGAGTGGCCCGTGGCGTCTAGGTGGAGATGTAGGGCAGATGAAGGTCCACTCTGGCACGCCCGTCTGTGTTGGTACATCCTCTTGTGAAGTGGCTGTTTTGTTTCTCCAATGTGGCGCTCACTGCAGTCTTCACTACACTGAATGGAGTAGACCACATTGCTTTGTTTGTGGCTCGGTGTTTTGTCCTTTGGGTGAACCAGTTTTTGTCTTAAAGCGTTTGTGGGTTTGAAATAGACTGGGATTTCATATTGTCTGAAGTTTTTCAGAAATGAGGGTAGCCAGGTTAGGAATGGTTACACCCTTCCTCCTGGGTTCTGATTGTTTGTCGTCTTGTTTCCTGTCCTTGTCTCTCTTAGTTTTGTTGAAAGCCCATTTAGGATATCCACAAACAGAGAGGGCTTTCTGCACATGTTGTTCTTCTTTCTCCTTACCCTCTGTGCTTGTGGGAACCACTTGGTCCCTGTGTTGTAATGTCCGAATAACTCCCAGTTTGTGCTGCAGTGGGTGGTGTGAATCAAAAAGCAGGTATTGGTCCGTGTGTGGGCTTCCTGAAGACTTCTACTTGGAGTCGCCAGTCTTGGAGTCGGTCTAGATTGACTCTACATAGCTATTATAAAAATATATATAAAAGAATTTAATGCATATGTATGAAAGTGTGACCTTGTACAGTATTGTGTATCTTTACTTGTTCATTTTGAGGTCTCAAGTACTAGTATATGTGACTGAAACCCATTAGTGAAACCCAGATAATCGAGTTTTTAGTATTTTTATTTTTCAAAATTTGTGATTTTCGTTTTTTTGCAGAATGTGCTAGTTGATATCATGAAGAAGCCACTCCGTGTTTCAGATAACAGCATTAGTGACGTTAAAAACATAAATTTTTTATTTCAAATTGGCTTGTTTTTTGGAAAGAAAGGAGGCGGGCATAAATCATTATAATTTGCCAGGCTCGCGCACCTCCAATCCCATTGCAAGTAGCGCCGATGTGTTTTTGCCTGTTCGCCTATCAGCTGTGCGGAGCTTGTGAATATTAATGAATTATATGGACTTATTGATTATATGGACTTTTTGTTATAAAAGCATTCCCATTTTAACAAAGTACCTTCTAATTCTGACATGCCCTGAAACACCACACCACAGTAATGTCAGTGATGGGGGAGGGCTTAGCTTAATGTCATGTAAACACGTTTTTTCTCAGCTTGTTGAGTTCAGAATGTGTTGCTTTTAAATGGCCACAAATTCTTCAAATGTTGTCAAATTCGATAAAGATTGTTTCTATTTGATTATACTTTTTTACATGCTTCTCTTATCTTATTTATCTATTTTAACTTTTTTGCTCCTGGCATCCAGAGTGGGCAGCAAAGTAAGAATTTCATTGTACAGGGAAATGTGTTTCTTTACTGTGCATATGCCAATAAAACCTTTGAATATTGAATCTTTAGAGTGAGGAAACTTTACGAGCTGTTTTCAGCCGTTAAAGGTCCCATGGCATGAAATTTTCACTTTCTGAGGTTTATGAATGTTAATGTGAGCTCCCCTACCCTGTTTAGCCCCCCCCCATGGCTAAAAGTTGCGAAATGTGTAAACTGAGCATTTGCGGTCCTTTTCCGCGTTTGAAAAAAAGACAGCTCAAACGGGCGATTCTGAACAAGGAAACTTTCTGACGTCACACGGAAAATGCAGTTCCACCCCCTGTCTGTGTTTCTACCCACACTCTCTGTAAATCATGCCCAGAGAGTTTGGACTGCGAATGAGCTATGCAATGCAAGATGCGTTTTTTATTTGCCTGGAGGCACATTAGAGTGTTTCCAGGCTCGGATGTCCTTTATCCGAGCCTCTGGACCTCTGAAACAGCAGTGGTTTAATTTTATTTTCTGTGAAAATGTGTTTTTTTCATTGAAACGCCTCTCCTTTCTTCCTTCGCGCTTACAAACACGGAAGTGGAGCCAGCGCACAGCGCATCGCTAGAGAGGAAAGAGTGGAGAGTATGGCCACGCCCCCACCCCGCTGCTCTGGCCTATCTCTGTCCTCCTCATTTGCATTCAAGCAACAACACCTATAATGGAGTGTTCCAGAGAGATATTTATGACTCTTTCTCATCTTATCTCTCTTTGTCATGCACTTGAGTCTTGATTTTGAAGAAGGATTCATTTACAGTATTAGGGAACCATTAAGGCGCCATATAAAAGCATCAAGAAATACCATGTCATGGGATCTCTAAAGAAAATCCAATGTGCATGCTTTCAAATGGCCACAACTTCTTCAAATGTTGTCAGATTTCCATGTGTAAGATATCATTGAAAAGCTAAGAATCTACACTTTCAGAATTTGTGAATAACTCAAAATGACCCCAGGACGACTTGTGTCCTGTTTTGCTGTGTTCGGTCAACATTTGAAGAAGTTGTGGCCATCTGAAAGCATACACATTGGTTTATGCTGAGCGGAGAAATCAGCTCGTAAATTTTCCTCACTTTAGGCGTTCTTGCCTAATTTGCATGACATCAAGCTAAGCCCCAGTGTTGTATAGTAACAAAGTAATAATACTTCACTACTGTACTTAAGTACATTTTGGGAGACTTTGTACTTTACTTGAGTTTTTAAAAAATTGATAACTTTTACTTTTACTTCACTACATTTCCGAATTTAATTGCATACTTTTACTCCAATACATTTTCAATGTGCCGTTTAGTTACTCGTTACAAAAAAAAACTCTACTGACTGAAGGAAGTCAGGACGTACCTGGGCTTGTTCGCTACTTGCGCATGACAATCAGCCTACACCTGTTGGTTTCATGCAGCTAGTTTAATCAATCAACATCCCTGATGGAAGAGGAGACAGCATCCACATTGGCTACAAATGAAGGGGGAACTGACGATGAGCATCCCTGGCCGTACTTAAACACAATGTTCTCTTACACTGATATGAAGGATTCGTCCTATCGAATGAAGTGCCTCTTGTGCCTTCCAAGAAACCTGGAAATCCTATCTTACAGAAACTCCTCGTCCAACCTCAAGAAACACATCGAGGTAAGTTCTAGATTAATGAAATTGTTAGCGTCTATATTCCAATTTCAGTAACCATAGGATGGACATTCTAGACACCGTTGTGAAACCTTGAGCATAACCTTGTTTCGGTTGCACAAAGCGTATTTGACGATGTTGGAGCTAACAGGCTACCTAGCTTTTTCGGCTCAAGGGAAGGCATAGCTGTAGGCTATTCAGATATAAATTCAGACTGCCTTTGCTTGACTTTTACTTGTACTTTTAATTACATTACTTGAGTACATTTATTTTTACATTACTTGTCATACTTAAGTACAAGAAGTTCCAGATACTTTAAGACTTTTACTCAAGTAACATTTCAGTCAGTGACTTCGACTTTTACCAAAGTCATTTTTGGGAGGGGTACCTATACTTTTACTTGAGTTTGATTTTCCAGTACTTTATACAACACTGCTAAGACCTCCTCCATCACTGACTATCTGTGGTGTGGTGTTTACGTTCAGGAAAGGTCTCAGAATGAGAAGGTACTTTGTTAAAATGGAAATGCTTTTATAACAAAAAGTCCATATAATCATTCAATAATTCAATAATACACAGGACATGTTAAGTTAAAAATCACCTGTATTGTCAATTTAATACAATACAAAATCGTATAGTATTTAGTCCTGGTTTAGTGCTGGTTTAGTCCTGTTTTAGTTCTACCTGTTTACGGGTTTAACCCGGACCACGCGGCTAGCCGCAAGCTAGCTAGCGTTTAGTCCCGGTTTAGTCTTGGTTTTAGTCCTGGTTTATTCCTGGTTTAGTCCTGTTTTAGTCCTGTTTTAGCCCTAGTTTAGTCCCGGTTTAGTCCTGTACACACACACACACACACACACACACACACACGTACACACACACACACACACACACACATACACACACACACACACACACACACTAGTACTGACACAAGGCTGCTGCTTTCACCTAATATCTCCATTTGATGCAGAAAAAATATGATAATAATATGACTCACCCCACCCCATGTCACCGTGTTGTCGGATAATTCTCGGGTCTCCACGTGTATTCGCTTATGCGCTTATATCCCCACTTTCTGCAGCTAAAGAAGAAGAAGAAGTGACTTTATTGATCTCACACTGGAAAAATTCTTCTCTGCATTTTAACCCATCCTATATATATATATATATATATATATATATATATATATATATATATATATATATATATATATATATATATATATATATATATATATATAAATATATATATATATATATATTAGGAGCAGTGGGCAGCACATTACCCGGGGAGCATCTCCATGATCTTCTTGCTTCGGTTTGGTCAGGACCTCAGCTGGAGGATTTTACCTATGGTGCATGTTTTGGGTTGATGGGGGAAACCGGAGTGCCCGGAGGAAACCCACCCAGACACGAGGAGAACATGCAAACTCCACACAGAAAGGCCCAGGCGACCCGGCGATCGAACCCGGAACCTTCTTGCTGTGAAGCAAGAGCGCTAGCCACTCAGCTACCGTGCCGCTTAAAGTATCTGACTGCACTTTGTCCATGAGCTCTGGAGAACGGACCTGTCCTGAACGTCTCCCAAACGTGTCATGTGTCCAAGTAGAAGTTAAAAGTCGATTTTCATGTCCTTATTGTCTTTAATGCTGCGTACATATTCACGAGCTCCTCACAGGTGTTGGTCCACTCCTCTTCAAAGGCTGTTATGGACGAAGAACACAGGTGCATTTTATTGATGGCATTTTGAATGCACAGAGATACCGTGATGAGATCCTGAGGCCCATTGTTGTGCCATACATCCATGAACATCACCTCATGTTTCAGCAAGATAATGCACGGCCCCATGTTGCAAGGATCTGTACACAATTCTTGGAAGCTGAAAATGTCCCAGTTCTTGCATGGCCAGCGTACTCACCGGACATGTCACCCACTGAGCATGTTTGGGATGTGCTTGACCGGCGTATACGACAGAGTGTACCAGCTCCCACTAATATCCAGCAACTTCGCACAGCCATTGAAGAGGACTGGACCAACATTCCACAGGCCACAATTGACAATCTGATAAACTCTATGCCAAGAAGATGTGTTGCACTGCATGAGGCAAATGGTGGTTACACCAGATACTGACTGGTTTTGAGTCCCCAGACCCCCAAGAAAGCAAAAAAAATGCACATTTCGGGGTGGCCTTTTATTGTGGGCAGTCTGGGGCGCACCTGTGCACTGGTCATGATGTCGGATCGGCATCTTGATGTGGCGCACCTGTGAGGTGGGGTGGATTGTCTCGGCGGGGCAGAGGTGCTCGCTGTCACACATTTGGACAGATTTGTGAACAATGTTTGAGAGAAATGGTAGTGTTGTGTATCTGGAGTGAATTTTGGATCTTTGGGTCCATCTCATGAAAAATGGGAGCAAAAACAAAAGTGTTGCGTTTATATTTTTGTTGAGTATATATATATATATATATATATATATATATATATATATATATATATATATATATATATATATATATATATATATATACACTGTATATTCAAGAGTGGCTTTCGCCAATAATGCAATGGAATACTTAGGATCAAGAAGAACCGTTGACTCACCAAAATAGTCAGGAAGTACTAATAGCATAGCAAAGTAACCAATATAATTTTAATAATTGTATAAACAAAAACAGAGTTTAAATTAACCTAAAGAGACTCTAGGGTATTTAAGGAGTAAGGAGTATTTCAGAGGAGGTAATATTATTGCTTGAATGAATTTTGTATTGCACATAATATAGCACAGTATAATACACTATGCTTTAAATAAATAACAATAAATAAATACATGCCATATATCTATAAATAAACTTTTGGTCACATCAAAATGGACTTTAATAACAATTCATCAAATCCTGAGGGACTTTTCACGAATTCATCAAATCATTTCAACAAGCTAGCTTTAATTCCAAAAACAAAGTAAAGTGCACTTTCAAAGTTCTATTAAATAAATCAATTAGTATTGGCATTGCAGCCTAATTCATTCAAAAAAAGTTACAAAAAGAAAACATTTAAGGTTCAAATGCAGCGCGTCCCATTAAGAACTTCCATTCAAACCCTCATGGCTATATAAGCGCTGAGTCAACAAAGTTACAAAAGTACCAAAACTGGTCAAATTGAATCAAAATAAAGTATTTCTCTACCGCTATAGCCTATGGCAAAACGTTCGGCTTTTATATAAACAAAAATAGAGTGGAAATTAACCTGAAGAGACTGTTTGAGATCGCGTTGATCGCATTGTTTGACTGCTAGCGATAGCATTGATGTCAATATGAAGTGAGCAGCTGCACAGCGCGGTCTGCACAGAGCACAGCGCAATGTGATCGCCACACGACAGCTGAATTAGTATTTAAACATGTCCTAAAGTCTATAAAGTCCATTTGATGCAGAAATATGATCATAATTATGACTCACCCCATGTTGCAGTGTTTTCGGCGTATCTCCAAATGTAAACGCATATTGTGTGTTTCAGAGCCAAATCGCACTCTATACACGAGCTCCGGAGAAATGGACGTGTCCCGAACCTGTCCCGAAGGTCTCCCGAACGTGTCGTGTCCAACTAGAAGTTAAAAGTCCATTTTCATGTCCATTGTCCTGCAGTGCTGCTTACATATGCAGGAGCTCTTCACAGCTGATCGGCGAACAGGGGAAACTCCTACAGCGCTCCTCGTAACGGGATTGGCAGGCGCGCGAGTGTGGGAAAAATATGTTGATTTATACACGCCCCGTGTCATTTGCCAGAAACAAGCATTTTTTTAAATTAAAAATTTACGTTTCACTAATGCTGTTATCTGAAACATGGAGAGGCTTCTTCATGATCTCAACTAGCACATTCTGCAAAAAACTGAAAATCACAAATTTTGAAAAAAACAAACAAACACAAAAAACGCATTTCTTGAGAATCTGTAATGCCGACATGCTCCCTCAGCTTCCGTTGAGGGACACATATGTTCATTTTAAAGTATCAGGAATAGATTGAATAAAAAACTAGGTTGGGTTACATTTAGGAGCCAGAAACAGAAGGCATGAGCTACGCCGGCCAGGTAAGGAATGGTTACACCCTTCCTCCTGGGTTCTGATTCTCTGTTGTCTTGTAAAGATCTTATATTACACAAAATTGACTCTCATGAGCTTTAAAGGGTTCATATCACACTATTTTCTGATCTTTGTTATAATGTTGTTTCCTCATCACAAACAGACCTGGAGTTGTGTTTTGTTTCATTCACACATGTTTAACACAAACCCTGCATATCTTTGAGTTTTTCTTTAACAGAAAACCCCCATTCCACCTTGTGATGTCATGTGGTAATGCAGGAAGAGCTCCACTGTGTTTTTAAACTCCATACATCTTCACTAAAATTATTAGTATGTCTATATCTCCAAAGTTCAAAATGCTGTTACACTTTGTGATGTCATGTAGTTGTAGTTTTTAAATTAACAATTACCTTGTTTAGTACATATTTGCAATTCCAGGCCTGAAATCATCAAAACGATTCAACTGTTTCCATATTCTGTTCTAGTATATTTTAATGAATGATTTTAACCAGCGAGGTTCCAGCTCCCATTCACAAGTCAATCGAGTGTTAAAAAGGTAGTGAATAAAGCTGAAGATGAGACAGCCAACACACAAGAGAGGCCAGTTTCAAGTCACTTCCATCAAATTGAAAATGGCTTTTGGATGAACCTCTTGGTCATCAGAAAACATAAAATAAATAATATTTCTACCTTTGGTAGCTCATTGCTTCAGTATCTAGCTCCTAAATGTAACCCAAACTAGTTTTTTCATTCAGTCTATACGTGATACTTTAAAATGAACATATACAAGTACTGAGACCTTAAAATTAACAAGGAAAGATACAGAATATTTTCTACTGTACAAGGTCACACTTTCATACATATTCTTTTATATATATATTTTTTTATAATGGCTATGTAGAGGCAATCTACCCATTATTCCCACAATGGGGCAGCAGTCACTCACCTGATCATCAGAACGTTTTTCTTTTTTTTTTTTTTAATTAATATTATAATATTATAATAATAATAATGATTATTATTATTATTATATTATTGCTCTGCATTTCACTCATCCTTTCAGGAGCAGTGGGCAGCTCATCTCTCAGGCGCCCGGGGACCCATCTCCATGATCTTATTGCTCGGCTTTGATCAGGACCTCAGCTGGAGGATTTTACCTATAGAGCATGGTTTTGTTGTTGATGGGAAACCAGAGTGTCCAGAGGAAACCCACCCAGACACGGGAAGAACATGCAAACAGAAAGGCCCGGGCAACATGAGGATTGTACCCGGAAACTTCTTGCTGTGAGCCACTGTGCCAATTTGCAATTAAAATCCTTTCTCTCAACAGTAACTCAGTTGTCACAAATTCCAGCTCCCACAGGTAGATACACATGTTGTGTCCTTGGGTCTTATATGGGACTATGTGTGTGAGTTATGCCTTATTGCTGTACCTTGTTGCTGTGTGTCCAAATTTCTGGTCTTCTTCTCCAGCTCTTTCAGTTTGGCTTCTTGCTCTCTCAGTTTGGATGATTGTTCTAACACAGCAGATATAGTGTAGATCAATAATGTATAAATGAATGACAAAGCATTAGATAAAATGACTTCAGAGGTGTAGAGAAGTGTTGATTCTGACCTTTGTTGAGAGACTGCAGCTGCTCAAACCTGACTCTGTATTCGGCCAGGGTGGCTCTCAGCTGTCGGAGCACAGCGTGGAGGTCTGGTGGACAGGGCTGAGGCTGCTCTGACACATTCACACTCTCAGAGCCAGTCGGCTTGTCTTTGGTCACTGATGTCATTGTCCTGAAGTTCAGCCCTTGACAGAGAGCAGAGCAGCAGCAGTGCACACAACACAATCACTCTTTTCATTGTGTAAAGAAGTGTGTAGAATCCTTTAGTCGTCCAGGTAGAATCCATGGCAAAAGGAGAAATTCAATTTGTCAACTGGATAAAAGTTTATTTGGTTGAATACGTTTTGCAGCTCATCCAAGCTACTTCTTTAGTTCTGGCTAGAGTTCTGGTGGACACTGCTTATATCTCCCGGAAGGGAGGAGCTAACTACAACACCTATTTGTTTACAGTTCTAGTTAGGTAGGTTTACCTAACTAGAAACTGTAAACAAATAGGTGTGATAGTTTACATTTAACTCAGCTTCTGTGTTTGTGTACACTGGTATTTAAATGTGTGTGAACAGGTAAGCACTTTGTGTGCCCAGTGAAAGTAGAAAAGCACTATATAACAGGGCTGAGGCTGCTCTGACACATTTACCCTCTCAGAGCCAGTCAGCTTGTCTTTGGTCACTGATGTCATTGTCCTGAAGTTCAGCTCTTGACAGAGAGCAGAGCAGCAGCAGTGCACACAACACACTCACTCTTTTCATTGTGTAAAGAAGCATGAGCCCCACAAACACTCTCACACTTTTATACAGACTTTATTATACATGTTACTTATGACCTTTTATCATTTATTGCCATTGTGTTATTATTCAAGTGAACATGACTCTAGATATGATGAAGTACTTCAATTAAACGTCCATCCATCCATTTTCTTCCACTTATCTGGGGTCGGATCGCGGGAGCAACAGTCTAAGCAGGGACTCCCAGACTTCGTTCACCCCGGACACTTGCTCCAGCTCCTCAGGGGGTGTTCAAGGTTTTCCCAGGCCAGCCGAGAGACATAGTCCCTCCAGCATGTCCTCTCGACGTGGAGAAGCAGTGGCTCTACTCTGAGCCAGCCCGGGCTGCAGCCCGCTTGGCCCACCGGTACCCGTCAGCTGCCTCAGGAGTCCCATGAGCCAACAAGACCTAACTCCTTCTTCAGTCTGACAGCATCCCTTACTTCCGGTGTTTACCACTGAGTTCGGGCATTGTCGCTGCAACAGGCACCACAGACCTTATGAACACAGCTACGAGCAGCTGCATCGACAATAGAGGCCCCCTGGGACAGCCTTCCCTGGAATCTGGGAGAAGCTCTCCTGGAGGTATGAGTTGAAGGTGCCCCTGACAGAGGGCTCTGCCAGACGTTCCCAACAGACCTTCACGATACGCTTGGGCCTGCTAGGTCTTTCCGGCTTCCTCCCCCGCCAGCAGACCCAACTCACAACCAGGTGGTGATTAGTTGACATCTCTGCCCCTCTCTTCACCTGAGTGTCCAAGACATGCGGCCGGAGGTCACATGACACGACAACAAAGTTGATCATCGACCTCTGTCCTAGGGTGTCCTGGTGCCACGTGCACTGGTGGACACCCTTGTGCTCGAACATGGTGTTCGTTATGGACAAACCGTGGCTAGCACAGAAGTACAATAACAGAACACTGTGCGGGTTCAGATCAGGGAGGTCGTTCCTCGCAATCACCCCTCTCCACCTGTCACTGTCGTTGCCCACGTGGGCGTTGAAGTCCCCCAGGAGAACAATGGAGTCCCCGGTCGGTGCACTGTCCAGCACCCCTTCCAGGCACTTCAAGAAAGCTGGGTACTCTGCACTGCTGTTCAGCCCATAGGCCGACACCCAGCCCAGAAACCTGTCCCCGACCCGCAGGCGCAGGGACGCGACCCTCTCGTTCACTCCAACACATGGCGGCTGAGCTGTGGAGCAATGAGCAGGCCCACACCAGCCCGCCGCCACTCCCCGCGGCCAATGCCAGAGAAATGGAGAGTCCAGCCCCCTTCAAGGAGTTGGGTTCCAGAGCCCAAGCTGTGAGTGGAGGTGAGGCCGACTATATCTAGTCCAGGGGTTGGCAACCCTCGGCTCCGGAGCCGCATGCGGCTCTTTGATCCCTCTGATCCCTCTGTACAGCGGTCCCTCGTTTATCGTGGGGGTTACGTTGTAGAAATAACCCACGATAGGCAAAATACGTGAAGTAGTCAGTTTTATATTGCATGTATAAATATGCGTGTATTTCACAGTTCCTCTGACCGAGGCGCCTGGCGCCACTGCGCTGTTGCGGGTTTTGTTGGGGAGAAAACTTGCAAACATACAGCACTTCAGAGCAGTGACGGACTGGGATCATCGACCCTGGCAATTTACACTTACAAGCGGCCCCAAAGTCTGTGGAACGGGGGGGAGAGGTTCTACAGCTCTGCACCAAACACAGAACTGTAGTGAGAACGCATCCGTGCGCTCTCAGGACTGGTTCCACCGCCTGGACTCCAGGTTCCACCAGTTCGTTATGCGGAAACACTGCCGCTACTTCCCGATGCGCATTGACTACTCGGAGAAGTGTGTGCACGGACACGTGGTCAAATCCGTAATAGAGCACGGCCTCGGCCCTTCTGGCATGTGCTCAAATGCCAGACCGCTCAGTCTTCAGAGTCACACTGCTCGTGATCGAACATTTAAATAAATTTGGCAAACTGAACTCATTCTGTGCAGGAGACACGGAGGAGAATGACTGATGGATCGGCAAAGGTCTGCAGTCCTTTAGCCAATCAGGATGCAGAACACAATACGTGTTGATACACTATAAAAAATCTGCGAAACAGCGAGGGACCACTGTATTTAATTCAAATGTATTTTATTTTAGTTTATTCATATTCAAAATGTAATTCTATGGCACAAAGGTTAAAAAAAAAAGCCGTTATATGCAGTATTATTTCATTTTCAATTTCAAAAGGGTTTTGTGGCTCCCAGTGTTTTCTTTACTGTGTGAATGGGTGCAAATGGCTCTTTGAGGCTGCCGACCCCTGATCTAGTCGACAGCGCTCAACCTCCCACACAAGCTCGGGCTCCTTCCCCCCCAGCGAGGTAACATTCAATGTCCCCAGAGCTAGTTTCCAAGTCCGGGTATCCGATTGCCGAGGACCCCGGCTTCGACTGCCACCCAGATCTTTTCGCACCGGCCCCCTATGGATCCTCCTGTGGGTGGTGGCTCCACAGGAGGAAGTCCCCACGTCGCTCTTTTGGGCTGAGCCCGACCGGGCCCCATAGGGGAATGCCCGGCCACCAGGCGCTGGTTTGTGCGCACCCAGAATCGTCAATCTGTGTGACGTATCTGGCCTTGTTTGAGAATTAGGGCTTCTGAACCACTCTTAGTCTGACCCATCCCCCAGGACCTGTTTGCCTTGGGTGACCCTACCAGGGGCATGAAGCCCTCGACAACATAGCTCCCAGGATCATTCGGGCACACAAACCCTTCCACCACGTTAAGGTGGCAGCTGAAAGAGTCGCCACCTTAAACACCTGAAACAAACATCTTTATTAAAATATTTTATTCCAATGTATTATTAAAAAAATAATAACAATAAGTAATGAAAAATATTACTTTGATTAGACTGTTGTACTGATATTTAATCATTCATTCCTTGATACTCAAGGACACTTAAAAGATTAAAAGACTTAAAATTACATGTTTTTATTAATTGTGTGGTTTTGTGGTATAGTAATTGTTAATAATAGTTTTACATCAGTGGAAATGTATTATGAATAGTAGCAGTTTAACAGGATTTGATGTTCCTACGTCAGTGTCCATGTGCTCATCCAAACTGGCATTTTGGATGAATCGAGGATGAGGGGATAGAAGGAAGAAGGAGGAAGAAGAAGAAGAAGAAGAACTTTATTGATCTCACACATATTGCACATGTTTCTCCGTGATGTTTAGATTGAAGCTAGAGCTATCATTTTAAAAGATTTAAAATATCAAAGTTTTTTGGAGTACAATAATGTTATAGCAGTTCTGAGTGTCTTTGAACCACCCCTCCCCAAACAGACTTTACTTTTGGACAATCCCAGAAAATATGTAGAAATGTCCCAGTTACTTTGAGATCACAAAGGGTGCAGTTAGGGGAGGGGAGGGATTTCATCTTGAATAATATGCTTGGAGTGAATGTTCTGTGAGTAGAATTGAAATGGATAACATGTTGATTAGGATTTCTTGATGAAGGATGCACATTCTGCCAGATTGTTTTCCAAGAGTCATGGAGATCTTCTTCTTACAGTCTGACAACACGTAAAGGTTCCTGAGAGGCTGACTAAGTCTATGTTTATATGATGACGTTCTGAACAGAAGACGCAAAAGTGGCGTCGCGTCTTCACTTTTTATTCCGCGTTTAGATGCAAAAGTGTGTGGAATTCGATTGGGTATGCATGCCAGCCGGCTAGGTGGTGCTGTGACACATTATCACTATATCTGTGCGCATGCGTAGAATCTTTCTTCTTCTCGATGTGATGTAAACGCGTATGTGACGTCAGGAAATTTGACCAGAGTTTTGCGTCTTGGGCAGTGTAGACGAAAACACTACTTCGGAGCGTATTCAGGTTTTCCACTTTGGAGTACGGTTTCAGTTTTTTGCATTTTGAAGCCCCCAAAACGCCATCACCATCTAAACGAAAGGCACTTCCGATAAAATATTTTGTTTTTACCCGTAAGCGTTCTCATGTAAACAAGCCCTCAAGGAAGTTACTTACAGGCATTTTGCTGGT
The DNA here is from genome assembly GCA_036785185.1 of Paratrypauchen microcephalus. Taxonomy (NCBI): domain Eukaryota; kingdom Metazoa; phylum Chordata; class Actinopteri; order Gobiiformes; family Gobiidae; genus Paratrypauchen; species Paratrypauchen microcephalus. Next base: position 3,182,860 of record JAVJIX010000103.1, on the reverse strand, counting down.
TGAATGGAGTGGATAAAGAATAGAGTTACTCCATGGGACCTCATAAGTGTGCATTGCAGTCCACAGTTGTAAATAAAAATTGAGAAAAGTTGATCCTGACTGATTGTATTGCTTTTGTAACTCTCAAAATGATGAGAGGCCAGAGGAGTTGATATCCTTTAAAAAATGGACTATGAAAAGAAATGGTGATGTCTCCAACTTGAAGTAAAGGGTTATGAAGGAAAGATCGGGGAGTGCGTAAATATACACTTAATATTACAATTTTTGTTTACATTATTCCACACTAATATTATTTCATTAATAATAGAGACATATTTTGCAAGTTGATTTGGAGGAATACTGGGATGAACAAAATCTTGAAGTTGGTGGAAGTACACAAGTTTCTCCTCAATAGATCTCCAGGAGGCAGTAGAGGCTGGGTGTAATTGGTTTAGGGGCCTAAGTATCAATGACCAATGATACCACTGAAAGTTTGGTACCCTAAAGCCCCCTCAACTTTGGATTTATGTCATAAAGATTTGTATTTATATAAAATATAATATTTTATTCTAATATTTTATTGTTTCATCATTCTGAAACCCATGGATAGACAATTGTTGGAGATGAGCTTTTATGCTACAACACTTGAAACTTGATTCTGGTTTGATGTGGTTGTTGTTATTCTGCCTCCACTAGTGTTTACAGATAGCGAACAATTTCTCCAGTAAACACAGAAGAAGTGACTTATTGATCTCACACAGGAGAAATTCTTCTCTGCATTTAACCCATCCTGTTATTAGGAGCAGTGGGCAGCACATTACTGCAACCGGGGACCATCTCCATGATCTTCTTGCTTCGGCTAAGCTGGAGGATTTTACCTATGGAGCATGTTTTGGGTTGATGGGGGAAACCGGATTGCCCAGTGGAAACCCACCCAGACACGGGGAGAACATGCAAACTCCGCACAGAAAGGCTTGGGCGACCCGGGGATCAAACCCAGACCATGCATGCAAACTCCACACAGAACACACACACGGAAAGGCTTGGGCGACCCGGGGATCAAACCCAGACCATGCATGCAAACTCCACACAGAACACACACACGGAAAGGCCTGGGCGACCCGGGGATCGAACTCGGAACCATGTGAAGCATGAGTGCTAGCCACTCAGCCACCGTGCCGCCAGAAGCTTTTGCTGTTTTGGACAATTACTGAAGAGTTGACAGTAAAACTGTAACAGACAAAAAATAAATACATATTACAATTATGTTTTCACATTCGATTGAGCAGAGGATATGTAGAGTTACATAAAACAATGTAGAGCGGCTTAATACAGTTTAATATATGCAAAACAATAGCTTAACATTAGCTGAACTTCCTAAAAACATCTATAAAACAAGCGGTTAGCATGATGCTAACATCTATGGAAATTCCCATAAACATGCTAGCTCCATTAGCGTCATACATTTTAGCCTGAATTTGAAATGTAAAACAACTTAAAGTACCTCATATAAGTCTGAATATAAGTCTGATAAGTGAATTGACGTCTTATAACACCACAATACTTACAGAGAGATATTTTCATGGGCCAGATGACAGTTTACAGGATTTAAACACTGGCAAGTAACAGAACAGTAGAAAAGTCTAGAACAGGGGTCGGCAACCTGCGGCTCCGGAGCCACATGCGGCTCTTTGATCCGTCTGATGCGGCTCAGTACAGTGGTCCCTCGTTTATCGTGGGGGATACGTTGTAGAAATAACCCACGATAGGCAAAATCCGTGAAGTAGTCAGTTTTATATTGCGTGTATAAATATGTGTGTATTTCACATTTCCTCTGACTGAGGCGCCACTGCGCTGTTGCGGGTTTTGTTGGGGAGAAAACTTGCAAACATACAGCACTTCAGAGCAGTGACGGACTGGGATCATCGGCCCTGGCAATTTACACCTAGAAGCGGCCTCGTAGTCTGTGGAACGGGGGGAGAGGTTCTACAGCTCTGCACCAAACACAGAACTGTAGTGAGAACGCATCCGTGCACTCTCAGGACTGGTTCCGCCGCCTGGACTCCAGGTTCCAACAGTTCGTTATGCGGAAACACTACTTCCGATGCGCATTGACCACAAGGAGAAGTGTGCGCGTGGACACGTGGTCAAATCCGTAATAGATCACGGCCTCGGCCCTTCTGGCATGTGCTCAAATGCCAGACCGCTCAGTCTTCAGAGTCACACTGCTTGTGATCGAACATTTAAATAAATTTGGCAAACTGAACTCATTCTGTACAGGAGACACGGAGGATAATGACTGACGGATCGGCAAAGGTCTACAGTCCTTTAGCCAATCAGGATGCAGATCACAATACGTGTTGATACACTATAAAAAAAATCTGCGAAACAGCGAGGGACCACTGTATTTAATTAAAATGTATTCTATTTTAGTTCGTTCATATTCAAAATGTAATTCTATGGCACAAAAGTTTAAAAAAAAGCTGTTATATGCAGTGTTATTTCATTTTCAATTTCAAAAGGGTTTTGTGGCTCCCAGTGTTTTCTTTACTGTGTGAAACGGGTGCAAATGGCTCTTTGAGTGGCAAAGGTTGCCGACCCCTGGTCTAGAACAATATGGCGGCTAAGGTAGCTCAGAGTAGACAAAAGAGATAAACTCAAAACAAAAAATATTCTTTCTCCACTGGGGCAGAACAGTTGTCAATTTCAAATAAAGAAATAATCAATAGAATAATATAGCCATCACATTTAATACAAGTTCTAAATACTGTATTAAAATTGTATCAAGAGAGAGCACTTGTGCTTCTCAAATTAACCAAGAACAACAAGTCTGTATATAAAACACAAATCATTTAGAAATACATATCTTTTTAAAATTATTTTAGCATTCATCTGCCTGTAAATGTTTATATTTGTTTACGCCTTTATCTCCTGCCCTAGTTTATGAGAGATAAGAAGTTGTGATGTCTGTGTTTCCTCAATAGAACAATTACAATCTGTGTAGTGACAACATGAACTTTGATTTTAAGATGTACTTTCCTTTGACAAAGTAAATTAAAGCAATAAAAGCTGCATTGAAGTCTATGTCATTAAAATAGTAAAACACAATAAAACAATAACTCTGCCCTGGACGATCTCTGTTGTCGCTTTGTTCTGATGGTCCTTAACTTGAACTCCATGTATTTCTTTGGCCTTCTATCACGCTGTATTCTTTGCACGGTTTGAGGCAGGAAATGACACCCGGCCCCAAAAAACTCCACCACCTCCCCACGACCAGCCCCTGTGTGTGTCTGCAGCCAGCGTGAAGAGAACACTCTCCAGGATCAACACCAGCAAGGCTGCAGGCCCGGACAACAACCCTGGTCGTGTGTTGAAAGACTGTGCAGAGGAGCTCAAGGATGTCTTCACAGACATCTTTAATGCTTCTCTGAGCCAGGCTGTCGTTCCCTCCTGCTTCAAAACCACTACCATCGTTCCCGTGCCAAAGAAGCCCACTTTTAATGACTATCGCCCTGTTGCACTGACCCCCATCATCATGAAGTGCTTTGAACGGCTAGTCATGGCACACATTAAATCCACCCCCCTTCCCACCCTAGACCCATTCCAGTTTGCATACCGGGCCAACCGCTCTACCGAGGATGCAATCTGCTCTGCTCTTCACCCAGCCCTCACCCACCTGGACAATAAGGACTCATATGTGAGAATGCTGTTCATAGATTTCAGTTCAGCGTTCAACACCATAATCCCACAGCAGCTCATCACCAAACTAGACCACCTGGGGCTTCAGACCTCACTGTGTAATTGGCTGCTGGACTTCCTCAGTGAGAGGCCACAGGCAGTGCGGGTCGGCAGAAACACCTCAAGCTGCATTAGACTGAGCACAGGAGCCCCCAAGGGCTGTGTGCTCAGTCCGATGCTCTTCACTCTGCTGACCCACGACTGCTCATCAGCGTTCAGCACCAATCACACAGTGAAGTTTGCGGACGATACGACTGTGGTGGGTCTCATCTCTAATAACGATGAGACAAACTACAGGAGTGAGGTGAGCCTTCTGACCCAGTGGTGCAGCAATAACAATCTCCTTCTGAATGTTGAAAAGACCAAGGAGATTGTTATTGACTTCCGGAGAGGCCCCACCCAGCACCCCCCACTGTCCATCAATGGTGCTGCTGTAGAGAGGGTGAGCAGCACCAAATTCCTGGGGGTGCACATCAGTGAGGACCTCTCCTGGACAGTGAATACTACATCACTGGCAAAGAGGGCTCAGAAGCGCCTCTATTTCCTCCGCAAACTGAGGAGAGCTGGAGCCCCCCCAACCATCACGACCCCCTTCTACCGAGGCACCATTGAGAGCGTCCTGACCAGCTGCATCACTGTGTGGTACGGGAGCTGCACTGAACAGAACAGGAAAGCCCTGCAGCGCATAGTGAATGCAGCTGGGAGGATCGCTGGTGTCTCTCTCCCCTCCCTCCTAGACATTTTTAACACCCGGCTCACCCGCAGAGCGTCCAGCATTGTGGGTGACCCGAGCCACCCCTCACACAGCTTCTTTAGCCTCCTGCCCTTGGGGAGAAGGTACCGGAGTCTCCGGGCCCACTCCACCAGACTGTCAAACAGCTTCATCCACCAGGCTGTCAGGAGGCTGAACTCTCACCTGAACTCTCACCTTACCCGTCTCCCACCCCCCACCCCCCATATTGGCATAACCTGTATTCCATAAAAAAAGACATATCACTCTAGACACTTTTAAAACTGCTGTTAAGGACTATTGTTGCACTGTTGCACATTTACATTTACTACTGGTATTTTACTACTGTTGTACTGTTGTTTACTACTGTTATTGCACATTACTACTGGAATTTTTACTACTGTTGTTTACTACTGTTATTGCACTAGAATTGCTACTGTTGGCACATTTATTTTATCTTAACTTCAATGCACATTCTATTGCACATTAACATTTCACTGCTGTATCTTCCGGGTCGCCCAGGCCTTTCTGTGTGGAGTTTGCATGTTTCTCCCCGTGTCTGGATGGGTTCTCTCCGGGCACTCCGGTTTCCCCCATCAACCCAAAACATGCACCATAGGTACCTCCAGCTTAGGTCCTGACCAAACCGAAGCAAGAAGATCATGGAGATGGTCCCCGGGCGCCCTAATGTGTGTGCTGCCCACTGCTCCTAATATATGTATATATATATATATATATATAGGATGGTTTAAAATGCAGAGAAGAATTTCTCCAGTGTGAGATCAATAAAGTCACTTCTTCTTCATATAGGTATTTATTTATTCTGGTGCACTGCTTTAAGATTTTAGATCTTAGACTTTAGTTTAACTTTAGATCTCTGTGTTTTTGTTGTGTTTTGTCTTCATATTGTATCTTGTACACTGTCTTTTTGCACTACCTGGCCAGAGAGAAACAAAATTTCGATTCACTGTATGTGGAAGACATATGGCAGAATTGACAATAAAGCTTTTTTTAAATTTGATTTGAGATCACAGGCTGGGCACTTGAGCGATGGATTATGGATAGTAACACTTTACCAGGATTTATTGTAGCCTACATCAGCGTCCATGTACTCATCCAAAGTGTATCAGCCCTGAACTCCTTATATTATCGTACACCTTATTGTGCCCAGTTGACTTGAATCTTGGAGGATAATGCAAAATGTCACTAAACACTTTGCATAAACATGAAGTCCTGGAATACGTCAGGGAGATAAGATATACAGTTGGTTTACATAAGTGTAAGTGAAGCGATAAAACTGAAACAGAAATTAAAACCCTTTTTATTTATTATTTCATGCAACAAAGAACATAACACAATACAACACAAACAAATATTTAAGACCTGTGTACAAATATAGAATGCAATACAGGGGGTCCTCGGGTTACGACGTTGATCCGTTCTTAAGACGCGTCGTAACCCGAATTTCGTCGTAAGCCGGATTTTGCCTTTGATCTTCCAACCAAAGCACCAATTACCTTTCCATCTCAATAATTAGACCACTACGCTGCTTGATTATCACTGCCGCTTTCATAGGAGCAGATCAGAGCCCACATCAGGTACTTCCGCCCACATTGGACACGCACACGAGGCTGTCTTCTCCTCCCTACAACCACAACAGAGGTATTCTTGCGCCGTGCGCCGCGCGCCATTCGCGTTTGTTTACATCTCTTACCACGCTAAACCGCGTAAGACGGAATGACGCGTAATATATACATATTTTTTTTGATGGGGGCGCGTTCGTAACCACGAAACGTCGTAACCCGAGACCGTCGTAACCCGAGGACCCCCTGTATATTGTTAACCTACAATCTCAAATCAAACACTCAAACCAAATTAAATGAATGTATGAATTTTTTTTTATTTTTTTGTAAATTACATTTAAATGCCGATTCTATATTGATTAAAGAACATGTGATTTTCATGTTTTTATGTTTAACTTTTGCCTGTAAATTCCATCAATGACACTTAAAAACAGTTGAAGTGTGAAAAAAATAAAAATAAAAAAATAACGTAGACTGTGTGGTGTGGATTTAAAGCTACAAATCTGTGAAAAGTTTGTGAACTGTTTGAATAAAAAAAAAGTTGGATGTTATATTGGAGATCTAACTTTAAAGGTACATTGTGTAAGATTTTTACCCGTTAATTACCGAAATTGAAGATACCCATTCAAAAATACAGTGTTTTCCAAGCCTTTTCACTTCCATCATGAAATCAAAGTACAGGGGGTCCTCGGGTTACGACGTAGATCCGTTCTTAAGACGCGTCGTAACCCGAATTTCGTCGTAAACCGGATTTTGCCTTTGATCTCCCAACCAAAGCACCAATAACCTTTCCATCTCAATAATTAGACCACTACGCTGCTTGGTTATCACTGCCGCTATCATAGGAGCAGATCAGAGCCCACATCAGGTACTTCCGCCCACATTGGGCACGCACATGAGGCTGTCTTCTTCTCCCTACAACCACAACAGAGTGTATTCTTGCGCCGTGCGCCGCGCGCCGTTCGCGTTTGTTTACATCTCTTACCAGCTAAACCGTGTAAGACGGAATGACGAGTAATATATACATATTTTTTTTAATGGGGGCGCGTTCGTAACCACGAAACGTCGTAACCCGAGACCGTCGTAACCCGAGGACCCCCTGTATTCTGTTGGACTTAGATATAGTCGATTTCACCTGCATAAAAGGGGGATCTTCCCCATGTAGCGGCATCCATTTTAATTACGAGAGCCGCAGAAGGACATACTGTATTTTGGGCTCCGCCTTCGCCGTTTTCTTTATAGCTGACGGCACTGGCCCGTGGATTTCACACAACGAGATAGTACGCGTTTGGGGTCTATGTGAAAGGCTGACACTGTGAGCTAAGAGGCCGGTCAAGGTGCTCTCTCAGCGTGCACGAACGCGGGGCTTCCCCCGGGGCGAGCTCTGGGTCTATCGGAGTACCAAGGTCATGCTAGACACTCTTTTGGGTTAATGGCGGGTTACACGTTGGTTGCGCATACCCCCACCTACTGGTTCCTGGGAGATTCTGCTACTTATTACTGTTGTATGACCCTCGAAGTCTGCCGTAGCTAGAACCGGAATTGCAATACCCACCATCCACCAATGCGCCACCATCCTACACAGTGTACCTTTAACAAACAAGTATCTGTCACATGGGGAACAGCAGGTGACCACTGAACGTGCTGTGGTGATATTCACTATCATAGATTCTTGTATTGTACAATTGACGCACAAACACAACATCTCCAACCTCAAGGAGCAACGTGGCTCCATTGGAGGATTTCCCATAACCATTTGACTGATGTTGATAAGCAATAAAAATATGTTCTCCATTCTTCACTAACACAGCACCTGAAGATTGTGAAGAACTCATCGGCCCATAGATGTAGAACTCAAAGTGGTAGGCCCCTCTGACCGGTGCAGTGAAAAACCCTGTAGGATATGTACTTAATGTTAGTGCTGGTAACACATATATCACTGTAACATGTGTGAGTTCATTCACCTGTGTTTGGGTTGTAGGCATTTCCAATGTTTGAGACGACGTGTCTGAAGACCAAATCAGTGTGAGTCTTAAAGGGGCCGAGGGTTCCTGAGCCTGAAGCCAATAAAGAGGCAGAGAAAGCCACTTGTCCCACTGAAAATAAGATAAATATACAAGTCTGAACATGAACTGTCTGTAGTCTAAATGTGGTTTTATTTATTTAGAAGGGAAGCCCCTTGAGATGTAACTAGGTCTATTAGCTATGATTTGCGTTAGATTTATACTATTGAAATGAGTCCGATCATTACTGCAGGAGTGACTAAGCCAATTGTTGTTCAAATCACTCAGAATAATAATCTCAGTCTGAGTTCTTTGCCACGCTTTAGACTTGAGCATCAATAGGACGAGAAGTTTGTCTTCCTTGTTGCGTTGGTTGCTACCAGAGCAATGAACTCTACCAAAGCTTATGTTTTTCAGTGATGTCTCATCCATTTTAAGGTGAGTGGTCAAAGTTTTTAACCATCAGCTCTGTCTTTTGGTAGGTTTCTCCTTGTGCCTCTGGAACTCCGTGTCTAATAATATTTCTCATTTAGTAGTCTGTCTTAGTATTTTGAAGAATGTCAGTTAGAATTTTCATTATCAATGAACTGGTCTCACCTTCTCTCTCTCTCCTCAGGGACGCCACATGGTCTTCAGTCACCTTTATTTGAGTCTTTATGCTGTCAAGTTTAACATCTTGGTCTAAGAGGAAAAAAAAGAGCTCGGACATTCAGACAATTAAAGGTCTTATATTACAAAAAATTGACTTTCATGAGGTTTAAAGGGTTCATATCACACTATTTTCTGATCTTTGTCCGCTCCCCTTGCGCGTTCGGCGCTATATTGGGCCGTGCCCCCCCCACGCTTCACTATCAACACATTCCGTTGAAAATCTATGAAAGTTCTAGTGTTCAAACGAGAGAGAAATGCGAGAAAAGCCCAACTCCAGTCTGAGAAAAGCATAGAATGTGTGTGGTGAGGCATTTACAGCCCTAAAACATGTAGAACAATTGCAAAATACAAAGTTGTCCTACCTCGCGGACCTCTCCCACCGCGAGCCACCTCTGGAACCTAACCCCGTGTGTGTTGATAAAGTGTATTTACGTTTCGGGGCGTGCATCGGGGCGCGCATCTGAGCGCGCATTAATTGAATTTTTGAGATTTGTTGTTTTTAAAGTGCTTTATAAATAAAGTTGGATTGGATTGGAGATTTCGCGTTTCGTAACTTGAATTTTCTTTCGTATTTAGAGACCAAAATTTAACGTGAAGGCGTTTCGTAACTTGGATTTTTCGTTTGTAGGGTCTTTCGTAAGGTGAGGTACCACTGTATATTTTTATAATGGCTATGTAGAGGCAATCTACCCATTATTCCCACACTGGGGCAGCAGTCACACAGCTGATCATCAGAATGTTTGCAATTAAAATCCTTTCTCTCGACAGTAACTCAGTTGTCACAAATTCCAGCTCCCACAGGTACATGCACTTGTTGTGTCCTTGGATCTTATATGGGACTATGTGTGTGACTTATGCCTTATTGCTTTACCTTGTTGCTGTGTGTCCAAATTTCTGGTCTTTATCTCCAGCTCTCTCAGTTTGGATGCTTGTTCTAACACAGCAGATATAGTGTAGATCAATAATGTATAAATGAATGACAAAACATTAGATAAAATGACTTCAGAGGTGTAGAGAAGTGTTGATTCTGACCTTTGTTGAGAGACTGTAGCTGCTCGATCTTGACTCTGTATTCGGCCAAGGTGGAGCTCATCTGTCGGAGCACAACGTGGAGGTCTGGTGGACAGGGCTGAGGCTGCTCTGGCACATTCACACTCTTAGAGCCAGTCGGCTTGTCTTTATTCACTGATTTCATTGTCCTGAAGTTCAGCTCTTGACAGAGAGCAGAGCAGCAGCAGTGCACACAACACACTCACTCCTTTCATTGTGTAAAGAAGCATGAGCCCCACAAACACTCTCACACTTTTATACAGACTTTATTATACATGTTACTTATTACCTTTTATCATTCATTGCCATTGTGTTATTATTCAGGTGAACATCAAAGATCAAATCAAAGATCAAAGTCAGCTTTATTGTCAATTCTGCCATATGTGTTCAACATACAGTGAGTCGAAATTTCGTTTCTCTCTGGCCAAGTAGTGCAAAAAAAGACAGTGTACAAAATACAATATAAAGACAAAACACAACAAAAACTATCCAAGACAAAAATCTAAATCTAAACTAAAGTCTAAGATCTAAAATCTTAAAGCAGTGCAACATAATAAATAAATACCTTTATTCAGATGCCAAAAATGTGCAGTGTGCATCAAAATGTGCAATGGAAGATACAGCAGTGAAATGGTAATGTGCAATAGAATGTGCATTGAAGTTAAGATAAAAATAAATGTGCAACAGTAGTAATTCTAGTGCAATAACAGGAGTAAACAACAGTAGTAAAAATTCCAGTAGTAATGTGCAATAACAGTAGTGAACAACAGTACAACAGTAGTAAAATTCCAGTAGTAAATGTAAATGTGCAACAGTGCAACAGTTGTCCTTAGCAGCAGTTTTTAAAGTGTCTAGAGCAATGGTCTCAGGCACGCGGCCCGCGGGCCAACTGCGGCCCCCGGGACGATAATTTGCGGCCCTCGTCTTAATATGAAAGATTAATATAAGTGAGGCCCGCAAGATTAATATGAATTTCATTTCTTGTGTAGAATGAACCAATCACGTGCAGAATGAACCAATCACGATGTGGTATATGGCTCTGGAGGGCGGGACATCGGTCGTGCTTATTTTCTCTAAATGTGTGGCGGGGCTAGGGTCCCAGTGCTTAGAGATTTTAGTGCTTGTGTGCTTGTGTGTGCTTGTGTGTTTGGGGTTGCGGCAGACAGACATCAGACAGGGACAGTGATTGATCCATTTCTTAGACACGAGGGAGGCAGACAGTGGTGCATATGTGTGTCCCTTCTTCAGAGTGCTCGCTCGCGCCTCTCTTCCTCCCGCTTTGCGCGCACAGCTCCGGCGGGAGGGACTCGTCTTCATCCGTCTCTGACTCCATTCAGAGCCTGTCAGATCTGTGGCGAGGCGGCGGGCGGCCCTGTTCCCACACGTGCAGATAGTGTCACGGCCTCACTCGCGCTACGTGTTGTTTGATGTGCGCGCGCGTGAGACCCGGGCGATACTGCGATAATCCATATATTGACTAGACCAGGACTGAACCAGGTCTAAACCAGGTCTAAAACCAGGTCTAAAACCAGGACTAAACCAGGACTGAACCAGGACTGAACCAGGTCTAAAACCAGGACTAAACCAGGTCTAAAACCAGGTCTGAACCAGGTCTGAACCAGGACTGAACCAGGACTGAAACCAGGACTGAAACCAGGACTAAACCAGGACTGAAACCAGGACTGAACCAGGACTGAACCAGGACTAAACCAGGACTGAACCAGGACTGAACCAGGACTAAACCAGGACTAAACCCAGGACTAAACCAGGACTGAACCAGGACTGAACCAGGTCTAAAACCAGGTCTAAAACCAGGTCTAAACCAGGACTAAACCAGGACTAAACCAGGACTAAACCAGGACTGAACCAGGACTGAACCAGGACTGAACCAGGACTAAAACCAGGACTAAACCAGGACTAAACCAGGACTGAACCAGGACTGAACCAGGTCTAAAACCAGGACTAAACCAGGTCTAAAACCAGGTCTGAACCAGGACTGAACCAGGACTGAACCAGGACTGAACCAGGACTAAACCAGGACTAAACCCAGGACTAAAACAAGACTAAAACAGGACTGAACCAGGACTGAACCAGGTCTAAAACCAGGTCTAAACCAGGACTAAACCAGGACTAAACCAGGACTGAACCAGGACTAAACCAGGACTGAACCAGGACTAAAACCAGGACTAAACCAGGACTGAACCAGGTCTAAAACCAGGACTAAACCAGGACTAAACCAGGACTAAACCAGGACTGAACCAGGACTAAACCAGGACTGAACCAGAGAATCCATGTTTAAAACAGTTTATGTTCAATGTTCCATTTCAGGCAATTAACGTTTAAAAAACTGTTAATACATACATTTAAAACTGAATAAAAAATAACTAGCCAGCCAGTCAATATGCGGTTTCTTTAGTCGTCTGTATCTACTGTATGACCATTATTATGATTAAATTATTTATTACTGATTGATTTATTATTTTATCATTTTTTCATTTATTTCATTTGTATTAAAAATAAATATATTTGAGAACATTGGAATGATTTATTTGCACTTTTCTTGTGGAAATCCTGATGCGGCCCAGCCTTATTCAGATTCTACCCCATGCGGCCCCTAGGTAAATTGAGTTTGAGACCCCTGGTCTAGAGTGATATGTCTTTTTATGGAATATAGGTTATGCCAATATGGGGGGTGGGGGGTGGGAGACGGGTAAGGTGAGAGTTCAGCCTCCTGACAGTCTGGTGGATGAAGCTGTTTGACAGTCTGGTGGATGAAGCTGTTTGACAGTCTGGTGGAGTGGGCCCGGAGACTCCGGTACCTTCTCCCCAAGGGCAGGAGGCTAAAGAGGCTGTGTGAGGGGTGGCTCGTGTCACCCACAATGCTGGACGCTCTGTGGGTGAGCCGGGTGTTAAAAATGTCTAGGAGGGAGGGGAGAGAGACACCAGCGATCCTCCCAGCTGCATTCACTATGCGCTGCAGGGCTTTCCTGTTCTGTTCAGTGCAGCTCCCGTACCACACAGTGATGCAGCTGGTCAGAACGCTCTCAATGGTGCCTCGGTAGAAGGGGGTCGTGATGGGTGGGGGGGCTCCAGCTCTCCTCAGTTTGCGGAAGAAATAGATGCGCTTCTGAGCCCTCTTTGCCAGTGATGTAGTATTCACTGTCCAGGAGAGGTCCTCACTGATGTGCACCCCCAGGAATTTGGTGCTGCTCACCCTCTCTACAGCAGCACCATTGATGGACAGTGGGGGGTGCTGGGTGGGGCCTCTCCGGAAGTCAATAACAATCTCCTTGGTCTTTTCAACATTCAGAAGGAGATTGTTATCACTGCACCACTGGGTCAGAAGGCTCACCTCACTCCTGTAGTTTGTCTCATCGTTATTAGAGATGAAACCCACCACAGTCGTATCATCCGCAAACTTCACTATGTGATTGGTGCTGAACGCTGGTGAGCAGTCGTGGGTCAGCAGAGTGAAGAGCATTGGACTGAGCACACAGCCCTGGGGGACTCCTGTGCTCAGTCTAATGCAGCTTGAGGTGTTGCCTGTGGCCTCACACTGAGGAAGTCCAGCAGCCAATTACACAGTGAGGTCTGAAGCCCCAGATGGTCCAGTTTGGTGATGAGCTGCTGTGGGATTATGGTGTTGAATGCTGAACTGAAATCTATGAACAGTATTCTCACATATGAGTCCTTATTGTCCAGGTGGGTGAGGGCTGGATGAAGAGCAGAGCAGATTGCATCCTCGGTACAGCGGTTGGCCCGGTATGCAACATGACTCTAGATATGATGAAGTACTTCAATTAAACATCCATCCATCCATCCATTTTCTTCCACTTATCCGGGGTCGGATCGCGGGAGCAACAGTCTAAGCAGGGACCTCCAGACTTCCTTCACCCCGGACACTTGTTCCAGCTCCTCGGGGGGTGTTCAAGGTTTTCCCAGGCCGGCCGAGAGACATAGTCCCTCCAGCATGTCCTCTCGACATGGAGAAGCAGTGGCTCTACTCCGAGCCCCTCCCGTGTGTGGTGTGTGAAGGTCCTGGTTCGATGAAGCCATCAGGACAACATCATCTGCAAACAGCAGAGATGAGATCCTGCAGCTTGGGTCCTGACCAAGCCTAAACAACAAAATCATGGGGATGGTCCCCGGGTCAAATGCAGAAAAAGATTTCTCCTGTGTGAGATCAATAAAAAGTAAATCTTCTAATCCTTAATCACTGTAAGGCATTTATGAAAGGTGCTTTATGAAAAGCGCTTTATATATAATGTTTGATAGATTGATTGATTGATTGATATTTGGAACACACCCTCCGGTCCCCCTTCTTAAACAGAGGAACCACCACCCCGGTCTGCCAGTCCAGAGGTGGTGGACTGTCCCCGACCGCCATGCGATGTTGCAGAGACGTGTCAGCCAACACAGCTCTACAACATCCAGGGCCTTAAGATACTCAGGACGGATCTCATCCACCCCCGGGGCCTTGCCACCGAGGAGTTTTCCAACCACCTCAGCAACTTCAGCCAGGGTGATGAACTAGTCCGCCTCCGAGTCCCCAACCTCTGCTTCCTCCTCGGAAGACATGACAGCGGGATTGAGGAGATCCTCAAAGTATTCCTTCCACCGTCCGATAACATGCCCAGTCGAGGACAACAGCTCCCCACCTGCACCGGACGCCTCTCCGAACTCCTCCCAATCCCGAGTTTTTGCCTCTGCGACCGCCCGGGCTGCAGCCTGCTTGGCCCACCGGTACCCGTCAGCTGCCTCAGGAGTCCCAAGAGCCAACAAGACCTAACTCCTTCTTCAGTCTGACAGCATCCCTTACTTCCGGTGTTTACCACCGAGTTCGGGGATTGTTGCTGCAACATGCACCAAAGACCTTACAAACACAGCTACGAGCAGCTGCATCGACAATAGAGGCCCCCTGGGACAGCCTCCCCCAGAATCTGGGAGAAGCTCTCCCGGAGGTGTGAGTTGAAGGTGCCCCTGACAGAGGCCTCTGCCAGACATTCCCAACAGACCTTCACGATACACTTGGGTCTGCCAGGTCTTTCCGGCTTCCTCCCCCGCCAGCAGACCCAACTCACAACCAGGTGGTGATTAGTTGACAGCTCTGCCCCTCTTTTCACCTGAGTGTCCAAGACATGCGGCCGGAGGTCACATGACACGACAACAAAGTTGATCATTGACCTCTGTCCTAGGGTGTCCTGGTGCCACGTGCACTGGTGGACACCCTTGTGCTCGAACATGATGTTCGTTATGGACAAACCGTGGCTAGCACAGAAGTACAATAACAGAACACTGCGCGGGTTCAGATCAGGGAGGTCATTCCTCGCAATCACCCCTCTCCACCTGTCACTGTCGTTGCCCACGTGGGCGTTGAAGTCCCCCAGGAGAACAATGGAGTCCCCGGTCGGTGCACTGTCCAGCACCCCTTCCAGGCACTTCAAGAAGGCCAGGTACTCTGCACTGCTGTTCAGCCCATAGGCCGACACCCAGCCCAGAGACCTGTCCCCGACCCACAGGCGCAGGGACACGACCCTCTCGTTCACTCCAACACACGTCGGCTGAGCTATGGGGCAATGAGCAGGCCCACACCAGCCCGCAGCCACTCCCCGCGGGCATTGCCAGAGAAATGGAGAATCCAGCCCCCTTCAAGGAGTTGGGTTCCAGAGCCCAAGCTGTGAGTGGAGGTGAGGCCGACTATATCTAGTCGATAGCGCTCAACCTTCCACACGAGCTCGGGCTCCTTCCCCCCCAGCGAGGTAACATTCCATGTCCCCAGAGCTAGTTTCCAAGTCCGGGTATCCGATTGCCGAGGACCCTGGCTTCGACTGCCACCCAGATCTCTTCGCATCGGCCCCCTATGGATCCTCCTGCGAGTGGTGGGTCCACGGAAGGACGTCTTCACGTCGCTCTTTTGGGCTGAGCCCGACCGGGCCCCATGGGGGAAGGCCCGGCCACCAGGCGCTGGTTTGTGCGCACCCACCCCAGGCCTGGATCCAGGGTGGGGCCAATCTGTGTGAGGTATCTGGCCTTGTTTTAGAATTCGTCATAAGGGCTTCTGAACCACTCTTAGTCTGACCCGTCCCCCAGGACCTGTTTGCCTTGGGTGACCCTACCAGGGGCATGAAGCCCTCGACAACATAGCTCCCAGGATCATTCGGGCACACAAACCCTTCCACCACGTTAAGGTGGCAGCTGAAAGAGTCGCCACCTTAAACACCTGAAACAAACATCTTTATTAAAATATTTTATTCCAATGTATTATAAAAAAACAACAACAATAAGTCATGAAAAATATTACTTTGATTAGACTGTTGTACTGATATTTAATCATTCATTCCTTGATACTCAAGGACACTTAAAAGATTAAAAGACTTATAATGACATGTTTTGATTAATTGTGTGGTTTTGTGGTATAGTAATATTATGGATTATGGATAGTAGCAGTTTAACAGAATTTGATTTGATGTTCCTACGTCAGTGTCCATGTGCTCATCCAAACTGGCATTTTGGATGAATCGAGGATGAGGGGGTAGAAGGAAGAAGAAAGAAGGAGGAAGAAGAAGAAGGAGGAAGAAGAAGAAGGGTGCATTTCACCCATCCTGTTATTAGGAGCAGTGGGCAGCACATGACTGCGTCTGGGGACCATCTCCATGATCTTATTGCTTATTGCACGTGTTTCTCCATGATGCTTAGACTGAAGCTAGAACTATCATTTAAAAGATTTAAAATATCAAAGTTTTTTGGAGTACAATAATTTTATAGCAATTCTGAGTGTCTTTGAATGACCCCTCCCCAAACAGACTTTACTTTTGGACAATCCCAGAAAATATGTAGAAATGTACCAGTTACTTTGAGATCACAAAGGTTGCAGTTAGGGGAGGGGAGGGATTTCATCTTGAATAATATGCTTGGAGTGAATCTGTGAGTAAAATTGAAATGGATAACATGATTAGGATTTCTTGATGAAGGTTTCACATTCTGCCAGATTGTTTCCCAAGAGTCATGGAGATCTTCTCACAGTCTGACAACACTTGGTTCCTGAGAGGCTGACTAAAGGAAATTACTTACAGGCATTTTGCTGGTTGAATGGAGTGGATAAAGAATAGAGTTACTCCATGGGACCTCATAAGTGTGCATTGAAGTCCACAGTTGTAAAAAAAAAAATTGAAAAGTTGATCCTGGCAGAAGTGTCACGGCTGCATACCACCCACAAACGAATGGACTGGACGAGAAAACTAGAAGAAGAAGAAGTGACTTTATTGATCTCACACTGGAGAAATTCTTCTCTGCATTTTAACCCATCCTATATATATATATATACATATATTAGGAGCAGTAATGATAACATAAAACGGCAAGTATTTTGTGTACTTCTCTATACTACACACACACACACACACACACTATGGACTACTAGACTTCAGTTAATGTTTTTAAATATGTATTTGTACTTCTTAGGGCTCTTACAAAATTGGTGAACGAACAGCAGAACAACTGGGATGCGTTTTTGGATGCAGCATTATTTTGACTAAGATCGAAGGTCCACACGACAACAAAACACTTTATGTTAATGTATGGGAGGGAGGCCCTATTCCCATCAGAAATCCCAATCCAAATGCCAGTGAGTAAATTCTTGTATTTTAAGACTGTAGACTGTAGACTGTAGAGGCAGTTGTAATGGTCTGTTTACCTACAGTTACAGTGGATAATACAGTTGTTGTTTGTTTTTGTTTTTGTTTTTGAAATTACAGCTTTCCACAATATTGCTTCCCAACGACAGTGCTCACTCCGCTTACTTGGAGAAGAAACAGGCGTCAATGGAGACCGTGAAAACCACAGCAGCCAAAAACATCTCCATGACCAGGGCTCTCAAGTTTTGAGCGGGGTCGTGCGTGTGACTGTAATTTCCGAGGACCGGGGGGGGTGCGAGTGAACAATTTTTGGCGCTTGAATTGCGTGAGAAATGCCGTGTGAGAGTGTGAACACGTCGA
The DNA here is from genome assembly GCA_036785185.1 of Paratrypauchen microcephalus. Taxonomy (NCBI): domain Eukaryota; kingdom Metazoa; phylum Chordata; class Actinopteri; order Gobiiformes; family Gobiidae; genus Paratrypauchen; species Paratrypauchen microcephalus. Next base: position 3,165,132 of record JAVJIX010000103.1, on the reverse strand, counting down.
ATTGCGTGTTGAGAGCCCTGTTTGTCTAAAGAGCAAACTTAAACTACAAAGCAACTAATGAGAGTTATAGAAATGAAGTTATTACCTGATGGTTCTCAGTTTGTTTTATCATCACTGCACTTTGTCAGTGCGCGCTGAAAGGGGCGGGGAGGAGGGACCGGGACATTTTTTACGGATTCATGTAAGAGTCTGGTCAATGCACCGGGCACCGCGACTCACCACGGGCAGTTCGGCTCTGGGCCGCGCGTATTCCGCGCGTAAGCCGTCAGGGGGGGGACACGTTACGCACAGACGGAGACACCGGGACCGGAGTCGGTGCGTCTCAGAGGAGACGTGGCACCGGGACTGAGGCTCAGGACATGCCCGGGGGACGGCGAGCAGACGCGCCGTCCCCCCCTCCCCCTGTTGGGGGAGGGGGCCGCCTGGGACAGCCTCCCCCAGAATCTGGGAGAAGCTCTCCCGGAGGTGTGAGTTGAAGGTGCCCCTGACAGAGGCCTCTGCCAGACATTCCCAACAGACCTTCACGATACACTTGGGTCTGCCAGGTCTTTCCGGCTTCCTCCCCCGCCAGCAGACCCAACTCACAACCAGGTGGTGATTAGTTGACAGCTCTGCCCCTCTTTTCACCTGAGTGTCCAAGACATGCGGCCGGAGGTCACATGACACGACAACAAAGTTGATCATTGACCTCTGTCCTAGGGTGTCCTGGTGCCACGTGCACTGGTGGACACCCTTGTGCTCGAACATGATGTTCGTTATGGACAAACCGTGGCTAGCACAGAAGTACAATAACAGAACACTGCGCGGGTTCAGATCAGGGAGGTCATTCCTCGCAATCACCCCTCTCCACCTGTCACTGTCGTTGCCCACGTGGGCGTTGAAGTCCCCCAGGAGAACAATGGAGTCCCCGGTCGGTGCACTGTCCAGCACCCCTTCCAGGCACTTCAAGAAGGCCAGGTACTCTGCACTGCTGTTCAGCCCATAGGCCGACACCCAGCCCAGAGACCTGTCCCGCCGCCCCCTCCCCTGTTGGGGGAGGGGGCGGCGCTGAAAACGCGCGGAGCCTGCCACACAGACCGATTTTCTGGGCACAAAAAAAAAAACAAAAAAATAAAAACTAATCAGCGTGAGAAATGCCATGTGTGGCGTGTGCGCGTGTGAATACGTCGAATTGCGTGTGTCACACTCTCAAGGCGTGAGCCTTGAGAGCCCTGTCCATGACTCAAGAAAAACAGAGACAGGCCTATGAAAAACGAGTTTTAAAGAAGTACAAGGACATGGTGTACTGTGCTGGGCAAGAGGTCCTTCTGTTCAATGTTAGGAAGAAAACAAGAAAAGGAGGAAGAATTGAGCCTGACTTTTTGGGACCATATCTCATTAAGGAAATAACTGGGAAGCAGGTTACACTGTCCAATTTGGAAGGCACCACCTTGAAGACAAAATACAGTGTAGACCACATCAAGCCTTATAAAAGGAGTCTCCCTGATGAAGGCCAAGTTTCCAGTGGGCACAAAACCCCACATGACAACAAGCGCAGGAAACTGTAAGTACCTTAACATTGACTTTATCACATTAGTATTAGTTCATACATATTCAGCATATTCACTGACTTTTGGGTTTCAGTGGTTTGCTTAAGGATGCATTGATAAGACAAAGGAAGGGGCTTATTTTAACCTGGGACTTTCACATTGTCTGTGGCTACTCTACCTGCCTACTGTACTCTTTAATGGTGTGATTTGTTTGTCTTCCCTGTAGCCAAGATTCCCCGGTCCTCGTCGAGGAAGATCAGATTCCCAGTTGCCCAGAATCCCCGATCATCATAGAGGAAGATCAGATCCCAGAGAGGCCTACAGTGATTCACTATGCTCCACCCAGACAGGTAATAATGTTAAAATGGTCTGCCTTGTATTTATTGCTCTTTTAGTGTACTAGTCGTCTTATACTTGTAGTGTAATGTTAATGTTAATGTTAGTGTAATGAAATGCATCTGTAGCCCGCACTTTTCCAGCCTTCACGGCAATGCTCTAATGCCCTTGTCTTAAAGTTGTTCCTCCAAGACAGCCCCCTGAATGAGCTATGTAAAGTTGTTCCTCCTTTACATAGCTCATTCAGGGGGCTGTCTTTACAGTGCATAAATCCACATTAATGTTTACTAACTGTAACTAACTGTACTAACAATTATCCTCAAGCAAACACAAGAATTGTCACCCAGAAAAGACAGCATGGAAGACAGAGGTTGTACAGTTGTAACTGAGTTCTGACCTGTTGGTGATTTGTTTGGCCTAACCCCAGTGTATGGGCATGATGGGGGGTTTGGCCTGTCCAGGCTGTAGTAACTGAGTTTTGACCTATTCATGTACTATGATAAAGACTTTGCCAAAAGACGTTATCAGTTTAACCGAATTAACAATAATGTGCTGTATTTCAGTTAAAATTTTGTGGGCTGCAAAAGATCAAGGCAAAGTGGAGGCGGTTGTTGGACCATACACATTATATGACACATCGTTCCGTACACTACATGGGACTGAATTAGGGTGACCATTCGTCCGGACAGTCCGGTTTTAGAGCTGTCTGTACGGCCGTCTGTCACGTGTCCACCTTTTTTACATTTTGTCCTCCTTTCACCGTTGCATAAATCGTCATAAATCCCCACCCATTTACACTTCCCTGCAGTACAGTTTTTTCATTACACACTTAATTGTTTTCTAACAGGAACGCGTTCATCAGCTCAGTGCTGTGATCGCTGGATGTTTGTTCAACGGAACATTTGAGCGTCTTAGAAAAGTAATGTTTTATTATCTAGCCATATTATGTAACACCAGTAACCTGAATTAACAATAATTTTGTATGAATCCCATTATTCAGATGAAATTCCCAGCAGAAGACGTGTGGATTTGTCCAGTCAATGTAGGCACTCACTGGACTTTAGTGGTAAGTGCCTTTCTTATATTTTCTTCAGAACTATTTCTGGAAGGTAGAATATATGGGGATTTCTGCTGACCTCATGCAACAGTGGTAAATTTTTATTAAGGGGTTTGCTACTTAAATACGGTATGTTAATGTTATGAAATAACATGAATGTGGTAAGCATTTATAGATTGTCAACATGTCAGAGAAGACCCTCCTTCTTGTGGATCCACTGGCTAATGAGACGAAGTATGCACGCAAGACCCTACGAAATTGGATGTAAAGTCTGAGGAAAAATTTGAAGTCAAGTCCTTGGTCTTTTGTATGTGATAATGTGCCTAATGTGTCTAATGTGTCTAATATGTCTAATATGTCTAATATGTCTAAATATGTCTAATGTATTGCATATGCTTGTTATGCTTTTCACACAATAATAGGAACTTCTTGAGGATGGCAGGCCGTTCAGTCCCAAGACAGACATGGACTCTTCAAACTGTTCCACATGAAATGCAGCAAGACGGCAGTAGCTGTGGCATTTTGGTTTTAAAGGTAAAGATTTCACTGTTTCCACTAATTTCTTTCTCTTATATCTATCCAATTATATGTAACTAAATGCCTAAAATTGCATTTTGAAGTTTGCAGAAGAGATTTTGAGAAATGGAGACGTCACGTCAATCAAGACAGACCGAACAGAAGTGTTGAAGGCTCGACTTCAGGTCGCATGTGCACTCCTAGATGGCTCATCACTGCGTTAATTTCTTTCAACAAGATGCCAGTAGCTGTGGGATTTTGGTGTGTAAAGGTAAAGATTTCACTATTTCCACTAATTTCTTATATGTAAGTGAATGCCTAAAATTGCATTTTGAATTTTGCAGAAGAGATTTTAAAACGCCAATCAAGACCGACCTGACAGAAGTCTTGAAGGCTCGACTAGAGGTCACACGTGCACTCCTAGAGGCCTCATCATAAATAAATAAATATATAAATAAATGTTTCTTCTGTTGTACCTTTTCCTGTCCTCATAAATCATGAATAAGAGACAAGGCAATTGTTTTAAATTCAATTGCATGAAATGTATTTATTTACATATTTATTTATAACGGACAGTGCATGTTGACCAACAGTAACTGTTTAACATGCCAGAATTAGCCAAGAGGCTAGTTTTCATCTGTTGTCTGTTGTCACGGTGTACAGATGGCTCCTTAAAGACATTTGCAGACGTGGTTAAGAAGTAGAAAAGCATTAAGTCTTGAGCAGTGAATCATAGCGAAGACAAATGACAAACAAAATAATTAAAACAGATAGGTTATTAAGAGCAGCTTGCAATTAATAACAGTAAAAGATTATGTTAAAAAAGCACAAGAAAATAACTATAACTAAATACTAACCTGTCTGTTTTAATTATTTTGAATGAAAACTATAACGATGCAGTCAAATGTTAAATCCAAACTATTATAATCTGACGTATGTATTCTGCCACAAATCTAACGTTCACATCTCATTCTTTACATGCTTAATTGGTTAAAACATAGAATAAAACCAATACTGTTAAAATGTTACTTACTTGCGCAGTAGCGCATAAAACTGTCAAAGCGAGACGCTTTGACAGCCCAGCTGTTTTTAAACCATTACATCATATGCGCAACTGACAAAGCGTCTCAATCTGACAGTACAATAAAACTGTCAAGGAGATTTTGCACATTGAGAAGATGAGGTGTACACTTGTAGGTTCAACTACAAAATTTGAAATGACATGGCAGCCATTTTTGAAATACATGAACACATACAGTATAAAATGAGCACCATATCTTAGCATGGTTGTGTTGCTTGTTTTTTTTTTTGTTTTTTTGTCACTACCTATCTATTTGCCTTTAAATTACCTGCTGTTGTTTTTTTTTTATTATAAAATGAGTATTTTTAGTTGCCTTATTATTATTATTTTATTTTTTTCTCTGGGGTTACTTTCTTGAAAAAAAAAATGCAAATATTATATTTGGTACACAGACTTGGTAATTTGCTATTGAAATGTATAAATAAAACTTAAAAAAAAAAAAAACTGCCAAGGCGAGACGCTTTGACAGCCCAGCAGTTTTTAAACCATTACATCATATGCGCAGTTGCGCTCATCTCGAGGAGTCGAGGAGGCGTCTGAAAGTGACAAAGCATCTCGGTTATCTGACGTAGGTATTCTGCCGCAAATCTAACATTCACATCTCATTCATCCATCCATCCATCCATCCATTTTCTTCCGCTTATCCGGGGCCGGGTCGCGGGGGCAACAGTCTAAGCAGGGACCTCCAGACTTCCTTCACCCCGGACACTTCCTCCAGCTCCTCCGGGGGGACCCCAAGGCGTTCCCAGGCCAGCCGGGACACATAGTCCCTCCAGCGTGTCCTGGGTCTTCCCCGGGGCCTCCTCCCGGTGGGACATGCCCGGAACACCTCCCGAGGGAGGCGTCCAGGAGGCATCCGGAACAGATGCCCGAGCCACCTCAGCTGGCTCCTCTCCACGTGGAGAAGCAGCGGCTCTACTCCGAGCTCCTCCCGTGTGACCAAGCTCCTCACCCTATCTCTAAGGGTGCGCCCAGCCACTCTGCGGAGGAAACTCATTTCGGCCGCTTGTATCCGCGATCTCGTCCTTTCGGTCATTACCCAAAGCTCATGGCCATAGGTGAGGGTAGGAACGTAGATTGACCGGTAAATTGAGAGCTTCGCCTTTTGGCTCAGCTCCCTCTTCACCACAACGGTCCGGTACAACGACCGCATCACTGCCGACGCTGCACCAATCCGCCTGTCAATCTCACGCTCCATCCTCCCCTCACTCGTGAACAAGACCCCGAGATACTTGAACTCCTCCACTTGAGGCAAGGACTCTCCACCCACCCAGAGAGGGCAAACCACCTTTTTCCGGTCGAGAACCATGGCCTCGGATTTGGAGGAGCTGATCTTCATCCCAGCCGCTTCACACTCGGCTGCGAACCGCCCCAGTGCACATTGGAGGTCCCGGTTTGATGAAGCCATCAGGACAACATCATCCGCAAACAGCAGAGATGAGATCCTGTGGTTCCCAAACCGGATCCCCTCCGGCCCCTGACTGCGCCTAGAAATTCTGTCCATAAATATAATGAACAGAACCGGTGACAAAGGGCAGCCCTGGCGGAGTCCAACATGCACCGGAAACAGGTCCGACTTACTACCGGCAATGCGAACACAGCTCCTGCTCCGGTCATACAGGGATCGAACAGCCCTTAACAAAGGGCCCCGAACCCCGTACTCTCCCAGAGCACCCTCCACAGGGACCCCACGAGGGACACGGTCGAATGCCTTCTCCAGATCCACAAAGCACATGTGGACTGGTTGGGCAAACTCCCATGCACCCTCGAGCACCCGATGGAGAGTATAGAGCTGGTCCAGTGTTCCCCGGCCGGGACGAAAACCACACTGCTCCTCCTGAATCCGAGGTTCGACTATCGGTCGGTCTCCTCTCCAGCACCCTGGAATAGACCTTACCGGGAAGGCTGAGGAGTGTGATTCCCCGATAGTTGGAACACACCCTCCGGTCCCCCTTCTTAAACAGAGGGACCACCACCCCGGTCTGCCATTCCAGAGGTACTGTCCCCGACCGCCACGCGATGTTGCAGAGACGTGTCAGCCAAGACAGCCCTACAACATCCAGTGACTTGAGATACTCAGGACGGATCTCATCCACCCCCGGGGCCTTGCCACCGAGGAGCTTTCCAACCACCTCAGTGACTTCAGCCAGGGTGATGAGTGAGTCCGACCCCGAGTCCCCAGCCTCTGCTTCCTCCTCGGAAGACATGACGGCGGGATTGAGGAGATCCTCAAAGTATTCCTTCCACCGTCCGACAACATCCCCAGTCGAGGTCAACAGCTCCCCACCTACACTGTAAACAGTGTTTGTGGAGCACTGCTTCCCCCTCCTGAGGCGCCGGACGGTTTGCCAGAATTTCTTTGAGGCCGTCCGATAGTCCTCCTCCATGGCCTCTCCGAACTCCTCCCAACTCCGAGTTTTTGCCTCTGCCACCGCCCGGGCTGCAGCACGCTTAGCCCGCCGGGTACCCGTCGGCTGCCTCCGGAGTCCCACGAGCCAACAAGGCCCGATAGGACTCCTTCTTCAGCCTGACGGCATCCCTTACTTCCGGTGTCCACCACCGGGTTCGGGGATTGCCGCCGCGACAGGCACCACAGGCCTTACGACCACAGCTACGGGCGGCCGCATCGACAATAGAGGCCGAGAACAGAGCCCATTCGGACTCTATGTCCCCAGCCTCCCCCGGAATCTGGGAGAAGCTCTCCCGGAGGTGCGAGTTGAAGGTGCCCCTGACAGAGGGCTCTGCCAGACGTTCCCAACAGACCTTCACTACGCGCTTGGGCCTGCCAGGTCTTTCCGGCTTCCTCCCCTGCCAGCGGACCCAACTCACCACCAGGTGGTGATCGGTTGACAGCTCTGCCCCTCTCTTCACCCGAGTGTCCAAGACACGCGGCCGGAGGTCAGATGACATGACAACAAAGTCGATCATCGACCTCCGTCCTAGGGTGTCCTGGTGCCACGTGCACTGATGGACACCCTTGTGCTCGAACATGGTGTTCGTTATGGACAAACTGTGGCTAGCACAGAAGTCCAATAACAGAACACCACTCGGGTTCAGATCAGGGAGGCCGTTCCTCCCAATCACCCCTCTCCAGGTGTCCCTGTCGTTGCCCACGTGGGCGTTGAAGTCCCCCAGGAGAACAACGGAGTCCCCGGTCGGTGCACTGTCCAGTACCCCTCCCAGGCACTCCAAGAAGGCCGGGTACTCCGCACTGCTGTTCGGCCCGTAGGCCGACACAACAGTAAGAGACCTGTCCCTGACCCGAAGGCGCAGGGACGCGACCCTCTCGTTCACCGGGGTGAACTCCAACACACAGCGGCTGAGCCGTGGGGCAATGAGTAGGCCCACACCGGCCCGCCGCCGTTCCCCGCGGGCAACGCCAGAGAAATGGAGAGTCCAGCCCCTTCAAGGAGTTGGGTTCCAGAGCCCAGGCTGTGCGTGGAGGTGAGGCCGACTATATCTAGTCGATAGCGCTCAACCTCCCGCACGAGCTCAGGCTCCTTCCCCCAGCGAGGTGACATTCCATGTCCCCAGAGCTAGTCTCCATGTCCGGAGATCTGGTCGCCGAGGCCCCTGCCTTCGGCTGCCGCCCAGATCTCTCTGCACCCGGCCCTTATGGATCCTCCTGCGGGTGGTGGGTCCACGGGAGGACGGCCCCACGTCGCTCCTTCGGGCTGAGCCCGGCCAGGCCCCATGGGGAAAGGCCCGGCCACCAGGCGCTCGTTCGCGAGCTCCCACCCCAGGCCTGGCTCCAGGGTGGGGCCCCGGTGACGCCGATCCGGGCGACGTAACTGACCTCGATTGAATACTCATCATAAGGGCTTCTCATTCAAACATACATAAAACCAATAGACTGTTAAAATGTTACTTACTTGAGCAGTAGCGCGTACGGCTTTCACATCACAGCTGTAGCTCAGCTGTTTCTAAACCATTACATCATGCGCGCTTGCGCAGATCTCGAGGAGGCGTCTTAAACCATTACATCATGCGCGCTTGCGCAGATCTCGAGGAGGTGTCTTAAACTGACAAAGCGTCTCAATCTGACAGTACACCGGCAGTGTCCGTACCGTGTTTTTTTCTCGGGACCGCATCTACGGCTAACGACCGAATACCTAGCGGGTGGACTGCATTGCCGCAGCCCACCCACTAGGTATTCGGTGCAGACTCAGCGCGGTCTCGTACTCTTTCACTGTAAAGCTGTCATAATATAACCAAATGTATTTGCATTTACATAATCTACACTTAATACTGACTCACACTCAAGATAGCCTATTTAATCTATACACACCTCAGCATTAGCAACCCGTTGGAATACAGGTACAGGTAACCTTACTCGTTCCCTCATCAGCTCAAGACCCTTGGGAGCACTTTGTGTTGAAAGTGGAACAGGAGGAAGGACACTAGTAGTAGTGAGTATTGTGCACACTTTTTTCTTGTGCACCTCTGTTTGACAGTGTGCCATCAGAGCATGGGCACCTTTTTTCCCATAATTTATTTCTTTGTAGCAAAGGGTGCATTTACAGTAGCCCACTTTGTCAGTTTTTTTGAAATACTGTGACAGTGGGAAGCTGTACTGCACCCCCTTCACCTCAGTCTTCACTTCCAATTTCAGCCATGCCCAGCTCCACCTGCATTTTTGCCCTATTTCAAGCTGATGCACATACAGTACATCATCCTCCTCAAGCTCTCTCATCTGGAAGAAAAAAAATCCAACCTTATTGCCTAGATCATGGTACATGTCGTCACTAAAAACATTAAGGCGACACCTAACTGCATTTGTTGACATTTAAAAATGTATATGGTTTTCAAATTCATGGGGTTCGTGTTGGCGTGACATAGTAGGCTAGAACCAGTTTCACATTGGATGTTTTTGACGATAGTGTTTTTGAACAAATCTCTCCAACAAAAACACATCGGTAGGCAGGTGCTTTCTTGACAGCTGACCATGAATGACGCGAGTGAAGTTTTTCTTCGGGCAAAAAAAGAGTGACGACCTACCACGCTCAATTAACAAAATAAAAACAGAAACATAATGTTTGGTGGAATTCTCGTTGGCTTCTAACGCCAAAACAAGCGCCTTTTCACCTTCAACATATGAAATAAACAGCTGCTAGTTGACAATGACGGTCCGGTTCCATACGAAGTCTGGTGCGGTTCGTTTGAGGTGAGAATGCAGACCGGACTCGATCCGACACAAGTTGGCTTTTTGTACTTAACGAGCTCCTGTCGTATGTCGAGCATTATGGGAAACCGAGGCTGACGAAACTAAACTAAACGAAACAAAGCGAAACTTATGAGGCTTACTTACGTTTTGCGTGAAGAGCAAGAGTCAGAACTTGATGCGCACATGAGCGCTGTCCTCCGTAGTCGTCTTGCCCTGTGTCTTCGTCGTTTGGAAATTGATTGTAAAATAGTGTAAACCTCACGATGCTGCTCAAACATTTGTGAGAACTGCAAAAACTGAGCAAACCATATCACTAAGGCTAGATTGAAAACAGCAGGTAACACCATTATTCTCCTCCTTCCGCGTTTGGACAGGGCTCATTTTTGTCCAACGGCTGAGCGACCTCAGCACACGTGGTTTTGTTTATAGACGTTAGTTCGCTTGGGGAAAAACTGCAGTGTGAAAGCGAACCGCACCAAAATAAAAAAAAATAAAAAAACATTTGGTCCGGACCAAAGCAAGTGAACTATCGGACTTTCCTGGTGTGAAAACGACCTCAGACAGACTGTCCCAGATCCGTTGATCAGATCCTTTCACGAAATGAGGTTGCCAGATCACTCAGTAAAAAAGGTGACTCTGCAGACTCTGAATCCTAACTGCTATGGAATTTTAAGAAGCGAGGACTGGCAACCAGAACTCCAATGGAAAAGATGCGCACGTTACTGTTTTATTTAGCGACAAACCAAATGTTCGGCAACGTAGACACCCCCTGCCCCAAAAAAAAAAAAAAACTCTTCCAGTCTGAGAAAATTGTAGAATGTGTGTGGTGAGGCGTTTACAGCCTTAAAACATGGAGAATAAATGTAAAATATAAAGTTGTCCTACTTCGCGGATTTCGCTTATCGTGAGTTATTTTTATAACGTAACCCCAGGGCAGTGCTTCTCAATTATTTTCTGTGACGCTCCCCCCTAGAAAGAACAAAAAATTTCACGCCCCCCTCCCTGCGCGCGACTATTAATAGTATTATTTGTCTAGAAAATTGTTATTAGTACGCCTCTGCATAACATTGTATCCTTTATTAACATTAAAAACAAAAAAAAGAAACTTACAACACTGCACTGAGGACTCAAATATTAATGTGTTTTTAATGGAGATTTGGGCACATTTGTTTATGTTTTACAGAAACAAAACTTAGTTTATGCAAATAAGCCATGTGCTTTTAAAAGCGCTGAAAAAACAAAACAAAAAATTCTGTCTGTTCTGTGCATATATCGCGTATTTAAGGTTGCTGACCCCTGCCCCAGAGCAACAATGAGAGCGTCACTGCCAACTACTGTTGTTGATGTGCAATTACACTTAGTTCTAGTACAGTACGGCAAAAAAGCATGTTTCCCAGGGTCACACGCGCCCCCCCTGACATCACACCGCGCCCCCCCAGGGGGGCCCGCCCCACTATTTGAGAAGCACTGCCCCAGGGATAAACGAGGGACCATTGTAATGCAAAATGTCACTAAACACTTTGCATAAACATGTCATAGAGTCATAGAATAGTTAAACCCTTTTTATTTATTATTTCATGCAACACAGAACATAACACAATACAACACAAACGAATATTTAAGACCTGTGTACAAATACAGAGTGCAATATATTGTTAACCTACAATCTCAAATCAAACACTCAAACCAAATTAAATGAATGTATGAATCTTTTTCTTTTTTGTAAATTACATTTAAATGCTAATTCTATATTGATTAAAGAACATTAGATCGTTCTTTTATGTTTAACTTTTGCCTGTAAATTCCATCCATGATATTTGAAAACAATTGAAAAGTGAAAAAGTAAAAAAAAACATAGGCTGTGTGGTGTGGATCTAAAGCTACAGATCTGTGAAAAGTTTGTGAACTGTTTGAATAATAAAAAGTTGGATGTTATATTGGAAATCTTAAACTTAATCAACCAAGTATATGTCACAAGGGGAACAGTAGGTGACCACTGAACGTGCTGTGGTGTTCTCCATTATCAAATATTCTTGAATTCTGCAACTGACGCAGAAACACAACATCTCCAGCCTCTAGGAGCAGAGTGACTCCATTAGAGGATTTGCCAAAACCAATTGTCGCATGTGCATAAGTAGTAAAGATATGTTCTGCATTCTTCACTAACACAGCAGCTGAAGGATGTGAAGGATGTCCATGTGCACCAATGTAGAACTCAAAGTGGTAGGCCCCTTTGACCGGTGCAGTGAAAACCCCTGTAGGATATGTACTTAATGTTAGTGTTGGTAACACTCACATATGTGTCCAACCAATACCAAGTCATCCCGGAGGTGTTTTGAGTTATTCACAGATTCTGAAAGTACAGGTTCTAAGCTTTCCAATGATGTCTTACATGTGAAAATCTGACATATTCACTTCATATTTAAAGAAGGTGTCACTATTTGAAAGCAGGCATAGCAGATTTTCGAAAGCCCTCAAAACACCTCTCAAAGATTTCCTCTCTTCAGCCCTCCTTGCCTAATTTGCATGACATTAAGCTAAGCTCTCCCCCATCATGACTATCACTGTGGTGTGGTGTCCAGGCAGGTCAGAATCATTCAATAATTTAATAATACACAGGATAATATGTTAAGTCAAAGTTTACTACAAAGTTTACTTATAGTCAGGAAGTACTAATAGCATAGCAAAGTAACCAATATATTAAAAAATATATATATATATATATATATATATATATATATATATATATAAAATGTGCTCCTCACCTTCCACGGTGGTTGGTCTCTCACTCTCATCCAGCTCGGGTCCTCTACCAGAGGCCTGGGAGCTTGAGAGTTCTTTGCTGTTCCTAGTACTGCACTTTTCTGGACTGAGATGTCTGATGTTTTTCCTGGGATCTGTTGTAGCCACTCCTCCAGTTTGGGGGTTACAGCCCCGAGTGCTCCGATCACCACGGGCACCACTGATGCTTTCACCTTCTAGGCCTGCTCCAGCTCTTCCTTGAGCCCCTGGTATTTCTCTAGTTTCTCATGTTCCTTTTTCCTGATCCTTTTTACCATCGCTTGGTATTGCAATGTCCACCACCACGGCTCTGTTCTGTTGCTTATCCACCACCACTATGTCTGGTTGGTTTGCCATCACCATTCTGTCAGTCTGTATGTGGAAGTCCCACAGGATCTTGGCTCGGTCATTCTCCGCAACCTTCGGAGGTGTTTCCCACCTTGACCTTGGGGTCTCCAGCCCGTACTCTGCACAGATGTTTCTGTACACTATGCCCGCCACTTGGTTGTGTCGCTCCATGTATGCTTTCCCTGCCAGCATCTTACACCCTGCAGTTATGTGCTGGACTGTCTCTGGAGCCTCTTTGCACAGCCTACACCTTGGGTCTTGTCTGGTGTGGTAGATCTGGGCCTCTATTGCTCGGGTGCTCAAGGCCTGCTCCTGTGCAGCCAGGATGAGGGCCTTTGTGCTGTCCTTCAGACCAGCCCTCTCCAGCCATTGGTAGGATTTCTTGATATCAGCCACTTCAGTTATGTTTCGGTGGTACGCCCCATGTAGGGGTTTGTCCTGCCATGATGGTCCCTCCAACACCTCTTCCTCTGCACTCCACTGTCTGATGCATTCCTTGACATCCTACATCATCTATTGGGGCCTTGTCCTTGATGGACTTTGGATTTTGGATGTTTCATCCTGGACAGTGGTTCCCACTCTCACTAGTCCTCGGCCTTCTTCCTTCCGGCTCGTGTACAGTCTCAGGGTGCTGGATTTGGGATGGAACCCTCCATGCATGGTCAGGAGCTTTCGTGTCTTAACGTCTGTGGTCTGTATCTCCTCCTTTGGCCAGCTTATGATTCCTGCTGGATATCTGTTCACTGGCAGGGCATAGCTGTTTATTGCCTGGGCCTTGTTCTTGCCATTGAGCTGACTTCTTAGGACTTGCCTTACTCGTTGCAGGTATTTGGCCGTAGCCGCTTTCCTTGTTGCCTCTTCAAGCTTGCCATTTGCTTGTGGGATACCAAGGTACTTGTAACTGTCCTCAATGTCTGTTATTGTTCCCTCTGGGAGTGAGACCCCCTCTGTGTGGACTACCTTCCCTCTCTTTGTCACCATCCTACTACATTTCTCAAGCCCGAATGACATTCCAATGTCTGTGCTGTAGATCCTGGTGGTGTGGATCAGCAAGTCGATGTCTCGCTCACTCTTAGCGTACAGCTTGATGTCATCCATGTAGAGGAGGTGACTAATGGTGGCCCCATTTCTGAGTCGGTATCCGTAGCCAGTGCTTTCGATGATTTGGCTGAGGGGCTTTTGAGCTCCGGAGAGCCCCGTGTCCCATGTCCCAAAGAGAGCATTTACAGCATTTCCTTATGTAGCATTTGCAGTCAAAGTTAAGGATTTTTAATTTACGGACACAAATGCAGCCTATGAAATGCAGCTACATATTCAGGAGCTGAGCACAGCTGATAGGCAGAAAAAGTAAACAAAAGAGCGCAAATGTCACGTGATTGGTCCGCAGGGGTAGGATGGTAATTTAGACACACCTCGATTCTTACCAAAAAATAAGCCTGTTTCCCAGACAAAATGTATGCTTTTTAAGCAGCCAATGCTGTTATCTAAAACATGGAGTGGGTTCTTCATGATCTCAACTAGCACATTCTGCATAAAAATGAAAATCACAAATTTTGGAAAAAATTTTGTAAAAACGTGTGCCTAATCCCGAGTTGTGCCCTCAAAGTCCATGGTGCATCACATATATCACTGTAACATGTGTGAGTTCATTCACCTGTGTTTGGGCTGTAGGCGTTTCCAAAGTTTGAAACCACGTGTCTGAAGACCAAATTAGTGTGAGTGTTAAAGGGTCCGATGGTTCCTTCGCTTGAAAACACTATAGAGGCGGAGAAAGCCACTTGTCCCACTGAAAATAAGATAAATATACAAGTCTGAACATGAACTGTCTGTAGTCTAAATGTGGTTTTATTTATTTAGAAGGGAAGCCCCTTGAGATGTAACTGATTCTAGTAGCTATGATTTGCGTTAGATTAAAACTATTGATTATTACTGCAGGAGTGACTAAGCCAATTGTTGTTAAAATCACTCAGAATAATAATCTCAGGTTGAGTTCTTTGCCACGCTTTAGACTTGCTCTTTGGATCCATGAGTTGTGCAACAATAGGACAAGAAGTTTGTCTTCCTTGTAGCGTTGGTTGCTACCAGAGCAATGAACTCTACCAAAGCTTATGTTTTTCAGTGATGTCTCATCCATTTTAAGGTGAGTGGTCAAAGTTTTTAACCATCAGCTCTGTCTTTTGGTAGGTTTCTCCTTGTGCCTCTGGAACTCCATGTATAATAATAATATTTCTCATTTAGTAGTCTGTCAGTATTTTGGCACTTCTCACAGTCCAGGTAAGTGTCTGAAGAATGTCAGAATTTTCATTATCAATGAACTGGTCTCACCTTCTCTGTCTCTCCTCAGGGACGCCACATGGTCTTCAGTCACGTTTATTTGAGTCTTTATGCTGTTAAGTTTAGCATCTTGGCCTAAGAGGAAAAAAAAAAGAGTTCTGACATTGTAGTAATTCCAAAGACAGCTGGAATTCAGGCAGATAAAGGCCTTATATTACACAAAATTGACTCTCACAAGCTTTAAAGGGTTCATATTACACTATTTTCTGATCTTTGTTATAATGTTCCTCATCACAAACAGACCTAGAGTTGTGTTTTGTTTCATTCACACATGTTTAACACAAACCCTGCATATCTCCTTGTGCCTCTGGAACTCCGTGTATAATAATAATATTTCTCATTTAGTAGTCTGTCTTAGGGTGTATTCACACCTGCCTTGTTTGGTTGGTTTAAAATGAACCAGTTTGTTTGTTCCTTTGATTCGGACCTTTTGGGCTGGTGTGAATAAAAAACAAAAATCTCGATCCGGAGCAAACAAGCGAACCAAGACCAATCAAAAATCTCGGTCTCGGCACGGTACCATTCGAATCCTGGTGCGGTTCATTTGAGATGCAGACTGGACTCGATCTGACACAGTTGGCTTTTTGTACTTAATGAGCTCCCGTCGTATGTCGAGCATTATGGAAACCGAGGCTTACCAGACACCAGAGAATCCGCAGAGTGCAATCAGCGAGGATAGGCTACGTTTTGCGTGAAGAGCATGAAGAGTCACAAACATTTGTTTGAGCACCAACAACTGTAAAAACTGTGCAAACCATATCGCTATGACTACTTTGAAAACAGCACGCAACGCCATGATTCTCCTCCTTCACGTTTGGACACGGCGCTTTGACACGGCTCATTTCTGTCCAATGGCTGAATGACCTCAGCACACGTGGTTTTGTTTACAAATCTTGGTCCACTTACAAAAAAAGTACAGTGTGAAAGCGAACCGCACTGAAATAAAAAAAATAAATAAAAAATTTGGTCCGGCCCAAAGCAAGTGAAGTGAATACAACCTTAGTATTTTGGCATTTCTCACAGTCCAGGTAAGCATCTGAAGTGTTAAGTGTTCATTATCAATGAACTGGTCTCACCTTCTCTGTCTCTCCTTAGGGAAGCCACGTGGTTTTCAGTCAAGTTTGTCTGAGTCTTTATGCTGTTAAGTTCAACAACTTGGCCTAAGAGGAAAAAAATCTGAATTTACTGAAACTAAAAATTAAATAATGCAAGGAAAGAGTGCAGACATAATTCACTATGATTAATTATAGAGATGATTCACTTCAATCCAATCCACCAGTACTGATACAGAAGATCTAAATTAGGCATGTCAAACTCTTCCACAAAGGGGCTGGTGTTGCTGCAGGTCTTCTTTCCAGCCAACCAAAGCCACGCCTTCAACTGTCTGAAGACTGAGATCAGCTGATTAAAGGAAAATTAAAGTTTTTACAATCTGGACCTTTTTTTCGGTGATAAAACAACGTCATTTACTCACCCATTGTGCTTTGGTGTCATTTGGAGTATTTCCGGAGGTTTTGGAGTTTAGCAATATCCGTTTAACGTGAGTTGTCGGGGCATACGGTTGCGGTCACCAAATAACACAAACTTTATCACTTTTCAAATGACAAAAGTTCAATGTGTTAGTCTACACTTTCCTTTGAGTCAAAAGTGGCCTGTAATCCGATATCCAGCCATGGTTCCGATTGGATGACGTCATCAACGAGGACAGTGCGCATTCACAGCTCATTTGCAGATAAGACGACACTCTCAGCTCTCCGTTACAGTAATAAAGAAGCAAAGGAATAATAAGAAGAAAACATCTTCGCTTGAGAAAACCCGAAATGGAGGCCGAGTTACGCATTAAATGGTATTTATTCAAAAAATTATAAACGCAGTTACAAATTACAAAATATTATTGTATATGAGCCTATAGAGGAACTTAAGAGAGAAAAGATGCGGAGCAGGTGACAAGGTCTAACGTCCTGACCTAGGATAAAAGACGAACAGCCCCAAATGTGGCGCAGACTGTCCAATTATACCCCAGCCGAAACAGTCCCATCTTATCTCATCTTATCCATATTTGGGATGATCACACACTGGTCACAATCCCCTAGTTTCCTAGTTACGCAAACTCATTCCCCAAACAGATCAGGTCAGTCTGACATTTTGGTTATAAACTTTGTTATTGTTCCTGATATGTTTTCATTAAGGTCAGAAGGTCAGCCCCTGTTGAAAATAACATTCCACTACACATGCATTTATCCCGGTTGTGAAAACAAAATGACAGCTTGGACGAAGTTGAGTTTTCACAGGCTTCCTCATGACAATCCAGAGTTATTGAACCTGTGGCTAGTTGCCTTGAGAATGGACCCAAACATGAAAGGCAAAGCTGTAAGATGTTTGGACCATCGTGTTTGCAGTACCCACTTTAGTCCAGATGATTTTTTACCAGCAAAGGAAAAGAAAGAAGCCAGCGGATTCAGCATACTCAAATAAGTCCTCTTCAGTCTCGAAGTCCGAATCTTCAGCCATGTCTCGCTCATAACAGAAAAGTTGTGAGCATCTTCTAAGCAAAGTAGCAGAATGAAGGCGCGCATGCGTGCTGTCCTCGATGACGTCATCCAATCTGAACCATGGCTGGACATCGGATTACAGGGCACTTTTGACTCAACCGAAAGTGTAGACTAACACATTGAACTTTTATCATTTGAAAAGTGCTAAAGTTTGTGTTATTTGGTGACTGCAACAGCGTGCCCCAACCACTCACGTTAAACGGATATTGCTAAACTCCAAAACCTCCGGAAATACTCCAAATGACACCAAAGTACAATGGGTGAGTAAATGATGTTGTTTTATCACCGAAATAATTGTAAAAATGTTACTTTTCCTTTAAATGAGTCAAGTCTGGTGTGCTGCTGCTTGGTTGGAAAGAAAACTTGCAGCCACACCGGCCCTTTTGTGGAACAGTTTGACATGCTTGATCCAACTAATAATGTCACGCAGTGAATATGTTCACGATGTCTTATTAACACACTTTACAGAAAAATAAATTTAACTTGACTCCTGTGTTTGTGTACACTGGTATTTAAATGTGTGTGAACAGGTAAGCACTTTGTATGTCCAGTGAAAGTAGAAAAGCACTATATAACAGCGGCATTTATCAAACCTTTAAGCTTTTAAAATTCTAAAACTTTTACAAATTGTTTTGTACTCAATAGCATAATGTGAACATAGTACCTTTTAGTTGTTCCTTAATTGGCTCCACTTCACTGGTCTGCTTCTGGAGCTCCTGGACTTGTGTTGTTAGTCCTAAAACAGAAGTACAATTGAGTCAGGGTTCAGTAAATATTGTTGGTGTGATATAATATTTTAAAACTAGATTTATATACTGAGAAAAAGGCTCAATACTCAGAAGCATTGCTTGGTTGCATCAAGGTGACAATTTTTGCAATCATTATTTTAGAATTAAGCCCTATAGTGACTAAAGGCTGTACCTTGTTGCTGTTGTTTCAGTGTCTCCACATCTCTGGTCTTTATCTCCAGCTCTCTAAGTTTGGCTTCTTGCTCTCTCAGTTTGGATGCTTGTTCTAACACAGCAGATATAGTGTAGATCAATAATGTATAAATGAATGACAAAACATTACATAAAATGACTTCAGAGGTGTAGAGAAGTGTTGATTCTGACCTTTGTTGAGAGACTGCAGTTGCTCGATCCTGACTCTGTGTTCGGCCAGGGTGGCGCTCATCTGTCGGAGCACAGCGTGGTGGTTTGGTGGACAGGGCTGAGGCTGCTCTGGCACATTCACACTCTCAGAGCCGGTCGGCTTGTCTTTGGTCACTGATGTCATTGTCCTGAAGTTCAGCTTTTGACAGAGAGCAGAGCAGCAGCAGTGCACACAACACACTCAATCCTTTCAATGTGTAAAGAAGCACGAGCCCCACAAACACTCACACTTTTATACAGACTTTATTATACATGTTAATTATTACCTTTTATCATTCAGGTGCACGTGACTCTAGATAAGATTAACAAACGTCTTTATGAGAATATTTTATTCCAATGTATTATAAGTAATCATAAAATAATAGAAATAATGAAAAGTATTACTTTGATTAGACTGTTGTACTGATATTTAATGATTCATACCTTGATACTCAAGGACACTTAAAAGATGAAGACTTAAAATGACATGTTTTTATTAATTGTGTGGTTTTGTGGTATAGTAATTGTTAATAATAGTTTTACATCAGTGGAAATGGATTATGAATAGTAGCAGTTTAACAGGATTTGATGTTCCTACATCAGTGTCCACGTGCTCATCCAAACTGGCATTTTGGATGAATCGAGGATGAGGGGGTGGATTACAGCGTAGAAACATAATATATCAGCTGTCCCTCATCCCTGCCCCGACCCAGTACCCAGCATTTGTGAGGCCCATTGATAAGCATGCTTATGTTCAAAAAGTCAGTCAGTCATTTTTGCATGTTAACACAGTGTGGTTCTTTCCATTTACTGGCAAGTAATCGTTTGGCTGCTGTAAGACCAATCAGCCACACATGTTTCTCCGTGATGCTTAGATTGAAGCTAGAGCTATCATTTAAAAGATTTAAAAGATCAAAGTTTTTTGGAGTACAATCATTTTATAGCAATTCTGAGTGTCTTTGAACCACCCCTCCCCAAACAGACTTTACTTTTGGACAATCCCAGAAAATATGTAGAAATGTCCCAGTTACTTTGAGATCACAAAGGGTGCAGTTAGGGGAGGGGAGGGATTTCATCTTGAATAATATGCTTGGAGTGAATCTTCTGTGAGTAGAATTGAAATGGATAACATGATGATTAGGATTTCTTGATGAAGGGTGCACATTCAGCCAGATTGTTTTCCAAGAGTCATGGAGATCATCTTCTTACAGTCTGACAACACGTAAAGGTTCCTGAGAGGCTGACTAAGTCTACATTTATCAGACCCCCCCAGGATTTCGCTGGCATTTTTTGTGATTGTTGCGGGCTAAAATGCCTGAATTTGAGGGAGCTTTTCCAAAAAGTTGCGATGAAAGTTGCGGTGCTTTTAAGGTTTTTGTTGTGATTTTGTTGCGGGAGGAAGTGAAAGTTGCGATAAATAGTTGCCATTTTCGCTTTTTGTAATTAAAATTGAGTAATATTTTGAATACTGAGTAATTACTGACAAAGAATAATGCAAAGACACAGAGATCACAGATATGGTCCTAAAACAACCTTACCAATATTGAAAATAAATTACTACTAGGAGGGGAACTGTTTCGCACAGTCTTTTGCTGTTATTTTAGTGGGCAAATGGCTGACCGCAGACATGTTTCTTTGCCATTAGAAGCCGTGTCCCAATTCCCAGAGTGCACAGTTCGGAGCGTGGCCCGAAGGGCATGTGCGTCACAAATTTCGACAGTACACCGGCGCGACTGACTGCTGTCCCACTTCTTTTTTGTCCCATGCGCAGTTAACACGCGGTCCGAAGACCGCAGTCGTTAAGCGGTCCGCAGACTGCAGTCGGGGCTGAGCAAGTGTGCACTGCCTTGACTGCAGTCTGAGCCCCCTTCAGGCCGCGCTTCGAGCTGTGCGCTCTGGGAACTGGAACACGGCCGCAGTTTCGTTTTGTCACACGGAAGTGAGGCAGAATGTTGCGGCTTCCAAACTCAAACCTTTTAGCCGCCGAGAATATGAGGCTGGGTCCTATGGCTCACAGATTTGTGACGCGCAAAGAGGAGGCTATGGTGACAGATACGCTGAGATCCAGATATGCGTTTTGTGCATTTATTACAAAAAGAGCGCACACAGCTATGACAGCGCAGCAGGATGAAATGGAACTCATGAAAACCAGCAGGATGAACAGATTAACGTGAAAGATGAATGAATGGTTTGCGGTTAACAAAAAATATGGCTCCACCCCAACCCTGACTCTCTCCTCTGTGTGACAGGTGAGCGCGCGCTTTTACACGCACACACTTCCGTACGTGCACACACCCACACTCACGTGAACCACCGCCTCTGCCGCACACACACACACACACAAACGCACCGTGCACCTCATCTCAGTTATGTCTCCTACATAGAAGGAAGTTGGTCGGCGTTCAATACGTCGCCGATGATTGGTCAAAATTAGTAAAAATTGTGGAAAAGTTGCGGTGATTGGTCAAAATTGCAACACCGCCCTGAATTCGCGGGGATTGGCTGAAGTTGCGTTGAAGTTGCAAATCGCAACATCGCGAATTCCTGGAGGGTCTGATTTATATGGTGACGGTCTGAACAGAAGACGCAAAAGTGTGTGGAATTTGATTGGTTATGCATGCCAGGCGGCTATGTGGTGCTGTGACACATTATCACTATGTCTGCGCGCATGCGTAGAATCTTCCTTCTTTTCGACGTGACGCAAGCGCGTACACGACCTAATAATAATAATAATAATAAATTTTATTTATAATGCACTTTACATTTGACCTCAAATCTCAAAGTGCTACACTTGCAACAATAAAAGAACCTCAGGAGATTTGACCAAAGTTTTGCGTCTTGGGCAGTGTAGACGAAAACGCTACTGCCGAGCGTTTTCAAGTTTTCCACTTTGGAGTGCGGTTTCAGTTTTTTGTATTTTTAAGCCCCCAAAACGCCATCACAGTCTAAACGAAAGGCACTTCCGATAAAATATTTTGTTTTTACCCGTAAGCGTTCTCGTGTAAACAAGCCCTCAAGTTTCTCCTCAATAGATCTCCAGGAGGCAGTAGAGGCTGGGTGTAATTGGTTTAGGGGCCTAAGTATCAATGACCAATGATACCACTTAAAGTTTGGTACCCTAAAGCCCCCTCAACTTTGGATTTATGTCATAAAGATTTGTATTTATTATTTTATTGAGGCAAAAATATAATATTTTATTATAATATTTTGTCTTATTGTTTCATCATTCTGAAACCCATGGATAGACAGTTGTTGGAGATGAGCTTTTATGCTACAACACTTGAAACTTGATTCTGGTTTGATGTGGTTGTTGTTATTCTGCCTCCACTAGTGTTTAGGAAATAGCTTTACAGATAGCGAACAGTTTCTCCAATAAACACCCAGGAACACATTCACTGAAGAGTTGACTGTAAAACTGTAACAGACAAAAAATAAATACATATTACAATTATGTTTTCACATTCAAATGAACAGAGGATATGTAGAGTTACATAAAACAATGTAGAGCAGCTTAATACAGTTTAATATATGCAAAACAATAGCTTAAAAAAATTAGATGAACTTCCTAACATCTATAAAACAAGCGGTTAGCATGATGCTAATATCAATGGAAATTCCCATAAACATGCTAGCTCCATTAGCGTCATACATTTTAGCCTGAATTTGAAATGTAAAACAACTTAAAGTACCTCATATAAGTCTACAAAGTGAATTAACATCTTATAACACCACAATACTTACAGAGAGATATTTTCATGGGCCAGATGACAGTTTACAGGATTTAAACACTGGCAAGTAACAGAACAGTAGAAAAGTCTAGAACAATATGGCGGCTAAGGTAGTTCAGAGTAGACAAAACAGATAAACTCAAAACAAAAATATTCTTTCTCCACTGGGGCAGAAGAGTTGTCAATTTCAAATAAATAAATAATCAATAGAATAATATAGCCATCACATATAATACAAGTTCTAAATACTGTATAAAAATTGTATCAAGAGAGAGCACTTGTACTTTTCAAAATAACCAAGAACAAGTCTGTATATAAAACACAAATCATTTAGAAATAGATATCTTTTTTGTATTATTTTAGCGTTCATCTGCCTGTAAATGTTTAAATTTGTTACGCCTTTATCTCCTGCACTGACCCTAGTTTGTGATTTTCAGAAACAGCCAGTTTGAAAGAGATAAGAAGTTGTGATGTCTGTGTTTCCTCAATAGAACAATTGCAATCTGTGTAGTGACAGAAAGAAGAAAGCTATGCCTTTATTAGTCCCACAGTGGGGAAATTCCATTCCTGCATTTAACCCATCCTGTTATTAGGAGCAGTGAGCAGCACATTACTGCGCCCGGGGACCATCTCCATGATCTTCTTGCTTTGGCTTGGTCAGGACCTCAGCTGGACGATTTACCTATGGTGCATGTTTTGGGTTGGTGGGGGAAACCGGAGTGCCCGGAGGAAACCCACCCAGACACGGGGAGAACATGCAAACTCCACACAGAAAGGCCCAGGCGACCCGGGGATCGAACCCAGACCATGCATGCAAACTCCACACAGAACACACACAGAAAGGTCTGGGCGACCCGGGGCTCGAACCCAGAACCTTCTTGCTGTGAAGCAAGAGCGCTAACCACTCAGCTACCGTGCTGCAACATGAACTTTGCTTTTAAGATGTACTTTCCTTTGACAAAGTAAATGAAAGCAATAAAAGCTGGATTAAAGCCTATGTCATTAAAATAGTAAAACACAATAAAACAATAACTCTGCCCTGGGCGATCTCTGTTGTCGTTTTGTTCTGATGGTCCTTAACTTGAACTCCATGTATTTCTTTGGCCTTCTATCACGCTGTCATGGAATACGTCAGGGAGATAATATATGCAGTTGGCCTACGTAAGTGTAAGTGAAGCGGTAAAACTGAAACAGAAATTAAAACTTTTTTTATTTATTATTTCAGGCAACACAGAACATAACACAATACAACACAAACAAATATTTAAGACCTGTGTACAAATATAGAGTGCAATATATTGTTAACCTACAATCTCAAATCAAACACTCAAACCAAATTAAATGAATGTATGAATCTTTTTTCTTTTTTGTAAATTAGATTTAAATGTTGATTCTATATTGATTAAAGAACATGTGATTTTCATGTTTTTATGTTTAACTTTTGCCTGTAAATTCCGTCAACACGCCGACACTTAAAAACAATGTAAATGTGAAAAAGTAAAAAACATAGGCTGTGTGGTGTGGATTTAAAGCTACAGATTTGTGAAAAGTTTGTGAACTGTTTGAATTAAAAAAAGTTGGATGTTATACTGGAAATCTAACTTCAACAAACAAGTATCTGTCACATGGGGAACAGCAGGTGACCACTGAACGTGCTGTGGTGATTTACATTATCAAAGATTCTTGAATTCTCCCATAGACGCAGAAACACAACATCTCCAGCCTCTAGGAGCAACGCGACTCCATTGGCTGAGCTGCCATAACCATCTGACTGATGTTCATAAGCAATAAAAATATGTTCTTCATTCTTCACTAATGCAGCACCTGAAGGATATGAAGCATATCCGAATGAACCAATTGAGAACTCAAAATGGTAGGCCCCTCTGACCGGTGCAGTGAAAAACCCTGTAGGATATGTACTTAATGTTAGTGTTGGTAACACTCACATATATCACTGTAACATGTGTGAGTTCATTCACCTGTGTTTGGGTTGTAGGCGTTTCCAATGTTTGAGACGACGTGTTTGAAGACCAAATTAGTGTGAGTCTTAAAGGGGCCGAGGGTTGCGTCGCCTGAAGCCAATAAAGAGGCAGAGAAAGCCACTTGTCCCACTGAAAATAAGATAAATATACAAGTCTGAACATAAACTGTCTGTAGTCTAAATGTGGTTTTATTTATTTAGAAGGGAAGCCCCTTGAGATGTAATCGATTCTAGTAGCTATGATTTACATTAGTTTTATACTATTGAAATGTGTCCGATCATTACTGCAGGAGTGACTAAGCCAATTGTTGTTCAAATCACTCAGAATAATCATCTCAGTCTGAGTTCTTTGCCACGCTTTAGACTTGCTCTTTGGATACATGAGTTGTGCATCAATAGGATGAGAAGTTTGTCTTCCTTGTTGCGTTGGTTGCTACCAGAGCAATGAACTCTACCAAAGCTTATGTTTTTCAGTGATGTCTCATCCATTTTAAGGTGAGTGGTCAAAGTTTTTAACCATCAGCTCTGTCTTTTGGTAGGTTTCTCCTTGTGCCTCTGAAACTCCGTGTATAATAATAATATTTCTCATTTAGTAGTCTGTCAGTATTTTGGCACTTCTCACAGTCCAGGTAAGTGTCTGAAGAATGTCAGTTAGAATGTTCATTATCAATGAACTGGTCTCACCTTCTCTGTCTCTCCTCAGGGACGCCACATGATCTTCAGTCACATTTATTTGAGTTTTTATGCTGTTAAGTTTAGCATCTTGGCCTAAGAGGAAAAAAATTAAAGGCAATTAAAGGTCTTATATTACACAAAATTGACCCTCGTGATCTTTAAAAATAATGAATGATTTTAACCAGCGAGGTTTCGGCTCCCATCCACAAGTCAATCGAGTGTTAAAAAGGTAGTGAATAAAGCTGAAGATGAGACAGCCAACACACAAGAGAGGCCAGTTTCAAGTCACTTCCATCAAATTGAAAATGGCTTTTGGATGGGAGCCGAGACATTAAATGAATGTAATTTATGTACTGAAAACATTACATAAAATGGCTTCAGTGAGTTGTAGAGGAGTGTTGGGTTGGGTTGGCGAATCCAAGCACAGGAGCAGATATTAGCTTTTCAATCATGGCAACAAAAGCAGCTTGGAATTCTAATGTCCATCTTTCTCCAAAAGACTGCTTCAGGTCTAAATACTTCGCAGTTGGATTTTTTGGACCTGCGGACAGGTGCATAACACGAGTGAGTGCACTGAGTGTTTTCACAAGGGTAGCATAATCTCTGATGAACCTCTGGTAAAAAAAAAAAGACCATAGCTCCTTAAGGTTCTGGGGAACTGGCCACTTAATTAAGGGTGTTTTCACACTTGGTCCCTTTCAGCGTTTAAAGCGAACTCAGATCGCTAACTGTGCATTATAGGTTTATATGTGAACATTCTAAGCGCACTCAGACCCCTTTAAAACGAACCGAACTGAGACCATCTAGGGAGGTCGTCTCAGTACGGTTCGCTAAATGGTCACCTAACCGGCGCAGTGTGTACACATAACGCTCCGGGTTCACTTCACCTTTTGTGCAGTGCACCACCACGAGCCGGTGAGCCAAGAGCCGGTGAGCCAAGAGCCGGCAAGAGCCAATCATAGGCCGAACTGTGCTCCAGCTTCCAATCATGTTGCAGCATAATTACGCACCGATCGCGCTCCCGCCAATCATGACGATTACCGCTGTTGTGTTTGCGCCTGTTCGCCGATCAGCTGTGGGCGAGCCGCGTGATATTTACGTGGCATTTCCAAGAGAAGAAGAAATCTTAACTTGCTACGTTAATGCTACGTAAGAAGGAACTCTCGCCTCGGGACACGGGATAGGTTCGAGATATGTCCTTTTCTCTGGAGCTCCGGATTATTAAAGACCGTGACACGTGCATACATGGATACCGTTCTTATGGGTGAGTCATATTATCAGATTATTTCTGCATCTATTTCGGCACTAAACCAGGACTAAACCAGGTCTCAGAGCTCTAGAGAAGCTACAGTGTGAACAGAAAGAGGACTGAGGCTCCATCAGAGCTTAAGTGGACCAGAAAGAGAACTCGGTCCTCTTTCACAATGTGAACACAAACAGAACTGACTTTGTGTTCTCTTGGTCCCCTTGTTGGTCCACTTTTAGGGGACTGAGTTTGGTTCGCTTAAAGGGGACTATATGTGAAAACACCCTGAGTTTGGTTAGCTTAAAGGGATATGCCACCCCCAGGTCAAATTTGGGCATTTCCCCACAGTCCAGAGACTAAAACAAGTGGTGGAAAGCGTTTTCCTGGTCACCCAGCCATTGTCCGAGTCTGTCGCCACTGACCGCCGCGGTATCTGCTGCTCCTCCGCGTTAGACTGGAGTCTAACGGCGCCAGAGAAAGATTTCGGCCAAAAGGAATTAATTTGCTCGATGTGTTTCCCAATTACTTTCTGTGTAGTGCGCATTCATATCGAGTGCAAATAAATGTGCAAATCAACACGGAGAGCTTGCCTTGGTCATTTTGGGTGGGAACTATTTTCCAGTGCGGAAGAATAAAGCCGAATCACGCAGCACGCTGCCAGGGGAATCCCTGTTACGCACCAGGAAGGGAGTTCCCCTGTTGCACAGCGTGGTGCGTGATTCGGCTTTATTCTTCCGCACTGGAAAATAGTTCCCACCCAAAATGACCAAGGCAAGCTCTCCGTGTTGATTTGCACATTTATTTGCACTCGATATGAATGCGCACTACACACAAAGTAATTGGGAAACGCATCGAGCAAATTAATTCCTTTTTGCCGAAATCTTTCTCTGGCGCCGTTAGACTCCAGTCTAACGCGGAGGAGCAGCAGTTACCGTGGCGGTCAGTGGCGACAGACTCGGACAATGGCTGGGTGACCAGGAAAACGCTTTCCACCACTTATTTTAGTCTCTGGACTGTGGGGAGATGCCCAAATTTGACCTGGGGGTGGCATATCCCTTTAAAGGGGACTATATGTGAAAACACCCTAAATCACACAGGCCTGTGACAGCACTTCGTCATGAAGAGGCATCTAGAAGGGTTGGCAGCATCACAGTTATTATAGAGTACTTTTTGAGGAAGAACAGTAACTTTTTAGACGGATAACGTGCGGCCATGTTTAAAAATCTCGCGATAGTTGAGAACTTAGCCGTGGGTGAAAATGTAAGCTAGAGACAGACCAGGAACGGAAAAATACTGGGGTTACATATGCACACTTCATAAACCACGTGGTTTTCAGTCAAAATCAGTCTTTAAAAAAATCTGAATTTACTGGAACTAAAAATGAAATTCATAATTCACTATACAGTGGTACCTCACCTTACAAAATTAATTCGTTCCAGAAGTGGTTTCGTAACGTGAATTTTTCGTAAGTTGAGTAGCTATTTCAATGGAAAAGGCCTGATCTGTTCCAAGGTTGTTTTTTTATAGTGTAACTTTTTTTTATAGTGTAACATTTGTGTTCTGCATCCTGGTTGGAATAAACCAGGTCTAGACCAGAACTAAACCAGGTCTAAACCTGGACTGGACCTGGACTAAACCAGGATTATCCCGGGACATGGCAGTGCCGTTGGAGGAGCACGTTGCTCGTGTCTCCGCGCTCCTTGCGCGTTCCGCGCTAGAGCTAAGAGGCCGAGAAAGACGCTCTTTCAGCGGGAATAAGAGCGGGGCGGGCTCTGGTTCTATGTGACTTCCAGAGCCGGGGGGCTGACACTGTTAGCTCACAGTGTCAGCCCCCCGGCTCTGGTTCTATGTGACTTCCAGAGCCGGGGGGCTGACACTGTGAGCTAACAGGCCGAGAAAGGTGCTCTATCGGCGGGCAAGACCGCGGGGTCTCGCTCGGGGCGGGCTCTGGTTCTATGTGACTTCCAGGTCTAGACCAGAACTAAACTAGGTCTAGACCAGGTCTAAACCAGGACCGGATCAGGTCCAGACCCGGACCAAACCGGGACCAGACCAGGATTAAATCACCCCGTGCTCGGCGGGCCGAGCCGCGCGGGCCCGCGCCCCCAGCATGACTGGCGCAAGTCCGGGGCTGCGAGCACGAGATCGGACTGCGGCGCCCAGACTACCTCTCCCCCCCAGGACCACGTCCTCGCAGCCGGAGCCACAAACTGAACACGCACAAAGGAACGCAAGAGCCACACAGGGTGATTTAATCCTGGTTTAGACCTGGTCTAGTCCCAGTTTAGTCCAGGTCTAGACCTGGTCCAGTCCTGGTTTAGTCCAGGACCAGTCCAGGTTTAGACCTGGTTTAGACCTGGTCTAGACCTGGTTTAGTTCTGGTCTAGACCTGGTTTAGTCCACGTTTAGTCCTGGTCTAGTCCTGGTCTAGTCCCGGTCCCCCCTGCATCCCCCATCTATCAATCGGCAAAGGTCTACAGTCTCTTAGCCAATCAGGACGCAGAACACAATGTTACACTATAAAAAAAATGTTACACTATAAAAAAATAAAAATAAAAAAAATTATGAAATAAAAAAAAAAATCTGCGAGGCCGCGAACAGTGAACCGCGATAGAGGAAGGGACCACTGTAATTAATTAGAGACATAATTCACTTAGACAATCCACCAGTACTGATACAGAATATTTAAATAAGGTCACAATGTTCACAATGTCTTATTAACACACTTTACAGAAAAAGAAATTTAACTCGACTCCTGTGTTTGTGTACACTGGTATTTAAATGTTTGTGAACAGATAAGCACTTTGTGTGCCCAGTGAAAGTAGAAAAGCACTATATAACAGCGGCATTTATCAAACATTTAAGATGTTATAATTCTAAAACTTGTACAAATTGTACTCAGTAGCATAATGTGAACATAGTAGTCCTAAAACAGAAGTACAATCAGTGTTCCGTAAATATTGTTGGTGTGATATAATATAATATTCTAAATCTATATTTATATACTGAGAAAAAGGCTCAATACTCAGAAGGATTGTTTTTGCATCAAGGTGACAATTTTTGTAATGATTATTTTGGAATTAAGGCCTATAGTGACTAAAGGCTGTACCTTGTTGCTGTTGTTTCAGTGTCTCCACATCTCTGGTTTTTATCTCCAGCTCTCTCAGTTTGGCTTCTTGCTCTCTCAGTTTGGATGATTGTTCTAACACAGCAGATATAGTGTAGATCAATAATGTATAAATGAATGATGAAACATTACATAAAATGACTTCAGAGGTGTAGAGAAGTGTTGATTCTGACCTTTGTTGAGAGACTGCAGCTGCTCGATTTGTCCGGCCAGGGTGGCGCTCATCCGTTGGAGCACAACGTAGAGGTCTGGTGGACAGGGCTGAGGCTGCTCTGGCACATTTACACTCTCACAGTCAGTCGGCTTGTCTTTATTCACTGATTGGTCATTGTCCTGAAGTTCAGCTCTTGACAGAGAGCAGAGCAGCAGCAGTGCACACAACACACTCACTCTTTTCATTGTGTAAAGAAGCATGAGCCCCAAAAACACTCTCACACTTTTATACAGACAGACTACAGCCTGGAGGGGTGTGAGTGTGCTTTATGGTTAACTCTTTGTGGGCAACAGATGCATGTATTTTGACAACCCGCTGCACTCCAGCCCTAGAGCTGCTAACCATTAAAGTCAGACCCTTCTATCTGCCTACAGAATTTAGCGCTGTAATCCTCACTTTAGGGTACGTCCACAAGACAACATTCCTGGATTTTTTTTAATGTGGGTTGAAAAAAATTTGCGTACACACACGCGTCAGATCAGTAAATATTTGCGTCCAGACGAAAACGGAGCGCTGAGTGAAAACGATATAATACATATGCCACACCGATATGTGGCGCTGTAAACAGGAAGGCAGCAAGAACCAACCTGTCCCATGGCATCAGGAAAAGCCAAACACAAATACACGCAGAAAATAACCTGATATTTTAAAGACAGCAGGGACACACGGAGTCTGTGGCAGGGCATCCAGAACATCACGGACTACTAATCCTCGCCACAGACCTGTGACTGCAACATCACCCTGCTCAACAGCTTCTTTGCACGGTTTGAGGCACAAAACAACACCCAGCCACAGAAAACACCACCTCCCCACGACCTGTGTGTGTCTGCAGCCAGCGTGAAGAGAACACTCTCCAGGATCAACCCCCGCAAGGCTGCAGGCCCGGACAACATCCCTGGTCGTATGTTGAAGGACTGTGCAGAGGAGCTCAAGGATGTCTTCATAGACATCTTTAATGCTTCTTTGAGCCAGGCTGTCGTTCCCTCTTGCTTCAAAACCACCACCATCATTCCTGTGCCAAAGAAGCCCGCTCCAGACACTTTTAATGACTATCGCCCTGTTGCACTAACCCCCATCATAATGAAGTGCTTTGAACGGCTAGTCATGACAAACATTAAATCCACCCCTTCCCCCTTGGACCCATTCCAGTTTGCATACCAGGCCAACCGCTCCACCGAGGATGCAATCTGCTCTGCTCTTCAGCCAGCCCTCACCCACCTGGACAATAAGGTCTCATATGTGAGAATGCTGTTCATAGGTTCCAGTTCAGCGTTCACCACCATAATCCCACAGCAGCTCATCACCAAACTGGACCATCTGGTGCTTCAGACCTCACTGTGTAATTGACTGCTGGACTTCCTTTGTGAGAGGCCACAGGCAGTGTGGGTTGGCAGAAACACTTCGAGCTGCGTTAGACAGAGCACAGGAGCCCCCCAGGGCTGTGTGCTCAGTCCGATGCTCTTCCATCTGCTGACCCACGACTGCTCACCAGCGTTCAGCACCAATCACATAGTGAAGTTTACGGACGATACGACTGTGGTGTGTCTCATCTCTAATAACGATGAGACAAACTACAGGAGTGAGGTGAGCCTTCTGACCCAGTGGTGCAGCAATAACAATCTCCTTCTTAATGTTGAAAAGACCAAGGAGATTGTTATTGACTTCCGGAGAGGCCCCACCCAGCACCCCCCACTGTCCATCAATGGTGCTGCTGTAGAGAGGGTGAGCAGCACCAAATTCCTGGGGGTGCACATCAGTGAGGACCTCTCCTGGACAGTGAATACTACATCACTGGCAAAGAGGGCTCAGAAGCGCCTCTATTTTCTCCGCAAACTGAGGAGAGCTGGAGCCCCCCCAACCATCACGACCCCCTTCTACCGAGGCACCATTGAGAGCGTCCTGACCAGCTGCATCACTGTGTGGTACGGGAGCTGCACTGAACAGAACAGGAAAGCCTTGCAACGCATAGTGAATGCAGCTGGGAGGATCACTGGTGTCTCTCTCCCCTCCCTCCTAGACATTTTTAACACCCGGCTCACCCGCAGAGCGTCCAGCATTGTGGGTGACCCGAGCCACCCCTCACACAGCCTGTTCAGCCTCCTGCCCTCGGGGAGAAGGTACCGGAGTCTCCGGGCCCACTCCACCAGACTGTCAAACAGCTTCATCCACCAGGCTGTCAGGAGGCTGAACTCTCACCTGAACTCTCACCTGAACTCTCACCTTACCTGTCTCCCACCCCCCACCCCCCCATATTGGCATAACCTGTATTCCATAAAGAGACATATCACTCTAGACACTTTAAAAACTGCTGCTAAGGACTACTGTTGCACTGTTGCACATTTACATTTACTACTGGAATTTTACTACTCTTGTACTGTTGTTTACTACTGTTATTGCACTAGAATTACTACTGTTGCACATTTATTTTTATCTGTACTTTAAATGCACATTCTATTGCACATTACCATTTCACTGCTGTATCTTCCATTGCTCATTTTGATGCACACTGCACATTTTTGGACATCTGTAAATAGGTATTTATTTATTCTGTTGCACTGCTTTAAGATTTTAGATCTTAGATTTTAGTTTTTAGATTTTTGTCTTAGATAGTTTTTGTTTTGTTTCGTCTTTATGTTGTATTTTGTACACTGTCTTTTTGCACTACTTGGCCATAGAGAAACGAAATTTCAATTCACTGTTGAACACATATGGCAGAATTGACAATAAAGCTGATTTTGATCTTTGATTTTTGAGGAAACAGCCAGAGCCACCGGAAACACAATACTACCAAGAGCGCATGCGCATAAAGTCCTTTCTCTTCCGTAAACAAACAAACACAAGAAGATAGTAATGATGGCCATCGCACACACAAAAGCCGACTCTCTCGTTTGGACCGATGACGAAGTAGAGTTACTTCTGCGTACTTATGCCTACAGAGACAAGGTGAAATCACTGACCAGCTGGTGTCAGGAAAATAACCTCTCTCTGAACATCAGCAAAACTAAGGAAATGATCGTGGACTTCAGGAGACAGCGTGTAGACCAGCATCCCCCCATCTTCATCAACAACGCTGAGGTGGAGCAGGTCAGCAGCTTCAAGTTCCTTGGGGTACCCATCACTGAGGATTTGTCCTGGACAAACTCTACTTCCTGAGGAAGTTGAGGAAGTTTGGTATGAACACCAGCATCCTCACAAACGTCTACAGGCGCACCATCGAGAGCCTGCTGACGGGCTGCATACAGTGTGGTATGGGAACTGCACCGCTCAGAGCACTGCAGAGGGTGGTGCGAGCGGCAGAGGACATCACTGGTAGCAGTCTCCCCTCCATCCAGGACATTTACCACAGCAGGGGTCTGCATCAGGCACGCAGCATCACTAAGGACGATACTCATCCGGCACAAGGACTTTTCCGTCTGCTACCCTCTGGTAGACGATACAGATTTTGTGCAAGCACGCACAAAACAACTCAACGACAGCTATTACCCCCAAGCTGTCAGACTACTGAACTCTGGATAATACTGCACTAAACTACTTTTCGTTATGCATCATATGTTTACTGGTGCTGCTCTATATGAATGTATCATGTATGCTACTACCTCACTGTAAATGCTACTGTTACCCATGAAATAACCTACTCCATAACTGTAGATACAATTGTATATATATGTTATCAAAGTGTGCTGAATTATGCTTACGCAATACAATGGGAAATTACTGTGTACTTGACAAACTGCAGACATCGTGACTGGGTGTTAACCGTCTCATGAGTCACTCAGTAGAAAAACACCGAGCCTGTCATAACCACAGCAGGGAATGAAAATACCAATGTATGATTGCCATGCTGAATGCTGTTGCTGCATGTTTCAGAGCCCTCCCTTACTGCAGGCAAAACTTCAATACTTGTCTGACTTCTGTTGTCCTTTATCACTTTAAATACTGTGGCAGTAATAGCTGATTGGGTTTTCCTTTGACAATAACACACGTGAAATACTTATATTATACTACTTATACTATACTATGTGCAATACGAAATCCACGTGCAACACTTATACATATTATGTGCAATCTGTGAAATACTCTACTTAGACCTTATTTAATCCTACCTGTACCTTTGCATTTTATAATATTTTATTACATATTTTTTATTATATTGTTTACCTCATCCCCTGCACTTTTTGCAACACTTTTTTACCATGTACAGGGATGAAAGAGTTCCGTCTTTTAGCGGATCTCCGCTTTTTTTTCACCCGTGGGGTAATTTTATTTTATTTTTTATCTGTGCAAATTCGTTGAGAAAGATTTTGGGTGTATATATATATATATATGTATAGTTGTGTTTAGGGTCGCCAACCATCCCTTGAAAAACAGAATCGTCCCGTATTCAGAACAAAAGTACGTGTATCTCGTATTAAAACCTCGTATTAAACTGTGGGCCGTGCGAGCCTGTGTCTGGAGCTGCGGACCGAGCGAGTGAGCGCAGCTCTTTCGCAACAGCGTGTACCATTGCGTGTACACAGGTTAAACTTTATGAAACATCCTATATACCTCATCCTACCTGCCCGTGCCTCACTTAACGCATCGCTCCTCGCTTTTTCACCTGCGCCTTTTAGCGCGCATAAGCTCCTCCTCAATGCGCTCTGATTAGACAAAGTGCAAAGCAAAAACAAATCCAATATATACTACTAGTAGGCCTACCTGTTAATAAAATGTGGGTTTTTTGTACTTTTATGTACAGTTTTGCTAACATATAGCATATAGAAATCCAAATTTTTTAGAGACTTAGAGACTGAAGAGGACTTATTTGAGTATGATGGCCGTCCCTATAGTTTTGAGCGATGAGGAGGTATTAGAAAGAAGGAAGCGGAGACAGTTTGAGGAGCAGCGCACCAGAGAACAGTCATCGGTATTGCATTACTTCTCAGAATCGTGCTCTGAATCCGCTGGCTTTCTTTCTTTTCCTTTGCTGGTAAAAAATCCTCCGGACTTAAGTGGGTACTGCAAACACAATGATCCAAACAACTTATAGCTTTGTCTTTCATGTTTGGCCACAGCTTCAATAACTCCAGATTGTCATGAGGAAGCCTGTGAAAACTCAACTTCGTCCAAGCTGTCATTTTGTTTTCGCAACCGTGATAAATGCATGTTCGCACCATTTTGGGTTTTCTCAAGCGGATATGTTTTCTTATTATTATTCCTTAGCTTCTTTATGACTGTAACCGAGAGCTGAGAGTGTCGTCTTATCTGTAAATCAGCTGTGAGTCCGCTCATGCACGCTGTCCTCGATGACGTCATCCAGTCGGAACCATGGCTGGATATCGGATTACAGGCCACTTTTGACTCAAACTAATTTTTTATTTTTTTTTCTTCAGGATTCTCAATCTGTACAATACCAAAGTCAAATGAAAAAGGTAGTACAAATATACAAAAGAACAATCAAAATTGTAATGTCCAAGAAGGAGTGGGGGGAAGAAAACTTATTTAACCCCACCCCCATTACATCTATACATAATAACATAAGTAAAGAAGTAAAATCACTTTCATTTTCCCATGGTAATTCTTATCTGTTATGTGCACTTCTTTCTTTTTTTTTTACTTGGAGACAAGTAACCATATAGTTACGGATACAGGACCTGAATACTAATACCAGCAATGGTAAGAAAGCACATACAGTACCAGCAATGGTAGAAAAAAAAACAGATACCCTAAGGTAAGGAAAAGCACGTACAATGATAAGAGATGTTCCAGCAGAACTAGTTTTGCAGAAGACAGTGATGAAATTACCTTAGACACTCTCCATATACTGTGACCAGACCATATTTTTGTAATGTAATTTAAACATATTGACCCTTTGGTATTGCTTGTAGAGTTTGTCCAGACTGTTCCAGAGTTTCACACCACGTACAGACATGCAAAAACTTTTTTTAGTGGTTCTCACTTTGGGCAATTTGAAGTCTCCAGTCACTCTCAAGTTGTGGGTTCTCTCACTTAAAGTAAATAGTATTTGCAGATGTTTTGGTAGTAGTTTATGGTGTGCTTTAAACATAAAAATTGTGTAATACTGAGTAAGGTCTTCAAATTTTAAGAGCTTAGAATGTATAAAAAGATTATGAGTGTGTACTAAAAACTCATCTTTGTGAATAATCCGTAGGGCTCGTTTCTGTAAGACAATTAGAGGTTTTAGTGTTGTTTGATAAGTAT
This sequence comes from Paratrypauchen microcephalus, assembly GCA_036785185.1. Classification (NCBI taxonomy): domain Eukaryota; kingdom Metazoa; phylum Chordata; class Actinopteri; order Gobiiformes; family Gobiidae; genus Paratrypauchen; species Paratrypauchen microcephalus. The sequence continues at coordinate 3,129,135 of JAVJIX010000103.1, read as the reverse complement.
TCCCCCATACTTCAATACAGTATGTGAAGTAAGGATGCAATGCATTGTAATCAAGATAATATTTTGTTCTATTTATTATGGAGAGACTTTTGGAGATTTTTGTTTTTATATGTCTGACGTGGGTTTTCCAAGACAATTTATTGTCTATGATGACTCCAAGAAATTTTATTTCTGCTACTGTCTCAATTTGAACATTTTCAATCATAATTGGTTGTTTTGAGTTTGTTTTTGCATTTCCAAATAGCATAACTTTGGTTTTGTTTAGATTAAGTGATAATTTGTTGAAATCCATCCACTTCTTTATTTTGTTGAGCTCCTTATTTACTGTGCTGATGAGTTCATTATAATCATGACTGCTATAGAATACAGTGGTACCTCACCTTACGAAATTAATTAGTTCCAGAAGTGGTTTCGTAACGTGAATTTTTTTGTAAGTTGAGTAGCTATTTCAATGGAAAAAGCCTGATTTGTTCCAAGGCCCCGTTCCAAGTTTTTTTTATAGTGTAACTTTTTTTTTATAGTGTAACACTGTGTTCTGCGTCCTGATTGGCTAAGAGACTGTAGACCCAGGACTAAAACCAGACGTGGACTAAACCAGGTCTAAACAAGGTCTATACCTGGACTGGACCAGGACTAAACCTGGACTACACCAGGACTGGACACCAGGATTAAAGCTCCGCGTGCGGGTCTATTTCCTAGCTCTGCTATTAGCAGCAGCACCGGTGTACCTCACGAGTCACGGCTGAGGCGAGCAGCGAGGAGGGGAGGGGATGTGCTCCCCTCGGGACGGCACGCAGTCCGAGCGCATGAACGAACGCAGGCAAGAGCCGCGGTGGTTTAATCCTGGTTTAGACCTGGTTTACACCTGGTTTACACCTGGTCTAGAGGAGGGTGCTCACAGCCCCGCGCCGGGTCATGCTGCGCTATCATACACGTGTCCCCGCGCACACTTCTCCGCCCTCCCCCTTCCCCCCACACTTCACTATTAATACATTTTGTTGAAAATCTATGAAAGTTTGAGTGTTTAAATGAGAGACAAATGTGAGAAAAGTTTAAATCCAATCTGAGAAAAGCGTATGTGTGTGGCTGAGCGGGCATTATTTGAATTTTTGAGATTTCGCGTTTCGTAACTTCTTTCGTATCTAGAGACCAAAATTTAACGTGAAGGCGTTTCGTAACTTGGAATTTTCGTTTGTTGGGTCTTTCGTAAGGTGAGGTACCACTGTATGTTTGTATCATCTGCGAACAATACGAGTTTTAGTGACTGTGATACCTTAAATATGTCATTTATATAAATGTTTGAGAGGGGAGTTAAAGAGGCTATTTTTGTCAAAAAAGAGAATCCTTCTCTGAACAGAAATGGTGGAGTCAGACATAATTTGCATCCCATCTACAATTCCATTCTTAAGCATAGATCAAGCAAACAGGGAAACAATAGGGCTAGCCAGGTCAGGGCCAGAGGTGTGAAAAACAGGCGTGTAGGGATGAATAGGGATCGTTAGCTAGACGCCAGAGAAACAAAAGACGGAAACCAATGAGATAGTAGTTAGCTAGGTAGCTCCTCCCTACAGCAAGATATAAGCAAGTGTCTTACCAGTATTCTTATTAGAGCTGACGAAGCCTCTCGGATGAGCGGCGAAACGTTTTCAACCAAACAAACTTTGTCCAGTTGACAAATTGAACTTCTCCTGTTATCATGGATTCTACCTGGACGACTGAGGGACTTTTCACGCATTTATATAAATATTAAACCATTTTGGTCCCAAAACAGAGCCTTGGGGAACACCACAAGTAATACCAAGAATATCAGACAAAGATGACCCTATGTGTACATATTGTGTTCTTTCAGTTAGATAACTTTGAAGCAATTTCCCAGAAATTCCTCTTATACCATTACCTGGCCAGCCAAATGATATCTCTCTGTATTTCCTATACACCGCGATACCATTTGGACACTCTCCATCCACTCTCGCTCCTCCGGTTCCAAACCGACTCCGCGATTCTGATTCGTTCAAAGATGGTGACGTCAGTGCACCCGCCTTTGCCCGCAAAGTCACTCTTAGGCAGCGGAAGTTCCGCCTCAGTTTTGAATCAAGATGGCGCAATCTCTGATTGGTCCACTTAGCTGTCTGTCTACGCGCAACCGCAGCGCATTCTGTGGATCAAGCGTTACCAGACTCACTCGCTGGTACAGCGATGAGTCATGGATTCTTCCAGGCAACTTATACCATGTTCGTGTAATTTTTGAAGTAAGACTGCATGATTAATCGTGTCAAAAGCTTTCCTTAAATCAATAAAAATCCCAACTGCGTATTTATTTTGATCCAATGTGCTTGTTATTTCTTCAGTTGCATCAAGTATAGCCATTGAGGTAGTTCTTTCTGTTCTAAAGCCATATTGTCCTTCGTTAATGATTTGATGCCTGTCTATGAAGTTTTCTAAACGTGTATTGAAAAGTTTTTCTAGTATCTTTGAGAACTGAGGTAGCAGAGAAATAGGTCTGTAATTAGTAAAGTCATGTTTATCTTCACTTTTGTATATTGGAATTACTTTTGCTATTTTCATTTTATTGGGTAATTGTCCTGATTGAAAAGATAAGTTACAGATATGTGTGAAAGGTTTTACGATATTATTAATGACCAGTTCTCATATTTATGTCATGACAGTCACTTGATGATTTACTTTTGCACCTAACAACAGTATTCATTACTTCTTTTTCATTTGTGGGAGAGAGAAACATGGTATAAGGATTCCTGTCAATATTATTGCTACATTGAGCAGCGTCATTCACATGAATTTTTGCAGCCAACTCAGCACCGATATTTACAATAAACCTATTGAAATAATTTGCTACATCTGACCTATTTTTAATTTTATGGTTTTTTACATTGAAGAATTCAGGATATGCTTCCTTATTAGTTTTTTTGTTTAATCAAAGCATTTAAAACATTCCGCATTCCTTTCATATTGTTTTGATTCTCTGCTTGCTTGATCTAATTATTTCTATTAATTTATTTTTGTATTTTTTATATCTTAGTTCTGCTTCCTTAGTTTTTGTTTTTATAAATACTTTATATAAATTGTTTTTCCTTTTTGCAAGCATTAATTGTTACTTTTGTTAGCCATGGACTGTTCTTACATTTATTGTTTATTTTAATTTCTTTTAGAGGACAGTGTTTGTTGTAATGAGTCATGAATATGTTTAAAAAAAAATATCATATGCTTTATCGACATCTGTCTCTTCATAAACTTCATTCCAATCCTGAAGCATTAAACTGTTATTGAAGGCGTTTATGTTTTCTTCAGTTTGTATTCGTTTAAAGATTGGTTCACTAGCCTTTTTTTCTTTTATAAAATCTGAATCAGAAAAAATAAAGATAGGTAAATGGTCTGTAATGTCAGAAATAAGGAGTCCACTTGTAATTTGACTTTCCATTATTGTAGCACTATGCGATGTTACTCTACTGGGTTTGGTTATTGTTGGGTACAGTGACATAGAAAACATTGTATTTAGAAAATCATCAATACTTTTTTGCTTTTTTGGGTTTAGTAAATCAAGGTTGTAATCTCCACAAACATACAGATTTTTTTGTTTAACAGCAGAAAACAATTTCTCCATCCCTTCATTAAAAATTTCAACACTTGAGCTCGGTGAACGATATACCACACTTACAATTATTTTTTTTTCTCTTTGAATTTCTATTGTTAAGCATTCCATAACATCATCTATGGCAACAGTCATATTTAATAATAGAACATATTCTAGTGAAGTATGAATGTATAGAGCAACCCCTCCTCCTGTTTTGTTTTGTCTATTCTTACTTAACATTTTATAATGATCAATATCAAAGTAGGTGTCTGTGTTTTCACTAAACCATGTTTCAGTTATTGCAATAATACTGAATGGATGGGTAAATTGTTTAAGAAAGTCGGTGATATGGCTAAAATTTGCTTGCTTCTACTATTGAAGTGTATTATTGATAGTTTTCCTTCTAAATTTACATTGCTTTTAAAGAGTTCATGTTCAAAATATGTGCAGTTTTTAACAAAGCCTGTGAAGAAATTTGCATCTGGGTCAATTTCCGCTGGGGGTTCAAGTGTGTCTAGGTCTTCTATAGCAAAAATGTCAAGTTCCTTTTGTTTCTGATGTATTGTATTCCTTGTAGTTTTTCCATGCTGTTGCTTGGTCTGTGATTCTGATCTGTGTGTTGTGCATTAGGTGCATTAGGTGTTTATAGAGTCAGTTACCTTACATGCTGTTAATATTTTTCCAGTTCCTCTATATTCCTCACCACCAACACTTTCCGGGTTCGGGTTCGATCCCCGGGTCGCCCAGACCTTTCTGCGTGTGTTCTGTGTGGAGTTTGCATGCATGGTCTGGGTTCGATCCCCGGGTCACCCGAGCCTTTCTGTGTGGAGTTTGCATGTTCTCCCCGTGTCTGGGTGGGTTTCCTCCGGGCACTCCGGTTTCCCCCACCAACCCAAAACATGCACCATAGGTACCTCCAGCTTTGGTCCTGACCAAGCCAAAGCAAGAAGATCATGGAGATGGTCCCCGGGCACAGTAATGTGCTGCTCACTGCTCCTGATAACAGGATGGGTTAAATGCAGAACTGGAATTTCCCCACTGTGGGACTAATAAAGGCATAGCTTGCTTTCTTTCTTCTTTCTTCTTTCTTTCGCTGCTTCCAGATTCCCATTTAGTTTAATAAAGATCTTGCAGTTCCTTATCCAGGTGTGCTGTATTTTGTGCTCCTTTTTAAGCATTTGCGTTTTCTTTGTTAAAGGTCAGTTTTTACAATCTGAGCCTTATTTCGGTAATAAAACAAGTTGTTTTACTCACCCATAGCATTTTGGTGTCATTTGGAGCAGTTTCGTAGAAGTTGTGTTGTAGCGGTATCCGTGAACGTGAGTGCTCGGGGCATAGCTTTGCGGTCTCCAGATAACACAAACTTTAGCACTTTTCAAATCACAGAAGATCGCTGTGTCAGCGTAGACTTTAAGTGGATTCCAAAGCGGTCTGAAACCCGATATTCAGCTATAGTTTCATTTGATGACGTCATCAGAGAGGACAGCGAGCATGCGTGAACTTAGCTGTTTAGCAGGTAAACACCGCTAGTCCAAAAGAAGCTAACACCGCTCTGAACTTTACTTTTCTGTTGCGAGACATGGCTGAAGATTCGGACTTTGAGACTGAAGAGGACTTATTTGAGTATGATGGCCGTCCCTATCGTTTTGAGCCTGAGTATACGGTTGAGGAGATATTAGAAAGAAGGAAGCGGAGACAGTTTGAGGAGCAGCGCACCAGAGAACAGCAAGCGACGGCCCGTCAGTACCTGGTGGTGTTTATGTGGACATTGTATGTCGATGGCAACAGAGGAAGAATGCCTTTGCTGTCTCGAGTGGGATTTGCGGGGAGGAGATGAACGTCTGGGTGATAACAGAAAATCTGTGTCTGTCAACTCTGGAGGATATTGGTGCCATGATGAACCGTGGTGTAATAGAAACATTTTTTCGTGTTCCGAAGTTGAATTGCAGGAGCCAGCCAAAGCCTGCCGGACCACACGGGCAACTTTCAGTTGAGTAAGTAGCCAACACACAATTATTGTTTGTTTGCATTGAATTGGTTTGTTATGCTTGTATAGTTGTGATGACTAATCTAATGAAACTATAGCTGGGTATCGGGTTTCAGGCCGCTTTTGACTCCAGCGACACTATAGACACATTAAGCTTCTGTGATTTGAAAAGTGTTAAAGTTTGTGTTATTTGATGACTGCAACCATATGCCCCTAGCACTCACATTACGAATATCGCTCAACTACAAAATCTCCGGATATGCTCCAAATGACACCAAAGTACTATGGGTGAGTACATGACGTTGTTTTATTAACGAAATAAAGTTCAGATTTTAAAAACGTTACTATTCCTTTAAAGGTCCTATATTACACAAAATTGACTCTTATGAGCGTTTAGCCATGTTAGAATGTAATTACCTCAGCAAAAATATACAGAGAGTTGTGTTTTGTTACATTCATACATTTAAGTTCAAGTTCAAGTTCAAATTTATCTCTATAGCACATTTAAAAACAACGTCAGTTGACCAAAGTGCTTCACATGAAGGATAAAAGACAAAAGAACATATACATATATAACACAGTGTAAGGACTATAATAAAAACTATAATAAAAAACTGACTAACTAGTATTAAAAGCCAGGGAAAAGAGATGAGTTTTTAATCTCGTCTTAAAATGCGTTACAGACTGAGAGGATCTGACAGGAAGAGGAAGGCTGTTCCACAGTTTGGGCGCTGCCACAGAAAAGGCTCTGTCCCCTCTCGTCCTGAGTCTAGTCTTGGGAATGACCAACAGAAGCTGGTCGGCTGATCTCAGGGCTCTGGGTGGAGTGTAGGGCTCCAGTAATTCCCTCAAATAGACTGGACCCAAAGAGTGTAAACATTTAAACACAATTAGTAACACTTTAAATTGCACCCGATAGGGGACAGGGAGCCAGTGCAGGTCACACAGCACAGGTGTGATGTGTTCACGTCTCTTAGTGTTAGTGAGCAGACGAGCTGCAGCGTTCTGGACGTGTTGTAGGCGTTGCAGGGAGCTCTGGTCTAGCCCCACATACAGAGAATTGCAGTAGTCCAGACGCGTAGTTACAAAAGCATGAATAGCTTTTTCAAAACCTGCACGAGGTAGGTAGGGCTTTATTTTGGCAAGGAGCCTCAAATGAAAGAAGCTGGACTTTATCACAGAACTTATGTGCTTGTCCAGTTTAAACATGGAGTCCACAATCACCCCAAGATTCCTCACTGCAGGGAGACAGTAGGAGGACAGAGGACCAATCACACTGTCCTGACCAAGCAGTGGATTTGTTTTCCCAAACACAACAATTTAAGTTTTACTTTGATTTAAGTTTAGGAAATTTGCATTCAGCCAAGTCTGTACATCCCTGAGACAATCCTGCAGAGCTTTGATCGTGCTCTGGTTGTCATTTGCGGTCACTGGCAGATATATTTGAATGCCGTCTGCAAAACAGTGAAAAGTGACATTGTCCTTTCTAAAAACATCACCCAGGGGGAGCATATACAAAGCAAAGAGGGCCGGTGCTAGTGTAGAACCCTGGGGCACACCGTATTCTAAGGGAGACACAGAGGAGGAGTACTGTCCTAAGTTTACAGAGAAAGTCCTGTCTGACAGATAAGATTGAAACCAACAGAGAGCAGTACCCTTTATGCCCACATGTGTCTCCAGGCGGGACAGAAGGATGCTGTGATCCACCGTGTCAAAAGCGGCTGATAGGTCTAAAAGCAGAAGAACTGCAGATTTCCCAGAGTCGACAGTTAAAAGCAGGTCATTAAAAACTTTTAAAAGAGCCGTTTCAGTGCTGTGCTGGGATTTAAGTCACCCTTTATTAATAATATGTCTACAGATACCAGATACCTTTTTTTTTTTTAAAGAAGAAGCAACTTTATTGATCTCACACTGGAGAAATTCTTCTCTGCATTTAACCCATCCTGTTATTAGGAGCAGTGGGCAGCACATTACTGCGCCCGGGGACCATCTCCATGATCTTCTTGCTTCGGCTTGGTCAGGACCTAAGCTGGAGGATACCTATCATGCATGTTTTGGGTTTTACTTATACTTACTTATGTTTTGCTTTTACCGTTTGTTTAGCAGATATTGACAATGCGTTAAACAACATTATAACAAACATCAGAAAGAAATAAAATAATAATAACAATAACATTATTAGTAGTAGTAGTATGAGTATTATTAAGTCTTTATTTATAAAGTACTTTTAAAAACAAGGTTTACAAAGTGCTGTCCAAGCCACAAAGAATAAAAAAAGCACAAAAATAGCATACAGAAGGCATACAAAAACAGACAATGATGCAAACAATTCAATTAATTATAATAAGAAGACATAGAATAAAAAGAAATAAGCATTCAAATCAAGCTAAAACCAGTTAAAGGAAGGCCAGCCGATAAAAAATGGGTTTTAAGAAGTGATTTAAAAGATGATACTGATGGTGCAAGCCTTATTTCCTCAGGAAGGTCGTTCCAAAGCTGAAGCGCCCGGACTGAAAGGGTTCAATCACCTTTCGTCCGGAGCCTGGACTTTGGAACAGCCACAGAGACCTGCCTGAGGATCTAAGGCTGCGGGAGGGCTCGTACGGGGTTAAAAGTTCTGAAATGTAACTTGGTGCAAGACCTAAACAAGCTTTAAAAGTGATCCGTAAAAAGAATAGCAAAAATATTGTAATATGGACTCCTCCAGACCTACTTATTACATCATTTATAACAGTGTAAAGTTCATATGGTGTGAACCGTAACAGCAGGTCAACACCAGGACACAGACCTGATGCCAACTGTTTTAATGATTCATCAATAATCAAAAAACACCCCCTTTACTGGAAACTAAATCAGACTATATCAGAGGGGTAAGTTATTAACCAAGGTGTCGCAAGTAGATTGCTTTCCAACTAAAAGTACATCAAGTTAGTAGCAATATTTAAAGAAAATTATCATGTTTAATAATATAATGTTATTTCCTTATCAAAGACATACCTGGAGTGTTTTTGTTTCATTCACATGTTTAATTAAAACAGAAACTCTGCATATTTAGGCTGAGTTCTTCTCTCACTGAAAACAACTGAAAGTGAAAACACTGAAAACACTCTGTTCCACCTTGTGATGTCATTGAGTAATACAGGAAGTGCTCTACTGTTTTGTTTTGTTTTTTTAAACTCCATACACGTTCACTACAATAATTTGGATAATTTCAGAACTGGAATTGTTAATCTCTACTAAACTACATGTAAAAAGTAGTTGTCAACTCAAAAACTATTGCTTTGTGACATCACACGGTGGATCAGAGTGTGTGTGGCCCTTAATAAAGTAACCTGTGTCACAAAGAAATAGCTTTTATTTTATTTATTTAGTTTTACAAAAACTGTGCCTTTCAACCAGTGGTGGGTAGTACTTGTGCATTTCATAGTACTTTTCTGGCAGTGTACTTTTACTCCTGCTTGAGTAATATTTTTTATTTTTTATTGACATAACAATATTCTTACTTGAGTAAAAGTTTGGTTCCTCTTCCTCTTCCCACAGTGAGTAAGTCTGACTGAAGTTTTACGTTTACAGTATGAAATTATTTGAACAGTGTTTTCAAATGAGAGAAAAACTTGTGTGAAGTTTGGGTGTTGTTGTGTGAATACATGAATTTGACTAAAGAAATTACACTTAAATGACACTGACACTGCTGCTTAAATGACACCATTTGAGCTTTATTACGCTACACATTGTGTGTTTTACCTGTTTGTATCATATACAAATTTACTGTACGGGTGATGTTTTAGTCATTGTGTTTATTGTCCTCCGTAACAGACTCTCTCCCACTCTTTAAATCCAGACTCAAAACCCACCTGTTCAGACTGTCCTACCTCTCATAGCCAATCACTCCACTCTGATTTTGTTTTTATTTTGTTTTTATGTTTTATTGTATTGTTTGTTTGTGCTTTTTATACATTTTTAACCTTAACAGAGCTTTCTCCATTGCTGCCCCCAGCCTCTGGAACTCACTCCCACGACCTATCCGTGACTGCTCTGACCTCCCCACCTTCAAAAAACTGCTCAAGACTCACCTTTTTAAAACTGCTTTTAATGTTTCTTAAAGGTTCCATGACATGGTACTTCTTGATGCTTTTATATGGTGCCTTAATGGTTCCCTAATACTGTAAATGAATCCTTCTTCAAAATCAACACTCAGTGCATGAGAAAGGCACATGTACAGAGTCAGAGTCAGAAAATCTCTCTCTGAACAACTCATGGGCCTTGTTGCTTGAATGCAAATGAGAAGGACACAGATAGGTTAGAAGAGCGGGTGGAGGGGGGGGCAAACTCTCCGCTCTTTCCTGGATTAGCGCTGCGCTGTGCTCTGTTACCCACTTCCGCGTGTGTAAGCGCGAAGGAAGAGATGAGAGGCTTTTCAATGAAAAAAACATATTTTCACAGAAAATAAAATTAAACCACTGCTGTTTCAGAGGTCCAGAGGGTCGGGTAAAGGACTTCCGAGCCTAGAAACACTCACATGTGCCTCCAGGCAAATAAGATAAGATAAGCCTTTATTGATCTCACACAGGAGAAATTTACTCGCCACAGTAGCTCCAGGACATTTGGACAAGAGGGAAAAAAGTGCATGCAGGCAGGGAGGGGATAAAGTAAGTAATAAATAATACAAATAGTAGTACGTAATAATAATAATAATGGAAAATAGTAATAATGATAATAGTAACAACAAGCATCAACATGAAAAAGGAGGATATTGCACGTCTGGCCTATATGTTAGAATTATACAGTCTGATGGCGGTGGGGATGAAGGATCTGCGGTAGCGCTCCTTCTTGCACTGGGGGTGTCTTAGTCGGCTGCTAAAGGAGCTGCTCAGCTCCTCTACAGTCCGGTGCAGAGAGTGAGAGGTGTCGTCCTTAATGGACATGAATTTGGCCAGTACCCTCCTCTCAGCCACCTCCTCTACACGGTCCAGAGGACAGCCCAGGACAGAGCTGGCCCTCTTAACCAGCTTATTCAGTCTTTTTCTGTCCCGTTCTGTGCTGCTCGGGGCCCAGCAGACGACAGCGTAGAGGAGAGCAGAGGCCACCACAGAGAAATTTAAAAAACGCATTTCGCATTGCGTAGCTCCTCCGCAGTCCAAACTCTCTGGGCGTGATTTCCAGAGACAGGGGGTGGAGATCCAGACGGTGGTGGAACTGCATTTGCATTTCTTTTTTCGATGTTACGTAACAAAGGAGCCTTGTTCAGAATCGCCCGTTTGAGCTGTGTTTTTTTCAAACGCAGAAAAGGATCGCAAATGCTCGGTTTAGACATTTCGCAACTTTTAGCCATGGGGGGGGCTAAACAGGGTAGGGGAGCTCATATTAACGTTCAAAAACCTCAGAAAGTGAAAATTTCATGCCATGGGACCCTTAATGTTTAATGTTTGTCTGATTATTGTTTAATTACTTGTTTTATTACTGATTTTACCTTCTGTACAGCGTATTTGAGTGTCTTGAAAAGTGCTTTATAAATAAAATTTATTATTATTATTATTATTATTATTATTATTATTATTGTGCAGTGTCCTTGGGTGTTCTGAAAGGCGCTTTTAAATAAAATGCATTATTATTATTATTATTATTATTATTATTATTATTATTGTCTTGTTTATCAGATGTTTTATGTTCACTGTGGGCCTAGGGGGCGCTGCAATTTCAAATCCTGTGTGTGCAACCTGTACATATGGTTTTTGTAAATATGCTGACTTTGAACTTTGAAATTCTTGTTCTGGTCAACTAAAAGGGAGTGGGGGGAAAAAAGCTTTCAAAGACTACATTTCCAAAGCTCAAAATGCTCTGTTTCACCTTATGATGTCACGCAGTGGTAGTTTAACAGCTACGTTTTACCTTTAGTTCATTAGAGATGGGCACGTCCATGTCTGAAATCATCCAAATGATTCTAGTAGTGAAGGTGTATTTAGTTTAAAACCCAACGGAGCACCTCCTGTATCACCACATGACATCACAAGGTTTGGTCTCCGTGAAGATATTTTGATATAATGAAGATATGATTTAATACCATACTGTGAAACATCCAGACAAAGCAATAACATCTCCATGGAGAAAAGGATTTGACGGACCCTCCACCAGAAAAGTTACACAGTGCAGCTTTAAACATGTGTGAATGAAACAAAACACAACTCCAACAACATTAGAACAGATCAGAAAATAGTGTAATATGAGCTCTGTGGGTCACTCTCCTGCGGCAGGGTCACTCCCCTCAGTGTCCAGGTGTGCCCTTCACAGACTCTTATCTCAAAGTTCACTTCAATTCTACAAATTTTCCATAGCAACACGTCTCTATAAAAGCGTCAGCAGCTTTTTCACCTCCACTGAAGAGTCACCATGAAGTTTGTGATCTTGGCTTTGTTTGTCGCTGGGGGTAAGCTGCAGTCATATATAACACTGTACTGACTAAACGTTATTGATATGGTTCAATATATACGAGCTGGAACTGTATTTTTAAAGGTACATTGTGAAACCTTTCTGGTGGAGGGTCCGTCAGCTGCTTGTCTTCATGGAGATGTTCTTGCTTAGTCTAGAATGTTCCACAGTATTGATTAAACCTATCTACCCAAGGGGGAAAAAAACACCTGTAATGAATAAATGTTAGATAAATGTGTTTAATATCATAATATGGAACATTCCAGTCAAAGCATTAATATCTCCATGGTGACGGGCAGGTGACGGGCCCTCAACCAGGAAGGTTTAGATTTTCTTTGCACTATTTGGGAATTATTTTGTGATTTTGTTTTGCTCTACTATCGAGATTTGATTTACTACTTAACTTGAGTGATGTTCTTAATGAAGTATTGAAGTAACAGTACTACATGAAGTAATGCAGTAACAGTACTATATGAAGTACAGTAATCCCTCGTTTATCGCGGGGGTTAGGTTCCAGAAATAAACCGCAATAAGAGAAATCCGCGAAGTAGGACAATTTTATATTTTACAATTATTCTACATGTTTTAAGGCTGTAAATGCCTCACCACACACATTATGCACTTTTCTCAGACTGGTATTAACATTTTCTCACATTTGTCTCTAGTGTAAACACTCAAACTTTCATAGATTTTCAACAAAATGTATTAATAGTGACGCGTGGGGGGAGCCCCGCCGGACGCGACGTGCACCAACCCCTTGGAGAAGTGCACAACACGTGCTGCTCTGTCACGGATTTGTCCACGATAAACCCCTCATCATGGACAAATCCGTGACAGAGCAGCACGTGTCGCGCATACACCGGGGCTGCGAGCACGAGATAGAACCGCGGCGCCCGGACCGCGTCGTCTCAGCCCGAGTCACAAACTGAACACGCACAAACGAACGCAAGAGCCGCACGGAGTGATTTAATTCTGGTTTAGTCCAGGTATAGACCTGGTCCAGTCCTAGTTTAGTCCAGGGCCAGTCCAGGTTTAGACCTGGTTTAGACCTGGTCTAGATCTGGTTTAGTTCTGGTCTAGACCTGGTTTAGTCCACGTTTAGTCCTGGTCTAGTCTCTTAGCCAATCAGGACACAGAACACAATGTTACACTATTAAAAAAAATGTTACACTATAAAAAAAAAATTGGAAAAAAAAATAAAATTAAAAAAACAAACAAACCACGAAACAGCGAAGGCGCGAACAGTGAACCGCGATAGAGCAAGGGACCACTGTAATGCAGTAACAGTACTATATGAAGTAATGCAGTAACAGTACTATATGAAGTAATGAAATAACAGTACTATATGAAGTAATGCAGTAACAGTACTATATGAAGTAATGAAATAACAGTACTATATGAAGTAATGAAATAACAACACTATATGAAGTAACAGTACTATATGAAGTATTGAAGTAATAGTACTATATGAAGTAATGAAGTAACAGTACTATATGAAGCAATGCAGTAACAGTACTATATGAAGTAATGCAGTAACAGTACTATATGAAGTAATGCAGTAACAGTACTATATGAAGTAATGCAGTAACAGTACTATTTGAAGTAATGCAGTAACAGTACTATCTGAAGTAATGACGTAACAGTACTATATGAAGTAATGACGTAACAGTACTATATGAAGTAATGAAGTAACAGTACTATTTGAAGTAATGAAGTAACAGTACTATATGAAGTAATGAAGTAACAGTACTATATGAAGTAAACAAGTAACAGTATTCTCAGTACTACCTGAGTAAAAGTTTTGGTTATTCTTCACACTGTGAGTAAATTTGCAAGTGACAAATTTTATGTTTATGAAATTATTTGAACATTTGTGTTTCTTGCAGAGCTCCTTCAAATATGATTTAGATTAGTTTTGTTTTTTGTGTTTATCCTTTGAAAATACCAGATTTTGTGGATTATTTTGTATTTTATTTTTACTTTATTACTTTAATGGTGCAACATTTCTGGTGGAGGCTCTGACAAACACTTTTCTCCATGGAGATGTTATTGCTTTGTCTGGAATGTTTCTCAGTATGGCGTTTAATCTTTTTATCTTCATGGAGACCAAAGCAGACCAAGTTACAGGTCAGATCTGTGAAGGGACAACCCTACTCACAGTCAGAATGCCTGTTTTTCTAGGTATTTTTGAGCTATAAAGCCACCTGTAATTGAATAAATGTAAAATAGAGCGGTTTAAAGTTAATGCCAGAACAATGACGTATCCATAGAAACCACCACCAGAAATCTTACACAATGCACACAATGTAACTTCAAATTTTAAATCACATCACAACAGTTACTTTAAGTTACTGTATCATGAAATTTGAGTTTCTTAGAATTTTAGAAATGGGGGAATTAGACATAACTTGTCTCCCATTTATAATTCGATTCTCAAACCAAGTCAAAACAGACAAAAGAAAAGCCAGGGTCAGAGGGGTGGAGACAGTCGTTAGGTTTGAATAGATATGCTAATACTAGACGCCAGAGAAATTCAAAAAACAAAAGAAACAGATTAGTTGAGATGGTTTCAGAGCTATTTCAGTGTAGTGAGCGCCTCCTAGGGCTGAATAGATATGCTAATACTAGACGCCAGAGAAATTCAAAAAACAAAAGAAACAGATTACTTTAGATAGTTTCAGAGCTATTTCAGTGTAGTGAGCTCCTCCCTGCAGCTAGACATAAACAGGGTCTAACCAGCACTAGAACCAGAGCTGACGAAGCCTCTCGGATGAGCGGCGAAACGTTTTCGACCAAACAAACTTTGTCCAGTTGACAAATTGAATTTCTCCTTTTATCATAGAATTTTAGAATTTTTTTTGAAGTACTGTATCAGTTTATCAAATCTGTTATCGTGCCTGACTATTGGAGATTTGAACTCATATTCCTGCTGTGTGGTTTTGGTAGCGTACGGCTGTGGCCTGCCCACCTTCCCTCCGATTGTGAACAGAGTGGTCGGGGGAGTGGATGTCCGTCCCTACAGTTGGCCCTGGCAGGTACTTTCTTTATATTGTCTATGTAGGAGTCTAATTTTATTTATTTATTTGACAAGGACATTGCACAATAAATGTATTGCACAGACCAGATTTAGCTACCTGCTAATTTTCATGTGTAGTCCCTGAGCAGAGGAAAAGTGACAGCAGATACGTCACTGTGCAGGTACTTCATAAAATGGCCCAGATAACACCAACCAACCCTGACCAGCAGAGGGAGCTGCTCATCAACGCTCCAAATACAAATACTGTATACAAATATTTACATACACAGCTCTGGAAAAAAAAATAAGAGACCACTGCAAAATGATCAGTTTTTCTGATTTTACTACTAATATGTATGTGTTTGGGCAAAAGGAATATTTTTGTTTGAGTCTATAAACTACTGACAACATTTCCCCCAAATTCCAAATAAAAATATTTTCATTTAGAGCATTTATTTGCAGAAAATGACAAATGGTCAAAATAACAAAAAAGATACATGTTTCCAGACCTCAAACAATGCAAAGAAACAAGATCAAATTCTTTTTAAAACAACATAATACTAATGTTTACACTTAAGAAGAGTTCAGAAATCGATATTTGGTGCAGTAACCCTTATTTTTAATCACAGCTTTCATGCGTCTTGGCATGCTCTCCACAAGTCTTTCACATTGTTCTTGGGTGACTTTATTCCACTCCTGGTGCAAGAACTGAAGTAGCTCAGCTTTGTGTTTGTGTTGGAATTCAACAGACGCTGGAATGGAATGGCTGTAATACATGTAGAGATGCTGATTTCAGAAAAAAATGCAGTGGTCTCTTATTTTTTTCCAGAGCTGTTTACATTATTCCCACAGATATTTTATCACTAATGGTTACAGCCCTGACTCTCTTTAAGCCACTTCTTCATATTGAATTTAAAATGTTCCAGAGTGCTCACCTAAAACAATGAAAGAAATCTGTCAGTATGGAAAACGATAAGACTACATTGACTGTAAATCTATAACAAACATCTATCAACAACAGCCATTATCAGGAAAACCTAAAAGTAAATTATGAGGTCCACCTTAATAGTTGTACAAATTAAAGAGTGGGTATTACACTTCTATGGATTATTAATTGCTAACACAACATATTCAGATCACTATGATTTGAAAATGCTTTATTTGCCTAAAACAACATATTAAGTGTCTGAGTCAAACGTCACTCCATTTCACACCATACACATCTTTATCTTATTTATCTATTTAATTTTTTTTATATGCTCTTGGCATCCAGGGTGGGCAGCAAAGTAAGAATTTCATTGCACAGGGAAACATGTTTCTTGACTGTGCATATGACAATAAAAGCTTTGAGATCTTGAATCTACTACATTACAATTAACATGTGTTCCTCTAATTAACCTACTGCACATCGCACTAGGTTTGTAAAGCTGTAGCATATTGTTTTGTGTCCTGCTTTTGTATATTTATGAAGAACTGTCATGTGGGAGTGTGGGGACATAGGCTTGTGGACTGAGCATTGAACAAAATCTTACAACAATTTAAAACAATTTCCCTTGTGGATCAATAAAGTTTGTCGAAGTCTCAGTCTATGTTACATCTAACCATAAGCAGAGTTCTGATATGGCCCAGGAGAGATCGCTAGATTACTTACACTTGCATGGATGGCATCTAAAACCACTTCAGGCATGTTTCTGATGAGGGAACAACGTTATAGAATGCTAGAAACCTCCTAAAAGTACATTTAGCATAATATCACTCTTTTTGATAAACCACTCTGTTTGTCTCCACCAGGTGTCTCTGCAGTACCAGAGTGGCAGCAGCTTCTACCACACCTGTGGAGGAACCCTGATCGCCAGAGACTGGGTCCTGACTGCCGCTCACTGCATTGGGTTTGTATGGCTTTAATATTACGGCGATAAAGTGTGTGGACGTGTGGTGTAATGAGGTGAGACTAGCACAGTGGATCAGGTGTTTACCCCAAACACAACGGGTGCTGGTTCAGTCCTCAAGTATTTAATGTTATTGTGTCACTTGCCAAAACACTTATAACACATTTTTTTATGAACATAACATACAGCACTGGAAAAAAATAAGAGACCACTGCACCGGCTGGTCAGCTCAACACCGACTGGTTAGCTCAACTAGTAAAGTCACTGACTTTCCCTGGGGGGACCTGAGTTCAAATCATCCCCGGCAATGAGCAAGCCAGTGTGGGTCCTTGGGCAAGACCCTTCACGGTACTGCCCCCCGGGCGCCAAAAAAGATGGCTGTTTTTGACCCATCCAGAAAAGAATGGGTCAAATTTCTCCCGTGTGTCACTGTGTGTGAGACCAAATAAAGGCTTAATCTAATCTTAATCTTAATTTTTTTTCTGAAATCAGCATCTCTACATGTATTAGAGCCATTCCATTCCAGCGTCTGTTGAATTCCAACACAAACACAAAGCTGAGCTACTTCGGTTCTTGCACCAGGAATGGAATAAAGTCACCCAAGAACAATGTGAAAGACTTGTGGAGAGCATGCCAAGACGCATGAAAGCTGTGATTGAAAATAAGGGTTATTGCACCAAATATTGATTTGTGAACTCTTCTTAAGTGTAAACATTAGTATTATGTTGTTTTAAAATGAATTTGATCTTGTTTCTTTGCATTGTTTGAGCTCTGAAAACTTTTTTGTTCTTTTTTGTTATTTTGACCATTTGTCATTTTCTGCAAATAAATGCTCTAAATGATCATATTTTTATTTGGAATTTGGGGGAAATGTTGTCAGTAGTTTATAGACTCAAACAAAAATGTTCCTTTTGCCCAAACACATACCTATAAGTAGTAAAATCAGAAAAACTGACAGTTTTGCAGTGGTCTCTTATTTTTGTACGTCTACAACATTAGCAGGGGTATAAAGTTTTTTGAGTAGCCGCATGAGCTTCGTTTGACTGGAGCCGAATAATACTATATGACATTTACTGTACTACATAATACTATATGACAGCAGAGGCCATTTCCCTCGTTGATTATGTGTTTTGTTTGGAGCAGAAGCCGCACCTACAGAGTTTATCTGGGCAAACACAACCTGGCCAAAAATGAGGCCGGCTCCATCGCCATTAGCCCCTCTAAGATCATCGTGCACCAGAACTGGGACTCTGCCAGAATCCGGTAACATGCACTTTTATAACGTACTGAGGCTAACCTAAAGCCAAGACTGTTTACGCTTCACCACACAGAGAGAAATGTGATATTACATTTTACATTACATCATTATTATACAGTTTAAAGGTGCATTGTGTAACTTTTCTGGTAGAGGGTCCGCCAAATGCTTTTCTCCAGTTGTTGCTTTGTCTGGAATGTTTCGCAGTATTGTATTAAATGTCTCCAGACCAAACTAGGCCAAGTTACAGGTCAGATCTGTGGAGAGGCAACCCCGCTCACAGTCAGAATGCCTGTTTTTGTTGGTATTTAGAGCCATAAGACCACTTGTAATTGAAAAAAAATTTAAGGTAGAGGAGTATAATGTCATATCCATAGAAACAAGCAGGTAGCGGACCATTCACCTGAAAAGTTACACAAAACACTTTATCTTAAATATCTTTTCTATGTTTCCATGTTTGTTTCTATCCCATAAAATTACTATCCGTCAGTTGAATTACACAGTTGCAGACTTAAATTTAATCATTGCCTAAATTCAAATTGTACTTCTGACTTGATTGACAGTTGGGAATAAATCTGAAATAAACAAATCCTGTATTTTGTACCAAGCAACGACATCGCCCTGATCAAGCTGTCCTCTCCTGTGAACTACTCTGACTCCATCATGCCCGCCTGTCTGCCCGCTAATGGACAGGTCCTGCCCCACAACTTCGCCTGCTACGTCACCGGCTGGGGTCGCCTCTGGAGTGAGTTCAAATCATTCTCATCAATCTCAGCTCCTTATAGGGTATATTAAAGGTGTACTGTGTAACCTTTCTGCTAGAGGGTCCTCTGCTTGTCACCAGAGAGATTATATTAGTTATAGTTAAGTTATGTTAACGTATGGGTTATATTAAAGGAAAAGTAACATGTTTTTACAATCTGAGCCTTATTTCGGTAATAAAACAAGTTGTTTTACTCACCCATAGCACTTTGGTGTCATATGGAGCACTTCCGGAGATGTTTTAGATTTGCGATCTCCATAATGGGAGTTCTCGGGGCACATGTTTGCGGTCTCCAAATAACACAAACTTTAGCACTTTTCAAATCATAGAAATTCGATGTCTTAGTCTATGATTTCGTTTGAGTCAAAAGTGGCCTGTAATCCGAGATTTAGCCATAGTTTCGAGTAGATGAGGACGCCAGTGCGCATGCGCGGAGTGTGCTCTCAGCTCCCGGGACCCAAACATGAAACGCAAAGCTGTAAACTATTGATAAATCTCGGATTACAGGCCACTTTTGACTCAAACGAAATCATAGACTAAGACATCGAGTTTCTATGATTTGAAAAGTGCTAAAGTTTGTGTTATTTGGAGCCCGCAAGGGGCATATTACATGCTCGGGGAATATATTATATGCCCCGAGCTATGACTAGAAGTCGCGCTAGGCTAACCGCAAATCTAAAACATCTCTGGAAGTGCTCCATATGACACCAAAGTGCTATGGGTGAGTAAAACAACTTGTTTTATTACCGAAATAAGGCTCAAATTGTTAAAAAACGTTACTTTTCCTTTAACTTAAACTAAGAGGACAGCCATCGCTCCCATCCACAAATCACTTCAGTCTGTAGTTTTTCAAAAATTAGATCAATCAATCAATCAATCAAATATTTATAAGGCGCTTTTCATACAAAATTGTAACACAAAGCGCCTTACAGTGGTCAAGGATTAGAAGATTGACCTTTATTGATCTCGCACAGGAGAAGTTGTTTCTATATTTGACCCGGGGACCATCCCCATGATTTTGTTTTGTTATTTAGGCTTTGGTCAGGCCCTAAGCTGGAGGATTTTACCTATGGCGCATGTTTAGATAGTGAAAACCACACTGCTGCTCTGTGATCTGAACCACTGGTTAACTGGGAAATCAAACACAAAATGGATTGTAGTGAGTTTGGGAACTCTTGGTGGCCAGGTAAATGTTCATGGCATTAAATGTATCTATCTCAAAGTAGGTGACCACCAGTTATAGGCCTACTAGTTATAGACCTGACCTGATCAAGTTATAGGTCAGGTCTGTTGTAAAGTGGCTCTGCTCACATACACATAGTATACCCTTTGTATCTAAGGGGTTTTTGACATCTAACTTAATTTTAATTTCTACTTCAATGTGGATATGTCCAGTAATTCTATAGACCAGATGCATAAAGCAGGTCAAAACATCTGCATCTTCAAATTTTCCCCTCTAGGAAGTTTCATTCATTCATCCCAAATGGCCCAGGCTAGTCTCAACACGTTCTATAACATCCCTATTGCTAAAATGTGGACTGATCCCATTGATCTCTTGCCTTGTCTCAGCTGGAGGTCCCATCGCTGACATCCTGCAGCAGGCCCTCCTCCCTGTGGTGGACCACGTCACCTGCTCTAGGTACGACTGGTGGGGCAGCCTGGTCACCACCAGCATGGTCTGTGCTGGAGGAGATGGAGTGGTGTCCAGCTGCAACGTAAGTCACAACACAGCTACTGTTTTAGAAGAACAACATTAAGGATGGGACAATATTTACACACCATAGACTGGATATATAAGTGGAGATAGCTAATGTGCCAGCAGCCGCGTTCAAGATAGGAGGTGAGCATGGAGGTGCTTCTGGCTCCATCGACTCCAATTCACTTTAGATCGGAATACTGTCACCCCTCTCTCTGTCACTGCTTCAGTGAATCTCGTCATTTGGGCCTTAACATGTTAACCCACTCTACATAATCCTGGTGTTTTTATTTCGCTGTTTTGATTGGCTATTCCTTTTCCTAATGTGGAGTTTGATTCCGAATTCTTTACCGCTAACATCGTGAGCTTCATTTGACTGGAGCCGAACGATATGCGTGACGACACAGTCCCTTATTCCACCTCTTTATACAGTCTATCAACAACACATCTACTCATTTACAATGAACAACATTTACAATGGTTTAGACTTGTCCTATTTTGGTCCTGGTTTGAGCCAAGTTTAGTCCTGATGTAGACTTGGTTTGTTCTAATCCTGGGTTAGTTAGGATCTAGTCCAGGTCTAGGCAAGAATTCATTTCAACTCAGTTTAGCCCTGAGTTTGATATGGTGTGTGGTGCGTGTGCAAGTGCAAGTGCAAAATGGACTTCCACCATCAAATAAAACAAACCCTGAATATTTAAATTTGACATGTTTTAATGATATGTTCTTTATTTCTTATGAACATTCTTTATGAATCTAGATAATGAATTGCTATAACAGTCAAAGTCAGGGTATTGTTTATGTACTAGTATTGAAAAAAAACTGAACAGGACCCAGTTGCTGTGATGTAATAACTCACCCGTGGTTGTACTGCCCCTTACAGGGAGACTCCGGTGGTCCTCTGAACTGCAAGGGCTCTGATGGTGCCTGGGAAGTCCACGGCGTCGTCAGCTTCGGCTCCAGTCTGGGCTGCAACTACCCCAAGAAGCCCTCTGTGTTCACCAGAGTCAGCGCCTACATGGACTGGATCAACAATGTGAGTCACTTAATCTGTACTTTTTCTCTCAAATTAATGTTTATTTAGTTGCTGTTTTTCAAAAGACATCCAGTAAATCTAAAAACAGCAATATTTAAAGAAACCGTATGTAAGATTTTACTTTTAAATTTCATAAACCTGACCTAACTGTAGCCACAGACATGATGTCAACATGTTCAAATCAAATATAGCTTTTACTGATAACAATTGTACAGCTGATTTATTTTTAATTACAAAAACATTGGACATGATGGTTATTTTATGTTATAATTTGGTGTTTTGGTTGGAGGACTATTATCCAATCAGAAAACAGAATGAGCCCCGCATGAGTCTCGCATTTGGGTTGCCAGTTTCAATGCTGAAATCCAGTTGGTTTGAACCTAAAATGCTTCTCTCTGATCTGAACGGTCACTACCTAAACCCCAGCACATGCAGCCATCATGAATCAGTGCTAGTGCAGCCTCTGCAGCTCAGTGAGGGAATTCTGGAGGATCTGAGCTTCCACATGAGTCAAGGCCTGTCCATATACTGAGAATGAGAAAAACTTATGCATGTGTCCTCTATCTGCAGGCTTAGGCGCTGGCAACCCAGGTTGAGTTGTGATTTTAGCTTAAAAACAACACAGGTTACATACAGTTCCATTAAATTTGGTTGCATTAAATAAGAAAAGAATCATGGTCTATGTATTGCATTGTATACTACTTTAACAAAACAAGCCCAGATGTTTCTAATCTAATATATCGTAAACATATCCAGACAATATTAAAGGGCCTGAACCTGATTTTTGCAGTTTGAGCAGAATTTGTCTTATAATCAGCTCTTGATTTGAGGTCAAAATAAATCAGCTGTATAAAGACATTCAAAAATATGTATTTATACGATGTCTGTTATGATTGTGAATATGACAATCCAACATCTTAAAAGCTCTTTCTCTTACAGGTGATGACCAGCTACTAAGAAGTGGTTTGGTTTTCATAACCATATTTGTTGTTCTACAAAATAAACACAATGACCAAATTGGGACTCCTGTCTATTTCATGTTTATCTATCATTTATATTTATCTATGTACTGTATTTAGGCAACATTTAGCGACTAGTCATGTTATTCTAGTTAATATAATGTAGGCGATATTGAATTACTTTTCACAAAGTAACAACTAAATAAATAATCCCTTTCACAGAGGATGATTGCAGTGTATTTTTGAAAGTTTTAATCTTGGTTGGAAACAGTTGCTTTGATTTGGCCCACAGACAGCACTTAGTATATATTGAAATAAAATCCTACTTACAACAGGTTCTACTCCAAAGACTTCCATTTACCTTTTTATAATCTGCATCAACATATACGTGAAAACACAGTCATATATTGAACCCAATCATTTAAGTATAGATCTAATTCTTATAGACAAAGGTGGGTAGAAGATACATTTACCTGAATAACTTGAAATTGTCCTTTTACAGCAGCACTTTTAGTCCAGTCTGAGTAATATTTTTTACTGAAGAAACAGTACTTACTTATGCAAAGGTTTTGGTAATTCTTCCCACTGTGACACAAATTTACAATATGAAATGATCTCAACACTTGTTTTCATGCACCGCTCCTTCAGATATGATTTAATGTCTCATTTTAGTATTTATCAAGAAATAACAGATTTTCATAAAAAGAAAAAATAATAGTTTTATCCTTCCAACTACATTCATTTAAAATCACAAAAATGATTTGCGTGAGAAATGCGTGTTGAGTGTTGAGAGCCCTGTTTGTCTAAAGAGCAAACTTAAACTACAAAGCAACTAATGAGAGTTATATAAATGAAGTTATTACCTCAGGGCTCTCAAGTTGTGAGCGGGGTCGTGCGTGAGACTGTAATTTCCGAAGACAGGGGGGCGAGTGAACAATTTTTCCCGAGGAGCGGGGGGGGCCTGTTTGTCTAAAGAGCAAACTTAAACTACAAAGCAACTAATGAGAGTTATATAAATGAAGTTATTACCTGATGGTTCTCAGTTTGTTTTATCATCACCGCACTTTGTCAGTGCGCGCTGAGAGGGGCGGGGGGGAGCAGGACATTTTTAATGGATTCATGTAAGAGTCTGGCTAATGCACCGGGCGCGGCTCACTGCGGCTCACCATGGGCAGTTCGGCTCTGGGCCACGCGTATTCCGCGTGTAAGCCGTCGGGGGGGACACGTTACGCACAGACGGAGACACCGGGACCGGAGTCGGTGCGTCTCAGAGGAGACGTGGCACCGGGACTGAGGCTCAGGACGTGCCCGGGGGACGGCGCATCTGCTCCGGCCTCCGCTCGGACCGTGTGCCCGGAGCAGGGGGAGTTTTTTTTCGCTGAAAATGCACGGAGCCTGCATAAACTAAACCACAAAGACCGATTTTCTGGGCACAAAAAAAAAAGAAAAAGAAATCAGCGTGAGAAATGCCAGGTGTGGCGTGTGAACACGTCGAATTGCGTGTGTCACACTCTCAATGCGTGAGACTTGAGAGCCCTGTTAAATGTCTCATTTTAGTATTTATCAAGAAATACCAGATCAAGAAACACCAGATTTTCATAAAAAGAAAAAATAATAGTTTTATCCTTCCAACTACATTCATTTGAAATCACAAAAATCAGACATTACAGCCACACAGTTACTCTTTAAGTTACTCTTACTTAAATTATAGTTTTCATAAATTATTACTTATTTCTTACACCCCTACTTTGTACTTCTACTTAAGTAAGAGTAACGTTACTTCTAAATAATATTACTCAAGTACAACTTTTGGCTACTGTTATAGATATGTTATAAGTTAGAGAAGTAGCAAATAAAAAATGAAAAAAGGCACATGTGTAAAAGCTAATGCTAGCTGCAAGTGCAACATTTGTATTTTAAACAGTTGGTATGCATTTTCTCTATCAACTAATACTCACATTTTGTAAATTACACGCAGCATTTTCATGTTCTTTACCACGCATTGCTTAGCTGCATATTTTTTTTAATATATGAGAGTAAAATTTGCAGACAATGAACACTTGCGCATTGTGCAAGCCCGTGAAACCATCTGGAGTTTTCATTGGCTACTCTGATAACATTAAAACAAATAAAATACATATACAGAAGAATGCAACATTTAAAAAGTACAGTACGTATAAAAAATAATAGATAGCCTAGTAAATTACTTTAAAATAAGAAAACAAGAAAAGTAGAAAATATAAAAAAATAATAAACGCGCTGTGATTGGCTTGCTGTGAGGGACCATGTGAGGGGCCATAAAAAAACAAAACATAAAGTACGTATAAAAAATAATAGATAGTAAATTACTTTAAAATAAGAAAACAAGAAAAGTAAACAATATATATTAAAAAATAAAAATAATAATTAAATAAACGCGCTCTGATTGGCTTGCTGTGAGGAACCATACTGCGCTCTGATTGGCTCGCTGTGACGGGCTATACTGCACTCTGATTGGCTCGCTGTGGGGCCATGCCGCGCTCTGATTGGCGGACGCTGGGGGCCAAACACAGTTCAGTCACAGCGCCACACGCTGCAGCTCCGTGTCAAAAGAAAAAGGATCGTGGGCTGACTGGGGCTCTTCTGTCAGCGCACCTCCACCCTTCCGCGAGGCATGAATGGGACTTTATTCAACCAATCAAGCCAGTTAAAATAAACATTAACGCTTATTAGAGCTTGAAAACACCATCGGACCACCCTGATCTCATTGCGGAAGCCAACGTCGTTTTTTTTTTTTTATCGGTCAAGTCGTTAGCTTAGCCTGATAGCTTCTATTTTGTGCAGGACGTGCTCATTTTGCGTACATATTTCAACGCACTTGGCGCACTTTCAAACTCTACAAAGCAAGATCTACAACAACGAACTCACGGCCTTGGATTTGCACGCGTAGTTTTGCGTCATTTTTTAACAAAAACAAGGAAGTACACGGTCCTCAGTGCTGTCGTGCTAACTAGCGTTTAGCACAAGAAGCTCTTTGGCTGCATTGATTCATTGTGCGTGAGTTATTAGTGGGGGTTTCCGTGCATTAGAAAGAAGAGCATTGCTGGGAATACAATTTGCATCTTTAAAAAGGACACATCGGATTGATCGCTTGGAAAAAATTGTCAAAATGATTCCCGAAACGGCACCAAAAGAAGACGTTTATCTCGCCTCTGCAGAGTTTTGCAAGACTTCGCATGTTCCCAGTTTTGACAAATACAAAGAACTCTATGTGAAGTCCATAGAAAACCCCGACGGTAAGTCTATTGGATATTATTGAGGAAAGAGGATTATAATGTTGCACCCACCGCTTAGTTGTGCTCATTCATTCAGACATTCTCTGCTTTCATTCTGTAAAGACAAGTCGGATTATGAGATTTTAATATTCAATTTATTTCATATTCAGCTTTGTCATTGTACGTGGTTAAAATGTGTCATCAATCATTAAAAATCAGATTGTTTGAGTTTACGTGTTTATGGCAGGTACGTGTAGCTGTTACTGGAATTGCAATCGATTAGACAACCTTTGAAAGTCCCTTGTGGTCTATGAGTAATACACATTACTTAAATAAACTGAGTGATTCTCAGTTGAGTTATTGACAGCGTGTTGTAATGTGTCTACAGGTAATGCACTAAGGATGGGACAATATCAGCTTTTAATTTAAATAAACAATAACAATGTTTATAGTCCCATTGTATAATTAATTATACATTATACTGAACTATGTAACCAGCTTTATAAAAGTAAATCATCCGAATGATTAAATTAATTCAACATTTGTCTCTCACTACATTTAGGTGTATTGTTTTGACTTAATTATTTTGAAGTTACTTAATCTTAATCTTAATTTTGTGTCTTTTTTTTTTTTTTAATAGTTCCTGAATTAATATATTGTGACCTAAACAATCTAGGGTTGTCAAAAGTATTGAAAATCAGATACTAATTGATAATAAATCTAGTATCGACACTAGATACTCATTTGAGCAGGTATTGATACTAAAAAGTCACATTCACAGGACGGTAATGAACGTTTCCTGAATAGTTTTAGAATGATCTTGAGCTGTATGAGAACAAGTATAAGAGCATATAGACTAGTATACGCCCTTGGACCACTATGGAACCTACCTGGACCATTGAGGGAGTACAGATATAAGAGCACATAGGAATCGAAAAGAAAGTACTATGATTTAATGCAGAAAATCACATTCTATTGTCGAAAGAAAGAGTGTTTTTTTAATTATCGTGGTATCGGACTCGGTATTGAGTATACGGTCTGTTCCTATTAGTATTGAAATCGAGTTTGAAATTTGTATCGTATAATTTTGACATCACTGGTTTTTCATTCTTTTATGCATTTTAATAAAATACATGGGATTTCAGGATAGATTGTTTTAATAAAATACACACTGTTGTATTCCTGTGCTCAAAACGGCACATTTCACTGTCAAAGTCTCAAGGTTTGTTAGAAATACTGGGAGTCCTCTTTAAAATATTCAACATTGCAACAAGGTACAAAGTGTTCCAAATATGACAACAATTGGAGTGTAAATGCAGGAGAAAGAGACCAGGCCAGTTCTTCCTGAATGCGTTGGTTAGACCCGCTGGACTCTGAACTGTGGTTTAAGGTTTATGACTTCCAGTATTCATAGTTATCGTGAGTCATTTGGGAAAAGGAATTAGAGATATAAAGTAGACACCAGATGACAAATGATCTGGAGATATTGAGAAATCCTGAAGTGTACAAAATGTCTCAGAGGTTCAGCTTATGTAGACAGAGTATTATAAGGATTTGCACAATACAACAGGAGAAAAGAGTGGAATGAGCTGGAGTTTCTGATGTGGCTGGACTGTTTAATCTGCTTTTCACTTGTTATTTGCTTGTACTTGTATACTCCTGTGTTATGAGATTAAACATTAAAACTGATTAAGACTCTGAGGAAAGATTATAAAAGTGTTTTTTTACAATACAAATTTTGAACTACATTTTTATACTAATAGGAATAGACTGGATGATCAGTACTGATTCTGATACCACAATGATGATAAAAAATACTTTTTCTATAGACGATGGAATGTGATTTTCAATCAATCAAACAATATTTATAAGGCGTTTTTCATACAAAACGTCATATGTCATACAACATTACATAATAATAGTACTTTCTTTTATATTACTATGTGACCTTATACCTGTGTAATCCCTCAGTACAGTTATGTTCCATAGTGCTCCATGGGTGTAGATAGATATTTTATTATCTTGACGGAAATAGGCAGCATACAGTACATAATACAATACATCAGGGGTGTCCAAACTATGGTCCAGGGGTCAAATCCGGCCCTCTGACCAATCTTGTTGGCCCCCAGGGATCCTGCTGTATTGGCCCAAATGATCATAGAGCCATTGAGCAGTATTTTTACTTCAAATTCCAGTATCTCGATCACTGCAACCTCAATAACAACTCATTGAATTATAATAAAGACCTAAAATTTGCGTTCTAGGACTTTAAAACTCATATAAAATGCATCTATCTGAAAGTCTCACTATACTCACCAGCTCTACGGCCCACCACTATGAATGTTTGTATATGCGGCCCTGAGTGGAAAAAGTTTGGACACTCCTGCAATACATAATATAATACATACCATACATTTATATTAATGTATCAAATTATAGTGAAGTGTTTAATAGCCGTATGGCATGTGGCACAAACGACTTCCAGAGTCTATATTAGTCTATGTGCTTATACTTTTTTTTTAGTATCAATACTTCTGGTGTTGATACTAGTTTTAGCATTAACTATAATCTGATTTTTCAATGCTTTTTGAGTTTTGACAACCCTATTCTGTAAAGTTGTGAGGAGAATGTATAAAACTGTCTTGATGTATCAGAATGTGTATAAGTCAAATTGTTTACTATTACAGGAGGCATTTGTGATCAGTCTGTCAATGAGATCTGTCACACTAATTACTATATCGACTTGTCGCTCAATATCTTAAAACTACAACAATATATTTTGGGGCTCAGTATTTATTGTGTGTACATTTTCTATAAAAGTGGGCAGATGCGGGGTGTTTTGTTGTAATACAATACAACAAACACTTGAGCTGTGGAGGGTTGAATAACTATCTTCTATGGCTAATAATTGCTTCATTCTGCTATTTGTTGCAGCTGAGGCCTTTTGAATGATACTGTACATTTAAAAATGGTTTACTGGGATTATTTTGCATTATTGTTATTTTATCGGTGGCATGAAGTAGTTTTGATTTAATCATTTACTGCAATATCTCTAAGAAAATATCACGCTTAAAAATTTGTTATTATGACCGGCCTAATTTTTGTACATTCCTTCTTGTACAGAGTTCTGGGGTGACATCGCCAAAGACTTTTTCTGGAAGACCAAACACAGCGGGGAATTTCTGAGTTACAACTTTGACGTGACGAAGGGCGAGATTTTCATCAAGTTCATGGAAGGAGCCACCACCAACATCTGCTATAACCTCCTGGATCGAAACATCCACGAGAAGAACCTGGGCAACAAAGTGGCCTTCTACTGGTGAGCTAGAGCTTCTGGGGTTTTTGTTTGAATAGTTTTGGTTTGGAGGACAACAATGATATTTAAAAAGAAACTTGGTGATCTTGTATGGTGAGAAGAAGTGGGGAGCTTTGGAGATAGGAAAATAAACACTAATATATGTAGTAGTAGTAGTAGTAGTAGTAGTAGCAGTAGCAGTAGCAGTAGTAGTAGTAGTAGTAGTAGTAGTAGTAGTAGTAGTAGTAGTAGTAGTAGTAGTAGTAGTAGTAGTAGTAGTAGTAGTAGTAGTAGTAGTAGTAGTAGTAGCAGTAGGTGGTTAATAAATTGGTTTTATATCTTGCTTTTCACTGTAACTCAAAAGTAGGGGTGTGCAAAATAATCGTCATGACAATGCATCGCGATACTAACTTTCACAATATACTGCATCGATTCTTGATGCCAAAAATCAATTATTAATTAATTATTTAATAATTTAATATTTAATAATTTAATATTTAATATTAATATATATATATATATATATATATATATATATTTTTTTTTTATAAATCCTACGCGCTTTTTTCTTTGTGAAAGGGTATTGTTTGTTATGATGGTAGCATTTTTTGTTTTAGAAAAAATCCTATGCACTTTTTTTGTTACTGGTTTGGTTTATTCAGTTATGAATTGAGTTGCTCAGAGTTATGTATCAATTGAAGACACTACCCAGATACACAGCCAGTGATATTTAAGTTATCCTCTATTTTTTGGTACATTTTCACTGAAGTATGTCGAATATATTGCAATGCATCTCATTAATTCAAGTATCGTGATGCATCGTGATGGTATCGCATCGTGGCATATGAATCGTGATTTGAATTGAATCGTGACTTCTCTGCCAATACCCACCCCTACTCAAAAGTTGCTTCACAATAATGTAACACCAAAACCAGGACAGGATAGACAACAATGGTGATAATAATTGTGCTAAAAAAAATAACATATACAGTGTATATAATTGTCAATAATTGTTATTAGGGCTGGGCGGAAAAAAAAAAAAGAATCACAATTTCTTTTCCCCATATTGATTGATCTCGATCAGAATCACTACAGGTTTTATTTTGTGTTGCTAGGACCAGTGATTCCAGAGAAATCCAAATGTAAAGGTTGGCATGAGTTTGTACAATGTATTAAACTTAAATCATTGATCATTGGCGTGTTACTGGTTGCAGCAGAAATGCACACGTTCGCTACCGCTGCCAGCAGAGGCATGTACGATGTCCCTGCGCTAAATGAGGTCTTGCGTTTTACTTTTATTTTCGTTTACTTTCCATAACTTGGATTATAAAGATAAGGAGAGAAAGATGAGGAAAGGTGAGGAGCGGCTGGATCAGAGGCAGGCAGAGGCAGACGCACGCAGACGCACACACACGCAGACGCACACACACACGCAGACGCACACGCAGAGGCAGACGCACACGCAGAGGCACACGCTAGAGCTGGGCGATATGGCCTAAAAATAAAATATCCGATTTCCGATTTTAATCGATTTTTTTCCTCTGCCCTACTCAAAAACAAATAACAGATGACAGACAAATGGTTCAAAACAATGCAACGTTCTTTTATAAAACAAATACATTACACCTTGCATCAATTAAGCTGTTATTGTTTTTTAAAAATATATCACTTGAAGACCCTTACCTACAGCATTGTGCAGTCTGTATACAGCTGTGGCAACTTCAGAAAGATATTTGTGGCTTGGTAGCACATACTTCGGGTCCAAATCTTTCACCATGTTAATGAATCCGGGCTTTTCCACAGTATATATGGGCACCATGTCTTTTACAACATACATCACGGTAGTGTGTGTAGGGCTGGGTATCGATCAAAATTTTCCAATGCCGATACCAATATCAATACCTTCATTTCGATACCGATTCCTAACCAGTACCTTTTTCGGTTCCTATTTTATATTAATTCTTGGGGGAAAAATGTAATTTCATTACACATTCTATTCCACATACTGGAGTTTATTATTAATGTTATTCAAGTTATTGAAGTAAATGAACAAGAACACAACTGCACACCATCACATTATCTCTCTCTCACACACTCACACACACGAAAAGCCGGTCGACTTTGTAACACTGAATTGCAAGATTAGCAACGAACTGCAAAGTCAATATAAACGGAAAAACCCTTAAAGATCCCATGACATGGTACTTCTTGATGCTTTTATATGGCTCCTTAATGGTTCCCTAATACTGTAAATGAATCCTTCTTCAAAATCAACACTCAATGCATGAGAAACAGAGATAAGCTGAGAAAGTAATTTTTCTCACTCAGAACACTCTATAATGGGCGTTGTTGCTTGAATGCAAATGAGGAGGAAAAAGCTGGCCAATAGTAGAGGGTGGGGGCGTGGCTAAACGCTCCGCTGTCTCTCTGAGCGCTCTCTGATCCATTTCCTTGTTTTTGCACAGGGGGAGAGAGTTGAAGTGTTCCATTGAAAAATAAACACATTTCCACATAAAATAAAATTAAACCACTGCTGTTCAAAGGTCCAGAGGCTCAGATAAAGGACTTCCGAGCCTAGAAACACTTGGACGTGCCTCCAGGCAAATAAAAAAACGCATTTCGCATTGCCTAGCGCATTCAGTCCAAACTCTATGGGCGGGATATACAGGGACGCTGAGCGGAGACAGAGGGAGGGGCTGGAGCTGCATTTGCCGATCTGAAGTCAAAAAGGTGCCTTGTCCGAACTCACCCGTTTCAACACTGGTTTTGTGTAACGCAGAAAAGGACCGCAAATGCTCAGTTTAGACATTTCGCAACTTTTAGCCATGATGGGGGGGGGCTAAACAGGGTAGGGGAGCTCACATTAACGTTCAAAAACCTCAGAAAGTGAAAATTTCATGCCATGGGACCTTTAAGAAGACACGACGACATTACTTTGTTTTCCCGTGGTTTGCAATTTCCAATTGAAATCTTACCTTGAATCAAAGAAGAACACAGAGTTGAAATCCTCTTAGC
Organism: Paratrypauchen microcephalus; assembly: GCA_036785185.1. Classification (NCBI taxonomy): domain Eukaryota; kingdom Metazoa; phylum Chordata; class Actinopteri; order Gobiiformes; family Gobiidae; genus Paratrypauchen; species Paratrypauchen microcephalus. The sequence goes on along the minus strand of JAVJIX010000103.1, from coordinate 3,096,955 downwards.
AGAGAGTAGCGTCTCCAGATGCAGTCGAGAGTGGGGAACAGCGCCAAAATACGTAGAGGCCAAAAATACTGAATATTGCACCCGTAGTGGTTTAGCACTACCATTGAAAATGAATGGGAAACGGTTTAGGGCCTTTTAGCTAAATTTTCCCCGACTGCGGCGCGGCACGGGTCGCCTCGCCTGTGAACGAGGGGCGTGACCACACTGTGTTTTTCATACACGTGGACGTTTGAGCCAATCTCAGGTGACATTATCAGGCCATAAGCACGCAGGCACGTATCTGAGCGACACGTGATTAACCTCTGGGTATCGAAACGTGGAACCGAAAGACGAGGCATATTTCAATACCCAGAAGAACCTAAGCATTTCGGTCGGTGCCATGGAGGAACCGAATTTCGATGCCCAGCCCTAAGTGTGTGTGATTGCTTTCCATCGTGGCCCATCCTTATCATACATTTCCACACATTTTCCACACAGTTCGAAAATGTTTCAGGTACTGTTGCTTGTTTGACTTTGGAACGATGTGCTCGCGCTGTGGCTATTTTCATTCCATTGGGACCTGTGTGCCTCTGCTTTAGGCGCTAGAATAAATTTGTCACGCTGCTTCCTTAGGTCTGTTCAAAAGCTGTTGGAACCATACAGCGAGCACTCGTTTGTTCTAAGTCCGACGCAAGAAAACCGAACCAGTTCCATATAACAGATGTAGCAACACCTTTCTTTGGCACAAGCTCCGGCTTTCCTTCAGTCGCTGCCATGCTAGCTTGTACAATGTTTGGGTGCGCCCCGCTAACTTACCCGTGTAGGGCGTGGTGGCGCATTAGTTCCGCTCGCATGTAAAACATAATTTAAAAATCAATTTTCATAAAAACACATTGTCCTGAACTGTAAATTTGAATTGATCGATTTAATCAATAAATCGCGCACGTCTAGCACACGCAGAGGCAGACGCACACACACACACAGGGAGAAGACACTGGACTTTTAGTCAAATTGTGCAGATGTAAGTCAAAATCCAGAACATGTGAGGAGACAAAGGGACACAATGTGGCTCCGGCGGCTTTTTCCTAAACAAGAGAACATAAATCCTCGTCCGCACCACGCACTTTTACTGCCACACGATTGGCTGTTGCCCTGTCAATTAAAATGCATATGCCTTATCAAGATCGACCAAAGTCAAGATCACAATCTATTAGGGGTGGGTATTGGCAAAGAAGTCACGATTCAATTCGAATCACAATTCATATGCCACGATGCATCACAATACTTGAATTATTGCGATGCATTGCAATGTATTCGAACTTCTTCAGTGAAAATGTACCAAAAAAAAGAGGATAACTTAAATATCAGTGGCTGTGTATCTGGGTAGTGTCTTCAATTGATACATAACTCTGAGCAACTCAATTATAACTGAATTTATTGAATAACAAAAACAAATAAACCAAACCAATAACAAAAAACGTGGCATATGAATCGTGACTTCTTTGCCAATACCCATCCCTATTTATCACCCACCTCTGCTCCAAAGTGGTAATACCAAAGGTTATATTTGACTCCCACTGGTGCACTGTGTACTCAGAAAGACTCAACATCAAATACAGAAACACCAGCATTGCACAGTGTCCTTGTAATACAGGGTGTCCATAAAGTCTCTTTACAGTTTAAACAATTTATTACAAAGGCATTTGCTGAGATATATTAACTAGATTTATTTTATTTGAATGAGTGTTTATTGAAGTTTTTTTCACTTAATTTAATAAACCTCTATATGGGCACCATTAGTTGCACGAAGCACATCAAGACGGTACTCACTTGTAGGATAGTCTCACTAATGGTGGCAATGGCTTCACAAATCCTTTGCTTCAAGTCAGCAATGTCCCGTACCTTTGTTTGATACACGATGTCCTTTACATAACCCCAAAGGAGTGGTATCAGGTGAACGCGGTGGCCATGGAATTGGCCCATGCCTACCAATCCATCGGTCAGGAAATGTTTGATTGAGGAAGTGACGAACATGCAGTCCCCAATGTGGTGGTGCACCATCTTGCTGGAAAACGATGGTTGGTTGTAAGTCAAACAGTTGTCAATCTGGTTAAGATATCTCAACTGCCTTTTCAATAATTTTTTTTTAATTGTAAAGGGACTTGTAAAGGGACTTTATGGACACTGTATAAAACTTGACTTTTTATTTTCTTATTGGTACATTTTTGAAGTCTATGTCAATTAAAGTCTGCTCCCAAATTCATTAGAAAATTGCATACCTCCCATTTACTTTGGCTTCATTAAGGTCACAAAAACACTATAAATTGTGATGCTGTTGATTGAATATTTGGAGACTGAAATTATTTACGGTCTTATTCATTGACCCAATCCATTTGCCTCAGTTGCTCCCTCTGTAAATCTGCCAGCGGTGTCTGGTCAGCGTTGAGTCAGCACTGGAGGACGGCCAAGTGACATTTCTAATTTTGGATTTGGTTTGGTCATTCATTTTTTAAATTAATTTCAACCTCTATTATTATTTGAAATGCTAAACTTTTATTCTGTAATGTTTATAATTTAAAGGTGCACTCTGTAACTTTTCTGGTGGAAGCTCAGCCACCAACTTGTCTCCGGAGATGTTATTACTTTGCCTGGAATGTTCCATGGTGCGACTTTAAATATATTAATCTAGCATTAATTCATTACTGGTGTTTCTGTTGCTCCAAAATACATGTGAATAAGGCGACTCTCCACAGATCTGAACGGTAATGTAGCGTAGTGCTGTAACCTGATGGATAGGTTTAATCTATACTGTGGAACATTCTAGACAAAGCAGTCACATTTCCATGGAGACGAGATGTTATAGTTTTGCCTGAAATACTCCACAGTATAAATTTAAACTAATTTGTCCAGTATTTCATTTTTTTATTGCTCAGAAATGGATAAAAACATAGATTCTTATAGCGTGAGCAGTATTGTCGCTCCACAGGTCAGAGCTGTAACGTGGCCCCTTGCAAGTTTTATGTCATTATTAGGGCAGTCATTAATTACACTGCAAATTAACATGTTATAAAAATTAATGCAATTAATTATGAGTGGCAATTCAATGCATGTGCATTTTAAATTTGGCCTGTGGCGAGCAAATCGCCGCCAGGGCCTTTGAACGGCAAGTTTATTTATAAAAAGAAAAAGGGATGATCAAAGTGTTGTTTGAGTAATCCTGCATTATTCTGTCTACATCTCCAAAGCTTAAAATGCTCTGTTCCACTTTGTGATGTCATGAAGATTGTTTTCAAGTTAACGGCAACATTTCACCTTTAGTTTAGTAGACACTGGCAGGATGTTGTTTTTGTTTCTGTTGAGACGACCGCACTGATGTCAATATGGATGATGTAAACACAGTGGAGCACTTCCTGTATTACCACATGGCATCATTAAAGTGGAACAGAGTGTTTTATGTTTGAGAGAAGAACGCCTAAACCTAAATATGCAGGGTTTGTGTGTGAAACATGTGTGAATGAAACAAAACACAACTCCAGATGTGTTTGTGATGTGAAACAACATTATAACTAGGGGTGTGCAAAATAATCGTCATGACAATGCATCGCGATACTAACTTTAGCAATATACTGCATCAATTCCTGATGCCAAAAATTGATTATTATTAATTAATAATTAATATAAAATTTAATATTTAATATTAAATAATTATTAGTTTATTTATTTTTTTATAAATCCTATGCACTTTTTTCTTTGTGAAAGGGTATTGTTTGTTATGATGGTCGCTACCTCCAAAATGGCAAATGTTTGAACATTATTTTTTGTTTTAGGAAAAAATCCTATGCACTTTTTTTGTTATTGGTTTGGTTTATTTGTTTTTGTTATTCAATAAATTCAGTTATGAATCGAGTTGCTCAGAGTTATGTATCAATTGAAGACACTACCCAGATACACAGCCACTGATATTTAAGTTATCCTCTTTTTTTGGTACATTTTCACTGAAGTATGTCGAATATATTGCAATGCATCGCAATAATTCAAGTATCGTGATGCATCGTGATAGTATCACATCGTGGCATATGAATCGTGATTCGAATTGAATCGTGACTTCTTTGCCAATACCCACCCCTAATTATAACAGATTAGAAAATAGCATAACATGGGCTCTCTAAGGGCCTGTCCACACGACAATGTTTTTTGGTGGAAACGGAGAAGTTTGGGGGTGGGGGATCTGAGAACGCCGGGGGTCGCGTTGTCGTGTGGACGACCAAAACGCAGCTTTTGGAAAGGACTTTATGCACATGCGCTCTTTGTAGTGTTGCATTTCCAGTGGCTCTGGCTGTTTCCTGTTTACAGCACCACATATCGGTGTGGCATATTTATTACATCGTTTTCACTCAGCGCTCCGTTTTCATCTGGACGCGAATATTTACTGATCCGACACATGTGTGGACGTGAATTTTTTTCAACCTGTATAAAAAAAAATCCAGGAGCGTCGTTGTGTGGATGTAGTCTAAGTCTCAGTATCAGATAAGTCCAAATACTGGGTAGACGTCTGTGTTTGAGACGCCACTTGAGCAGTTTATCCTCAAAGCCCTTTATATTCTCTTCATTCATCCACAGTGGCTTCTCCTGTCTCTTTGTACTTTGTCTTGTTCTTACTATTACATCACTGGTTCAGAGAGTGGTGCTTCGTACAATGAGATCAGACAAACACAGAAGCACTTAGGGATATGAGGCTTTTAAACAAATACTGGCAAGATTCTGTCAAAGAGGAAAACATCTCGATAGAAAGGAGACTCTAGAATAGGTTAAATGCATACATACTTTCATTATTTATTTTATGCTTTGTTCTGTTTTTTTAAATACCGGACTATTGATATACCGGTAATATAATCTACAGGGTGTCCATAAAGTCTCTTTACAATTTAAACAATTTATTACAAAGGCAGTTGTTGAGATCTATTAACTAGATTTATTTTATTTGAATGAACGATATCCTTTACATAACCCCATAAAAAGAAGTCCAAAGGAGTGATATCAGGAATTGGCCCATCCCTACCAATCCATCGGTCTGGAAATATTTGATTGAGGAAGTGACGAACATGCAGTCCCCAGTGTTGGTTGGTTGTACGTCAGTCAGTTGTGGCGCCACATATTCGGTCAGAAGTTGCCTCGTGGAAGAAAAATGGACCAATTATTCAAAAAATTTTATGTGAATAAAAACTTTAATAAACACTGATTAAAATAAAACAAATCTGGTTAAGATATCACATCAACTGCCTTTTCAATATTTTTTTTTAATTGTAAAGGGGCTTTATGGACACCCTGTATATTAATAAAAGCTGTATCAACTAAATTATAAATAAATAAATACATATTTATTTATACTGGTACATGATACTGGTATCAGTATCATGTACCAGTATGAAGTCTGGTAAATGAAGTCTGGAAGCTTGAAAATAAAGTTTAAAGTGTAACTTTAAGGGTTAAGTCCCTGAACTCAATCACACAGAACTGTGATGGTTTACTGATAAGTGTGTAGGAGATTACACATCACGCTGCCGTTGCCAACATCTCACATTGACTCATCAATGCCAAGTTCACGTGCAGCAGCTCTTTCTCCTTCTTTGACGGCCAGATTGATTGCCTTTAGCTTTAAAGCTGCATCATATGCATTTCTTTGTGTGTTTTCCATGAGTAGGGTGTGTGCCTGAAGTGCAAAATAACTGTTCAGAACAAAATCAAACTAGCATCATCTCTTCCACCTGTCAAAGCTCAGAACCTCCAGAATTCACTCGCCGAGCTGCAGAGGCTGCACTAGCACTGATTCATGATGGTTGCAGATGCTGGGGCTTAGGTAGTGACCCATCAGACCAGAGAGAGGCATTTTAGGTTTAAACCAACTGGATTTTGACATTGAAACTGGCAACCCAGTTGAAACTCATGTGGGGCTCATTTTGCGTTCTGTTTAGATAATCGTCTTGAGAAACAGAACACCAAATTATAACACAAACAACTTGGCCGTCATGTTCAATGTTTTTGTAATTAAGAATAAATCAGAATTTCAGTTGTTACTACTAAAAGCTACATCTAACTTAAACATGTCTACCTTATGTGTGGATGCACAGATGATTATAGAATGTTTATAGAATTTGAAATGAAACTCTTCCTTTTTAAGATTTCATGAACAACTGATGCGTATTGCCATTTAAACTACGTTTTTAAGTTTTTAAAAAAGTCCAAAAAATATAAACTGGACATTCAAGCTTTTCATGACTAAATACAAAGAAATTTCAACATGAATTCGTAGTTCTTTCTGTATATTACCTTATGGTCTTATATCTGTAATCCCTCAGTGGTGCATGGGCGTCTAAAAGTCTACTTACTTTGAGACTTGTTCTGATACAGCTCAAGGTCATTCTAAAGATATTCAGGAAAGGTACATTTCTGTCCTGTGAATGTAACTTTTTAGTTTCACTACTTGTTCAAATGAGTATCTAGATTTAGTATCAATTTGTGTCCGATTCTGACATTTGGCAACCCTAAAAGCTTAATTTTCTCCATGGAGATGTTATTGCTTTGTCTGGAATGTTTCACAGTATGATATTAAACCTTTCTATCTGCATGGAGACCAAACCAGACCAAGTTGCACGTCAGATCTGTGGAGAGGCAACCCCGCTCGCAGTCACAATGCCTGTTTTTATATGCATTTTGAGCCATAAAACCACCTGTAATTGACTAAATGTAAGGTAGAGCTGTTTAATGTCATACTGTGGAGCATTCCAGACAGAGCAATGGCATATCCAAAAGCCTTTGATGTCCCTCCACCAGAAAAGTTACACAGTGCACCTTTAAACAAGTCTGAAAGAATGTAAACTGCACATTCAAGCTTTTCATGACTTGACAGTTGTGTTCTGGCAACAGACTCAGGTCAGGTCACCATTTGAAACCAGTGTTGACTTGAGCCAGCCCTTTACTGTAGTGTATTATTAGCTTTGGCCTTCCCCATTTGTGCTGTTATCACTGTGTCCAGATAGAGCTGACATACTGACCCGTCCACTGACCTCTGCAGAGTGACCACCAGCAGTCAGGATCAAGGCAAGAACTATTAGACTTTGATTTGGACAGACTTTATTGATCCACAAGGGAAATTACTTGGACACAGTAGTACACACATCACAATATATTCCAATAACAAAGAGTAAAAAACATAAAAAATGGTAATAAAACTTCTATATAAGTAACCATAAAAAAAACAGCGAGACTGGTGTCCAATATTTTTAAAAAATATTTATTTCAGATGTAATTTACTTGATAACATGATTGATGGAGGTGTAATTGCTTATGTTATATGAGTGCAGTGTATATTGTGTTATATATTGTGTTGTGTGGACATCCGCTATGGCTCACTTTTGCACTGGCCAACCAGTCAGTGGGCAGAAGGTTTATATGCGAATGGCACACAGAGAGAACCATGACCTGATGAAGATCCACTGATCGAAACATTGTCATTCATTAAATGCAGTTGCAGGGAGTAAAGCTGCGTCCTATTATTCTGTCTTACCCCTTCCCCTACCCCTTTATCTACATCTTTGTCTTGCCCATCTATACCGAGCTGAGAGGGCTCGGAGTACAGATGTTCCCCTAAAAAATGGGACGCCACTCGATTACCGTTTGCCGTTTGGGAATGCCAAAAGTGCAAAGCAGTGATCAAAGCAAAGGGTGGCTATTTTGAAAATTCTAAAACAAGTTTGCAGTTTTTTTTTGTTTTTGTTTTTTTTGTTTACTACATTTCGTGAGTTCTTTCATAGTTTTGTTGCTTTTCAGTGTGAAAAGAAAGACCATTAAATGAAAAAGTGTGCTCAAAGTTTTGACAAATTGCGCATATGGCGATCAATTTGAAATTAAAAATGTACTTTAAGAGCAAAATAAGTATTTTGCAGAGATTTTTAGGACAATTAAAGGATGAAATGTAGTGATTCTGAAGACGCATTCAGCAGACTTAAAGTGATTAATTTTTCTAGCCGCTTTTGTGTATTTAGTTTGCTCAAAGTTGGGACGTTAACTCAAATTAAATGTGCTAATCAGCAGGTCTCAAACCATAAAGTAAAAGTACTTTTTACTTTTCAGTCCAGATCTAAAATATAGTGGAGTAGAAAGTAGAAAGTACAGATACACATTCTCAGATCTAGTGAAGTAAAAGTAAAAAAAAAAAACCATTAAATGAAAAAGAACAATAAATGAATAAATTAAAGAGTTATAGTTCAAGGATTTCCTCTGAAAATGACAAAATCTATTTCTCTAAGTCTTGTAAACCTTCTAATCTTGATATTTAGACCTCTACAAAATGAAATGGATGTGATTCTCGCAGTTTATATTTCAGTCTTTTCTCAAGTCTCAATAATCCTGGATGTATTTAAAAGATGCAGTTGGATACGTTTCCAAAACAGGTCAGTTCAGCTCTAATCTCTTGCCCTGTAGAGTATGAGTTGGCGATTAGAACTTGTCACATTTGTGTTTTTACGTTTTGCAGCGGCGTCTCTTTCAGGTTTTGTATGGCTCTGACTCCCCAGAGCCGACTGTGGCGTAACCCGAGCCCGTTAACATGCGCGAGGTCACCCTGACTCTTTCACTTATTTAAACTATTATAGAGTTTATTCAGTTTACGCTCACTTTGGAACCAGATTGCATGATTGTTTACATTTTATTTTTGAGTTGGTAATTGTATTTCATGTATTAATGAAAAAAACTTATTTGCAAAAATGTTAAAAGAAGGGAAATAAGGGAGGAAAGAAGCCACCAAAAACAACAAAGTAAATAGAGAAAGAAGGGAAAGAAAGAAGTGACGAAAGAAAGGACGGAGAAAGCTAGAATGACGGACTTTTAACAGTACATTTATTTTATGTCAGTTGTCACTTAAATCATGCAAAAAGCCACCAAAAACAACAAAGTAAATAGGGAAAGAAGGGAGGAAAGAAAGAAAGTGAAGAAGCAAGGAAAGGACAAAGAAGGACAGAGAAAGTAAGAATGAAGGACTTTTAACAATACATTTATTTTATGTCAGTTGTCACTTAAAATCATGCAAAAAGCCACCAAAAACAACAAAGGAAATAGGGAAAGGAGGAAAGAAAGCAAAGGAAGCAAGGAAAGAAGGACAAAGATGGACGGCGAAAGCTAGAATGAAGGACTTTGACTTTTAAAAATACATTTTATTTTATGTCAGTTGTCACTTAAAATCGTGCAAAAAGCCAGCAAAAACAACAAAAGAAAGAAGGAAAGACGGGAAAGAAAGATGGAATGCTGTGTGCTTTGGCTTTCTTTTTCCGCACTGAAAAATAGTTCCCACCCAAAATGACCAAGGCAAGCTCTCCGTGTTGATTTGTACATTTATTTGCACTCGATATGAATGCGCACTACACAGAAAGTAATTGGGAAACGCATCGAGCAAATTAATTCCTTGTGGCCGAAATCTTTCTCTGGCGCCGTTAGACTCCAGTCTAACGCGGAGTAGCTGCAGATACCGCGGCGGTCAGTGCTGACAGACACAATGGCTGGGTGACCAGGAAAACCACTTATTTTAGTCTCTGGACTGTGGGGAGATGCCCAAGTTTGACCTGGGGGTGGCATATCCCTTTAAGACCCACTTTTATTCTCTGGCTTTTAATAACGCGTGAGTTGTGTGGTCCTCTGTTATTTTATTATCACTTTATTTATTGCTATTTTAGAAATGTTTTTATTAAGTTTTATTGATTTTATGTGCAGCACTGTTTATAAAATGTGCTATAGAAATAAAGTTGGATTGGATTGGAGGGGCCATGAAGTCAATTTAAAACCTTAAAAACAAAACATACATCCAAGAACATCTGATAACTTTCAAAGTCTAAAATATTATACTTACTAAGGATATTACAGTAGTGAAAGTGAAGAGGCTTTCTGTCTAAACTCTGTTGGATAGTCAGTTGTTTCTACATGGTTCTCATTCAACATCAACAAGAGTCTGGAACAAACAAAATCGTTCAACCAAATTTAACCTGGACTCAAAACGCCCTACTTCCTTATCTCGGTAGCACTTGTGTATTTCTCATGTAACGCACAGCCACAACCACAGTCGGAGCAGGACACGGAGCCCTCAGAGTTATGCAGGATGCCCTCCCACTGTACCGGACCAACCCCACAGCAACAATGACGCCTCTGAAACACAAGCTGCTAAACGCTAATGAGTGCTGGGCGAAGAACTCAATTTTGTTACTTAAAAGTACAAATTCAGAGGTAAAAAGTGACTCAAGTAAAAGTATCACATGAAAAAAATTGACTTAAGTAAAAAGTATTAAATTACCTGTTTAAAAATGTACTTTAAGAGTTTAAAAAAAAGTATTTTACAGAGATCTTTAGAACAAATAAAGCATCAAATCAAATGTAGTGATTTTGAAAAAAAAAAAAAACTTAATTTGAATAAATTTTTCTAGCCACTTTTGTGTATTTGTTTTGCTCATAGTTGGGACATTACTACATAAAGTCTACGCCATTTCAGCAGATCTCAAAGTATAAAGAAAATGTATACATTTCCTTTTCTATTTACTTTTCAGTTCAGATCTAAAATGTAGTGGTGTAAGGTGGGCAAGTTTATTTGTATACCACAAGTTGTACACAAAGTAGTTCAAAGTAGGGATGCAAATTATCGATTAATTCATTAATTGATAGTTGATTGACCTTATCGATCGATTAACGATTAACTGATAAGCGGCGTTTTTCACCTGAATTTTAGTGTTTCAATAGGGTCTTTAAGAATATAAGCTATAGTATACACAACACTGAGTCAAAAATATATCATAGTGTTATTATATTGTGTATTCCTCAATTAATTATTCCTTAGTAAAAAGCAGACAAATGTATTGATGCTGAATAACAAAATACAGTAATCCCTCGCTCTATCGCGGTTCGCAGATTTTTTTTTTTTTTTTTTTCAAATTTTTTTTTATAGTGTAACATTTCTTTTATAGTGTAACATTGTGTTCTGTCCTGATTGGCTAAGAGACTAGACCAGGACTAAACGTGGACTAAACATGGACTAAACGTGGACTAAACGTGGACTAAACCAGAACTAAACCAGGTCTAGACCAGGTCTAAACCTGGATTGGACCTGGACTAAACCAGGACTCGACCAGGTCTAGACCTGGACTAAACCAGGATTAAACCACCACGTGCCGCTGCTGGTTTCGTGCGGCTGCCGCACGAAACTCTGGGCCCGAGCCACAAACAAGCCGCACGAAACCAGCAGCGGCACGCATTCCGGACGCCGCGGTTCGATCTCGCCTCGCGCGTACACCCGCGGCTGCTGAGCAGTGCCGTTGGCGCCTGCGGCCGGCTGTGAGTCTAGTTTGGCGCTGCGCGGTGCGCGGTTGCCTTGTTTCGTGACCATGCGGGTGCGCGTGTCAGTGATTAGCGATTAATTACAATTAATGCATTTTGTTCGACCAACGTCTTAATCGACAATTAATCGTTAATCGATTAATTGTTGACATCCCTAGTTCAAAGTGCTTTACAGAATAAGAAACGCATTAAAAGCACAATTCAAACAAATCAAAACATAAATAATCATCATTTTAAAAAAAAAATGACATTAAATGAGAGAGAAGAGCTAAACAGAACCATTTTGTGCCTGGATTTAAACCAAAGCAAAGTCGAGGCCTGTTTCACATGTTCAAGGAGACTGTTCCAAGTTTTAGGAGTACAACGTACAGATACGCATTCTCAAATGTAGTAAAAAGTAAAAAAGTGTAACTGTAAAATTTGTTTAAAGGTGTGCTATATAACTTTGTTTGGGGGTCCGTCACGTGCTTGTTTGTATGGATAAACCGCTCTACTTTACATTTATTCAATTACAAGTGGTTTCACAGCTCAAAAATCCAGGCATTCTGACTGAGTAGGGTCGCCTCTCCACAGATCTGACCTGTAACTTGGTCTGGTTTGGTCTCCATGAAGATAGAAAGGTTTAATGCCATATTTTGAAACATTCCAGACACAGCAATAACATTTCCATGGAGAAAAGCATTTGATGGACCCTCCACCAGAAAAGTTAGACAATGTACCTTCTAACTAAAACACCTCAAATTTGTACTTTAGTGTTGTACATTTACTTTTGTTGCTGCTGCTAACGGCTTCCTGCTGGATTCAAATTGGCCTGTCACAGTAATTATTATATCTACTTATCATTCAGTATTTTAGAGTTCAGTATTTATCTTGGGTACGTTTTCTTTCTTTGGCAAGATCAGGGGTATTTTTGTTGTGATGCGATAAGATTTTAACTGTACAGGGTTGAAAAACTAGCTTCTGTGGATAATTATTGCTTCATTTTGTTATGTTTTTGTTGTAGCTCATGCCTTTTCAATGATACTGTACATTTAAAATGGTTTACTGGGATTATCTTCATTTATTGTTATTGTATCATTGGCATAACGTAGATTCAGTATTATCACTCTCTGTTATATTGTGCTTCAAATTTTGTTATCATGACAGGGCCAGATTCAAGCTATAACTCCAATAATCTTGCACACACAATAATTGTTTGTGGAGAACTGTGGAAGGTGGGGCAGGAACGTTTGCCAAGTGTTTGGGCAATGCAATAAAAATACACATTTGAAACTGATCTGGGAATTATAAGGCTGTATTATTGCCAGCTGTAGTGTTGTTGCCGCCATAATGATAATGAAACACAAACTTTGATTTCGATACCAATTCTGATACCACAGTGATGATAAATAACACACTTTTTTTTAGACAATAGAATGTGATTTTCAACATGTGGTCTTATATATGTGTAATCCCTCAGTGGTCCATGGGTGTATACTACTCTATGTGCGCTTATACTTGTTCTGATACAGCTCAAAATTTTTCCGAAACATTCAAGAAAGCTTCATTTGTGTCCTGTGAATGTGACTTTTTATAGTATCAATATCTGCTCAAATGAGTATCTAGTTCTGCCCCCTTTCAAATCACACTTGAAACAGTGGCTAAAGGAAAACCAGACTTATGGACATTTTTAATGTTTTAATGTTTTACTGCTTAATGTTTTAATGTTTAATGTTTTAATGTTGGTGTTATTGTCAGTTGTCATTGTTTTTATTGTTTTTGCTGTGGTGTCACCTGCCTAGGGACTACAGATGGAAATTAGCATTCTTGCTATAATCTGGCATATTTACACTGCAGAAGTTCATTAATATGCACTGTCCCTATTAAATAAAGAAAAAATAAATAAATAGTTTTGACACTAGTTTTGGTATTGATTTGTATCTGATTTTTTATATTTTTGACAACCCTAAAAGCTTATAACTGTGTAAAAATTCTAGTATGTGGTTCTTCTTGCCTATGTTATTGCAATGCTACATAAACAAATGATAAACGGAGAAATTAAATTTGTCAACTGGACAAAGTTTGTTAGGTCGAAAACGTTTCGCCGCTCATCCGAGAGGCTTCGTCAGTTCTGGTTCGAGTGCTGCTAAGACACTGCTTATATCTAGCTGCAGGGAGGAGCTCACTACACTAAATTCTTCTGAAACTATCTCAACTAATTTGTATTGCAATTCTCTCTTTTGTATTTCGAATTTCTCTGGCGTCTAGTTTAGCATACCTATTCAACCCTAACGACCGTCCCCACACCTCTGGCCCTGACCTGCCTGCCCCATTGTTTCTTTAGTCTGTTTTGACTTTGATTTAAGAATGGAATTGTAAATGGGAGACAAGTTATGTCTGACTCCCCCACTTCTGTTTAAAGAAGGATTCTCTTTTTGACAAAAATAGCCTCTTTAACTCCCCTCTCAAACCAGTTCTTTTCCCTGACTAAGATCTGAACCTCAGTGTCCTCAAAAGAATGGCCCGTGGCTTCTAGGTGAAGATGTACGGCAGATGACGGTCCACTCTGGCACGCCCGCCTGTGTTGGTACATCCTCTTGTGAAGTGGCTGTTTTGTTTCTCCAGTGTAGCCCTCACTGCAGTCTTCACTACACTGAATGGTGTAGACCACATTGCTTTGTTTGTGGCTCGGTGTTTTGTCCTTTGGGTGGACCTGTTTTTGTCTTAAAGTGTTGTGGGTTTGAAATAAACTGGGATTTCATATTGTCTGAAAATCCTCTGTAGGCAATTTTTGTCAAAAAAGAGAATCCTTCTTTAAACAGAAGTGGGGGAGTCAGACATAACTTGTCTCCCATTTACAATTCCATTCTTAAACCAAAGTCAAAACAGACTAAAGAAACAATAGGGCAGGCAGGTCAGGGCCAGAGGTGTGGGGACGGTCGTTAGGGTGAATAGGTATGCTAAACTAGACGCCAGAGAAATTCAAAATACAAAAGAGAATTGCAATACAAATTAGTTGAGATAGTTTCAGAAGAATTTAGTGTAGTGAGCTCCTCCCTGCAGCTAGATATAAGCAGTGTCTTACCAGCACTCGAACCAGAACTGACGAAGCCTCTTGGATGAGCGCGCGAAACGTTTTCGACCTAACAAACTTTGTCCAGTTGACAAATTGAATTTCTCCTTTTATCATGGATTCTACCTGGACGACTGAGGGATTCTTCATACATAAACAAATGTATAGTCTAAAGCAGTGTTTCCCTTGCCTGGTTTACACCTGACCATATCACAAGTGATATATGGTCTGGGAGCCACCTTCAAAATATCTCATAGCGGAAGTGTGGTTTACTATCGCCAAAGGCCGATTATTGGGCGTTACGAATGTCTATCATTTGGCGTATACGTAGCCCATAGCCAATCATGTCAGTTGTAAGTTCAAACTACAAGAGGGGTGTCAAACGGTTCCACAAAGGGGCCGGTGTGGCTGCAGGTTTTCTTTCCAACCAACCACGAGCACACCTTCAACTGTTGATTAAATGAGTCAAGCCTGGTGTGCTGCTGCTTGGTTGGAAAGAAAACCTGCACCCACACCGGCCCTCTGTGGAACAGTTTGACATGCCTGAACTACAAGCTTCCGTTTGTCACATAGTACGCGTCACCGTCTTTCCACCCCTCCCCGCTCTCTGATTGGCTCCCAGAATCGGGACGGCTCGCTTGCCATAGTTGCCAGGCTGTCTTTCAGATCGGAACGAACGAAAGCAGCCTGCGATTTCCCAGTTTAGTGTTTCCCAACCTTTTTTGTCTTGTGTACCCCCTAAGCCTTTTTGTCATACCGTGAGTACCCCCTCACTCATACGTGTTGATAATTCTCCAAAAGTAGAACGTAACGCAACAGAAAATCATTTTATTTCATCTCCTTAATTTGAAAATTTAATTCTCAGGTATTTTCTCTCTTTCTTTAACTCAAATATACTCAAATTAGAATTAAAATTTTCCAAAAAATCTCCCCCTGCGCCTGGTAGCGACACTGCCAAGTACCTCCTGCAATGTGCTCGCGTACCCCTAGGGGTACTTGTACCCCTGGTTGGGAAACACTGGTCTAAAGGTCTATATATCTGGGCGAAGTCGGACTATTATGTAAAATGTGTTTGTTTCATTGATTTGCCCTGATTAAAACATCCAGGCTTGTTCTGTCCTGTAACCTATTCTTTTTTTGATAGTGATGTTTCTTGATACATTTTTGATATCAGTTGATTTGAAGCACCACTATGTAACTTTTTTTATTTTTATTCCAGAATTTTATTTAAGTCCAAACAGTGGGCTCATATACAGTGAGCGTTCTTGCATCTCCACAAACCTGACTCTTATTCGGCCTGCTTGTTGTTCTTTTGACTATAATTTTCCACAGTTCTGCATAAAACTTGTCTATCTTCATGGAGAATATTCCGAAGTACGGCTTTAACGTTAAATTTTCTTGAAGTTACACAGTGTTGCTTTAATTTTTTGAATAATATTGTAACATATTTTTACAGCGCTCCCTTCTCAGAATCAATTACTTACATTAGAAATTTTATATATTTTTTTTCTTTACGTATATGTGCATTGTGTAACTTTTCTGGTGGAGGGTCCGCCAAATGCTTTTCTTACAGGTTTACAGGTCAGATCTGTGGAGAGGCGACCCCGCTCACAGTCAGAATGTCTGTTTTTTTTCTTGGTTTTGAGCTATAAAAACATTTAATTTAACGTAGAGCTGTTTAATATCATTGTGGAACACTCCAGGCAGAGCAATGATATATCCATAGAAACAAGAAGGTGTCTGGTCCCCAACCGAAAAGTTACACAGTGCACCTTTAAAACTTCAAAATATAGAAATTAATTTCTAAGTAATTAAAGGGGTTGAGTATTTAAACTAAATCAACATAACTGTAATGTCTTTATCCAATTAATTAAGTCTGTCTTGCACATTCTGTTGGGTTTATATGGCACCAGTTGAATCAGAGCCTCAGCCACAGCTCGGGTCCAGTAATACACAAAGCTCCTATTGTTATATCTGCATTTCTCCCTTCTGCAGTTCACACACACCCTACATCTCTCACTGTTTCTTGGGACTGTTTTTTGATTCAGTCTCAATGAATATATGGCCTTGTTACTATTATCATTATTACTATTTTCCATTATTATTTTTATGACGTATTATTACTATTTGCACTATTTATTACTTACTTTATCCCCTCCCTGCCTGCATGCACTTTTTCCCTCTTGTCCAATTGTCCTGGAGCTACTGTGGCGAGTAAATTTCTCCTGTGTGAGATCAATAAAGGCTTATCTTATCTTATCTTATTTATGGTGCAAAATACCCTCAATTGGTAAAACGAGGAAGAGACAAAAAGCATAAAAATCTAAATATATATATATTTTTGCTAAAAAGCAAATGGGGCTACTGCATTTTATAGTGTTTCAAATCACGTTTCAATCAAGGCAAAAGTTAAGAAATTGATCAAAACTGTTAGAAGTCATTTAAACTGCACAAATTGTTGGATCCATCCAAAACATTCACAGTAAAATCCTCCAGTTAATGCCAGATCTTAAGATCTGGAGTTGGGTCCCTAAATCACTGTGTGGCACCCACTGTTCCTGAGGAGATGCCCCCACATTGAAGCTTGGGTCAAATGCAGGGGACAAACAATTAAGTTTACCTTAAAAGTAAGTCTGCTTGAGGCTGATGTTTATAGAAGAAAGAAATGTGTTTCTTTTTAAATGGCAGTCTGTTCATGAAATCTAGTGTAAGACATTTTTATCAGTTTTTAATATCACAAAATACAATTGTGCTAAACCAAAAAATGGAAACAAAATTCTCATATTGCATAGCTCTAATGACAACCATCAATATCTTACTGAAGTTGGCTGTATCCTCTCTGGTTCCTAGTCCTTTCTTTGCCTTTATCTCTCTCTCTGGGTGTAGTCCAGTCTAACTCATAGTGACAGCAGAGGTGGCGCTCACTCAGACCAGCATTGTGCTCCATCATCTGAGGAGGCAGACACGTCACAGCCCATATCTCTGTGCCCATTGTTTTCACATGAATCCAACTGTAATAGAAGGCTAATATAATATCCTGACTAGGCCCCAGTGGTGTAACTTTAACTGTAACTCAATAGAAAGTGATTTTCAACATTAAATCAGAGTATTTTCTTTATATTACCACATGGCCTTGTATCTGTGTAATCCCTAAGTGGTCCAGGTAGGTTCCTCAGTGGTCCATGGGCGTATACTCTCTGTGCTCGATACAGCTCGAGATCATTCAGGCTGAACATGGCTTATGCAAGTTCCTCAAACACTGATGATGAAAACCGCAATATTGCCATTGCATAATAATCCAGGCTACATTTCACTTGTGTTTTTTCTAATAAAAATGAGCCTGGATCCACTAAAACAACTGGAGCATATTAGCAGCTCAATTTTAAAGTTTTTTGTGCTGCCTTAAAGCTCCTATATCACACAAAATGGACTCCTGTGAGCTTTAAGCCATGTTATAATGCTGTTACCTCTGCAAAACCTGCACGGAGTTGCATTTTGTTTCATTCACACGTGTTTGAAAAATCCTGGATAATTAGTCTAGTTAGCCTACATCTCCAAAGCTCAAAATGCTCCCTTCCACCTTGTGATGTCATGATGCAGTAGTTTTCAAGTGAACAGCTCCCTTTAGCTTTTGTTCAGTAGAGATCGGCAATTCTAGGGCTGATATGATCCAAATTATTCTAGTGAAGATGTCTAGAGTTTGAAAACGCAGTGGAGCACTTCCTGTACTACAACATGACATCACAAGGTGGAACAGGGTGCTGTTTTTTGAGAGAGGAACTCATCCTAAATATAGAGGGTTTGTGTGTTATGCATGTGTGAAAGAAACAAAACACAACCTCAAGTATATTTTTGATGAAACAACATTATAACTAGGGTGGGTATTGGCAAAGAAGTCACGATTCAATTCAAATCACGATTCATATGCCACGATGCGATACTATCACGAAGCATCACGATACTTGAATTATTGCGATGCATTGCAATATATTCAACATACTTCAGTGAAAATGTACCAAAAAAAAAAAAGAGGATAACTTAAATATCAGTGGCTGTGTATCTGGGTAGTGTCTTCAATTGATACATAACTCTGAACAACTCAATTCATAACTGAATTTATTGAATAACAAAAACAAATAAACCAAACCAATAACAAAAAGGCTGCCATCCTTCCTTGATACTGCCTGAAGTCCATTGCTTTGCTGGAAATCAGTTCAACACAATCGAATTGTGAATGCTTTTATCTATTTCTGATGACAACTGCATTTACCTACGATAGATTTATTTATTCATTAATTTATGTATTTATTTATTTATTACTTATTGAATTTCTCCTTTTATCATTACTTATTTATGCTTTTAAACGCTAAAATATTAATTTATATTGTTAAATTACACTTTAATTGTATTGTTGTTGATGTTACCTGTAATGCCCACTTGGTCCTGATGGCTTCTGCAGTTACTCCATTGTAAACATCTTAACTCTCGTCCTCGGAAAGGAAAGGCCTTATACAGAGCCTCTTTTTCACTCAAATACCTCTTGTTAAGATCCTGGCACACTGTGGTTTTAATTTTCCTTGTCAAGATGGAATCAGTCAGATTGTCTTGGAGCTCGTGGATGAGTTGAGCACGGAGTAGCGCTACAATATATAGAGTTGGACTGGTCTCCTCTGATATTGCGAGTGTAGCTACTTTCATAGGTTTCTTTGCAGCGACGACCGCCTCAGCAGCCGTTATGTCACACTCGGTAAGGGTGCAGATGTCCATCTCAGACTTCCGTATTTCGGCAGGAGCGCATTGGGCACGCACAGCGCAGCGTGAATGCACATGCTGCTCTAAAAACCGCTCCAGCATGTAAACACAGCCCGCCGCCGGAAATGCCGCTGGCGTGAAGGCAGCGGCATTTCCGCATTTCCTTTTTTTTAATTAATAATCGATATTTGGCATCAAGAATCGATGCAGTATATTGTGAAAGTTAGCATCGCGATGCATTGTCATGACGATTATTTTGCACACCCCTAATTATAACATACAGTAGATCGGAAAATAGCGTAATATGGGCCTTTTTAATTACAAATGTATCTGACTCAAACTGTGCTGACAAGACTACACCTGCAGGGGAAGTTCATGCAAAAACAACTATTTATACAGAAGAAAGTACTAGTAGAAAACGATGTATTTATATAAAGGCAGATTAAACTTGCAAATCAGTTTAATATACCTTTTGACATATAAATACAAAAGAAAAACAAATCTTCAGCCAAGTCATTCACTCACTAACTTCTCCTTTCTGATTTTGTCCCATATAAATCCTTAAACTCTATATTAAATTACAACTAATACAAATATTGGTCGATTAAAGGGATAGTTGTTTTTTTTTTTTAATGTGAATCTGTATGGCGTCCCCTTCAGCAGTGTCGTGCATCAACACTGACTTACCCCTGACAGTGTCCTCTGAGCCGAGTTCTGCCCCGGTTCTGTAGCTGACGAAAGTAGTTCCGGCAAGTTAGCGGGGACATTTAATAAAGCTTGTTTTTCTTCTCAAAACAATATTTGTCCAAAAAGTGATATATTTGCATCACAAACAGTTGTCCACAAAAAATTCAGAAGTCGTAATCGCTTGGTGCTATTTTCTGTCGATTCGTATCACTGCGCGCCTATTAGTATTATTAGTCTGTTTACTTGTAAGTGAACAGACTAATAATACATAGGCGCGCATGACTACTTTCGTGAGCTACAGAACCGGAGCAGAACTCGGCTCAGGGGACACTGTCAGGGGTAAGTCAGTGTTAATGCACGACACTGCTGAAGGGGACGCCGTACAGATTCACATAAAAAGAAAAAAAAAAACGAACTATCCCTTTAAGACTCCATTAACCGATTAACTTACTAAAGGAGTCTGTGACAATCTAAATACTCATTTTGTCTTTTGTAAAATATATGACTTGTATTTTAATTAAATGGGGGTTGTGTGGTGTTTTCCAGGGAAGGCAATGAACCCGGCGATGAGTTGACGATCACCTACAGAGAGCTGCTGCAGAAAGTGTGTCAGTTCGCCAATGTGCTTAAGTCGCAAGGTAAAACAAAAACAAAAAAACATTAGCTTGAAGTTAGCATAGCAATTGGTACCACTTTATAACCCTGATTTATTAATTAAAGAGGGACTTAAAGGGATATGCCACCCCCAGGTCAAATTTGGGCATCTCCCCACAGTCCAGAGACTAAAATAAGTGGTGGAAAGCGTTTTCCTGCTCACCCAGCCATTGTCCGAGTCTGTCGCCACTGACCGCCGCGGTATCTGCAGCTACTCCGCCTTAGACTGGAGTCTAACGTCGCCAGAGAAAGATTTCGGCCAAAAGGAATTAATTTGCTCGATGCGTTTCCCAATTACTTTCTTTGTAGTGCGCATTCATATCGAGTGCAAATAAATGTGCAAATCAACACGGAGAGCTTGCCTTGGTCATTTTGGGTGGGAACTATTTTCCAGTGCGGAAGAATACAGCCGAATCACGCAGCACTGCCAGGGGAATCCCTGTTACGCACCGGGAAGGGAGTTCCCCTGTTGCACAACGTGGTGCGTGATTCGACTGTATTCTTCCGCACTGGAAAATAGTTCCCACCCAAAATGACCAAGGCAAGCTCTCCGTGTTGATTTGCACATTTATTTGCACTCGATATGAATGCGCACTACACAGAAAGTAATTGGGAAACGCATCGAGCAAATTAATTCCTTTTGGCCGAAATCTTTCTCTGGTGACGTTAGACTCCAGTCTAAGGCGGAGGAGCTGCAGATACCGCGGCGGTCAGTGGCGACAGACTCGGACAATGGCTGGGTGAGCAGGAAAACGCTTTCCACCACTTATTTTAGTCTCTGGACTGTGGGGAGATGCCCAAATTTGACCTGGGGGTGGCATATCCCTTTAACGCCTAAACATTTAAAAACGGAGCTGCTAAACTGAGCAGTGCTTGGAGGACTAAAGAGAGTGAGGGGGGAGCAGGGGCGGGGTCTGGAGGTATAAAGGAACAGTCTGATTGGTCTAACAGATATCCACACTTCAAACTCCACCCTCTTTCTGATTACAAACACCTGGTAGCTCTGCGTGATGTCACATAGTACAGTCATACCTCACCTTACGAAATTAATTCGTTCCAGAAGTGGTTTCGTAATGTTATTTTTTTCATAAGTAATGTAAAGCAATGTAAAAGGCCTGATTCGTTCCAAGGCCCCCAGTACCCCCCTAACCCTGTTGGAGAGTGTATTTACAGCTTTATTTACGTTTCGGGGGAATTGGGTGAGCGCGCATTATTTGAATTTTTGAGATTTCGCGTTTAGTAACTTGAATTTTCTTTCGTATTCAGAGACGAAAATTTTACAAAAAGGCGTTTCGTAACTTGGATGATTCGTTATTTGGGTCTTTCGTAAGGTGAGGTATGACTGTATTTGAAATTGCAGAGACCACTGAAGGCAGTATCTACTTACATTTAGGTGTTTTTAATCAGAAAGCTGCAAATTGACCTAGTCTGCATTGGAATTGGCAAAAAAATAACTAGTAACAGCAGATAATTGTATTAAAAAAGGGAGTTTAGTTATACTTCAAGTTGTAGAAGAAGCAGTAGCAGAATTTTCTTGTGTTACTTTTCTGGTGGAGGGTCCATCACCTACTTGTCTCCATGGAGATGTTATTGCTTCCGCTGGAATGTTTCACAGTAGGGCATTAAACCTTTCTATCTTCATAAGAGACTAAACCAGACCAAGTTACAGGTCAGATCTGTGGAGAGGCGACCCCGCTCACAGTCAGAATTCCTGTTTTTCTAGGTATTTTTGAGCAATAAAATCACCTGTAATTTAACAAATGTAAGGTAGAGCTGTTTAATGCCATAATGTGGAACATTTCAGGGAGAGCAATGACATATCCACAGAAACAAGCATGTAACGGACCCCCAACAGAAAATCTACAGAGTGCACCTTTTTATATAATTATTTGCTTGATAATAAATAAAAATAAAACGTAACGGTGTAGTTATTTTTGCTACCTGTTTAGCCTCTGTTGTATATAATGTTTCCCATTTGTGGCTTTAGGAGTGAAGAAGGGAGACCGCGTGTCCATCTACATGCCCATGGTGGTGGAGCTAGTGGTTGCCATGTTGGCCTGTGTGCGGATCGGAGCAGTGCACTCTATAGTGGTGAGAGATTAAACACTGATATATTCACACTGGTTACTGTTCTTATGTTGCTGCCACCAGGGTTATGATAGAACTTGTTATTACAGTCAAAATTGGCATTCATTTCAGTTGTCCCCCATCTGTATTACATATTACAGGCCGTCAGAATGTTGTGATATTGTCCCAAACCCCAAAAAAGTGTTAATCTAAAACAAGATGAACAAAAAGTGGAAATTACACTTACTTATTACTACTGTATAATTGTTAAAAAAAATGAAAGGACCTATGGCTAATACTATTACTATTATTACTAATAGTAGCTACTACTACTACTACTACTACTTCTATTACTACTATTGCCGCCATTACTATTACTGCTACTACTAGTACTATTACCACTTCTATTACCAGTACTATCATTACTGCTACTACTACTATTACTGCTACTGCTACTGCTGCTACTACTACTACTACTACTACCAGTACTATCACTACTCCTACTTCTGGCCATACCTGCCTGTGTGGCCATACCTGCCTGTCAAAGCCTGATCCCGTCAGATCTCAGAAGCTAAGCAAGGCAGGGCCTGGTTAGTACTTTGATGGGAGACCGCTGGGAATTCCAGGTGCCACAGTGGGGCGCCAGTTGCAAAAAAACAAAACAAAAAACTGTCGCTGTGTCCTTAGGCAAGGCACTTTACCCACATTGCCTAGTATGAAAGTGGTGTGTGCGTGAGTGTTGGAGGTGGTCGGAGGGGCCGATGGCGCAGATTGACAGCCTCGCTTCCGTCAGTCTGCCCCAGGGCAGGTGTGGCTACAGAAAGTAGCTTACCACCACCAAGTGTGGAGTGAATGAACTATGAACTGTAAAGCGCTTTGGGTGTCATGAAAGGTGCTATATAAATGCAATGAATTATTATTATTATTATTCTACTACTTCTATTACTATTACTACTACTGCTATTAGTATTACTGCTACTACTACTTCTGCTACTACTATTACTGTTACTGCTGCTACTACTACTACTATTACTGGGGCTGCTACTACTACTACTATTACTGCTGCTACTACTACTACCACTACCAGTACTATCACTACTGTTACTACCAGTACTATCACTACTACTACTACTACTACTACTACTACTACTACTATTCCTACTATTCCTACTACTACTACTACTACTACTACTACTACTACTACTACTACTACTACTACTAAACTCTGTGAAACTCTGTATTCAGTCTCAGAAACAGTTCAAATATTCATTCAGGACCGTGTGTTCACTTGTACTGCGCTCTATTACGCAATTTTCCACATGAACAGTTGGGCTTTTTTTTTTTTTTTTTCTCCCATTTTCCAGACTCTTGGCTCGGTTTGAATATCTCCACCTGTAGCTCTTAAACAAACTTTAAAATAAATGATTCAAATATTTGTTTACTTTTCGTTTAGTTTGCCGGTTTCTCTGCGGAGTCTCTGTGTGAAAGGATCATGGACTCTGAGTGCTCGATGCTCATCACAGCAGGTGAGAAAAACACTATTTAGTTTTAATAATAATATTACTTTAATTTTTTGGGTAGTATTAATGTGGGTTATTTTGACAAACAAATAATAATTTAGAGTGGAAATGTAGTCAGTATGAATTATGTGATTAAAGATGTGAAAATAGCATAACAAATACAATATTTTATGGCAAATATGCTGTCCTTTTCTCTGCCTTAAAGCCCCACTGAAACTTTGCCAAAAATACACTAAAATAAAGGATGTTTTTTCATTTTATATATATTTTATTGCAATGAAAAACAGTGAAAAAAATGCCTCCTTACAGTGAGCGGGCTTGCGTCTCCACAAACCTCACTATTATTTAGTCTGGAGGAGGGATTCCTGTTTGTTTCCATGGAAATGTTGTTCCTTTGGCTATAATCTTCCACAGTATGGCATAAAACGTTATTTCCATAGAATCATGCAGGTGACGTGCCTCCTCCAGAAAGTTACACGGTGTTGCTTTAACTCTTCACTTAAACTAAAAAAAAATGTAACCTAATTGTGCCATTTAGTATTTTCTCCAGTTCTGCTGATAGGGGTGGGGGATATAGACAAAAAACTGTATTACTTTTTTGTATTATTCCACTAACATTCAGCCAGTATTTTATGAATCCGTCAGAAGTGTGCTAAAACCCCCAAAATCTCCAATCCCGTAATTTAATTTTGTTATCATATTACAAATTTTGAAAACATGTCATCAAGGATATCAGGTTTATGTATCAGGCAAGTGTAAATGACTGTAAAACCACTGTAGTAATTATTATGATTTGTTTAGAAAATAACAAAAATAAAGTATATATAAAATCAATATTTTAATCAAAATCAATATTCGCTACAATAAATTATGTGGCTTAACAATTGTGGATTATCCTTTTTTTATATTCCAGAACTTTAAAACAAAATGTACAAACTTGCAGGTTTACATCACAAAGCACACACGCACAAAAATAAAATAAAAGACAAACTAAAAACATAAACAAGGGAGATATGAAAACAAAGATGATTTAAATGAATTAAAAGATGTTTAAGTTCTTAAAGGTCCCATGGCATGAAATTTTCACTTTCTGAGGTTTTTGAACGTTAATGTGAGTTCCCCTACCCTGTTTAGGGCCCCCCCCCATGGCTAAAAGTTGCGAAATGTGTAAACTGAGTATTTGCGATCCTTTTCTGCGTTTGAAAAAAAAAAAGACAGCCCAAACGGCCTCCGTTGATCGGTACACTCGGATTGCAGAGGTCACAGACCGATAACCGATCCAAATCGGTTAATCTTTACACCCCTAATGATTACACATGGGTAAAAAAGCCAGAATTAGCCAGAAACCGAGTTTTCATCTGTAGTCCCCTGGCCATGATGTAAAAAGGCAAAGAGCACTCAATACTTCTACAATATAATACAAAATACATATACAGACACTTACTATACAATAAAGAAGCAATACGACATCACAAATATTTTAAATGTTCAAAAGCCTTAAAAAGGGTTACCATAACACATAAAATTCATGGGACTAAAACCCAGGAACTGAATACAAGAGGATGGACTGCGATGTTGCTTTGTTTGTTTCTAAGTGTACTGCTGCCAAAACGTTAAATTTCCTTTGGGATCTATAAAGTATCTGTCTAAAATGTTCCTTATTATACCTGCAGTACAGCCCCTCAGAGCAGAGTTAGGACACCCACTGACTTGTTGAGTTGTGTGCTTATTTAAGTGCTATTAGGAGGATTAGTGTCTGGCTCTGTAAACCTGTTAATCCTGTGGCTAAGGGGCTTTGTCGACCCCTACACCACAGACCGCCTGTAATCCAACCAATGGCCTGCGATAAAGGCAAAAATATATATGGATAACTGTAATGTATACGTCACCATGGAGACCAGCAGGTGATGCCACTAGGCCGAATCACATGTAGCTGAATAAATGCAAAAGTGAGAAACCTTTTTAGCCAGGCCACTAGTTTTGTCACAATACATTTATTTATTTTCAAATTTTGAAATTATACAGAATGAAAACAAAAAAAGATGACTAAGAAACTAAGAAAAACTCACAATTCACTTCTTTCTCTACACAAAACTACACAAAAACACAGGGCAAACCAACGTAAATACAACTTTTATAACCAATTTCGATACTACAATGAAAAACAAATTTTTATTAATATATTATCAGTTTTTGATGGTGTAGTTGTATCAATTAGTATCTGGGTGTTGATTGGGGAGGAAAAAAAACACACACAAAAAAAAACAGCTAGCCTAACTTGTATTTTTTACCAATAGGATCAGACCAATTAATCAATTAAGGATGTCTCTACTCTCTACACAAAATTAATAAAGAAATATATTAAAATGTTGGCAAACCTATAATTTAAAGGTGCACTTGTAATGTACAGTGCCGTGAAAAAGTATTTGCCCCCTTCCTGATTTCTGTGTTTTTTGCATATTTATCACTCAAAACATTGTCAGATCATCAAACCAATTTTAATATCACACAGAAACAACCCAAGGAAAGACAAAATTCAGTTTTTGAATGATGATTCCATTTATTAGTGCACAAAAAAAATCTAAACCTATCTGGCCCTATGTGAAAAAGTAATTGCCCCCTTAATCTAATAGCCAGTTGAGCCTCCTTTGACAGCAATAACTGTAACCAAACGTTTGCGATAATTGGTGATGAGTCTTTCACACCGCTGGGGAGGGATTTTGGCCCACTCTTCTATGCAGAATTGTTTCAATTCTGCCATATTGGAGGGTTTTCTTGTATGAACTGCCCGTTTAAGGTCACACCACAGCATCTCAATCGGATTTAAATCCGGACTTTGACTTGGCCACTCCAAAACCTTAATTTTGTTTTCTTTGAGCCATTCAGAGGTGGACTTGCTGGTGTGTTTTGGATCATTGTCCTGTTGCATGATCCAAGAGCGCTTGAGTTTGAGGGCACGAACTGATGGCCGGACATTCTCCTTCAGGATCTTCTGGTAAACAGCAGAATTCATTTTTCCGTCAATCACAGCAAGTTGTCCTGGTCCTGAGGCAGCAAAGCAGGCCCAGACCATCACACTGCCACCACCATGCTTTACTGTGGGCACCATGTTCTTTTTATCAAATGCTGTGCCATTTTTACGCCAGATGAAACGGGCTGCAGACCTTCCAAAAAGTTCAATTTTAGACTCATCGGTCCACAAAATGTTTCTCCAAAAGTCTTGAGGGTCATCAAGGTGCTTTTTGGCAAAGGTGAGACGAGCCTTTGTGTTCTTTTGTGAAAGCAGTGGTTTTCTCCTGGGAACTCTTCCATGGATGCCATTTTTGGCCAGTGTTTTTCTAATGGTGGAGTCATGAACACTGACCTTAACTGAGGCCAACGAGGCCTGTAGTTCTTTCGATGTGCGTCTAGGTTCTTTTGTGACTTCCTGAATGAGCCGTCGTCGCACTCTTGGAGTAATCTTAGTTGGTCGACCACTCCTGGGAAGGGTTGCAACTGTTCCCAGTTTCCTCCATTTTTGAATAATGGCTCTGACAGTGGTTCGCTGGAGCCCCAGAGCTTTGGGAATGGCTTTGTAACCTTTTCCTGAATTATAGACTTCTATCACTTTTTTTCTCATTTGTTCTTGAATTTCTTTGGATCGTGGCATGATGTGTTTGTTCTTGAGATGTTGTAGCCAACTTCACTTTGTTTGACAGGAACTATTTAAGTGATTTCTTGATTCAACACAGGTGGTGACAATCAGGTGTGGGTGTGGCATGTAGAACTGAACTAAGTTTTCTCAAAACTGTGGTTAGTCACAGTTAGTTTGTGATTTAACAAGGGGGGGCAATTACTTTTTCACATAGGGCCAGATAGGTTTAGATTTTTTTTGTGCACTAATAAATGGAATCATCATTCAAAAACTGAATTTTGTCTTTCCTTGGGTTGTTTCTGTGTGATATTAAAATTGGTTTGATGATCTGACAATGTTTTGAGTGATAAATATGCAAAAAACACAGAAATCAGGAAGGGGGCAAATACTTTTTCACGGCACTGTATATGTCATTGCTCAACCTGGAATGTTCCACAGTATGACATTAAACGGCTCTACTTTACATTTATTCAATTACAGGTGGTCCTAAAGCTCAAAAATACCTAGAAAAACAACATTCTGACTGTGAGCGGGGTCGCCTCTCCACAGATCTGACCTGTAACTTGGCCTGGTTTGGTCTACATAGTGATAGAAAGGTTCAATTCCATACTGTGAAACATTCCAGACAAAGCAACATCTCCATGGAGGAAAAACATTTGACGGACCCTCCAGCAGAAAAGTTACACAAAGTACCTTTTACAACAACCAGCAAAACTACAAAATTGAATTATTTCCGTCTTACCGTCAACATACCCCTGCCGACTTTCTATTCTTAGCGCAAATGTAATTGCAGACTTAAAAGGCATATCTCAGCTGTCTGCTTTCTGTCAACGCATTCATTCTTTCTTTCTCTTTATTTATTTATTTATTTATTTATTTTTCTATTTTTCTTTTCTCCCCAGATGGTTTCTACCGAGGGGACAAACTCATCAATCTGAAGCTGCTCGCCGACGACGCGCTCCAGAAATGCAAGGACAAGTACGCACTGGAGGGTTTGAAATGGGGCTGCACAATAAGAGAAAGACTTGGACTTAGACAAACTTTATTGATCCACAAGGAAAATTGTTTGGACACACTAGCTCACACGTCACAATATAATAACAGAGCACAACATTTTAATGGTAATAATAAGTACCAAAAAAGATGGCAAAAGGCTGGTGTCAAATAAGGCATAATTATTTAAGTGTATACTGTATGTACAAGTCAAAATAAAATGGAAAATAAGTAATAAAATCTGTTATATACAAGAGGTCGTAAGGAAACAATGTAAAGATGAAATGGGTAAGGCAAGTTTATTTGTACAGCACAATTCGTACAAAAAGTGCTTTACAGAATAAGAAATGCATTAAAATCATAAATAATCATCATAAAATTAATAAGAGAGATTAAATGAGAGAGAAAAGTGCAGAATGAAAACCTTTCAGTCATACCGTCAACAGAGCCGTTTTGAGACTGGAGACTCATTTTGATTGATCTCCAGTAGTCTAACCTGCTGGAGATAACGCATGGATAAGTCTCTCCAAGTCTGCTTTAGACAATATACCTTTCATTTTTGCAGATGTTATTGATTTGATTTGGCTGTTAAAGTTTAAGTCTGAGTCCATTATTACCCCTAGATCTCTAGCCTGATTTGAAGGTTTTAGAGATTGGAGGTGACTGCTGACACCGTCTCTCGTTTCTGTGAGTCAAAGACTATGACTTCTGTCTTGACTGAGTTTAGCTGGAGAAAGTAGTTTTGCCTCAACACACTGATCTGTTGGATGCAGTGGCAGAGTGAGTCCACTGGTCCATAGTCCCCTGCTGCAGTGAGACATAGATCTGAGTGTCGTCTGCATAGTTGTGGTAGGACACATTATTGCTGTGTATTAACTGGACTAATGGCAGCATGTAGAGATTGAACAAAAAACAAAAAGGGGCCTAGGATCGACCCCTGGGGCACCCCACAAGTCGGGGCCATGTGATCTGAGACACCGTTTCCAATTTCAACAGAGTACTTCTTTTAGAGTACTACCGACTACAGAGTACTACGTCTTTTAGACAGGACTTGAACCAGTTTAGTGCAGTACCAGAGATGCCCACCCAGCCCTCTAGTCTCTGTAAGAGGGGCCCATGATCGACAGTGTCAAAAGCAGCACTCAGATCTAACAGGATCAAGAGTTTGCCTGCATCAATGTTCAGGCGGATGTCATTTGTCACCTTGGTAAGAGCAGTCTCAGTGCTGTGGTGGCCTATAAAACCTGACTGGAAAATCCAATAAGTTGTTCATTTGGACAAAGTTAGTAAGTTGTTGGTAAGCAGCTTTTTCAAGGACTTTGCAAAAAAAAATGGCAGATTTGAGAAATTGTTCAGTACTGTGGCATCAAGAATGCTCATGTTTGGAATGTTCCAGATTGAAGTGACATGTTAACTACGTGAACTATGTGAGAAAAGATGAAGAGTGAGTTGTTGTACAGATGTAGTTAGGGCTGTATGCGGTACAAGATTTTTTTTAATATTGCGGCTACCGCAACAACCCTAGTTGTAGGGAGTATTATCTGTTACATAAGGGTGAGTGGTACAGTTGTATGGAGTATGGTCTGAATGTAGTCCTGTATCTCTCACTGTTTGAGCGGAGCTGTAGGAGTCTGTTGAATCGAAAAAGATGCAATATTCAATTATTTGTTTTGCGAGAGATGTAATTGTGATATTTAGGGTTAGCATTAGGTCAAACTGGGAAAAAATGAAAACTTAAAGTGCATGTAAAGTTCATGTTTTCCTAATTATGACTTGGTTTGGTGGGATAATATCTGTGGTTAATATATATATGATAGTTTTACATCAGTTAAGAGGCAGTTTGAATGAAAAATCTTATGTGGTCAAACCTTGTCAAAGCTTGATCTCAGAAGCAGGGCTGGGTCTGGTCAGTATTTTGAAGTGAGACTGGGAAAATCAGGTGCCACAGTGGGGTCATTGTGTCCTTAGGCAAGACCCCTCATCTACATTGCCTAGTATGTGTTTATGTGAGTGTTGGTGGTGGTTGGAGGGACCGATGGTGCAGATTGGGAGCCTCACTTCCGTCAGTCTGTCCCATGGCAGCTGTGGCCACAATAGTATCTAACCACCAATGGGTTTGAAGTGAGTGAATAATGTAAATACATATAGTGGTGAGTTCTAAAATGGAATCCCAATGGAAAGCCAATTTTATGCCCAAGGAAGACAGTATAAACCTTCATTTAACAAAATAAACTTTTTTACAGTGTTGTATAAAGTACTGGAAAATCAAACTCAAGTAAAAGTATAGGTACCCCTCCCAAAATTGACTTTGGTAAAAGTTGAAGTCACTGACTGAAATGTTACTTGAGTAAAAGTCTTAAAGTATCTGGAACTTCTTGTACTTAAGTATGACAAGTAATGTAAAAATAAATGTACTCAAGTAATGTAATTAAAAGTACAAGTAAAAGTATCAAGCAAAGGCAGTCTGAATTTAATATTTTTTAATGTTCACCCCCCCATCCCCAAAACCTTTGTTTTTTTAAATAACAGTGCTGAAAATAAGGCATACATAACACCATTGAAGGAGTGTTTTTGGAGGAAGAGGGTTTTTTGCAATTGGGCCCTTAATTCTACTGTAAAACACCATGTTCAGCTCACCCATGGTAGTTTTGTGTCATATGGAGCACTGTGGAAGATATTGGGTGTGGTGATATCCATGAAACGCCATCCTATGAGCAAGTAAATGCAGGCACAAAATACAAAATCCTTCATACGAATACGAATCCTTCATATCAGCGTAAGAGAACATTGTGTTTAAGTACAGCCAGGGATGCTCATTGTCAGGTCCCCCTTCATTTGTAGCCGACGTGGATGCTGTCTCCTCTTCCGTCAGGGATGCTGATTGATTAAACTAGCTGCATGAAACCAACAGGTGTAGGCTGATTGTCATGCGCAAGTAGCGAACAAGCCCAGGCACGTCCTGACTTCCTTGCAGTCAGTAGAGGGTTTTTTTTTGTAACAAGTAACTAAACGGCACATTGAAAATGTATCGGAGTAAAAGTATGCAATTAAATTCGGAAATGTAGTGAAGTAAAAGTAAAAGTTATCATTTTTTTTTAAACTCAAGTAAAGTACAAAGTCTCCCAAAATGTACTTAAGTACAGTAGTGAAGTATTATTACTTCGTTACTATACAACACTGCTTTTTTAGTAGTTTTTTATTAGACTAAATCATACCTATTTTGCAATTTAGACAAGTTTTGACCCTTATTTACATTATGGTAGGTAACAGTTGTGAACTACCTCTGCATATGTCACAGGAAGTAAAATTATAAACCACCAAAATTCAAAAACTGAGGGGGAAAAAAATTGTATGAGTAGTAAAATCTGAAATACACTAATAATGATGAATGTTAATGGTGTTTTACGGAAATGAGTAATGAAACCTCTCGTATGCACTTCAACAGACACAACCAAGACCAACCCAAATCTAAACTAGAATTTGATTTAAATTTTTTTTTGCCTTTTTGTCAAATTTGCTTTACAAAAATGGTACACGTGACAGTACACTGTATAATATAGGAGTTTGTATTGTTGCCATATATTTATTTTCTTGCGATATTGATTATTGCGTCATATATTGTGCAGCTCTATTTTCAAATGTAATGAACGTGATTGGACTGGATTTAACCTCAGTGTCTTTGGTTTGTGTGCAGAGGGTTCACAGTGAAGAGGTGTATTATGCTAAAGCACCTGTCCAAAGATGCAGAGGGGGTGTCACAGTCTCCACCAGCCAAACGTTCATGTCCAGATTTGCAGGTAAAGGAAATTAACAACTGAGGCTAACCTGTTTCACCTGCATGTTTGTGGATTTTAAGTTTATTTATATTTTGTTTGTTTGTAAAATACAGTGGGGCTCAAAATGCTGTTTTTGTGTGCAGTTAAAATGTAATGACTATGATTACTTTATACCAGGGGTGTCCATACTTAAGGACTCTTATTAGCGCATGTTCTGAGACAGATTTTTATTGACAAACAGGCCCCTTGCCTAATATTTAATACTTGAATAAAAAGTGCTGCCTATCACTGCAACTTGAATAACTTAAAGGAAAAGTAACGTTTTTTACAATCTGAGCCTTATTTCGGTAATAAAACAAGTTGTTTTACTCACCCATAGCACTTTGGTGTCATATGGAGCACTTCCGGAGATGTTTTAGATTTGCGATCTCCATAATGGGAGTTCTCGGGGCATATGTTTGCGGTCTCCAAATAACACAAACTTTAGCACTTTTCAAATCATAGAAGCTCGATGTCTTAGCCTACGATTTCGTGTGGTCAAAAGTGGCCTGTAATCCGAGATCTATCTGCACATTCTTGTTGCCAAATTTGTGGAAAAATTGGCCCAAAGCATTTATAGTTCATTCAGATATATTGCAAATAATGCTAACTAACCACTGTATTTTAGATGTTGGGTTGGCCGTCCATTTTTCAGACTATTAATTTTGTGTTTCCTCATATTCCTCACATTCAAGCCTCACATGGAAAATCCCTTTTATTATGATTTATTTGTTTTGTTTACTTAATTTTGGGTTACTTTTCTCCGTCATTAACCTGTGCTCCTCCTCCTCCTTGTTTCCGTGACAACAGGACAATCAGACAGGCAGAGTAAAGAAAAGGCGACCGGTGCCCAAGGTATTCTAACCCATAACCCCATCTTCGGTTTGACTGTTTCAATGACGAATTCACTCGCACTGAATTTGCACTGCGCTGCTCTTTTGTAAAATGAACTGAAACCTTAAAGGTCCCATGACATGGTACTTCTTGATGCTTTTATATGGCGCCTTAATGGTTCCCTAATATTGTAAATGAATCCTGCTCCAAAATCAAGACTCAGTGCATGAGAAAGACACATGTACACAGTCAGAGTCAGAAAATCTCTACTCATTCTGGGCCTTGTTGCTTGGGGGGGGCAAATGCGCCGCTGGTTCCTTGTTTTAGCAGTGCGCTGTATGCTGGCCCCACTTCCGTGTGTATAAGCACGAAGGAAGAAAGAGGCATTTCAATGAAAAAAACACATTTTCATAGAAAAAAAAATTAAACCACTGCTGTTTCAGAGGTCCAGAGGCTCAGATAAAGGACTTCCAAGCCTAGAAAGACTCACATGTGCCTCCAGGCAAATAAAAAAACGCATTTCGCATTGCGTAGCTCATTCGCAGTCCAAACTCTCTGGGCGTGATTTACAGAGACGGTGGGTAGACATCCAGACGGGGGGTGGAGCTGCATTTTTCGATGTGACGTCACATAGTTGCCTTGTTCAGAATCGCCCGTTTGAGCTGTGTTTTTTTCAAATGCAGACCGCAAGGACCGCAAATGCTCAGTTTAGACATTTCGCAACTTTTAGCCATGGGGGGGCCTAAACAGGGTAGGGGAGCACACATTAACGTTCAAAAACCTCAGAAAGTGAAAATTTCATGCCATGGGACCTTTAAGGACTCTTTATTAGTGCATGTTTTTTTTAAACACTGTTGTACTTAACATTTTGATTATTATTACTGTTATATTGTTAGGATTTCACTTCACATGGTTCATTTTACCAAAATAGCAGCATTTTATTCCTGTGATTTCAGACAGTCTGGCAAGCAAAGTAGGTACTTTTGGAATAATACTGAAAAATGAACATTTCTAGG
Organism: Paratrypauchen microcephalus; assembly: GCA_036785185.1. NCBI lineage: Eukaryota > Metazoa > Chordata > Actinopteri > Gobiiformes > Gobiidae > Paratrypauchen > Paratrypauchen microcephalus. The sequence goes on along the minus strand of JAVJIX010000103.1, from coordinate 3,062,582 downwards.
TTTAAAATTCCAACAGATTTGCATATTACACATGCAAGTTTTTATAATGATTTCATGTTGACATTTTTGTTTCATGTTTAAAGGTACAGTATGTAACTTTCTGGGGGTGGCACATGACATGTATGATTCTATGGAAACAAAGTTAAAACCATACTTGACCAACATTAAACATACATAGTCAGGTTTGTGGAGATGCAAGCCCGCACAGAGTAAGGACACATGTTTTTCAGTGCAATAAGCGCAGCCAAACTGGAAAAACACTTTTATTTTAGTCTATTTTTTTGGCTAAAAAGTAACATACTGTGGCTTTAATGACAACCAGCCTTTCAAAATATGCAAGTGGAACAGAAATTATATTGTATTTTCCAACCGTTTGAAGAACCAAACTCAAAATAGCTTTTAGTTTTAATAATATTTAATTTATTTGCACAGTTTTTAGATTTTAATTTAATTTGAAGAATTTGAACATTATAAGCATTGTTGGTATGGAAACAGTATTTTATATCATGCCTGCCAGACTTGCTTATTCTGTCTGAAATCAGTGGAATAAATGTGTATTTAGTAGTAGTAGAAGTAGTAGTAGTAGAAGTTAACCTTTTCTCTTTTGTCTTGTGGCCGTGTCCTGGTTCAGAAACGCTCCTGAACCTGCTCTTCTTTTACTGGTTTTGTGTGTGAAAACTTCTTGTGTCTTTTTACAAATATGACTCAACTTTGAAATATGAATGAATCAGGGCCAGATAAACTATACTTCTTATCATACTTTTTATCATCCCAAAACATATTATAACAAATATATTAATAACAAAAACTACACAACAAAACTATACAACACTAAAATCGGTTAATTTTACTTTTGTTGTTACTGACCCCTGATTCCTTCTCCTTATTTTGATATGGATGGCGACCTTGGACTATGAACTTTCTATTAGGCATTGTTTGTTCTTATCTTATCAAATCATTTTAGCAGTTGTAAGTCCTGTACGAAGCTGGTGTTTTTTTTGTTATTTATGGGAAAATCATTAGGTTCTGATACATTTTATATATTAGATATTTTTATTATTTCAACGTTGTACAATGGATAAGATACTACTTTATAAAGCCTGTATAATATTCTAATAATAAATGTATTTTCATAGGTTTCAGGCATTAGATTTCTTTTCTGATTTTTGAAGGATTTGATATGGCAATAGTCTCCTGTTGTCATGGCAATAATAACTAACAATACAAATAAAAATATATTCATTATAGTAATTTCCCCTTTCGTACTGCCTGCCTACTTGTGTAACATTTCTGGTGGAGGGTCCGTCAAATACAGCTGCTAACTCCTAAAATTGTGATAAAAAATGCTTTGTATTGGCCAAATTTTTGAATATACTTAACTTAAACTTACTTAAAAATGCTTTCAAGAGTAAGAGCTAAAGGTACAAAGTAGGCACAGGGAGGAATCATTTACCTCAAACCATGAATACAGCAGCTTTTATTCAAAATGAGAATTGTTTTTTTTCCCTTTTTTGCACAGGAAGAGTTCATAGATACAAACCTTTACCAGATTTTGCCCAACTTAGGTCAATTTACTTTTTGAAGGTCCTATATTACGCAAAATTGACTTGTGATTTTTAAGTCATGTTATAATGCCGTTGCATCCTCAAAAACATACCTGGAGTTGTGTTTTAGACTTAGACAAACTTTATTGATCCACAAGGGAAATTGTTTTGGGTACAGTAGGTCACTCATCAAATATAATATCATATATAACAGAGGGTAACAAAAAATAGATGGAATAGCAACCAAAGAGCAATAGACCAGTGTCAAATGAGACATAATTATATATAAAAAAAGATTATAATAAATGTATAGGTAGGTGACAGAGGCCATGTTCGTAATGATTATTTTCCACCTTAATAACGAGAAAATTAACTCGAGATCTCGAGAAAACGACACAATTAATTTGATCTTGAGAAAACAAAACTGTTATTTCGAGATCTCGAGGAAACAAAACTGTTATTTCGAGATCTCGAGAAAACAAAAAGTCTTCTGCGGAGGACTAATCTTGAAATGATCCTGAATTAAAAGACTTAACACGATCTCCCCCTGTGTCAACCCCTGATCAAAATATCGCCTTATCAGCTGATTGATTATTATTCCAGACATTCTAATGACCAAAAACGCGTCTATTCAGAATGAGAAATAGCCCCGAAGTCAGCCTTTCACAACATGGAGGTAGATGTTTCAGTTGTTTTCTCGAGATCACGGAATAATTGTTTCGTTTTCTCGATCTCGAAGTAACGGATTTGTTTTTTCGAGATCTCGAATTAATTATCTCGTTATCTCGGCATAACAAGAAAGACAAAATATTGCATGTGAATATGGCCTCTGTCGACTTCCGTATACATGTACAAATCAGTATAGAAAATGGAAAAGTAAAGTAATAAAATGTAAAATACAATATCAAATAAGATATCCAATTTGTTTCATTCACACAGTTGTAGAGTAGCCCTTATTATTCTGTCTCAAAATATGCAGATTTGTGTGTTAAACGTGTGAATAAAACAAAACACCCCCAGGTATGTTTTTGATGAGGAAACAACGTTATATAGATCACAAAATAGTGTAATATGGGCCCTTTTACATTTATTACATTTATATTTGTATTTTTCACTTGTCTTTTAACACTTGTCACTAATATTATGTCTGTCTATTCTCACTCTATTCCAGCTGGCTTGGAGGCATGTTTATCACACTAACTCTCTCTCACTGTTTTAGATGCTATAATGCGTTTGTGTTTTTTTCCTCGTGGTGAAAAGGGGGCGTGCTTGTAGTTTGAGGACTCTTGTATTGAGTTTTATCCCTCCTGTGTTGCCGTAGGTGCCGTGGAACCCGGACGTGGACCAGTGCTGGCACACTCTGGTAAAGGGGGCCTCAGACCAGTGTGAGCCCGAGTGGTGTGACTCTGAAGATCCCATGTTTATTCTCTACACCAGCGGCTCCACTGGCAAGCCAAAGGTATATTTAAGGTCTTTTTATGCAACAGTTATACTCCACTTGAAGATTTGTTTTGAAATGTAAAAGAAAAACATAAATTATAATACATATTAGATTTAGAGGTGTCACATTTTCCATTGTGTTTGGATATTAAAGGTCCCATATTACACTATTTTCTGATCTATATAATGCTTCCTCAACAAAAACATGCCTGGAATTGTATTTTGTTTCATTCACACACACAACGCAAACTCTTTTTAGGTTCTTGGAGTTCCTCTCTCAAACAGAAAACACACTCTTCCACCTTGTGATGTCATGATAATACAGGAAGGGTTCCACACTCAGTTTTTAAACTCCACACATTCACTAGGATCATTTGGATAATTTCAGCCATGGAATTGCCGGTCTCTACTGAACAGAAGGCAAAAGGAGATGTTAACTTGAAAACTACCTCTACATGACATCACAAGGTGGAACAGAGTATTTTGAGCAGACCCGGGCATTTCAAGGCTCGGGGGACAAATACTCGATATGCGAGCTGACTCTTGACCGGCCCGCGAAAGGTTGCTTGGAATTAAGAAAATAAAACTTACTTTCAAAATTGTACATAATGCATTTGTACTGATGATCATCTGTCGGACTTCACATCTCCACCTCAAACATGAACCTGACTTTGATGCACTTGTTAAAGCTCAACAGAGGCGAGATTTCTCTCACTGATCAAGAAAAAAAACACTAAAACATGCTAACTTTGACTTTTTTTCTACACAGTTTGGCAGTTGGACAAAAAAATGTTGTGACATATCTTATATTCTATTACAGTGATACCTCACCTTACGAAATTAATTCGTTCCAGAAGTGGTTTCGTAACGTGAATGTTTTGCAAGTTGAGTAGCTATTTCAATGGAAAAGGCCTGATCCGTTCCAAGTTTTTTTTTTATAGTGTAACATAGTGTAACATTTTTTTATAGTGTAACACTGTGTCCTGCGTAGAGACTGTAGACCCAGGACTAAACGTGGACTATACCAGGTCTAGACCTGGACTAAACCAGGACTGGACCAGGTCTAGACCTGGACTAAACCAGGTGGATTAAAGCGCCGCGTGCGGGTCTATTTCCTGGTTTCGTTTCGAGTCACGGCTGAGGCGAGCAGCGAGGACTCCCCTCGGGACCGCACGCAGTCTGAGCGCATGAACGAACGCATGCAAGAGCCGCGGTGGTCTAATCCTGGTTCAGACCTGGTTCAGACCTGGTTTAGACCTGGTTTAGACCTGGTTTAGACCTGGTTTAGACCTGGTTTAGACCTGGCACGGTTTGAGCACGGGTCTCGTGCTCGCGCCCCGCGCCGGGTCATGCTGCGCTATCACACACGTGTCCGCACTTCTCCGCCCTCCCCCTTCCCCCCACACTTCACTATTTAATACATTTTGTTGAAAATCTATGAAAGTTTGAGTGTTTAAACGAGAGAGAAATGTGAGAAAAGTTTAAATCCAGTCTGAGAAAAGCGTATAATGTGTGTGGCTGAGCGCGCATTATTTGAATTTTTGAGATTTCGCGTTTCGTAACTTGAATTTTCTTTCGTATCTGGAGACCAAAATTTAACGTGAAGGCGTTTCGTAACTTGAAATTTTCGTTTGTTGGGTCTTTCGTAAGTTGAGGTACCACTGTATTTGGCAAACAAAGACATTGTGGTGTCTTAATACAAAGTTAAAGTTAAACTCAGAAAGCATTGTGGGGTTAATGTGACTGAAAAAGAGTTACAAATGTTTCACGTTTACCATTATTTTGAATTATTTTACGGAATAAATTCAGTTTTTGTAAAACCTCACTCTCTCATTACTTAATTTTTTTTTATTTTATTTAACCTTTATTTAACCTGGAAAGTCCCACTGAGTAGCCTGGGAATTCCCAGGCCGCTTCCGTTCGTTTCGAATTGGAAGGCGGCCTGGAAACTCGTCCAAGCGAGAGTCCCAGATTTAGGGCCCCAATCAGAGAGCGGGGAGGGGTGGAAAGACGGTGACGCGTACTACATGACAAACGGAAGCTTGTAGTTTGAACTGACAACTGACATGATTGGCTATGGACTTACGTATACGCTCAATGATAGACATTCATAACGCCCAATAAACGGCCGTTGGCAATCGCTAACCACACCTCCGCTACGGGATTTTTCGAAGCGAGTTTCCAGACCCATATCTCACTTGTGATATGGTCAGGTGTTAACCAGACTACCCACTGAGATTACTAATCTCTTTTTCAAGGGAGTCCTGGCCAAGTCGGCAGCACAGTTACATTACACACAAACATTTCAACACATCACAAAATGGATTCTTAAAAGCAATTACAAATCATAGATTTAATTCCCAAACCTTTAAACATAGATTTAAACTGAACTATTGAAGTCAGTTCTTGTAATTTCAAGACTTTTTGTAAACTTTTTGTAATTAATAATAACACATAACTTACCAGCTTCTGTAAACAATGCCATTTACTGATTTCAACAGAAATAAAATTAATAACCAGAGTAGACTTCAAACTTTTGGCCTGGCCCTCCACAATATTTTCTGCTTCTCATTTGGCCCTCGGCGAAAAATAACTGCCCACCCCTGATTTTGAGCTTTGGAGATGTGGCCAGACTAATAATACAGGGTTATTCAAACATGTGTGAATGTAGCAACGCACAACTCCAGGTGTGTTTTTGAGGAGGTAACAACATTATAACATGGGTTAAAGCTCACAAGAGTTTTGTTTAATATTGGACCTTTAAACATTTGCGAAACAAGTAGAAGTACATTTACAGCACCGGCACTTAAACCTGTTGTATCTGATTTTGAAGCCACGAAAGGAGGAGGTAAGTATTTAATCAAATTGGTCCCTAAAAGTCACAAACTCTTTGGCACATCACTAGTATTCGCGTGCAAGAGTTGTTTGGCCTTCAGCACAATTTTAGAGCTGTTTTTTCAGACGAGTAAGTGAAGCAGGGAGGACCATTCCAGCTCAACCAGCTCTCATCCTAACGTGTGATACCGCTGGGCTTTTTATTTGTAAGTTTGCAATAGATGGAATGTTGTAATTCATTGACGGCGTGCAGAGGTCTGACGTTTGTGAAAGTTCTGCTCTTACAATACAGTTAGTGTTGGGAAAACAGAATTTACTCGAAACAGTTGGGCAATGCTTTAAACCTGTATGCCGTAAGATAAATTACACAAACAACAAACTGACTGGGTATCTATCGAAGTGTAGACGCATCATATTTCACTTGGATTGATTGGCATAAGGATAGATAGTGTTTTGGATGAATAATCCCCTCAAAACTCCTCCCGTCATACTCAATTTGGGGATGACACTTGAATATCAGTATTGAGTCTGTTTGGACATGTACAGAGGCAGTTTGGGGAGTCAGTTTGGAGTTTGCATGTTCTCCCGCTGTCTGCATGGGTTTCCTCCAGATGCGCCACTCTGGACTCTGGAATTTTGACATTTGTGTTTCATGTTTAAAGGTACAGCATTTAACTTTCTGGAGGTGGCACATGATATGTATGATTCCATGGAAACAAAGTTAAAGCTGGTCAGGAGGGCCAGCTCTGTCCTGGGCTGTCCTCTGGACTCTGTAGAGGAAGTGGCTGAGAGGAGGGTACTGGCCAAATTCATGTCCATCATGGACGACACCTCTCACCCTCTGCACCGGACTATAGAGAAGCTGAGCAGCTCCTTCAGTAGCCGACTAAGACACCCCCAGTGCAAGAAGGAGCGCTACCACAGATCCTTCATCCCCACCGCCATCATGTATAATTCTAACATATAGGCCAGACGTGCAATATCCTCTTTTCCATGTTGATGCTTGTTGTTGTTACTATTATCATGACTCTTTCCATTATTATTATTATTACTTATGACTATTTTTATTATTACTTACTTTATCCCATTCCTGCCTGCATGCACTTTCTTTCTTGTCCAAATGTCCTGGAGCTACTGTGGCAAGTAAATTTCTCCTGTGTGAGATCAATAAAGTCTTATCTTATCTTAAAACCATACTTAGCCAACATAAAACGTACATAGTCAGGTTTGTGGAGCTGCAAACCCGCACAGAGTAAGGACACGTGTTTTTCAGTGCAATAAGCACAACCAAACTGGAAAAACACTTTTATTTTAGTGTATTTTTGACTAAAAAGTTACATACTGTGGCTTTAATGACAACCAGCAATGTTCCCCCTAATTTTTCATGTGTCTGAGCAAACACACTAACTCCCAGAGCGTTCCTTGGACCCGTGTGAGCGACATCCGACCTGCACACTGTGGCCACACCGGTATCACACCTGAGATCATTGCAAGTTACAGCTTATTCATCAAATTACTGCAGTTATTTCTTAGAATGACAAAGAGAAAAATCTGTTCATGAGATTTGTATATGTTGTATGTCAGTGTGAGTCCTGCTGTGGTCAGAGTAACATTGAACATTACAATATTTGAAAAATAACCTCATACATACATAAAATTAAATTGTAGTGTATAAACCTGTGAAACCACACGAAGAGACATTTTTTCAGCTTGATAAATATAGCCTGCATATAGCTGCAGATTTGGAGGACCTATAGGCCACTATAAGATGAGTCTTTCCCAAAATAAAGATCTACAAAATAAGTATACGTTTTTATCAGTTTATATCTTGCTTTTTAATCATCAGCCTATAAATTTGTGTGAGTGTCAGAGCTCTGTGGAATAACGCTCTGGGGAGAGGATTCACACTTTGAGAAAGTCACGTTTGTTTTGTTTTTTTTGGCTCACAAAAAACTATGTCTGGAACAGAAAAAAAAAAAAACAGCCGAGGATTACATTATGGCTCTACCTGTCTCCTCTTCTGTTCTTCTCTCCTGTCGGCTGGTGCAGACCTGTCTCTGCTCGGAGACATGTGCACATTCACATGTCCAAACTGAAACTATCAGACTGGATTCCGTGTGTCAAACCAGCACTGAGTTCAAGTTAGATTTTATTTTATGCGCTGAAAAGAATTTGATGTGCACACTGAACGTCTGGGCAGTGCACAATTGCGCATGCGTGCACCTTAGAGGGAACATTGACAACCAGCCTTTCAAAATATGCAACTGTAATATAAAATATATTTTATTTTCCAACATTTTCAAGAACCAAACTCAAAATAACTTTGTTTTGGTTTTATTGAGCTTTTAGTTTTATTAATATTTAATTTATTTGCAGTTTTTAGACAACATTTTAATTGGTGTAATTTAAGAATTTGAACATTATAAACATTGTTGGTATGGAAACAGTATTTTATATCATGCCTGCCAGACTTGCTTATTCTGTCTGAAATCAGTGGAATAAATGTGTATTTAGTAGTAAGGAGGAGGTAAGTATTTAATCCAATTGGTCCCTAGAAGTCACAAACTCTTTTACATGCGAATACTAGTGATGTACGAGAGTTGTTTGAAAGTGAAGCACTCTGGACTCTCCCAAAAATTAGATCTGAGTGAGACCTCTGTTTAAAAAAATGTCAATAAATAAATGGGCAGAGGGTGCTGAGGTTAGAGCTGCCAGGAACCAGGAGGCCTATAGGAGCAACGTGTGGTGAATGAAGTTATGATGAATTATTTCTAGATATATTTAATCTACCATTAAACTGACTCGTGTATTTCTTCTCCTCTCTTCTGTTCAGGGCGTCCTCCACACGGTTAGCGGCTACATGCTGTACACTGCTGCCACCTTCAGGCTGGTGTTTGACTATCAGCCAGAGGACGTGTACTGGTGCACGGCGGACATCGGCTGGATCACTGGACACTCCTACATCACATACGGACCCCTCGCCAACGGAGCCACCAGCGTCCTGGTCAGTACTGTGCCGTACACACCAGAGCACGGGCAGGGAGGTCAGGTTTTAACAATGGAAATTATTGGGGTTTAGAATCAGATTCGGAAATACTTTTATTGCCATTGTCAAGTGAACACAATTCACAGACTAGAAACTTGTCTCGGTGATAAGGTGCGAACATAAAACACTAAGTCATATTCTAGTTATTATTATTATTACTATCATATAGTAAAAAAAAACAAGGTTCAGGGGAGCGGCATCAGAACAGTAATGCAAACATAACTTAATTAAACAGGGATGAAGAGTTCCGTTTCTTAAAGGTCCCATGGCATGAAATTTTCACTTTCTGAGGTTTTTGAACGTTAATGTGAGCTTCCCTACCCTGTTTAGGGCCCCCCAATGGCTAAAAGTTGCGTAATGTCTAAACTGAGCATTTGCGATCCTTTTCTGCGTTTGAAAAAAACACAGCTCAAATGGGCGATTCTGGACAAGGCACCTTATTGACGTCAGATCAAAAAAAGAAATGCAAATGCAGTTCCACCATCGTCTGGATCTCCACCCCCTGTCTCTGGAAATCACACCCAGAGAGTTTGGACCGCGGAGGAGCTACGCAATGCAAAATGCGTTTTTTTATTTGCCTGGAGGCACGTGCGAGTGTTTCTAGGCTTGGAAGTCCTTTACCCGACCCTCTGGACCTCTGAAATAGCAGTGGTTTAATTTTATTTTCTGTACAAATGTGTTTTTTTTCATTGAAAAGGCTGTCCTCTCCTCCTCCGCGCTTACACACGCGGAAGTGGGGCCAGGCACAGCGCAGCGCTAACACAAGGAACCAGCGGCGCATTTGCCCGCCCCCCCCCCTTCCTCTTACCAATCTGTCTCCTTCTCATTTGCATTCAAGCAACAAGGCGCAGAATGAGTTGTTCAGACAGAGAGATTATGACTCTGACTCTGTACATGTGTCTTTCCCATGCACTAAGTGTTGATTTTGAAGAAGGATTCATTTACAGTATTAGGGAACCATTAAGGAGTCATATAAAAGCATCAAGAAGTACCATGTCATGGGATCTTTAACGGATCTCCGCTTTTTTTTCAGCTGCGGGGTATTATTTATTTTATTTTTTTTTTCTGTGCAAATTCGTTGAGAAAGATTTTGGGTGTATATATATGTATAGTTGTGTTTAGGGTCGCCAACCATCCCTTGAAAAACAGAATCATCCCATATTCAGAACAAAAGTACGTGTATCTCGTATTAAACCTCGTAATAAACTGCGAGCCCGTGTCTGGAGCCGCGGACCGAGCGAGTGAGCGCAGCTCTTTCGCAACAGCCTGTACCATTGCGTGTACACAGGTTAAACTTTATAAAACATCCGTGCGCCGTGACTTTCCGCTTTTTTCATGATTGGCCACTTTCATCCCTGATTAAAGTGACTAGTGATATAAAGTGTCCAAGTGTTTATGCATGTTTATTTGTTTTAAGGCGCTGTATTATGTGATAATCTACGTGCTGTTAGGCTCGTCATAACAAATACTGAAGCACAATATATAGGCTGTATATTTAAATGAACATGGCTAACCCGCGAGTCGCCGCATTCCACATAGGAAGTGTTCATCGACTTTGGCTCCAGTTGACTTTACACAGAAAAATAGTGACCCCTGGACATTTACTCTGGGACATTTTAGTTGTTTTTATTGTTGCAAAATGGTTAGATGACATTTTTGAACCCTACATGTGTGACCTGGAGCCACTCAAGCCTCAAATACGAGACAACACATGATTACTCAAACCTGCATGAATCAAATATTTATCAAATTTTAAAATTATAACATGGTTGTCTCACTTGATGCAGACAAAGCCGAAAGCCCAGACAGTGTTGACCACCGTGTTTTGAGTCTTTTGAAACCCAAAAAAGACTCTTTGGGTTTTTCTGGCTGCATGGGGCAGTGTGATAAGAGCTGGGTGAGCTTGTGTCAGTCATTCTCCTATCGAAATTGGAGAAAAAGTCAAAAGGGAAAAGGAATTAAAATGTTGCCACAGTGACCACAGTCACAATCTCCTATGTGATGTCACACTGCAGGATTGGCACTCAAGTTTTAAATAAAGTTTTTCAAACAAAACAGTACAGGCAGAGATGACAACGTTATCTTGTCTTGGATGAATTTTAATGTTTTATTTGTTTGTTTGTTTGTTTTTAACCAAAAATATGCATCTCGTGAACATGAATTACTGCATAGCTGGTACATTTTTTGACCAGTATTATGGAAAATATGAATGGGAAATTTACTCCATAGAAAGAGTGTGTTATCGCTCAGTCCTACTCTTAAATATTTTTGCTTTTTTTTCTTCACAAACTGCCTAAAACTGCAAGTACCATGCAGTTACTACCATGATGCATCTGTATTACAAATATCCATGTGTTTCAGAATGATGAAAAGCTACAACCATTCTTTAGCAATTAACAATTCAAAAACACAGTATTAATCACAATATTATCAAATAATGTATCAGAATTTTAGGTTGTGAATTTTTTTATTTTTTTCAATTGAAAATAAGCATCTGATAATCATTAGTTTCCACAGCTGATTCATTTTTTGTAGAGTGTTATGGAAAATATGAATAGGAAATGAATGAATAGAAAGAGTGGGTGGGATATTTATTGTTAAATCACTCAGCCGTACTTTGAAGTACAGTGGTACCTCACCTTACGAAAGACCCAACAAACGAAAATTTCAAGTTACGAAACGCCTTCACGTTAAATTTTGGTTTCTAGATACGAAAGAAAATTCAAGTTACGAAACCCGAAATCTCAAAAATGTAAATGATGCGCGCTCAGCCACACACATTATACGCTTTTCTCAGACTGGATTTAAACTTTTCTCACGTTTGTCTCTCGTTTAAACACTCAAACTTTCATAGATTTTCAACAAAATGTATTAATAGTGAAGCGTGGGGGAAGGGGGAGGGCGGAGAAGTGCGGACACGTGTGTGATAGCGCAGCATGACCTGGCGCGGGGCTGCGAGCAGAGACCCGTGCTCAAACCGTGCCAGGTCTAAACCAGGTCTGAACCAGGTCTGAACCAGGTCTAGACCACCGCGGCTCTTGCATGCGCTCAGACTGCGTGCGGTCCCCCTCGCTGCTCGCCTCAGCCGTGACTCGATACGAAACCAGGAAATAGACCCGCACGCGGTGGTTCAGACCTGGTTCAGACCTGGTTTAGACCTGGTTCAGACCTGGTTCAGACCTGGTTCAGACCTGGTTCAGACCTGGTTCAGACCTGGCACGGTTTGAGCATGGGTCTCTGCACACAGCCCCGCGCCGGGTCATGCTGCGCTATCACACATGTGTCCGCGCACGCACGCAGTCGCTGCTCGCCTCAGCCTCGTGAGGTACACCGCTGCTGCTTGGTCTAGACCTGGTATAGTCCACGTTTAGTCCTGTGTTTACAGTCTCTACGCAGAACACAATGTTACACTATAAAAAAATGTTACACTATAAATTAAAAAAAAACTTGGAACGAATCAGGCCTTTTCCATTGAAATAGCTACTCAACTTACGAAAAATTCACGTTACGAAACCACTTCTGGAACGAATTAATTTCGTAAGGTGAGGTACCACTGTATTTGTATGTATGAATTATGAATGATTCAGGCTTAGTAACTTAAGGGGTTAGGGTTTAGGGTATGAATTAATTAACCCTAAGTAGTTACTAAGCCTGAATTATTCTTGTTAAACTATTTGTTCATTATGAATTTAGTCTTTGTTCATGCTTTATTAACCCTCGAACACTATCATTTTTGCCGGATAATTTTTACCCGATTATAATATACCAAACAAAAATAGATTAAAATATGACAACACATGATAAATTAGTGTTTTTGTTTTGTTTTTTCTACTGTGCTATGTGTAACAAAATGGAAAAAAAAACAAAAAAAAACATAGGAAGACCCTTAAAAACATGCTCCAAAATTAGTGAAAAATTTGGAATTTGAGAAGAAAAAATTCCTTAAAAAAAAAAAAAAAGATACTGGAAACTTGTTGTTTGGTCCACCCATTCCTGGGACATGTGAGACTTCCCTGGTGAAGCACAGACTCCTCGACACACGAACAGTTGCAGGAGAGAGGAACAAAAAATAGTATTTTCTCAGTGGGTAAAAATGACCAGTTGACTAAAATATTGTTTATAAGAATTCCCTTTGAAATCACCACTTTGTGATATTTATTCATAACCACTGCACTAAATAAGGATGGATACACATTCCAGGACCACTCTTACTTACCTATTCCTTACATCCTCTTACATTCAATTCATTACATTCTTACATTCCTCTTTCACTATCGCCGGGTGAAAATCAGTTGAAAGCCTGTAGGAAAAAGTGGGCTTTGGGGTCGGGAAACACCTACACCTTCAAAGATGTCAAAAACAATGGTGAAGCTCCCCAGGGACCCATGACACTCAGAAAAATGCAACATATTGAAAATCATGTAAATACTCTGCGATAGTGCTCTAGGGTTAAGGCTAATGAAGGCATAGCTGTTATAATGTATTACAGATGATTGACTTGTGGTTATGACTTGAATTGTAATCAGGAGTTCTGAATTTCTTGTGTGTTTTCCAGTTTGAGGGACTGCCCACTTACCCGGACGTGGGGCGCATGTGGGAGATCGTGGACAAGTATCGCGTGACCAAGTTCTACACAGCTCCCACGGCCATCAGACTGCTCATGAAGTACGGCAGCGAGCCAGTGCAGAAGTGAGTATTTGGCTGGCTATTCTAATGCCTTAAGTCAGAATACTTGTGGAATTAATTCAGTAATTTCTAATGGTCAGTGATTCTGTTTGGGTGTTTTTAATGGAGCGGTCCACAGTCAATCCTCTGTCGGTAAAAGCGTGTGGTGAGTTCAGACTATGGTGAAAGAAATGTGATGCTACTACTACTACTTCTAAATGGAAAGTAAATTTGTGTCCCCTGATGCACTGCAGTTTGAATGTCTGCTGTGTGTTGTATGTACATGATTTTATTTATGGTTTATGCACAACCAGAGATCTGCAAACTGAATTGCCTTTTAGGATTAATAAATTACAACCAGATTTGTATTTTTCGGTGGCACACGTGAAACAACAAGGCTCCTTGTTCTGATAGGGACAGACCACACATGTCCCCTGGCTAATCCACCTGTGAGAAGTGTGTGTATTCTGGATCCCAGGCAAACATTTAACTGTATTTGAATGAAGGCTTGCTGTACTAGGATAGAAGTTGATTTATTCCTAGTTAAAGAATGTATTTATTTGTTTATTAGCAGATATTGTAATCTGACGTCTGTCCTTTTGCTGCAGATACAAGCGTGACTCCCTGAAGGTGCTGGGGACAGTGGGAGAGCCCATTAACCCGGAGGCCTGGCAGTGGTACCACAACGTCGTCGGGGACAAGAGGTGCCCCATCGTTGACACTTTCTGGCAAACGGAAACTGTAAGAAACATGGAAACATTCTTTAGAAGTTCTAGCTGTAACACATGTTCTCAGTACAATCACAACTGAACATGAGATGCCATTTGCGGTCATATATTGAGGAAACATCATACTGGAGCGGTCTTTTGGGTTTCCTCTGCAAACCGGGAGAAGCTTGAGGCAGATGTATATATGACTAAAACCAAAGTGAAGGTGTGGCCGTGGATAATAGGGATGGGCGGATCGATACCAAAGTATCGATATATCGATCCTGATGGAGTATTTAATATGGATCGATCCTGGTATTAAATTATCGATACCAAGTCATGTTTTTTTAACTGACTTAACTTTCAGTTTATTTAGTTCAAATTCATATGTGTTTTGTTCATTATTCAACCATTGCCACTTGTCAGGCACTACTTTTCCTTCCGCGTTCTCACCAAACGTGGGGTAGAACGTCATCCCGCGATAGACTCACTGCTGTGAGATTTCAGTCAAAGCGGCGCGGGGCTGCGGGAGCCATGGGAGACCACAAGCGAAGTGTGGTGTGGAGTTACTTCCACACCGTGGACGACAATGTTGCGAAGTGCAGTGTGTGCCAAAAAAATGATCCGATATTGTTGCAATACCACAGATTTTAAATAAACACTTGATCATAAATCATTAACCTCAGCATGACGAAATTCTACTGACCAAACGACGACAGGAGGCTAGTCGGGCAGCTCCCTCCAGCACAGCAGCAACAGCAGTACGACAGAGGTCAGTTGCTGAGGCGTTTGAGAGAGGGAGAATCCAGGTAACCATCAAGCATGTAGAAGACTAAGAGTAGTGTAAAGTAGGCCTATGAAAGGTGACGTCTTTACCCCTGACAAAAAATCCAGCCATTTTTGCCAGTAACATCCTGTTATTTTAAGTGGGGTTGTGCACTGCAAATTACATTTAGTTTCAATTTTATTTTCATTATGTAAGGATACAATTGAGGATACAATGATTTTTTTTCAGATATCTGATGTTAGAATGTGTGGAGCTAAGCCCCCTGGTGGAGCTTTGCAAATCCAAGGTATCTAGTTAGAGCCAGGTTAGTGTTTTTCTGCAGTATTAAAAAATGTATGAAAGTATTGGTATCGGGATTCTAACCCTACCAGGGTTAGA
This sequence comes from Paratrypauchen microcephalus, assembly GCA_036785185.1. Taxonomy (NCBI): domain Eukaryota; kingdom Metazoa; phylum Chordata; class Actinopteri; order Gobiiformes; family Gobiidae; genus Paratrypauchen; species Paratrypauchen microcephalus. The sequence goes on along the minus strand of JAVJIX010000103.1, from coordinate 3,047,180 downwards.
ATCTTACCCTGGTATCGAAACAAAAATAACTGGTATCGCTCATCCCTAGTGGATAATCCTCATATTAATAATAATATTAATATAAAAAATACTGTCAAAAACATATAATAGTACACTAATGGACCACAATGTCACAATCAAATCAAATTTGCGTTTTGAGTTGATGCAAATTATTAAATCACAGTGGCTGCAGTTATTTAGATAATTTAGATAATAATAGATCAAATATCTGTCTTAAATGTTTTTTTTTTTTTTTTTATAGTATTTTGTTGTGCCTGTAGTTTAGACCTCTACAAACATGTTCTGAAATGTCTTAGACTCTATTCTTAATTTATTAGTTTATCTTTCAGTCTTTTCTCAAATGTTAATGCTCCTGCAGTTGTTCACAATGTACACTCTGGCAAGTGTAAAAATGTTATTCATCCATCCATCCATCCATCCATCTATCTATCTTCTTCCGCATTTTCCATTTCTGGGTCGCGGGGGCAGCAGTCCAAGCAGAGCTGCCCAGAAAACAATGCACCAGCCCCCCATAAATGTAATTTATTTTTTCCAAAAACGACGCTGCCTGTTTTGTTTTCAAGCATACACACCTTTCCTGCTCTCTGGTGGAACTGAAATGAATTGCACCTTCTCCACCAGCGTTCTAAGACTGTTGGAATATAATATTATCCTTTCCAATCAATTATGAGCACATTTATCATTGAAATTAATTGTAGTACAGTATGCCATTACTACTCTAGCCTTAATCTGAGGATATTTTTCCAGGGTGGACATGTATTGACACCACTTCCTGCAGCTACACCAACAAAGCCTGGATCAGCAGTGAGTAAACATTATGAAAAAACATAATTTAATTCATCATTTACCCATTTTAAATACTTTTTTTTTTAAATTTCTCCCTAAGACATTTCCATTCTTTGGTGTCGTGCCCGCCATTTTGAACGAGTCCGGGGAGGAGCTGGAGGGACCAAGTGAAGGATACCTGGTCAGAACATTTTACTTTTATAAATAAATTCGATGCATTTGCAAATTTTCATTAAAAATCGAATATTTTTGTTTAGGTTTTCAAGCAGCCATGGCCCGGTATCATGAGAACGGTGTACGGGAACCAGCAGAGATTTGAAACCACGTATTTTAAGAAGTTTCCTGGATACTACGTCACAGGAGATGGTATGAGAAAGATAACTGCTGTTTGATATTGCTTTTTTTTTTTAATGAATGAAACTGTATGAAATCTTTGTTGTCTAGGCTGCAGAAGAGATAAAGATGGTTATTACTGGATCACAGGGAGGATAGATGACATGCTGAATGTATCTGGTAAGGACCAATTATGTAAAAAAAATAATATGAAAACAACAAAAAAATGCCTAAAGTTATGGTTAAATTGTAATCTGTATTAGACAATGTATCGTTTGGCAGCAGGGGCAATGTTCTTTTTGCGTTTCTTTTTCAGTGCATCTATAAAAACAATATTGGTCTGTTTTCTTTTTGAATATGCTAATAAGGTATTTAAATAAAATTGTTTAAATGAAATGGAGAATGGATGAATTTGAAGATTCGGTTTACACAGCAGATCTTTGAAAAGTCCAGAAGCAGCAACATTTTAGAGAATAGTGAATTACTGCTTAATGGTAGAGTGTGTAGCCTGTGCTCGACTGGTTTAAATAAGACCTGCAATCACAGTTGAACTTGGCTTGCCAGGTAGTAATTACTCATAAAATATGTTAACTCTTATACCTCAACTCTTTATACTCACTCTGTTTTAAGATAAGATGAGACTTTATTGATCTCACACAGGAGAAATTTACTTGCTACAGTAGCTCCAGGCAGGGACAGTTTGAACAAGAAAGAAAAGTGCATGCAGGCAAGAATGGAATAAAATAAGTAATAATAATAAAACGGTAACCTCACCGTAGTAAGTAACCTGGTACCTCACCTTGCGAAAGACTCTACAAACGAAAAATCCAAGTTACGAAACACGTTAAATTTTGGTCTCTAGATAAGAAAGAAAATTCAAGTTACGAAACGCGAAATCTCAAAAATTCAATTAATGCGCGCTCAGATGCACGCCCCGAAACGTAAATACACTTTATCAACACACACGGGGTTAGGTTCCAGAGGTGGCCTGTGGTGGGAGAGGTCCGCGAGGTAGGACAACTTTGTATTTTGCAATTGTTCTACATGTTTTAGGGCTGTAAATGCCTCACTACACACATTCTACGCTTTTCTCAGACTGGAGTTGGGCTTTTCTCGCATTTCTCTCTCGTTTGAAGACTCGAACTTTCATAGATTTTCAAAGGAATGTGTTGATAGTGAAGAGTGGGGGGGGGACACAGGATGAAGCCGCGGCGCCGAGCACGCACGGGCAAGCACGGGGTGATTTAACCCTGGTCTGGTCCGGGTCTGGACCGGGTCCGGTCCTGGTTTAGACCTGGTCTAGACCTGGTTTAGTTCTGGTCTAGACCTGGAGGTCAGATGGAACCAGAGCCCGCCCCGCCCCACTCTTATTCCCGCTGCGAGCATCTTTCTCGGCCTCTTAGCTCTAGCGCGGAACGCGCAAGGAGCGCGGAGACACGAGCAACGCGCTCCTCCAACGGCACTGCCATGTCCCGGGATAATCCTGGTTTAGTCCAGGTCCAGTCCAGGTTTAGACCTGGTTTAGTTCTGGTCTAGACCTGGTTTATTCCACGTTTAGTCCTGGGTCTACAGCCTCTTAGCCAATCAGGATGCATCCTGTATTATAGTTTTCAATCAGGATGAACACAAATGTTACACTATTAAAAAAATGTTACACTATAAAAAAAAACCTTGGAACGGATCAGGCCTTTTCCATTGAAATAGCTACTCAACTTACAAAAAATTCACGTTACAAAACCACTTCTGGAACGAATTAATTTCGTAAGGTGACGTACCACTGTATATAGTGGAGTTGTACAGTCTGATGGCGGTGAGGATGAAGGATCTGCGGTAGCGCTTCCTTCTTGTTTAGTATAACATTTATATTGAAAATTATTCAGAACGACAGGGTTAATATATTTTCTTTACAGACTACATAACTTCATCCTTTGTGATCGGTCAATGATCATCCAAATGGCAACTTTGTTTACATTTTAAATCATATTTACTGTATTTTACTGAAGCCTAAACCTCCTGTCATCACCTGTCAGGGCACTTGCTGAGCACGGCGGAGGTGGAGTCGGCCCTGGTGGAGCACGAGAATGTGGCAGAGGCGGCGGCGGTGGGCTGTCCTCACCCAGTCAAAGGGGAAAGTCTGTACTGCTTTGTCACCCTGACCGAGGGGGTGAGCTACAGCCGGGGACTGGAGACCGAGCTCAGGAACATAGGTGCAGGACCGGGCTGGGGGGCTGGAGTGACTGATGCTTAAAGTGCTTGGGTTAAATAAGTATTTCTGTTCTGTTCACAGTGAGGGAAAAGATCGGTGCCATAGCTACACCAGACTACATCCAGAATGCCCCAGGGCTCCCCAAGACGAGATCTGGTATGTACAGCGTTCCCTTTTGTGGGTTACAAAGCAGCTCTTCTCCATTAAAATTACTCATTTGGTTCCCACACGGAGGTGTTTGAACGGGACATGTGAGGCAACCATTGAAACCTTGGACGTAAAAGTTGAGTTAACTTAAAGGTGCATCAAAGTCCTGCACACTGTTTTACCTCTCCATAGATGTGACTTAATGTGCTTGCGCCGCATTCTTGTGTCCATGGAGACAGATATAGGCACTGTATGTAGCCTGCGCTCTTACGGTTTTAGAAAAAGGTCTTACAATTGGCACCTGAGCCAGAGCCTTAACCTGCAGAAAGAGGACACAGGTTTTTCCTCATTCTCAGTATATGGACTAATGTTGCACATTATCTGTAAATATGTACATAGCACTTAGCCCAGGGGTCGGCAACCTTTACCACTCAAAGAGCCATTTGGACCCGTTTCACACAGTAAAGAAAACACTGGGAGCCACAAAACCCTTTTGAAATTTAAAATGAAATAACACTGCATATAACATTCTTTTAACGTCTTTGTGCCATAGAATTACATTTTGAAAATGAACGAACTAAAATAAAATATATTTTCATTAAATACAGTGGTCCCTCGCTGTTTCGCAGATTTTTTAAAATAGTGTATCAATACAATGCGCATTGTGTTCTGCGTCCTGATTGGCTAAGGGACTGTAGACCTTTGCCGATTCGTCAGTCATTCTCTTCCGTGTCTGCTGTACAGTAGGCTACAGAATGCGTTCAGTTTGCCAAATTTATTTAAATGTTCGATCTAGGGATGTCAACAATTAATCGATTAACGGTTAATTGTCGATTTTAAGACGTTGGTCGATCAAAATGCATTAATTGTAATTAACCGCTAACCGCGGACACGCGCATCCGAAACAAGGCAACCGCGCTGCGCCAAGCTCGACTCACAGCCGACCGCAGGCGCCAATGGCACTGCTCAGCAGCCCCGGGTGTACGCGCGAGATCGAACCCGGAATGCGAAACCAGCAGCAGCGGCACGTGGTGGTTTAATCCTGGTCTAGTCCAGGTCTAGACCCGGTCGAGTCCCGGTCCAGACCTGGTTCAGACCTGGTCCAGTCCACGTTCAGTCCTGGGCTAGTCTCTTAGCCAATCAGGACAGAACACAATGTTACACTATAAAAAATAAAAAAATAAAATTGGATAGAGCGAGGGATTACTGTATTTTGTTATTCAGCATCAATACATTTGTCTGCTTTTTACTAAGGAATAATTAATTGAGGAATATACAATATAATAATACTATGATATATTTATGACTCAGTGTTATGTTACTATAGCTTATATTCTTAAAGACCCTATTGAAACACTAAAATTCAGGTGAAAAACGCCGCTTATCAGTTAATCGATCGATAAGGTCAATCAACTATCAGTTAATGAATTAACCGATAATTTGCATCCCTAGTTCGATCACGAGCAGTGTGACTCTGAAGCAGTGACGGACTGAGTGGTCTGGCATTTCGGCACATGCAGAAGGGCCGCGCCTCACCTGGGGCTGGTCGCACCGGTCATGCTGCTCTATCACGGATTTGACCACGATGAGCAGGTGCACGTGTCTGAACACACCCTTCTCTGGGTGGTCAGTGCGCATCGGGAAGTAGCGGCAGTGTTTCCGCAGTACAAACTGGTGGAACCTGGAGTCCAGGCGGTGGAACCAGTCCTGAGAGCGCACGGATGCGTTCTCACTACAACAAAACCCGCAGCAGCGACAGGCGCCTCGGTCAGAGGAACTGTGAAATACATGCATATTTATACACGCAATATAAAGCTGACTACTTCACTGATTTAGCCTATCGCGGGTTATTTTTACAATGTAACCCCCACGATAAATGAGGAACCAATGTACTGAGCCGCATCAGTGGGATCAAAGAGCCGCGGGTTGCCGACCCCTGACCTAGCCTATATTTTTCATAGTGTATATTTGGTAAAGATTGTTCTATTTGATTGTTTGTTTTTTTTTGTACATGCTTGTCTTTATCTATTTTAATTTTCTGCATGCTCTTGGCCTCCAGGGTGGGCAGCAAAGTAAGAATTTCATTGTACAGGGAAATGCGTTTCTTTACTGTGCATATGACAATAAAAGCTTTGAATCTTTGAATCTTTAGACAGGTCAGGCCTCATCTGAAAGTTCAGAGCCTCCAGAGTTCACTCCCTGAGCTGCAGAGGCTCATGATTGGTTGCACTTGCTGGGGTTTAGGTAGTGACCATTCAGATCAGAGAGGCAATTTAGGTTTAAACCAACTGGATTTCAGCATTTTCCCCAAATAAGACTTGTGTGCTTAATGTAACTGTACATTGTCCTAATAAAGAAAGAAAGAAAGTGTGAGGCTCATTCTGCTTTCTGATTGGATAATCGTCTTGTGAGCCAAAGCACCAAATTACAACACTTTGTCTGAATACGTTTCACAGCTCATCCACGCTGCTTCTTCAGTTCTGAAGAAGCAGCGTGGATGAGCTGTGAAACGTATTTGAGTTGACAAATTGAATTTCTCCTTTTGCCAGGGATTCTACACACAACATAAAAAAATGATTTTATAATTAAGAATAAATCAGCTCTTAAAGGAGAATTAACGTTTTTTACAATCTGATAATCGGTAATAAAACAAGTTGTTTTACTCACCCATAGCACTTTGGTGTCATTTGGAGCATTTCCGGAGACGTTTTAGATTAGCGATATCCGTAACGTGAGTTCTCGGGGCACATGTTTGCGGTCTCCGAATAACACAAACTTAAGCACTTTTCAAATCATAGAAGCTCGATGTCTTAGTCTACACTTTCGTTTGAGTCAAAAGTGGCCTGTAATCCGAGATTTAGCCATAATTTACAGCTTTGCGTTTCATGTTTGGGTCCCAAGAGCTGAGAGCGAAATAAGCTGCGACTCCGCACATGCGCACTGGCCTCCTCATCTACTCGAAACTATGGCTAAATCTCGGATTACAGGCCACTTTTGACTCAAACGAAAGTGTCGACTAAGACATTGAGCTTCTATGATTTGAAAAGTGCTAAAGTTTGTGTTATTTGGAGACCGCAAACATATGCCCCGAGAACTCACGTTATGGATATTGCTAAACTAAAACATCTCCGGAAGTGCTCCATATGACTCCAAAGTGCTATGGGTAAGTAAAACAACTTGTTTTATTACCGATTATCAGATTGTAAAAAAACGTTAATTCTCTTTTAATATGTTCTGTATAATAAAAATGTCATATTCCTTTTGTGTTTTAGGTAAAATTATGCGTCGTGTGTTGAGGAAAATCGCATGCGGTGAGCGTGAGCTGGGAGACATCTCTACTCTGGCCGACTCGACTGTGGTGGAGCACCTTTTCCAGAACAGGTGCTGCACGGCGTGATGCCCCCTGCTGGATACTCATTGGAACTACAGCTACGCACCACCACCACAGAGAAAATCAAGAGGAGGAGGCAGGACTGTCCGCGTAGCTGGTCCTGACAGAGATGGACGCCACGTAGCCCTGGGGTGATGTTTCAAACCCTGTACATTGACTGAAAGCATTACCAGCGCTGAGACTGGTGCATCTATAAACGCAGAAAGGAACAGTACTTTGCTGTTTTTTTGTTTTTTTTTTAAGTCTACGCGTAGGCTTGCAGGCTATTCAGGTTAATACGATGCAATGAGATCGAAGAGGAGGACTTGGCACTACAGGATTGTGCAAAAGTTTGGGTATTCGGAACCGAAATGGGGTCGCTATTGCAAAACGGTAGCGTAAAAATTTCAACACAACCAGATGCATATGTAATGAATGGGCAATGAAGATGAAGTGTCTTGCCACGGGACGCAAGGCTTGAACTAGAGACAAAAATGGATCGCCTGATACTAATTGATACTAAAACCAGTATCACAAATGGAACAGTTGTTTTATTAATGTGTCTTTTCAGTATTGATAAGACAAAATTTGAGTTTTAGAGTGATCTTGACCTATATTAAAAGTAGTACGAGTGTTGAAAATTATATTAAATTGTGTAAAAAATTAAAAAAAAAAACATATAGGTAGATATTCCATTGTGTGGTATCAGGAACAGTAAGTCATTTTTCATTATAATTGAGCTAAACTAAAGTTAAATTGCAAACTTGAAGGTGCATTGTGTAACATTTCTGATTGAGGGTCCATCAAGCGCTTTTCTCCATGGAGATGTTATTGCTTTCTTTGGATTGTTTCGTTTCATGGCATTAAACCTTTCTATTTTCACGGAGAACAAACCAGACCAAGTTACAGGTCAGATCTGTGGAGAGACGACCCTGCTCGCAGCATAGCGCCTGTTTTTCAAGGTATTTCGAGCTATAAAACCACCTGTAACTGAACAAAAATGGTACGGTTGATCTCTTTAATGCCATACTGTGGAACTTTCAAAGCAGAGCAATGACATATCCATAGAAACAAGAAGGTAGAAAAGTTGTGTGTGTTTTAATGTGGTAAAGTGGCATCTGTCTTGCCTAAATACATTATAAAAGCAGCTCTTAGTTGGACCACTGCTGCTGTCTGTATCCAATTATGAAGCGGTTCATCATCTGAGAACCAGGAACTGTGCTGTTAGCATAGTAGTTCTTGGTTCTGGTCTTGGAAAGTCGTGAAAAGCCCTTTAAAATCTTATCACTGTGAATTAGGATGCTCCGAAAATGGAAGAGAGGAGTAACTTTGGACCACTGCAAACTTAAAAATGAACCGCTTCTGTTCTGTCACATTTTTAAAGACACTTAAAATCAGACACTGCACCTCATAATTATCAGTATTTAATTATAAATCGATCATTATTAGCAGAAAAGTTAACCTAAATGAATAACTGAAACTAGAACTTTTGCATAATCCTGTATATTTCGATGCAAACGGAAACGCTAAACTAATAAAACGTTGGCGTAACTCTCCTGCCCTCTGCTTCTCCCTGTTGCAAAACGCCATAGAACTGATGTAAACACTGAAGTTGAGCTTAAAATGTTGTACTAGTTTAATTTTTATGTATTTTTTTAGGGAAACGTGTAGATTTGGTCATGTTTTTGTTGCGTTTTTTTTTTTTATTGTCAACTGTATCTGTTCTGTTAAAAATGTCTGCATCATGTTATATGACGGAGAATTACTCAAATTTCACGCGGCCGAAACTTTGCAGTATTTGAAAATGGTTAAGTGTAAGATGTCTACACTTAAAGGGACTCTATAAAAAAACAAGGATAATTGCGTAAAATAATGCAATTTTGTATTATTTCTTTTCCCTTTCGACAATTTAACAGCAAATTCTTAAACTACTGGTTCTATTGACTGTTTAATACATGAGCGCAACCTGTCCATGTTTCAGAATAATGGAAAAATTGTGACCGTTACCATAGCGATCGACAAAAAGTCCTCAAAATGGCATCTGTACTAGGAAAATGTCACGTGACTGTAACTCTTCAAATACTGATGTTATCATTGGAACACTTGAACGCCAATGCAAAATGAAGAGTCCGTGCGTATAGCTAAAAACCAACGTTGGTTTTGGTTTTGGTTAATGACTCGTTTTAGCCCAGATGCCCTTCCGGGGATATTGCGTAAAACTGCTACTAAAAATCAGATTCATTACACATGCATGTTTGATTTTTTTATTTGATTTTTTTTTTTTAAATAACTCATCTTTTGTTGACGATAAATTGGTTTCAAAACTAAAAATTAAAAGGTACTTAAAATGATTACATTAATGTTTTGGTCGATTATTTCTCCACTGTTGTCCATGTTGTAACCGTGCCAACTCTTCTAAAACCCATCTTAAATCCACTGAAAATAATCTGTAAAGCAGTTGTATGTAATTAGTGTGTTTGGGGGATTAAATGAGAGCTTGTTTTTGTTCATCTGTTGTGTATTCCTATGTGCTATGTTCCTTTGTGTCGAAGTGAATGCAAAAATAAAACGCAACTACTGCCTCGGAATTGTCACTGTTTTTAATTTAGCTTTGCAGAAGAGGAGAGGAGCTCAGTTGGGGAAGTTTACCCTCTAATGCGAAGGTTAACAGTTTGATCACCATTAAATTATAATTATTTATTTTTTTGTACATTGTAAAGCACTGGCAGGTTCAGTTTTATTGTGGCTTTTTTAAGACTCTTTAAGAGCTGAGGCTACATACAGTCCCTTTAAAAGCGAAAATACTACACAAGTGAATCTTATGAGCTTTAAGCCATGTTGCCATGTTTCCTCGTCAATAACGTACCTGAAGTTATGTTTTGTTTCATTGACACGTTTGAGTAATCCTGTATTATAGTTTTCAAGTTGACGGCTGCAATTTAACTTTAGTTCCCTTGGGTTTTGCAATTCCAGAGCTGAAATTATCAAAGGGATTTTAGTGAAAGTGCTTTCCGTTTGAGAGAAGAACTTAACCTAGATATGAGGACTTTGTGGGTTGAACATGTACGAATGAAAGAAAACAACTCCAGGTATGTTTGTGAAGAGGAAACATTAGATCTGAAAATGGAGCAATATGGGCTCACAATTTTTTCCTGATTGCTTCCAAAATTGTGCAGCCTATTTTGGAAAAAAGTTTTATTCCAGTTCAAATTCATTCGATTTCTGAATTTACCTGCAATAATTTCCATAATTTATAAAGTGATGAATCCGGTTAGTAGTTCCAGTCCTAAACAGACCTGTCATGCCTCGATGTTGATGTCTGAAGGTGAGTGTGTGGATGGAGAAGTACTGGAGCATCACAGACCTGGTGCCCATCTGCATGTCTGATGTGTCTGATGCTTCGTCTGCAGCCTGAGCCGTACATGGGCTATGGAAGAGCCATCTACTGCATCGACATCATCTTCTACGTATCCGCGTCCTCCACATCTTTGGAGCCAACAAGTATCTGGGGCTCTACGTCATGATGATCGGCAAAATCGTAAACAGAACAGGTTATATTTGTGTCTACATGGCAAAAATACATCTCTGTATTTGTTAAAATTCAAGTGAAAGGATTTTTTTTAGAGAATGAACACTTCTTTGAGTTTAAATATTGTCATGTGAGAAGAATTCCTGTCGTCCAGGTAGAATCCATGGTAAAGGGAGAAATTCAATTTGTCAACTGGACAAAGTTTATTTGGTCGAAGACGTTTCGCAGCTCATCCAAACTACTTCATCAGTTCTGGCTGGACTGCTGGTGGACACTGATTATATCTGCCTGAAGGGAGGAGCTAACCTGGAGATGGGTCCTGAGCAGCGGTAGTGGTCAAAAAAATGGCTCAAATGCAAAGAATGAATTTCCATCATCAAAATGCAGCTTTCTGTTGCAATACAGTGAGTTCTTGGGTGTAGTCACTGATAGAAACACACAGATTCCATATATTTGCATTTACTGTACCTTTTAGACATTTTAGGGCAAAGTACAATAGAAACTAGAGGGAAATCTGTCTCAATGGATCAATAATAAAAGCTCATATTATACTTAAATGGGTTTAGACAACATTCTATAGGTCATATGAAGCTAAAATGATTAAAATGCAGCTTTCTGTTGTAATGTCAAACCTTCTCTCAAATCTGATTATCATTTAGTGCATCACTTGTTCATGTTAAGAGAAGCTCACACTGTTTCTCAGCTTTGTGTATTTGTTTCATTTCTAAAGTTTCTTGATGCATATGTGAGGCATAAGACAAGAACAAATGGTCTAAAAAACAGATTTTATTTTCTAATTCTACTATTTTACTTCACATTTTTCATCTCAGGCATGAAAAGAATAAACATTTGTTGTGGGTTGTGTGTTAAAATACTGCCTCAGTACTACAACCAGGTTCAGATCGAAATATCACCTAGAGTCAGACGGAAACTGTTCCGCAAAAAATGTATTCCCGATACAAAAGTCGCTAAATACAGAGCTCTGGGTCAGACTGGTAACCCAACTGTCTACGTAGGTCTTACACCAGGAACGCAGACTGCCTCTCCCTCAACACAGCATGTGAATAATATCCAGGTGCAGCCTCAGGTCAGCCTCCTTCGTTATCTGCTTCTCCCACGTAAATCAGAGGAACAAAGTGTACTGGTGTCGAGGCTTCTTTCACCGGTGCAAACTGGCTCGCCTGTCAACAGTCCTCAAAAAATAATGAGTAAGACTCCCCTGCATGAACCACTAAATTTCCCTTCTTTACCACTGTTTTCATGCAATAAGGCAGGTAATATAAAATGTAAGCAATGAGCTAAACAATTAATAATAATTATGAGTGTAATAGGAGTATAATACGAGTATAAAATTAGTGTAAAATGAGTATAATACGAGGATAAAATGAGTGTAATATGAGTATAATATGCTTCAGTTGCTAACAAGTGTCAAAACAGAACAAAAAATGATAAAAGGAGAAGTTCAATTTGTCAACTGGACAAATTTTGTTTGGTTGAAAACGTTTCGCCGCTCATCCGAGAGGCTTCGTCAGCTCTGGTTATTGTGCTGGTTAGACACTGCTTATATCTAGCTGCCGGGAGGCACTCCCTACCCTGAAAAAGCTCTGAAAACGATCCCCCCCAATCCGTCTCTTTGTTTTTCAAATTACTCTGGCGACTAGTTTCGCCCCCCTATTCACCGTCTTACGACCCTCTCCACCCCTCTGCCCTGGATCGTCTGCCCTAATGTTTCTTTGTCTGTTTTGACTTGGTTTAAGAATCGAATTATAAATGGGAGACAAGTTATGTCTAACTCCCCCATTTCTGTTTAACGACAGATTCTCTTTTTTGACGAAAATAGCCACTTTAACCCCCCCTCTCAAACCAGTTCTTTTCCCTGGCTAAGATCTGAACCTCACTGTCCTCAAAAGAATGGCCTGTGGCTTCTAGGTGAAGATGTACAAAAAATGCAATTTCAGGCATGTCTCTCAAAGTTAAAAACAACACAATGAAGTATAAAATGGACGAACTTCAGCGAAAATTCTCTATAGTTTAACAAAAAAAAAAAAAACATAAAACTTTACATATCATTTTAAGCTTGCAATTTGTTCTACTACACAGAGCTCAGAGTCTCTGAAGCCTGAAGTCAGACTCAAAAAGCTGGAGATCAAGCTGGAGTGCTCAAGACGGTGCACCTTCAGATGAGCAGGTTTTCTCAAAGTCCTCCAACACTGATCAGAGCTGCAGCTTTTCTATTCTGGGATGTTCTAAAAGCCTTTTCACACTGGTCACTCATATAGTCTGTCTGAAGTGAATTCTCATGTGTCCCTTGAGATTGGATGATTGAGAGAAAGCTTTTCCACACTGGTCACACTTGTATGGCCTCTCTCCAGTGTGGATTCTCTTATGTGATACTAGGGAGCTTGACTCTGAAAATGCCTTTTCACAAAAATCACACTTGTATGGCTTCTCTCCAGTGTGGATTCTCATATGTGATTCTAGCTGGTTTGAATGTGAAAATGCCTTTTCACAAACATCACACTTGTGTGGCTTCTCTCCTGTGTGGATTCTCATATGTCGATGGAGGGCACCAGACTCTCTAAATTTCTTCCCACACTGGTAACACTCGTATGGCCTCTCTCCGGTGTGAACTCTCATGTGTGATTCTAGGGCGCTTGTCTGTGAAAATGCCTTTTCACAAACATCACACTCGTATGGCTTCTCTCCTGTGTGAACTCTCATATGTCGATGGAGGGCATCAGATGTTCTAAATTTCATGCCACACTGCTCACAATCGTATGGCTTCTCTCCTGTGTGAACTCTCCTATGTAAGTCGAGGGAGCTTGACCGTGAAAATGCCTTTTCACATACATCACATCTGTATGGCCTGTCTCCAGTGTGGATTCTCATATGTGATACTAGGGAGCCTGACTGTGAAAATGCCTTTTCACAAAAACCACACTCATATGGCTTCTCTCCTGTGTGGATCCTCATATGTGATTCTAGGGAGCTTGACTGTGAAAATGCCTTTTCACAAACATCACACTTGTATGGCTTCTCTCCAGTGTGAACTCTCATATGTGATTCTAAGTTGCTTGACCGTGAAAATGTCTTTTCACAAACATCACACTTGTATGGCTTCTCTCCTGTGTGAACTCTCATATGTGATTCTAGGTGGCTTGACCATGAAAATGCCTTTTCACAAACATCACACTTGTATGGCTTTTCTTCTGTGTGGATTTTCATATGCTGATGGAGGTCAGTGGACTGTTCAAATTCCTTTCCACACTGGTCACATGTGAATACCATTCTGTTGGTGGATCTTGGAGCTCTGCAATAGAACAAAGGAAAGGATTTTTAACTCTTCAGATAAAAGTAACTAATTAAATACACATAAAATCACACATAATAAATCTATAATATGCTCTGTCATGGATTTGTCCACGATGAGGGGTTTCTCGTGGAAAAATCTGTGACAGAGCAGCAGGTGTCGCGCACTTCTCCAAGGGGTTGGTGCGAGTCGCGTCCCGGGACGTGGCAGTGCTCCTCGCGCGTCCGGCGGGGCTTCCGGGGCCGTGTCTCCTCCCACGCATCACTATTAATACATTTTGTTGAAAATCTATGAAAGTTTGAGTGTTTAAACTAGAGACAATTATGAGAAAATGCAGCGTGAGGCCGCGCATACACCGTGGCTGCGAGCACGAGATAGAACTGCGGCGCCCGGACCGCGTGCTCTCAGTCCGAGCCACAAACCGAACACGCACAAACGAACGCAAAAGCCGCACGGAGTGATTTAATCCTGGTTCAGACCTGGTCTAGTCCCGGTTTAGTCCAGGTCTAGACCTGGTTTAGACCTAGTTTAGACCTGATCTAGACCTGGTTTAGTTCTGGTCTAGACCTGGTTTAGTCCACGTTTAGTCCTGGTCTAGTCTCTTAGCCAATCAGGATGCAGAACACATTCTTACACTATTAAAAAAATGAAGAAAAAAAATTGGGGAAAAAAATCCGCGAACCAGCGAGGCCGCGAACAGTGAACCGCGATAGAGCGAGGGTTCACTGTACACACATATTGAGCAACTTTGTGGCTCTGAATTCTAATCATGTTGAGCGGATATGATATTTGTAACACACGTGAAGACAGAAGCCTGGGCTTTGGTGTATCAGTGACACTTTAATTCTGTAAGGACAGAAAAACAGCTCTGCTGACCAATCGGGACTGACCGTTAACAACAGTTTACACTGAACTGTGCTGCAAGAATTATTAGGAATTAGGAATTACAGTTATTTCCAATATTATCTGTTCCAGAAAAAAGAAAAACAAGTTCATAAAAATAACCCTAAACTTGACAATATACAAATATACTGTCATGTTGTTAAAGACTCTGCTCTTGATAAGTAACTGCTGTCCCACTAAAAGGCATTTATAGGGTTACATTTGAGTCTGGTGTATCTGACGTTGTTTCTAGGCAGAAAACTTATTGTTAGAAGTAGACTTAAGACGTAGAATGGCCTGATATGTAAACCACAAGCATTTACCACAAGTAAATGGGAAGCATCTGTACCAAGGAGAAATATATACAAAGGGTGATGAATTCAATGCTCTGTTCTTTCTGTACTGTTTATGCTGTGTTAATAAAACTGATCAGCAGCTGAGTACCTGATCTTCCTCTCATGAAGTTTATCACGGGATATCCTTCCACATGATATTTCCAATAGATGGCTAGAAGTCAAACCCTCAATCCAAACTGCTTCATCAGTTCTGAACTGAACTGAACTGAAAAAGCAGCTTGGATGAGCTGCGAAACGTTTTCGACTAAATAAACTTTTGTCTCACATCATCTTTTATAAGCTCTGGATCTGCAATATTAGGTAAGCCTAAGATATTTCTCTCTTATACTTTCCTCCAATTCTTAGTTAAAGCTTATGAAATAAGAGGAAAATAATGAATGCGTCTAGTAAACGAGATTGTTATCTACAATTCGGTTTGAATGTAAACTTAAAAGCGTTCAATATTTAGTTAGTATAATCGATGTTTGAAAAACTCCAAGCGCGAGTAAACGGCGCTAATATACACAGGGGTTTTGAATGGGAGCGCTAGTGTCGCTAAACAAGACGGTAAGTGCCATTTAGCAACATAAATAAGACCGCTAATCACAAAAATAATACACCGACTGCTGTTCAACAACTCACCGATGATGAAGAGGTCGTCTGGAATCCGAAAAATATAAGAAAAATCCGACAATTCACAGGTTTGTCCTGAACCAGTGAAGCCAGTGTGGGTCCTTGGGCAAGACCCTTCACGGTACTGCCCCCGGGCGCCTGAAAGATGAGCTGCCCACTGCTCCTGAAAAGGATGGGTCAAATGCAGAGAAATAATTTCCCTACGGGGATAAATAAAGGATGTCAAAAAAAGAACGCCGATCTGAGCCACAGCCACTTGAACTCCGATCAAGCCTGAAAGCGGAAGTGGAGAGAGCCGCCGGAACTGTGGGGGCGCTGGTTTTGAACACAGTCTCAGCCCGTTATAATAAAAAACAAGTGGAATTCAGGAAACTATGCAACAGTACATTTTTACCTTTTGTTGTGTTTATTATTATCATTTGTATAATAATAATAATTAAAATAATAATAATAATAATAATAATCATAATAATAATAATAATAATAATAATAATAATACATGGCAATTAAAGGAGAAATTCAGTTTATCAACTGGACAAAGTTTATTTGGTCAAAGACGTTCCGCAGCTCATCCAAGCTACTTCTTCAGTTCTGGCTAGAGTGCTGGTGGACACGGCTTATAACGAGCTGCAGGGAGGAGCTAACTACAATTAAATTACTATGAAACTACAAGTCTCACGCTTTGAGAGTGTGACACACGCAACTCGACACGCCACACATGACATTTCTCACGCTGAATTTTTTATTTTATTTTTTGTGCCCAGAAAATCGGTCTGTGTGGCTCAGTTTATGCAGGCACCGTGCGTTTTCAGCGGGGAAAAAAACTCCCCCCCTCCTCTCCGCCCCGCTCTCCGGAAAAAAATCTCAGTTATCAGGCGCCGCGCCCTTTTCAGCCGATCAGAAAATAGATTGTTCTGTTGTTGGGCAGACTGTAGAGTGGGCAGGCCGTAGAGTGTAGTTTCAGCTGCTAAGCGCGCACAGCGACTGAACACGAGGAACGACAAAACGGTGATGATAAAACAAACTGAGAACCATCAGGCCCCCTCCCCCGCTCCTCGGAAATTACGCACCTGCTACAGAAAGTTTGGATCGCTATTAGCCGTGTTCCAGACTGATTAGTCACGTGATAGGCGTATCCACGTATTAATCCACAGGGAATACGCGGATGAATTATTGTGAAAGGACGTCCGAATTATTGTTTTGAATTTATTTCTTTTCTGTGCCATCTGTGATAAGATAACCACGAGCAAGTTGAAAGGTCAGTCAGGAGGAAGTAATGCAGAGGATGAGCGCGGGTTTTATTCGGGAGATGCATTTTGGAAGAAGTCACGTTTTCAGCTTGTCCCAAGTCTTAGTAATTAAACTGATTCACGGAAGGTGAATTTGATGCTTTATTTCCAGTTAAGTTAAGTTTTCAGTCTGCAGACTTGGTGTAACTTAAATGGTGATGTTTAACTACCTGTTGAGTGGACAATTCAACGCGAAGTAGAGTGGGCCGTGTAGTCGAGTCGTCAGTCCAGTGGCTTGTTAATGGACTTTGCGAGTAAGCTAGTGACCTGCCAGCTACACCGGAGAGGGCCGCGAGTGGAGAGACTTCTCATCGCGCGAGGTACAGTACCTTTTTCCAGTTTGTTTGCCATTGTGGTGAAGGAGCCAGTTCGTTTAAGGCTACACCTTCATTTAAGAGTTTACTCACATTATACTAATAAGAATCATTTCATGTGTACCGTGCATTTTAATAGCCATAATACTGTACTAAAAGGTGTAAGCACACTAGTATAAATGTGTAATAAGAACTCAGGTTAGTCTCTCTCACATAACAAACACAATAGTAGGCAGGGAAATCTATTGGCACATCAGCCCCACCAAGATTTTTTTTCACCAGCTGCCACTGGTCTGGGGTCTTGTTTAGCATACCCATTCAGTACCATAATGGCTGTTTTCACACCTCTGGACCTGATCTGGCTAGCCCTATTGTTTTCTTTGTTTTGATTTAAGTTTGAGAATGGAATTATATATGGGAGACAAATTGTGTCTGACCCCTCCATTTCTGTTCAAGGAAGGATTCTGTTTCTTGACAAAAAATAACCTCTTCATTCCCCTCTCAAACCAGTTCTTTTCTTTGGTCAAGAGCTATACCTCACTGTCCTCAATGGAGTGGCCCGTGGCTTCTAGGTGGAGATGTTGGTACATCCTCTTGTGAAGTGGGTGTTTTGTTTCTCCAGTGTAGCGCTCATTGCAGTCTTCACTACACTGAATGGAGCAGACCACATTGCTTTGTTTGTGGCTCTGTGGTTTGTCCTTTGGGTGGACTAGTTTTTGTCTTAAAGTGTTTGTGGGTGTGAAATAGACTGGGATTTCATATTGTCTGAAAATTCTCTGTAGTTTTTCAGAAATGCCGGCCAGGTAAAGAATCACTACACCTTTCCTCCTGGGTTCTGATTCTCTGTTGTCTTGTTTCTTGTCCTCGTCTCTCTTCATTTTGTTGAAAGCCCATTTAGGATAACCACAAACAGAGAGGGCTTCCTGCACATGTAGTTCTTCTTTCTCCTTACCCTCTGTGCTTGTGGGAACCACTTGGGCCCTGTGTTGTAATGTCCGAATCACACCCAGTTTGTGCTGCAGTGGGTGGTGTGAATTAAAAAGCAGGTATTGGTCTGTGTGTGTGGGCTTCCTGAAGACTTCTACTTGGAGTTGCCGGTCTCCTCCTATCGTTACTGCACAATCTAAGAACGCCAATGTGTTGTCCTTGGCATCTTCATGAGTGAATTTGATGTTCGGATCTACAGAATTGATATGTGCAGTAAAAGGTTCCAAATCTTGAATTGATTTTTGAAAAATGATCATCAACAAAACGATACCAGTGTGTGGGTGGAGTGCTTGGATATGAGGTCAAAGCACTCTGTTCAAATTGTTCCATGTACAAATTAGCCATGATAGGGGAGACCGGTGAGCCCATCGCACAGCCGTGGATTTGCCTGCGCATGCACAAAACTGGTCCATCCAAAGGACAAAACACCAGCCACAAAAAAGCAATGTTGTACTAACGATGTACTAACATCGACGGGCGTGCCAGACTGGACCTTCATCTGCCGTATATCTCCACCTAGAAGCCACGGGCCATTCATTTGAGGACAGTGAGGTACAGAACTTGGCCAGAGAAAAGAACTGGTGTGAGAGGGGAGTTAGAAAGGCTATTTTTGTCAAAAAAGAGAATCCTTCTTTGAACAGGAACGGAGAGGTCAGACACAATTTGTCTCCCATCTATAACTCTATTCTCAAACTTAAATACAGACAAAGAAAACAATAGGGCAGCCAGGTCAGGTCCAAAGGTGTGAAAACACTTATTATGGTCCTGAATGACTATGCTAACAAGGCCCCTAGACGGAAACTGAAAACAAAGAGGTGGGATAGTTTCATAGTAATTTCATTGTAGTTAGCTCCTCCCTGCAGCTAGATATAAGTACTGACTAATGTCAGTACTATGCATAAGGAACTTTCGTGGCTGAAAGTCAAGGACAGACTGGCCTGTAGTTTAGTTGTATTCTTGCATAAATTGTGGACAACACACAGACCTTTACACATGGTCTCACAGTTACAGCTGACCAGTAGCAGACACAGGTTTAATACAAGACGAGCCTCAAACACAATTTTCACTTTATCAAAACCAAGAACTAATGCACTGAAAGCAACGTTTCTCTATAGAGCCATTTGTCACTGGAATGTGCTGCCACAACACATAATGCTCATACAAAATCATGCTGTTTTTAAAAAAATGTGTTAAGAAATTACTATTTTATAATGCTGAATAAAGTTGAATGTAACATATTTTAAATGTTTAGTATGTGTTTTGGATAATGTAACTTAATCTCTCTGTTTTGATTGGTCTGTTTTTATGGTGCTTAAATGTATTAAAATGTATTGGATTTTAAATTGGACCCCAGGAAGACTAGTCTCTACGTTTGTAGAGACTAATGGGGATCCGTAAATACACAAATAAACAAACAAATAAACAAATAAGCAGTGTCCCTCAGCACTCTAACCAGAACTGAAGAAGTAGCTTGGATGAGCTGCGAAACGTCTTCGACCAAATAAAATTTGTCCAGTTGAATTTCTCCTTTTTTGCCATGGATTCTACCTGGACAACTGAGGGATTCTTCACACAATAATAATAATAATAATAATAATAATAATAATAATAATAATACATGTTATTGTTATTATTAATTCCAATTAAAAGTAATTTACAAATGAATTCCACTTTAAAAAGACCACGTAAACTCCTACATAAATTCCTACTATTATTCTGAATTAAACTTTACTATTTACTATTTTTTAACTATCACTATATTAAAAAAAACTTTTTTTTTAATAAGTTCGTTGGAAGAAGCACAAATAATGGTGGAAAGTGGATGGCAGAAAACAGAAAAACACTAACCAAACCTCAGTGAGCTTCATTTGACTGGAACTGAATGCGATGGGTGACGTCACATTCCCTTTGTCTGACAGTGGTGGAAGGTAACAAAAGTACAATACTTAAGTTACATTTTTAGGTATGTGTACTTTACCGAAGTACACTTTAACTTTACTACATTTGAGAACATGTATCTGTACTTTATACTCCACTACATTTTAGAACTGGACTGAAAAGTAAAAAGTACTTTTCCTCATCTGCTGAAATGGCTAAGACTTATTTTTAGCACATTTAATTTGAGTTACTGTCCCAAATTTGTGCAAACGAAACACACAAAAACAGCTAGAAAAATGAAATCACTTCAAATCTATGTGACAATACAGTGAATACTGATTATACAGAGCCCCAGTGTGTGTTGTGGAGACTCTGTGATCCCCCTGTCCCGGCCCATTCACACCACCTAGTCTCTGGCTCGGAGGGGGTCAAGCACCTGCTGTCATTAAAGAAGCACCTTTTCACTTTTAGCATCCACTGTGGAACTGCAGCCACCGAGAGGCTCTGACAGCGGTGTGAGCAGGGGTGGAACAGAGGAGGGAGAGCCAGGCATAGATGGAGATTAGAGCAAAGAACTGTTGTATAAAGTACTGGAAAATCAAACTCAAGTAAAAGTATAGGTGCCCCTCCCAAAAATGACTTTGGTAAAAGTCGAAGTCACTGACTGAAATGTTACTTGAGTAAAAGTCTTAAAGTATCTGGAACTTCTTGTACTTAAGTATGACAAGTAATGTAAAAATAAATGTACTCAAGTAATGTAATTAAAAGTACAAGTAAAAGTATTAAAGGAAAAGTAACCTTATTTTACAATCTGAGCCTTCTTTCGGTAATAAAACAAGTCGTTTGACTCACCCATAGCACGTTGGTGTCATTTGGAGCTGTTTGGTAAAAGTTATGTTGTAGCGTATCCGTTAGCGTGAGTACTCGGGGCATTACTTTGCTGTCTCCAAATAACACAAACTTTAGCACTTTTCAAATCATGGAAGCCCGATGTATTAATGAAAGATTTCGTTTGAAGCAAAAGTGGCCTGTAATCCGAGATTTATCCATAGTTTTCAGCTTTGCGTTTCATGTTTGGGTCCCGGGAGCTGAGAGCACAGTCCGCGCATGCGCACTGGCGTCCTCATCTACTCGAAACTATGGCTAAATCTCGGATTACAGGCCACTTTTGCTTCAAACGAAATCGTAGATTAAGACATCGGGCTTCTATGATTTGAAAAGTGCTAAAGTTTGTGTTATTTGGAGACCGCAAACAATTTTTCCCGAGGAGCGGGGCGGGATGGGGCTTGAATTGCGTGAGGAATGCCGTGTGAGCGTGTGAGCGTCGAATTGCGTGTTGAGAGCCCTGTTTGTCTAAAGAGCAAACTTAAACTACAAAGCAACTAAGGAGAGTTATATAAATGAAGTTATTACCTGATGGTAATAACGCGTCTCACCGCGGGCAGTTCGGCTCTGCACCGCGCGTATTCCGCGCGTAAGCCGTCGGGGAGGACACATTACGCACAGACGGAGACACGGGGATCGGAGTCGGTGCGTCTCAGAGGAGACGTGGCACCGGGACTGAGGCTCAGGACGTGCCCGGGGGATGGTGCGTCTGCTCCGGCCTCGCTCGGACCGCACGGTCGGGAGCAGACGCGCTGTCCCCCCCTCCTCCTGCTCCCCCGGAGCAGGGGGAGGGGGGACGGGAAGGGGGGGGACGGCGCTGAAAACGCGCGGAGCCTGCATAAACTAAGCCACACAGACCGATTTTCTGGGCACAAAAAAAATTAAAAAAAATAAAATAAAATAAAATAAAATCAGCGTGAGAAATGCCATGTGTGGCGTGTGTGCGTGTGAACACGTCGAATTGCGTGTGTCACACTCTCAATGTGTGAGACTTGAGAGCCCTGCCTCTATGGATGCCGTCTCCTCTTCCATCAGGGATGTTGATTGATTAAACTAGCTGCATGAAACCAATAGGTGTAGGCTGATTGTCATGCGCAAGTAGCGGACAAGCCCAGGCACATCCTGACTTCCTTCAGTCAGTAGAAGTTTTTTTGTAACAAGTAACTAAACGGCACATTGAAAATGTATCGGAGTAAAAGTATGCAATTAAATTCGGAAATGTAGTGAAGTAAAAGTAAAAATTATCATTTTTTTAAAAACTCAAGTAAAGTACAAAGTCTCCCAAAATGTACTTAAGTACAGTAGTGAAGTATTATTACTTCGTTACTATACAACACTGGCAAAGAAAGATAAGACATGGAAACCAAGACTTCTACTGTATGGACTAATTATTTAAAGCTGTACTGTGTAGCTTTTTATGGCTGGGGGTCACTACAATATACCTCTGCCCCCCCCCCAAGTCAAGCTCTCCGTGTTGATTTGCACATTTATTTGCACTCGATATGAATGCGCACTACACAGAAAGTAATTGGGAAACACATCGAGCAAATTAATTCCTTTTGGCCGCCGTTAGACTCCAGTCTAACGCGGAGTAGCTGCAGATACCGCGGCGGTCAGTGGTGACAGACCTGGACAATGGCTGCGTCACCAGAAAAACGCTTTCCATCACTTATTTTAGTCTCTGGACTGTGGGAAGATGCCCAAGTTTGACCTGGGGGTGGCATATCCCTTTAAGTGATCCTGTTTTTTTGGGGGTACATTTTCACTGAAGTATGTCGAATATATTGCAATGCATCGCAATAATTCAAGTATCGTGATGCATCGTGATAGTATCGCATCGTGGCATATGAATCGTGATTCGAATTGAATCGTGACTTCTTTGCCAATACCCATCCCTAATATTGACATATTTTGAGATAGGCGAGTGATTTAGGTGACAGACAGAATATTCAACTTCGTTATATAAACATTACATTGACACATAATTAGCGTAGTGACACAAATACACTCACACATAGGCTGCTACACATTTAGGTAGGATACATGTGAAAGAGTTTTCAAAAGCAGTAGAAGTGATAAGTAAGAAAAGAAATAAATCCATCCACAGCTGAGAAAATTATATTTTTGAATAACAATCTTGAATTGTAATACAGAAAGGAGTCTTTATTGTTTTATTTAATTAAAAACTAATTACAACAATAACACACATACACATTTTTATTTAAACTTTATTTAACCAGGAAAGTCCCATGAGATTAAAAACTTCTTTTCCAAGGGAGTCCGAGCCAACAGGCAGGAAAAAGTTTTTTTTTTTTTTTTAATTAACAAAAAGGTTGCAAAACAATTCATTTTTGTTGTTTACAGACATTGCACAAATACAAAAAGTTACATTTACACAAACATTCAACCTTTAAAATGAAATGATGTACAAATCATGTAACGTTACATGGAGGCTGTCTCAAATGTTGTCAGTGTGGATTTAAAGTCATTCAGTGATATAAACAGTTTAACCCTGGGATCGTTTCAAACCATCAAACATTGTGGATGTTGTAGTTGTAACATATCGCCACTAGATGTCACTGTGGAGAGTTTCGAACTGGCACAATCACTTCAGCTGCTTCAGTGTTTCATGAAGCCTCACTTTGCCCATCCCTACAGGCAGCGGGTAATTAACAAGTCGTGAGTACTAAAATGGATAAACGTAGAGTTAGAAATGCAAAACTTATTGATGGAGGAGGGCGGCTTGGGGCAGTTGCAGCGGCACCTTCCGGGTGGTGCCTGCCAAAAGTGCTCCAACAGACTTCACCTGGATTATGGTTCTGGGTGGAAACTTTGAAAAGTGGAAAGTGTGCGGGGTGCTTGGTTTACAAAAAATTATTTATTATTATTATTATTATTATTATTATGAGGAAAATGGCGGGGATTTGTAGAATTTCATTTTTATTTATTTATTTATTTATTTATTTGGCAGGGACAGTGTACATTAATGAACATTTCTGTAAATGCACCAGATTTAGCCAAGAGGCTAGTTTTCATCTGCAGTCCCTGAACAGATGTTACATTGTCACCCTAAGAAAAAAACAGGTTAAAACAATGTACATACAAAATTATTTACACTAGTTACATGCTTTCAGGCTCACTCATAGTAACAGCCATGCACACTTAGTAAAACATTAACAATATATACATAGAAGAAGAAGAAGAAGTGAACTTTATTGATCTCACACTGGAGAAATTCTTCTCTGCATTTTAACCCATCCTATATATATATATACATATATTAGGAGCAGTGGGCAGCACACATTAGGGCGCCCGGGGACCATCTCCATGATCTTCTTGCTTCGGTTTGGTCAGGACCTAAGCTGGAGTACCTATGGTGCATGTTTTTTGGGTTGGTGGGGGAAACCGGAGTGCCCGGAGGAAACCCACCCAGACACGGGGAGAACATGCAAACTCCACACAGAAAGGCTCGGGCGACCCGGGGATCGAACCCAGACCATGCATGCAAACTCCACACAGAACACACACGGAAAGGTCTGGGCGACCCGGGGATCGAACCCGGAACCTTCTTGCTGTGAAGCAAGAGCGCTAACCACTCTGCTACCGTGCCACATACAACAAATACACACAGAACGCACATACATCTGACACCCCTCAGTAACACAACAAACAGGATAGAACAAAAAAGGTGACTCTAAAAGGAAATTAATGTGTGCAGTGCTGATTTTCAATTAACCACTTTTTTAAGAGTCTTAAAAGTGTGGTATGATGGTGAGTCTCTGACATGTATGGGAGTATTGTCCCATTGATGTGCTGCATTGATGAAAAAGGTGCTTTTCCTGAGTGGGATTATGCAGTCCCCTCTAACTGCCCCTTGGTTACCCAGCTTGAGGATGACCTTATTGTAATGAACTGTGAAAGTGGGGGTGAAGAGAGACCATTTATAATTTTAAACAGAAGGCAGAGGTTTGTGTATATGATCATACTGTCCCAGTTCAGTAATTTGAGTTTGTGTAATATTTCACAGTGATGATATTGGATTGGTTTCTTGTCAAGTGTTTTTATTGTTCTTTTGTATAATGATTGCAGTGGTTTGAGGGTGTTGTTGTTTGTGTTTGACCATGTGGTTAAACAGTATTTGATATGGGAGAGTATCATGGCATGCATATAGACTGTGGCGGAATTGAGTGAGAGCTGTGGTCTTATGAAACGGAAGTTGGAGAGATGGAATTTAATTTTGTTGCAGACTTTATTGACCTGAGATTTGAAAGTGAGTTTAGTGTCCATTTGTACTCCGAGATATTTGTATTCTTGCACGATTTTGAGTTTATGTCTATCTACAAAGATGTCGTCATGGGTTATGGCATTAGAGGATTTTGTAAAGAACATTGCTACAGTTTTATTGACATTGAGTTGCAGGCAGGACTGTTTTAACCAGTTAGAGACGTGAACCATGGATTGTGTGAGGACTTCTGCAACTTGTCCGGTGCTTTTTTTCCATGTGTATATATTACAGTGTCATCTGCATAGAGTTGAATGTGGATGTTGGAACAGACTGCAGGGAGATCATTTATGTAAAGTGAGAACAGTAATGGTCCAAGGATAGATCCTTGGGGTACACCGGTGGGACACAGGAGGGGGGGTGAATGGTGACTCTGAATTTGGACTGTCTGTGAGCGGTTTGAGAGGTATGATGCAATCCAGTTTAAGCTGTTTGTTGAGAAGTTGAAGTGGGACAGTTGTGATAATAGTTTACAGTGATTCACACTCTCAAAGGCTTTTTTTTAGATCAAGGAAAACAGCTCCTACCACGCCTCCTTTGTCCAGCAAGGCTTTGAGATTTTCCACAAAATAGCAGTTGGCAGTCTCAGCTGAATATTTATGTCTGAAACCAAACTGCATAAGGTGAAGACCTATGTTTTTATTGATAAGTGTGTTTATATGTGAATATTCTAATGTACTGATCATGTCATATTGTAAAAGGGGGAGGACTAATTGGTTACCTGAATAGTTAGTAGGGGCCAATCGGAGGCTGCGGGCTGTTTTAAAAAATACAGTGGTACCTCACCTTACGAATGACCCAACAAACAAAAATTTCAAGTTACGAAACGCCTTCACGTCAAATGTTGGTCTCTAGATACGAATGAAATTTCAAGTTATGAAACGCGAAATCTCCAATCCAATCCAACTTTATTTATAAAGCACTTTAAAAACAACAAATCTCAAAAATTCAATTAATGCGCGCTCAGATGCACGCCCCGAAACGTAAATACACTTTATCAACACACACGGGGTTAGGTTCCAGAGGTGGCCCGGGGTGGGAGAGGTCCACGAGGTAGGACAACTTTGTATTTTGCAATTGTTCTACATGTTTTAGGGCTGTAAATGCCTCACCACACACATTATATGCTTTTCTCAGACTGGAGTTTCTCTCGCATTTCTCTCTCGTTTGAACACTCGAACTTTCATAGATTTTCAATGGAATGTGTTGATAGTGAAGCGTGGGGGGGACACGGCTCAATATAGCACCAAACGCGCGAGGGGAGCGGAGAGACAGGATTACTATCGCAACAACATATGATCAGTGTGGTAAAAGTCACCTGTCTCACGACGTTCTAAACCCAGCTCACGTTCCCTATTAGTGAGTGAACAATCCAACGCTTGGTGAATTCTGCTTCACAATGATAGGAAGAGCCGACATCGAAGGATCAAAAAGCGACGTCCATACGGCGCAAGGCCGCGCTACACCGGGGCTGCGGGATGGAGCCGCGGCGCCCGGGCCGTGCCTCCTCCTCGGGGCCGAGCACGCGCGGGCCGAGCACGGGGTGATTTAATCCTGGTCCGGTCCTGGTTTAGTCCAGGTCCAGTTCAGGTTTAGACCTGGTTTAGTTCTGGTCTAGACCTGGTTTAGTTCTGGTCTAGACCTGGAAGTCACATAGAAGCAGAGCCTGCCCCGAGCGAGACCCCGCGGTCTTGCCCGCTGATAGAGCACCTTTCTCGGCCTGTTAGCTCACAGTGTCGGCGCCCCGGCTCTGGAGGTCAGATAGAAGCAGAGCCAGCCCCACCCCGCTCTTAGTCCCACTGAAAGCGTCTTTCTCGGCCTCTTAGCCCTAGCGCGGAACGCGCAAGGAGCGCAGACACGAGCAACGAGCAACGCACTCATCCAACGGCACTGCCATGTTATAATAATAACAGGTCCAATCCAGGTTTAGTTCTGGCCAGACCTGGTTTATTCCACGTTCTTTTAGTCCTGGTCTAGTTTCTTAGCCCATCAGGAACACAACGTTACACTATAAAAAAAAGTTACACTATAAAAAAAACCAACCTTGGAACGGATCAGGCTTTTTCCATTGAAATAGCTACTCAACTTACGAATTTTTCACGTTACGAAACCACTTCTGGAACGAATTAATTTCGTAAGGTGAGGTACCACTGTAGATCGTTTTGTAGTCCGATGATGTGGTTTGCTCAGAGTGTTATTGGAATAAAGCTGCATGTGCAGGAGCCATCCTGGGCTGTGGTTCTTACACTGATGCCTCCAAGACCGTTCGGCCACCCACAATCAGAAAAGTGACAAAGTGTAACTTTAAATTAAACTCAACATAAATTCATGACAATTACAAATACAAGTTCACTCCATTTGTTTGTGACCACAGCCAAGTCAGCCTTCACTCACAGGCCACAGACACTCCTATTGGTCCACATTTCCTTCAACTAAAGTCAGTCTTATCTATTTTTAACTTGACTTTGGTCGGAGTACAGATGCATACAGAATTCACGTCAAAAAAGGTCTTTGGGTTTTGCGTAAAATGGAACCAAAATGGACAGTTGAAGCAGAAAGCATCCTGGGAAATTTCTATCCTATTCACCTCACACCAACATTCAATAAATCTGAATGAGACATTTTCCACAATATCACACAATTCAATTGAGCACATGAACTGAAGATCTGGCTCCGTCTCCTTGACCTCAGATGTGATCTGTCTCTTTGGTTCTGCCTCATTTTGTCCAAGCTAATATATTTCATCAAAATAAAATCAAACAGGCAATATAACTCCAGTTACATTATTTTAGACAATTTCAATGACCCCCATACTGTCACTACAACTACTAACTATGCTACAATTACCAATCACTGCACTTCTCCTGGACTTAATTTAGAACTATGATTTTTGTGTTATCAGAACATACTGGTAAAATCCACACGTTAAATTACTTCAATTAAGAATATTACTTTTTTTGAAGAAATTAAACAAGCTGCTATTAGAGAGAAAACTACTTTGTTGTTGTTGATTTCTGAATCAACAAATTAACAGTACATGGAATAAATATAAAATTGCTCCCTCTTCTTGTTCAGTGTCAGAGACAGCGTCAAACCTTCTCTCAAATTTGATTAACTTTTAGTGCTTCACCTGTTCATGTTAAAAGCTCACACTGTTTCTCAGCCCTTTGTTTCATTTCTAAAGTTTCTTGATGCATATGTGAGACATAAGACAAGCAAGAACAAATGGTCTAACACACAGATTTTATTTTCTAATTCTAATATTTTACTTCACATATTTCATCTCAGTAGGCATGAAAAGAATAAATATCTGTTGTAAGTTGTGTGTTAAAATACTACCTCAGTACTACAACCAGGTTCAGATTGAAATATCACCAAGAGTCAGAAGAAAACAGTTCCACAAAAAAATGTATTCCCCTGATACAAAAGTTGCTAAACAATACAGAGCTCTGGGTCAGAAAGTCCCTGGCAACACGACCGTCTACATAGATCTTACACCAGGAATGCAGACTGCCTCTCCCTCGACACAGCATGTGAATAATATGTGGCTCCAGGGGCAGCCCCCGGCCAGCCTCCTTCGTTATCTGCTTCTCCCCCGTAAATCAGAGGAACACGGTGTATTGGTGTCGAGGCTTCTTTCACCGGTGCAAACTGGCTCGCCTGTGGACAGTCCTCAAAAAATAATAAGCAACACTCCCCCGCCTGAACCATTAATTTCCCTTTTCTACCAAGTTTACACTCTGTTTTCATGCAATAAGGCAGGTAATATAAAATGTATAAAAATATAAAATTTAAGCAATGAGTGTAATATGAGTATAATACGAGTATAAAATTAGTGTAATATGAGTATAGCATGTATTATATGCTTCAGTTGCTAATAAGGGTCAAGACAGAATAAAAAAAATTAAATGCAATTTCAGGTATGTCTCTCAAAGTTAAAAACAACACAATGAAGAATAAGATGGACGAACTTCAGCTCCAGCTTTTTTTTGAGTCTTGCTGATTCGCCCTCAGCAGCTCTTTCTCCTTTAGAGTGTTCAAGATGGTGCACCTTCAGATGAGCAGGTTTTCTCAAAGTCCTCCCACATTGGTCAGAGCTGCAGCTTTTCTATTCAGACTGGAAGATTTGGACATGTTTCAACGGTTCCTCGCAGACCTGAAAGCCTTCCCTCTTTCTTCAGTTGTCTGGTTTGTCTCCTGTGTGTGTTTGGTAGTGACTGGAGAGTTTCTGGGATGTTCTAAAAGCCTTTTCACACTGGTCACTCATATAGTCTGTCTGAAGTGAATTCTCATGTGTCCATTGAGATTGGCTAATTGAGAGAAAGCTTTCCCACACTGGTCACACTTGTATGGCTTCTCTCCAGTGTGGATTCTCATATGCATTTCTAGGTGGCTAGACCGTAAAAATGCTTTTTTACAAACATCACATCTGTATGGCCTGTCTCCAGTGTGGATTCGCATATGTGATACTAGGGAGTTTGACTGTGAAAATGCCTTTTCGCAAAAATCACACTCATATGGCTTCTCTCCAGTGTGGATTCTCATATGTGATACTAGGTTGCTTGACCATGAAAATGCCTTTTCACAAATATCACACTTGTATGGCTTCTCTCCAGTGTGAACTCTCATATGTGATACTAGGGAGCTTGAATGTGAAAAAGCCTCTTCACAAATATCACACTTGAATGGCCTCTCTCCAGTGTGAACTCTCATATGTGATTCTAGGTTGCATGACTGTGAAAATGCCTTTTCACAAACATCACACTTGTATGGCTTCTCTCCAGTGTGAATTCTCATATGTGATACTAGGGAGCTTAACCGTGTAAATGTCTCTTGACAAACATCACACTTGTATGGCTTCTCTCCAGTATGAACTCTCATATGTGATTCTAGTTTGCTTGACTGTGAAAATGCCTTTTCACAAACATCACACTTGTATGGCTTCTCTCCAGTGTGAACTCTCATATGTGATACTAGAGAGCTTAACCGTGTAAATGCCTTTTCACAAACATCACACTTGTATGGCTCCTCTCCAGTGTGGATTCTCATGTGTGATACTAGGGAGCTTAACCATGAAAATGCCTTTTCACAAACATCACACTTGTATGGCTTCTCTTCTGTGTGGATTCTCATATGTGATACTAGGGAGCTTGACCATGAAAATGCCTTTTCACAAACACCACATTTGTATGGCTTCTCTTCTGTGTGGATTCTCATATGTGATACTAAGGAGCTTGGCCGTGAAAACGTGTTCCCACACTGGTCACATCGGTATGGTTTCTCTCCTGTGTGGATTTTCATATGTTGACCGAGGACACTGGACTGTCTAAATTCCTTCCCACACTGGTCACATTTGTATGGCTTCTCTCCTGTGTGGATTCTCATATGTCCAGTGAACGCACCAGATGTTCTAAATTCCTTCTCACATTGGTCACACTTGTATGGTCTTTCTCCTGTGTGAATTCTGTAGTGTACGTTCAGTGCAGAAGGTGTTGGCCACACCTTTCCACACTGGTCACATGTGAATGCCATTCTGTTGGTGGATCTTGGAGCTCTGCAATAGAACAAAGGAAAAGAAGTGTCAAATAAAAGAACTAACAGTTCAAATAAAGTAACTAATTAAATACACATAAAATCACACATAGTAAATCATATGTAAGAATGTTTCACATGTTTTCACAAACATATTGTCATGTTGTTAAAGACCCTGCTCTTGATAAGTAACTGCTGTTCCACTAAAAGGCATTTATAGGGTTAAATTTGATTATTTTTATTTAACCTTTATTTATCCAGGTAAACCAATTGAGAACCAGTTCTCATTTACAATGGCGACCTGGCCAAGAGGCAGCACAATTAAAAAGATACATTCATAAAAACGCAACATGAACAATAAAGACAATAATAAAAGACTACAACTAAAAGCAGGTACAATGATCTTAAAACGGTAATAAAAGATTACAACTAAAAACTAAAAACATGTGCAATAATCGTGGACAGTAGCATACAGAAAGTTCTTAAAAGTGCTGATTGGAATAAAAGAGCTGAGTTTCAGTGAGCGCTGCAAACTATTCCAGTCGCTCGCAGCGGCGAACTGGAAAGACAGGCGACCGAAGGAAGTGCGCGTTTTAGGGATGACCAGATTAATCAAACTGCTGGAGCGTAATGTACGGATTGAATTGTGAATTTGGAGAAGTGAACGAAGATATTGTGGAGTTTTGCCAATGAGAGTTTTGTAAATAAAGAGGAGCCAATGGATCTGTCTGCGGGAGTGAAGTGAGGGCCATTTTACCAGAGTGTATAGTGTGCAGTGGTGAGTGTGAAAGGGAGCTCCAGTAACAAAACGGATGGCGGTGTGGTAGATGATGTCCAGTTTGTGCAAAAGGGATTTGGAGGCAGACCTGTAGATGATGTCACCATAATCTAAAATAGGGAGTACTGTCATTTTGACCAGGAGGTGTTTGGCAGAGTGAGTGAGGGAAGATTTATTGCGATACAGGAAGCCTATGCGAGATTTGACTTTAGTGAGTACGGTGTTAATATGGATATCAAATGAGAGTGAGTTGTCTAACCAGATGCCGAGGTATTTGTATGAATTAACAAATTCAATAACAGAGCCATCAAGAGAGGTGATGGTTAACGGACAGTTAGTGTGTGGGAGAGATCTATTGAAGAGCATGCATTTTGTCTTTTTTGTGTTTAGTTGTAAGTGAAGACTGGAGAAGGCATACTGAATATTGTTGAAGCTTGTTTGAAGTGAAGACCCGGCAGTGGTTAGACAAAGCCAAATCAACAAAAACAGCAACACAATATTCTTTGTTGTCAGTGGCACAGATGATGTCATTCAGGACCTTCAATGTAGCTGAGATACAGCTGTGTCCTGCTCTGAAGCCAGACTGCACTGGACTCAGGATGTTGTGAGTTTCCAGGTGGCACAGAGCTGTTTGTTGACCAGTCTCTCCAGTATTTTAGACGGGCAAGGAAGAACTGATATAATAATAATAAATTATTAAACAGTTCAAATCAGTGCTGTCACCTCCTTTAAAAAGAGGAGTGACCGCGGCACATTTCCAGTCCTGTGGGAAAACACCAGTTTGTAAAGAGAGATTGAATAGGCAGGAGATGGGAGCGGCAATGATGTGAGCTGCAGTTTTGAAGAAAAATGGGTCTAATGAATCAAGTCCAGCTGGTTTGTGAGTGTCCAGTACACACAGCTCTGCAAGAACATCCTCCTCCTCCTGTACTGGCTGGAATGAGAAGGACGGGTGTTCCAGGGCAGCAGGGGGAGATGCAGATTGGTTAGGTGGGTGGGTGGAGGGAGGTGTATTGTCACTATGGGCACAACCAGCTTTAGCAAAGTGTGTCTTGAAGTAATTGACCATTGTATTCTTATCTGTGACAACAATACCATTTGTTTTGATAACAGTAGGAAGGTGTGAGAGAGATTTTTTGTTTTCCAGAGTCTTGATAGTGTTCCAAAATTGTTTTGGATCTGGGCCATTTATGGTGAGTTGCTGTTTGAAATAGTTTGATCTTGCTTGCCTGACAGACTGTGTACATTTGTTTCTCAGAGCTCTGTAGGACTGCCAATCAGAGATTTTATTAGACACTTTTGCCGCACGCCAAAGGTGATGTTTGTGGCGAATTAGCTCAGACAGAGCAGGACTAAACCAGGGGCTGACACGATTTTTAACTCTGATTTTTTTAACAGGCGCGTGTCTGTCAACAACTTCACTAAAGAGGGTCTTGAAGTATAGCCAGGCGTCCTCCATGTTGGGGATGATGGCCATTCTGTGCCAGTTAACAAGTGCCAGGTCAGCTAGAAAAGCCTGTTCACTGAAGCTCTTTAACAGGCGGTTGGACAGAATGAGTGGAGGACATCTTGGAGTGAACCCCTTACGTACACAGGCTATACTACAGTGGTCACTCAGACCTTGACAGAACACACCTGAAGTATACTTCTCTACCCTGTTAGTGAGTATAAGGTCTATTAAAGTGCCTGACTGCATAGTCTTGGTGTTGTATCTGGTAGGGGCATGCACAATTTGAGACAGGTTGAGCGCATCCAATTGTAACTTCACCATGGATGGGGGATCAGACATGTCCCAATTTAAGTCCCCTAACAGAATGAACTCAGAGGAGGTGTAGGGGGCGATCAGTTCACTCAAAGCAGACAGGGCACATGCAGGAGCTGAGGGTGGCCTATAGCAACTTGCAACAGTGATGGAGAAGCTCTTAGAGAGATTGATTTTTAGTACAATCAATTCAAACTGTTTAGGAATGGACTTGGAGTTAATAACTGAACACTGCAGATTGTCCTTGCAATACACAGCCGCACCTCCACCTTTCGAGCTTCTGTCCTGGCGGAATATAATATACCCGGGAATGGCGACAGCAGAGTCAGAAATTGACTTTGTGAACCAAGACTCTGAGAGGACGAGGATGTCAGGATTTGCAGTGTGAACAAGAGCTATCAGATCTGTGAGTTTAGGGAGAACACTTCTTATGTTTAAATGCATCAAGCTAAGAGCTTTTGATTTACAGAAGGAGTCAAAAGTTAACTGATTATCATGGCTGTTGGATGTGTGTGCAGGGTTTGCAGTGAGTGGACCAAACTCAGGGCCTGGATTGGGCTGAATATTACCAGACAACATTAAAAGCAGAATTATGAGACACTTCTGCTTGAACACCCTGATAAAGTGCTTATTTTCACTGACTGTGTCCAGTTTTGCGTGTGAGGAGGGGTAAGGGGCCAAACAAAAGTTGTCCTGTAGAGCCATTATGCTAACTGTGGGCACCAGAGAAAAGAAGTCAGTGGAGGGTAGATGTAATGTAGGAGGTGTCGTCTCCCCTGAAGTAAAGCCAGAGGAGCAGGTTCCTCCACGTGATGATGGTGCACTGTGGATTTGGTGGCATTTTAAAAAAACATTAGTGCTGCACACGCAGATCAGACACCATGTGGCAAAAAGCAGAGCGAATCACAACTTCGCAGAACGCAGGCAGTCCATAGGACACGTCGCAGGGCAACGGATCCAGCTCCGCGGCAGATTAGAATCCAGTCCGCCTTTGCTTTCCAGCCTGTCAGATGGGTGATGCTGACACGTTACGTCAGCTGAAAACAGGAACCGGTCTCTAGCGCTGGTCATGTTGGATATTTGATTAAAATCCATGGATATAAACTGCCGACACGACAATCCAACCAGCTTTAACTCAATCTCAAGTTATCTGTCTCTTAACCTCACTTTCACCTCCTAACGCTCACATCTTTTATAAGAAGCTCTGGATCTGCAGTATTAGGCAAGCCTAAGATATTTCTCTTATACTTTCCTCCAATTTTTTGTTAAAGCTTATGAAATAGGCAGGAAACTCATCGCATGTACTGCTCTAATCAGTATCTTGTATCACCAGTACTTGAAATTACATCTTATAGACAAACACAGCAGGTAACGCCACATTAATAAACAAAAACATGGCTTATCCACATTTACAGAGCCGTACACAGGAAGTGCTAGCGGCAGTTAACAGATCGTTTATAACAGAATAACTTCAAAATATTAATTTTTTTAAAATTAATCATTGCATTTATATAGCGCAAGGAGAGCACGTCCGCACGTCCCTTGCACACGCCTGTTTTTCATTATCAACAATAAATGAATTCCCATAACCTCTCCAGCATGTTCTGCCGCGACTAAGGGTGCACACTTTAGAAGCGCCAGTTTTGCCTATCCAAATTGCATCCGCACCAGGAGTTAAAATCCTCTAGTTTCGCGGGTTCTGGTGGTCATGTGAGACACGGATAATATGCATGGGCAATTATTCGTATTCTCCATGCATTTGAAGTGTTGTATGTGACTTATTGATTCTGTATTAACGGTATTGTCCATGCACAACTTTTGGTACATAAAATATTAGCTATTTAATAGTGTAAATGGTGTAAATAATGTTTCCAGTGGATATTATGTAATGTGGGAGGGGCAAATGGGGGTATATAGGTGGTTACAGTGGAGGTAACATGCGCGGAGAGAAAGAGTGCGAGCGAACGAAAGACATAAAGGGGAAGTCTGCAGAAACTGTTTTTTTTTTTTTTTAAATCACTGCACCACTGTAAATATTTTTTCCATGCACATTTGACACTTTTTTTGCACTGTGGGAGAGCACAATAAACCACCTAGAAACGCTTATCCCGACTAAGCTTGAATTCTTGAAGAATCCCGCCACAATCGCCAATCGGGGGGTCGGTTTGCGCTTTCTTCAGGTCAGAGCAACTGCCGCTCAAAATTCCTGTGCACGTCCATGGTAAGGTGTGAACTTGGATGATGCTTAAAGGCCCCTATTAAATTTTTCTATAGAAGTGTTCCTTTAATGTCCCCCATTATACTCACATGATTTGTTTTGATTTTGGTTCCAATGTGTTATGCTTATCATTTTTGTTCATTCCTAGCTTTCAGCTTTAGCTACATTCTTTGGTGCCATCACCCACAAAAACAGCTGTGTCTACGTCTTAACTGTGTTTATATAATGTTTGTAGTTTGGTTGATTAAGAATATAATGTGATTTTATTATCAAAGGGGGTAAATGTAGTGGAAATCTTTACAATAACCATTCATATAATCAAATATATATGTCATGTATAAATTAGTTTGGGGATTTCTAATGAAATGAATGAAATTAATTTCCACTGGGTTTTAACTTGTTTTTCATTTATTCTGCCGTGAATGACCCAGCCTTGGGCTAATCTGTTATTGTTGAAATGTTATGTCTTCATTACCCAAAATTACCCAAATCTAGGGACCACCAATCTAGGGACAGATGCCTCTGTCAGGGACAGTAAGGGGGTAATTGTAAGATAAGATAAGATATGCCTTTATTAGTCCCACAGTGGGGAAATTCCAGTGTTGCAACGCACAGATCAAGAACAGCAGGAAAAGGTAGCATGCAATAAAACAAGATAATAAATAATGGCTTAAATAATTTAAAAATATACCTAAAAATAGACACTCGAGTATAGCTGAATATTGTAGTACAGATAAAGTTGAATGACACAATCGCTCAAAACGTTGTCAAAGTGGACAAAGGGTGAAACGAATGAATGAATGCGTCTAGTAAACGAGATTGTTATCTAAAATTCGGCTTGAATGTAAACTTAAAAGCGTTCAATATTTAATTAGTA
This sequence comes from Paratrypauchen microcephalus, assembly GCA_036785185.1. Classification (NCBI taxonomy): domain Eukaryota; kingdom Metazoa; phylum Chordata; class Actinopteri; order Gobiiformes; family Gobiidae; genus Paratrypauchen; species Paratrypauchen microcephalus. Next base: position 3,010,826 of record JAVJIX010000103.1, on the reverse strand, counting down.
TAATCGATGTTTGAAAAACTCCAAGCGCGAGTAAACGGCGCTAATATACACACGGGTTTTGAACGGGAGCGCTAGTGTCGCTAAACAAGACGCTAAGTGCTATTTAGCAACATAAATACGACCGCTAATCACAAAAATAATACACCGACTGCTGCTCAACAACTCACCGATGATGAAGAGGTCGTCTGGAATTCGAAAAATACAAGAAAAATCAACAATTCACAGGTTTGTCCTGAACCAGTGAAGCCAGTGTGGGTCCTTGGGCAAGACCCTTCACGGTACTGCCCCCGGGCGCCTGAAAGATGAGCTGCCCACTGCTCCTGAAAAGGATGGGTCAAATGCAGAGAAATAATTTCCCTACGGGGATAAATAAAGGATGTCAAAAAAAAAGAACGCCGATCTGAGCCACAGCTACTTGAACTCCGATCAAGCCTGAAAGCGGAAGTGGAGAGAGCCGCCGGAACTGTGGGGGCGCTGGTTTTGAACACAGTCTCAGCCCGTTATAATAAAAAAGTGGAATTCAGGAAATTATGCAACAGTACATTTTTATCTTTTGTTGTGTTTATCATTGTCATTTGTATAATAATAATAATAATAATAATAATAATAATAATAATAATAATAATAATAATAATAATAATAATAATAATAATAATAATAATAACAATAATAATAATAATAATAATAATAATAATAATAATAATAATAGACTTAAATTTGATTGATCCACAAGGGGAATTATTTGGGTACAGTAGCTCACTCATCAAATATAATTATAACAGAGGGTAATGAAGAAAAGAAAAGATGGAATAGCAATAGACTGGTGTCCAATGAGACATAATTATAAAAATAATAAAATAATAGGTGTGTATGTACAAATCAGAATAAAATTGAAAAATAAGTAATAAAATTTTAAATAAAATATCAAATCACAGCTATATACAGTTGTAGGGAGTATTATCTGTTACATAAGGTTGAATTGTTGTACAGCTGGCACTGGAGAAATCAAAGAACAATATCCTCACAGAGCGCTTAACACTATCCAGGTGAGAGTGAGCCCAGTGAAGGAGACAGATTACAGCATAATCCACACTAATATGGGCCTGATAAGCAAATTGTAGAGGGTCCAGGGATGGTGCCACTCCCCTGGTGGCACCATCCCTGAACTGAGCCAGAACAAGAATCTCAAACACTTTAATGACATGAGATGTCAACGCAACTGGTCTGAAGTCATTGAGTCCAGATGTGGGGGCAGGCGTGGGAGCAGAGGTGATGGGCTGATGAGTGGACTGTGGTGAGGTGTGGGTTGGCCGTCTGGAAGGTGAAGAGATGGAGGTGCCAGGAGAAGAGAAACGATTAAAGTGAAAATTGAGTAGGTTTGACCTGTCTGGGCTAGATTATACGCTCCTTCACAGTAATATGGCCAGGATTACACCACCTCTCATTCACCAAAACAGCAATCCCACCGCCCTTCTTCTTACCACAAAGGAGAGTGTCTCTGTCCGCAAGCATCGTCTTAAAGCCTGGTACAGATTCACTGTTGTCCGGGGAGTTTGTATGAACCCAGGTCTCAGTGAAGCACTGAGGACTTTGAAAGAGACAGGAGATGTTCCCTCGAATACACAGTGGGGAGTCTGCTCTGCTGAGCCACACAGACAATCACAAAGGTAAGCAAAAATCAAGAAAAAATGACAAAAAATGCCCCAAAACCATGGCCAGTGTTTATTGGACAGCTAAAGTAAGTAAAGTAAGTAAAAATTAAATAAAATCTGGAGATCTTAAATGTTAAGATGACTTGAATTACGAAAGTCTGATCAAGATTTGAGTAAATTTCACTTGATCTACCAATGGAACACGACGTTTTGTACTTAAAATATGAAAATACATCTTTGCTGCACTTAAGATAAGAAAAACAACAACTCTTTGCACTTAAAATGAGAAACAAGATTTAATACTGCTTGAATTAAAAAAACACACTTGTGTATTTAAAATGCAAAATTTAGTTAGGGCCTCTCAGGCCGTACAATACATGTGTGGTAAATTTCCACTGACCTTTAACGTGTTTTTCACTTGTTATTCTGCTGTGAATGATCCAGCCTTGGGCTAATCTGTTATTGTTGAAATGTTATGTCCAGTGGAGTGACTGAATAATGAAATATAAAGTTGTAAGTTTAATCTTTTGAATGTTGAAAATATGTTTGACAAAATACAATTTTAAAATTGTTCATATATTTCAGAAATATAGATATGTGAATGTTTGTCAACAGTGTCAACACTAATGACTCCTGTATGTAGATTAAAGGGCGCTTATATTACAGTTTCCTGATCTATGTTATAATATTGTGTCCTCATCAAAAGGAAGTTCTCCACTGTGTTTTTCAATCAAACCATCAATCAAACAATATTTATAAGGCGCTTTTCATACAAAATTGTAACACAAAGCGCCTAAACTCTAACTCTAAAACTCTAAACTCTAAAACTTTTAAACTCTATACACCTTCACTGGAATCATTTAGATCATTTCAGCCCTGGAGTTGTGAGAGGAGAATTCAGCCTAAATATTCATGGTTTGTGTGTTGAAACAAAACACAACTCCAGGTTTGTTTGTGATGAGGAAACAACATTATAACAACATCAGAAATTGGTGTCATATGGGCCCCTTAAAGGGATATGCCACCCCCAGGTCAAATTTGGGCATCTCCCCACAGTCCAGAGACTAAAATAAGTGGTGGAAAGCGTTTTCCTGGTCACCCAGCCATTGTCCGAGTCTGTCGCCACTGACCGCCGCGGTATCTGCTGCTCCTCCGCGTTAGACTGGAGTCTAACGTCGCCAGAGAAAGATTTCGGCCAAAAGGAATTAATTTGCTCGATGCTTTTCCCAATTACTTTCTGTGTAGTGCGCATTCATATCGAGTGCAAATAAATGTGCAAATCAACACGGAGAGCTTGACTTGGTCATTTTGGGTGGGAACTATTTTCCAGTGCGGAAGAATAAAGCCGAATCACGCAGCACGCTGCCAGGGGAATCCCAGTTACGCACCGGGAAGGGAGTTCCCCTGTTGCACAGCGTGGTGCGTGATTCGGCTTTATTCTTCCGCACTGGAAAATAGTTCCCACCCAAAATGACCAAGGCAAGCTCTCCGTGTTGATTTGCACATTTATTTGCACTCGATATGAATGCGCACTACACAGAAAGTAATTGGGAAACGCATCGAGCAAATTAATTCCTTTTGGCCGAAATCTTTCTCTGGCGACGTTAGACTCCAGTCTAACGCGGAGTAGCTGCAGATACCGCGGTGGTCAGTGGCGACAGACTCGGACAATGGCTGGGTGACCAGGAAAACGCTTTCCACCACTTATTTTAGTCTCAGGACTGTGGGGAGATGCCCAAATTTGACCTGGGGGTGGCATATCCCTTTAAGGATTCTTGCAGACTAAACGTCTTATAGTAGCAGTTTTATAACACTGAAATCTCTCTGACAGAAATGACATTGCTCTGCTGAAGCTGGAGAGACCCGTCACTTTCACTGACACCATCCAACCTGCCTGTCTGCCACCAGAGGGCGCTGTTCTGCCCAACGGAGCTCCCTGCCACATCACGGGCTGGGGTCGCCTCACCAGTCAGTAGGACACACACACACCAATACACAGCAATACTAAGTGTGGACAACAAAGCATAACAAAGCACCTATGGAACTTTACATGGCAATAAAACCAAATTCATTATTATTTTGAAATTATAGGGTGTTTTTGAGGAGATAACAGCATTATAACATGGCTTAAGGCTCACAAGAGGCAATTTTGCATAATATAGGACCTTTAAGACATGTTTTTATCTTGGCTTAACCTGAGCAGTTTAATAAATCAAATCCCATTTTTATTATGAATATCATTATGAAATATAACATAATTAAATGTAACATACTGTAGTTAGCAGATTTACTTCACTTATAACTTATTCTCAAATGCGGGATGGACAATTGTTAGTACCAACAATCAGATAACATTAAGTTTTTCTAAATCTTATGTCTTATATTACGGAAGAGAGGTTTTCACAGTACAAACATTATAAAAGTCAGTAAATGCCTACGAAAAGGAGACACTGCATCAGTTTGCAAACATGAAAATGAAACTTTGCATCCTATAAAATAAACTGAAATATTCAAAGTATAAATGAGGAATTTATATAACTGTTAGAGCAAGAGTGGTACAGCAGCGACTCACACATAGACTACTACACATTTAGGTAGGATACATGTGAAAGTGTTTTTTCAAACGCAGTAGAAGTGATAAGTAAGTAAAGAAATAGGCTAAATCCATCCACAGCTGAGAAAATTATATTTTTCAATAACAATCTTGAATTGTAATACAAAAATGAGTCTTAATTGTTTTATTTAATTAAAAAATAATTTCAACAATAACACACATGCACATTTTTATTTAAACTTTATTTAACCAGTAAAGTCCCATGAGAGTGCGTCCGAGCCAACAGGCAACAAAAAGGTTGCAATACAATTCATGTTTGTTGTTTACAGACATTGCACATAAATACAAAAAGTTACATTACACAAACATTCAACCTTTAAAATGATGTACAAATCATGTAAAACAGTTACAAGGAGGCTGTCTCAAGTGTTGTCAGTGTGGATTTAAAGTCATTCAGTGATATAAACAGTTTAACCCTGGGATCGTTTCAAAACATCAAACATTCTGGATGTTGTAGTTCTAACATATTGCCACTAGATGTCACTGTGAAGAGTTTTAAACTGTGTTTCAGCTCCGGCACAATCGCTTCAGCTGCTTCAGTGTTTCATGAAGCCTCACTTTGCCCATCCCTACGGGGTAATTAATAATCATAATAATTCATAGCATTTATATAGTGCCTTTCATGACACCCAAAGCGCTTTACAGTTCATTGTTAGTTCACTCCACACTTGGTGGTGGTAAGCTACTTTCTGTAGCCACAGCTGCCCCGGGGCAGACTGATTGAAGCGAGGCTGCCAATCTGCGCCATCGGCCCCTCTGACCACCTCCACCACTTTCATACTAGGCAATGTGGGTGAAGTGTCTTGCCTAAGGACACAACTGCTGCTAAGGACTACTGTTGCACTATTGCACATTCACTACTGGAATTTTACTACTGTTGTACTGTTGTTTACTACTGTTATTGCTCTGGAATTACTACTGTTGCACATTTATTTTTATCTTTACTTTCAATGCACATTCTATTGCACATTTTTGATAATAATAATAATTAATAATAATAATTCATTGCATTTATACAGCGCCTTTCATGACACCCAAAGCGCTTTACAGTTCATAGTTCATTCACTCCACACTTGGTGGTGGTAAGATACTTTCTGTAGCCACAGCTGCCCTGGGACAGACTGACGGAAGCAAGGCTGTCAATCTGCGCCATCTGCCCCTCCGACCACCTCCAACACTCACGCACACACCACTTTCATACTAGGCAATGTGGGTAAAGTGTCTTGCCTAAGGACACAGCGACAGTTTTTCTGCAGCTGGCGCCCCCCTGTGGCACACGTATTATGCACACTGCACATTTTTGGACATCTGTAAATAGGTATTTATTTATTCTGTCGCACTGCTTTCAGATTTTAGATTTAGATTTTTTTGTCTTAGGTTTCGTTTTGTTTCGTCTTAAGCCGTATTTTGTACACCGTCTTTTTTTGCACAACCTGGCCAGAGAGAAATGAAATTTTGATTCACTGTATATTGAACACATATGGCATAACTACCCAGGCCCTGCCTTGCTTAGCTTCTGAGATCTGGCTTTAACAAGCAGGTATGGCCACAGTCGTGACAAGTCGTGAGTACTAAAATGTATAAACGTGGAGTTAGAAGTACAAAATTTACCAATGGTGGAGGGTGGCTCAGGGCAGCTGTGGCGTCGTCGTCCAGGTGGTGTCTGCCAAAAGCGCTCCGACGGACTTCACCTGGATTATGGTTCTGGGTGGAAACTTTGAAAAGTGGAAAGTGTGCGGGGGTGCTTTGTTTACCAAAATGAATTCAAGTTTTTTTCTTTTTTTGAAGAAAATGGCAGGGATTCGTATAATTGAATGTTCATATTTTTATTGATACGTGTCTTTATATGTGAATATTCTAATATATTGATCATGTCATATTGTAAAAGGGGGAGGACTAATTGGTTACCTGAATAGTTGGTAGGGGCCAATCTGAGGCTGCGGGCTCTTTTAAAAATAGGTCCACTTTTGTAATCCGATGATGTGGTTTGCTCAGAGTGTTATTGGAATAAAGCTGCATGTGCAGGAACCATCCTGGGCTGTGGTTCTTACACTGATGCCTCCAAAACCGTTCGGCCACCCACAATCAGAAAAGTGACAGTGTATAAATAAAATCTGACATTTTACTCGTTATATTATTTCAGATGGACAATTTCAATGACCCCCATACTGTCACTACAACTACTAACTATGCTACAATTACCAATCACTGCACTTCTCCTGGACTTATTTCAGAACTATGATTTTTGTGTTATCAGAACATACTGGTAAAATCCACACGTTAAATTACTTCAATTAAGAATATTACTTTTCTTGAAGAAATTAGACAAGCTGCTATTAGAGAGTAAACTACTTGCCATTTTCTGAAAACATAATTTATTAAATTAACAGTACATGGAATAAATATAAATGTACTTCTAATATTCAGTGTCATTCAGAGACAGCATCAAACCTTCTCTCGAATCTGATTAACATTTAGTGCTTCACCTGTTCATGTTAAAAGAAGCTCACAGTTTCTCAGCCCTTTGTGTATTTGTTTCATTTCTTAAGTTTCTTGATGCATATGTGAGACATAAGACAAGCAAGAACAAATGGTCTAAAACACAGATTTTATTTTCTAATTCCAATATTTTACTTCACATTTTTCATCTCAGTAGGCATGAAAAGAATAAACATCTGTTGTGGGTTGTGTGTTAAAATACTGCCTCAGTACTACATACATAATATCACCAAGAGTCAGACGGAAACAGTTCCACAAAAAATGTATTCCCCCGATACAAAAGTCGCTCAACAATACAGAGCTCTGGGTCAAACTGTCCCTGGTAACACGACCGTCTACGTAGGTCTTACACCAGGAATGCAGACTGCCTCTCCCTCGACACAGCAGGTGAATAACATGTGACTCCAGGGGCAGCCCCCGGTCAGCCTCCTTCATTATCTGCTTCTCCCCCGTAAATCAGAGGAACACAGTGTACTGGCGGTCAAAAAATAATGAGTAAGACTCCCCTGACTGAATCACTAAATTTCTTTTATACGAAGTTTAGACTCTGTTTTCATGCAATAAAGCAGGTAATATAAAATGTAAGTAATGAGCTAAACAAAAGCCGCTTTCAGACTGTCGGGTCAGGCTGGGACGGGCCACCTCGGTGCTAATAGCCACAGCCCACTTGCCCCATGCCCTGAGACCGGTTGTGTTCACACTGTTGGGTGACTAGCCTCTCCGTGTTACGCTCCCATTTGTGGAAATGTCACTGATACAGCCCATTTTGAAACAGGATAGGTGAGCGTTTCAGTAGCACGATGACAGAGGACAATTTGTATATGACCAAGTATCAGACCAACAACTACTGCCGATACCTCTGACTACGAACACTACAAGACTCATAATGAACGCTATGGAACCTCTGCACACGCTCATGATCATGTTCTGACGGAGACAGGATGAGGAGTTTGATGAAGAAAGAAAGAAGCCGTTATGGAGGCTACGTGCGAGCACGGACATCTTCAGCTGACCAGAACTGGTGATCCATCTTCTTACTTTTGCTTACTTCGCTTCCAAATGTTGGCCCTGGTCCGACCTCTACCCCGACCTTGACACCGCCTCTGGCCCCTCTTGCCCATTATCCAATCCAATCCAACTTTATTTCTATAGCACATTTTATAAACAGAGACAGTTTCCAAAGTGCTGCACATAAAATTCAATCGAACTTAATAATAACATTACTAAAATAGCAATAAATAAAGTGATAATAATAAAATAACTAAAAACAAAAGCAATTATAAAAAATAAAAACATTACTAAAAAAGCAATAAATAAAGGGATAATAATAAAATAACTAAAAACAAAAGCAATTTATAAAAACACAGAGGACCACACAACTCACGCGGTATTAAAAGCAAGAGAATAAAAGTGGGTCTTAAGACGAGACTTAAAACTCTCCAGTGTGGGGGCTGTTTGGACATGAGGGGGCAGAGCATTAGCCTCAAGATCCTGGCCCCTAGCCCGTTAGCACCTGGCCATCTGAAAACAATTAGCCCCGATACTCCCCTGTTGGTTCAGCTTTGGCCCGACAGTCTGAAAGCAGTTATTGAGTAATAATTATGACTGTAATATGAATATACATGAGTGTAATATGAGTATAAAATGAGTATAATATGCATCAGTTGCTATCAAGTGTCAAAAATGTAAAATGCAATTTCAGGTATGTCTCTCAAACTGACGAACTGACGAAGCCTCTCGGATGAGCGGCGAAACGTTTTCGACCAAACAAACTTTGTCCAGTTGACAAATTTGAATTTCTTCTTTTATCATGGATTCTACCTGGATGACTGAGGGACTCTTCACGCATGTCTCTCAAAGTTAAAAACAACACAGTGAAGAATAAGATGCACGAACTTCAGCTGTAGTTTTTTTTTTTTTTTTTTTTAAACCTTTACATATCATTTTAAGCTTTTTTTCCACTACACAGAGCTCAACTCTACAGTCTGGAGTCTTTGAAGCCTAAAGTCAGACTGAAAAAGCTGGAGATCAGCTCCAGCTTTTTGAGTCTGACTGATCCGCCCTCAGCAGCTCTTTCTCCTTTGGAGTGTTCAAGACGGTGCAGGTTTTCTCAGTCCTCCCACACTGATCAGAGCTGCAGCATTTCTCTTCCGTCTGGAAGATTTGGACATGTTTCAGACGGTTCCTCGCAGACCTGAAAGCCTTCCCTCTTTCTTCACAGTCGTCTGGTTTGTCTCCTGTGTGCGTTTGGTAGTGACTGGAGAGTTTCTGGGATGTTCTAAAAGCCTTTTCACACTGGTCACTCATAGTCTGTCTGAAGTGAATTCTCATGTGTCCATTGAGATTGGATGATTGAGAGAAAGCCTTCCCACACTGGTCACACTTGTATGGCTTCTCTCCAGTGTGGATTCTCATGTGTGATTCTAGGGAGCCTGACTGTGAAAATGCCTTTTCACAAAAATCACACCTGTATGGCTTCTCTCCAGTGTGGATTCTCATATGTATTTCTAGGTGGCTTGACCTTGAAAATGCCTTTTCACAAAAATCACACTCGTATGGCTTTTCTCCAGTGTGAACTCTCATATGGGATACTAGGTTGCTTGACCATGAAAATGCCTTTTCACAAACATCACACTTGTATGGCTTCTCTCCAGTGTGGATTCTCATATGTGATTCTAGGTTGCTTGACTGTGAAAATGCCTTTTCACAAACATCACACCTGTATGGTTTCTCTCCAGTGTGGATTATCATATGTAATTCTAGGTTGCTTGACTGTGAAAATGCCTCTTCACAAACATCACACTTGTATGGCTTCTCTCCAGTGTGGATTCTCATATGTGATTTTAGTTTGCTTGACTGTGAAAATGCCTTTTTACAAACATCACACTTGTATGGCTTCTCTCCAGTGTGAACTCTCATATGTGATTCGAGGTGGCTTAACCGTGAAAATGCCTTTTCACAAACATCACACTTGTATGGCTCCTCTCCAGTGTGGATTCTCATATGTGATACTAGGGATCTTAACCATGAAAATGCCTTTTCACAAACATCACACTTGTATGGTTTCTCTCCAGTGTGGATCCTCATATGTGATACTAGGGAGCTTGAATGTGAAAAAGCCTCTTCACAAATATCACACTTGTATGGCTTCTCTCCAGTGTGGATTCTCATATGTGATACTAGGTTGCTTGACTGTGAAAATGCCTTTTCACAAACATCACACTTGTATGGCTTCTCTCCAGTGTGGATTCTCATATGTATTTCTAGGGAGGTTGACTGTGAAAATGCCTTTTCGCAAACATCACACTTGTATGGCTTCTCTTCTGTGTGGATTCTCATATGTGATACTAGGGAGCTTGACCATGAAAATGCCTTTTCACAAACATCACACTTGTATGGCTTCTCTTCTGTGTGGATTCCCATATGTGATACTAAGGAGCTTGGCCGTGAAAACGTGTTCCCACACTGGTCACATCGGTATGGTTTCTCTCCTGTGTGGATTCTCATATGTTGATGGAGGGCACTAGACTGTCTAAATTCCTTCCCACACTGGTCACATCTGTATGGCTTCTCTCCTGTGTGGATTCTCATATGTCCAGTGAATGTACCAGACTCTCTAAATTCCTTCCCACACTGGTCACACTTGTATGGTCTTTCTCCTGTGTGAGTTCTGTAGTGTACTTTCAGTGCAGAAGCTGTTGGCCACACCTTTCCACACTGGTCACATGTGAATGCCATTCTGTTGGTGGATCTTGGAGCTCTGCGTTAGAACAAAGGAAAAGCAGTGTCAAATAAAAGAACTTTAAATGTTCAAATAAAGTAACAAATTAAATACACATTAAATCACACATATGTAAATCTTATGTTAGAATGTTTCAATGTGTGTTTCACAAGCAAGATCCATTTGGCTGAATGAATCAACTAAGTTTGTATTTCATTTTAAAGGCACTTTTTCTTTCTGTAGCAAAGAAGGTCAAATTAAGGAAACATATACAGACATATTGAACAACTTTGTGGCTCTGAATTCTAATCATGTTGAGCGGATATATTTGTAACACACGTGAAGACAGAAGCCCGGGCTTTGGTGTATCAGTGACACTTTAATTCTGTAAGGACTAGGGATGCAAATTATCGATTAATTCATTAATCTATAGTTGACTGACCTTATCGATAGATTAACGATTGATAATTGATAAGCGGCGTTTTTCACCTGAATTTTAGTGTTTCAATAGGGTCTTAAAGAATATAAGCTATAGTATACATAACACCGAGTCAAAAATATATCATAGTATTATTATATTGTATATTCCTCAATTAATTATTCCTTAGTAAAAAGCAGACAAATATACAGTATTGATGCTGAATAACAAAATACATTTATTGAAAATAAATTGAGGACTGGCTCAGTTGTTGCACTTGCAGCATGGAAATCTTGAAATTAAAAGGAACAAAAGAAATTAAATAACAGAATGTTATTTAGTCTATATATTATGATGAAACCCGTGAATCCAGGCTATTTTTAGGACATTCTCAACATTTATTGTGAACTAAGGCATCAACAATATTTCTCTCCCTTAATCTGTGAAGGGTTACAGTACAAAATATAAATTTCAATAAATCAGAGTATTATCTTACATTATGTGGAGTACCCCAAGGATCGGTTCTTGGACCTATACTTTTCCTTATTTATGTTAATGATATTGTCTCTGTTTCCAGTTTACTCAAATGCATTTTGTTTGCAGATGATACTACTCTATTTTACTCGGTACAGAGAGAGTTTCAGAAAATTTTGATCTGGTTCAAAGCCAACAAACTATAAATATTAATAAGACAAAGTTTATAATTTTTAGTTGCAAAAGGAAAGACATAGATGCAAGATTGGTCATACAAGGACTAGAGATTGAAAAGGACAAGTGAGATCAAGTTTTTAGGTGTTGTAATTGATGAACATTTGACATGGAAATCACACATAGAACAAGTTAAATCAAAAGTATCACAAACAATAGCTGTATTACACAAAGTGAAGGACTGTCTTAACAAAAATGCCATGTTTCTCTTATATAACTCACTGATTGTTCCATATCTGACTTATTGTATTGAAGTGTGGGGAAGTGCCTGTAAAACCTTTATTGAACCGGTCTTCCTTTAACAGAAACACGCTATCCGTGTGGTAAATGGAAGTGGATACAGAGCCCACACTAACCCTATATTTGTACAATTAAAAACATAAAAATTTAAAGAATTGGTAGAATATAACTTACTCAAAATTATGTACAAAGCTCATCAAATATTATTACCAATCAGCTTGCAAAATAGATTCAAAAAGAGAGAAACTAGTTATAAATTAAGAGGAACTTTAAATTAAGAGGAGGATATTTTTTCTAAACCAGTATTCAGAACTAAACCAAAGGAAAGATGTGTCACAATCCAAGGAGTCAGTCTATGGAACAATCTTGAACACAGAATTAAATCATCAAAGTCTATTCAAGTTTTCAAGAAAAATGTGAAAGTGGAATTAATGAAAAGATATAGTAATACTGCGCAGTAAAAAGATTATGTATTATTATTATTATTATGGTTATATACATTTTGTTGTAATATAATTTTGAGTTGATAAGGGGCAGATATCATAAGCTTATGCTTCTTTCTGTTCCCTTTTCATTCATATTTAAGTTAATAATTGTATAGATGCAATTGTGCGTGAAGAGTCCCTCAGTCGTCCAGGTAGAATCCATGATAAAAGGAGAAATTCAATTTGTCAACTGGACAAAGTTTGTTTGGTCGAAAACGTTTCGCCGCTCATCCGAGAGGCTTCGTCAGCTCTGGTTCTAGTGCTGGTTAGACCCTGTTTATATCTAGCTGCATGGAGGAGCTCACTACACTGAAACTATCTCAACTAATGCGTGAAAAGTCCCTCAGTCGTCCAGGTAGAATCCATGATAACAGGAGAAGTTCAATTTGTCAACTGGACAAAGTTTGTTTGGTCGAAAACGTTTCGCCGCTCATCCGAGAGGCTTCGTCAGCTCTAATAAGAATACTGGTAAGACACTTGCTTATATCTTGCTGTAGGGAGGAGCTACCTAGCTAACTACTTTCCGGAACTATCTCATTGGTTTCCGTCTTTTGTTTCTCTGGCATCTAGTTTAGCATCCCTATTCATCCCTACACGACCTGTTCTCCACACCTCTGGCCCTGGCTTGTCTAGCCCTAATGTTTCTTTGTCTGTTTGCTTGATCTTGGTTTGAGAATCGAATTATAAATGGGAGACAAGTTATGTCTAACTCCCCCATTTCTGTTTAACGACAGATTCTCTTTTTTGACAAAAATTGCCTCTTTAATTCCCCTCTCAAACCAGTTCTTTTCCCTGGCTAAGATCTGAACCTCACTGTCCTCAAAAGAATGGCCCGTGGCTTCCAGGTGAAGATGTACGGCAGATGACGGTCCACTCTGGCACGCCCGCCTGTGTTGGTACATCCTCTTCTGCCGTATATCTTCACCTAGAAGCCACGGGTCATTCATTTGAGGACAGTGAGGTTCAGAGGTTCTGAATGGAGCAGACCATATTGCTTTGTTTGTGGCTCGGTGTTTTGTCCTTTGGGTGGACGAGTTTTTGTCTTAAAGTGTTTGTGGTTTTGAAATAAACTGGAATTTCATATTGTCTGAAAATCCTCTGTAGTTTTTCCGAAACGCCGGCCAGGTATGGAATCGCTACCCCTTTCCTCCTGGGTTCGGATTCTCTGTTGTCTTGTTTCTTGCCCTTGTCTCTCTTGGTTTTGTTGACAGCCCATTTAGGATATCCATAAACAGAGAGGGCTTCCTGCACATGTTGTTCTTCTTTCTCCTTACCCTCTGTGCTTGTGGGAACCACTTGGGCCCTGTGTTGTAATGTCCGAATAACACCCAGTTTGTGCTGCAGTGGGTGGTGTGAATCAAAAAGCAGGTATTGGTCTGTGTGTGTGGGCTTCCTGAAGACTTCTACTTGGGAGTCGCCGGTCTCCTCCTATCGTTACTGCACAATCTAAGAACGCCAATGTGTTATCACTGGCATCTTCACGGGTGAATTTGATGTTCGGATCTACAGAATTGATATGTGAAGTAAAAGGTTTAAAAAAAAAAAGGTTTTCAAAAATCAAAATTCAAGATTTGGACAGATTAGTTGAGATAGTTTCAGAGCTATTTCAGTGTAGTGAGCTCCTCCCTGCAGCTAGATATAAACAGGGTCTAACCAGCACTAGAACCAGAGCTGACGAAGCCTCTCGGATGAGCGGCGAAACGTTTTCGACCAAACAAACTTTGTCCAGTTGACAAATTGAATTTCTCCTTTTATCATAGATGCAATTGTGTTGCATCGGTTATTTTTTGTTTTGTTTTAATGAATGAAATAAATAAATGAAAAAATGAAAAATAATTAAGTTCAAAATTTAGTTAAGGCCTCTTAGGCCGTACAATACATGTGTGGTAAATTGGGTTTTAACTTGTTTTTCACTTGATACAAGGAGAAGTTCAATTTGTCAACTGGACAAAGTATGTTTGGTTGAAAACGTTTCGCCGCTCATCCGAGAGGCTTCGTCAGCTCTAATAAGAGTGCTGGTAAGACACTTGCTTATATCTTGCTGCAGGGAGGAGCTAACTAGCTAACTACTTTCCAAAACTATCTCATTGGTTTCCGTCTTTTGTTTCTCTGGCGTCTAGATAACGATCCCTATTCATCCCTACACGACTGTTTTTTTTCACACCTCTGGCCCTGACCTGGCTAGCCCTATTGTTCCCGTTTGCTTGATCTAGGCTTAAGAATGGAATTATAGATGGGAGACAAATTGTCTGACTCCACCATTTCTGTTCAGAGAAGGATTCTCTTTTTTGACAAAAATAGCCCCTTTAACTCCCCTCTCAAACCAGTTCTTTTCCCTGGCTTTTCACGCTTGTTTTTCACTTGTTATTGTGCTGTGAATGACCCAGCCTTGGGCTGACCTGTTACTGTTGAAATGTTATGTCTTGATTACGTATAGGGATGCACTGATCCACATTTTTTCACTTCCAATCCAGATACCTAAATTTGGATATCTCCCAATGCCGATACTATTCCGATACGAAAACTGTTTGTTTCAATAATTGTCTGGTGGAAGTTTACCTTGTCTTTGGAATGACTGCATAAGTGATTCCTGTTGGCTACTTTGGTTTTTCTGCCCCATGGCTAAGAAGTCATCGTGCTCTTTAGTGTGGTGCATTTTCAAATGTTTTTTAAGTTTGTTGTATTGTAGGTCGCAATGGAGCTTCCACCTCTCGGTCCAACGGCTTTGCAAACATTGCACGTTGCCGTCTTGCTTTGAGGTGTTTCTAGTAAAAAGTATTCTTACACAGCGGAATTGTGATGAAAAGTTGGTTAAATGCCTTGTGCTGCTCAATGCCATGCTGAATGTTCGCCTGCTAGCTTACGTTGCTAGTTCACCTGCAGCTGGCTGCAAACTGTGGAATGGATTTCTAGAATGGAGGCGTGTCTCCATTACTTTGTGTCTCATTGAGATGCGCCTCCATTCAGGAAATCCATTCCACATTTGGCAGCAGGAGCAGAGCAGCCGACTCATTTGTGGAGTCATTTCAGCAGATAATTATGGAGATAATTTTGTCTCATAAAGATTTGTATAAATAAAAAAATATATATATAAATATAAATACATTTATAAATATTCAAACACGAAATACAAATACAAAACGCGACATACAAATAAATGATAGAATGTATATAAATACACAGGCATTTGTAAATATATTTTCGAGATTTGTAAATATATTTTCGAGATTTGAAAACAAATGTATTGGAGTCTGCATTTGTGGATCCATTTATTGCTTTCGTGTCGATGACGTAATTGTGAGACAGTTCTACCGCAAACCACGATTCGCAAATAAATGTCACCGGATTTGAATACAAATAGCCTTCACTGGACATCCAGCAGATGGCAGTGTTGAGCAGCTTGTCGATAGTTGCTCTTTAGATGCGTGAATGAGTGAATTTCTCCTTTTATCATAGTTGGTCTTTAGTAAATGAGACTACAGTGGGCCCTCGCTCGAGTGGAAAGTCGAGTGGAAAGGACCTGGATATCATTTTGGGCAAAACTCAGGCCGCCGCTAACAGTGCCGAACTGACTGACTACGTAAAACGCCTCTGAGCACCAGCCCTCCCCACCTGACCAGGTACACAAGCTGCTCAACACTGCCATCTGCTGGATGTCCAGTGAAGGCTATTTGTATTCAAATCCGGTGACATTTATTTGTGAATCGCGGTTTGCGGTAGAACTGTCTCACAATTACGTCATCGACACGAAAACAAAAAATTGATCCACAAATGCAGACTCCACATAGAAAGTCAACTACATTTGTTTTCAAATCTCGAAAATATATTTATAAATCTCGAAAATATATTTACAAATCTTGAAAATATATTTACAAATGCCTGTGTATTTATATACATTCTATCATTTATTTGTATGTCGCGTTTTGTATTTGTATTTCGTGTTTGAATATTTATAAATGTATTTATATTTATATATATATTTTTTTATTTATACAAATCTTTATGAGACAAAATTATCTCCATAGATAATGTGTATATGTGATGCACCACGGAAGCTGAGGGCACATGTCGGCATTTAAGATTCTCAGTAAATGCAGTTTTTGTGTTTTCTTTTCAAAATTTGTGATTTTTGTTTTTTTGCATAATGTGCTAGTTGAGATCATGAGGAAGCCTCTCCATGTTTCAGATAACAGCATTAGTGACGTTAAAAACATACATTTTTAATTTCAAAAATGCTAGTTTTTGGCGAATCACACGGGGGCGTGTATAAATCAACATAATCCGCCAAGCTCGTGCGCCCGCCAATCCTGGGGAGGGGGATTCCCCCTTAGGCTGATCAGCTGTGAGGAGCGCATGCATATGAAAGCAGCACTGAGACAATATGGACATGAAAATGGACTTTTAACTTCTACTTGGACACATGACACATTCGGGAGACCTTCGGGACAGGTTCGGGACACGTCCAGCTCGTGTACAGAGTGCGATCTGGCTCCGAAACACACAATATGCGTTTACATTTGGAGATACGCCGAAAACACTGGGATGAGTCATAATTATGATCATATTTCTGCATCAAATGGACTTTATAGACTTTAGGACATGTTTAAATACTAATTCAGCTTTTGTGTGGCGATCACATTGTCCTGTGCTCTGTGCAGACCGCGCTGTACGGCTGGCTCACTTCATATTGTGGCTCCGCAGATGACAAACAACAGGTAAGTGCGTGTCAGGACATGTGTACTTTACAGACTTTAGGACATGTTTAAATACCAATTCAGCTTTCGTGTGGCGATCACATTGTCCTGTGCTCTGTGCAGACCGCGCTGTACGGCTGGCTCACTTCATATTGTGGCTCCGCAGATGACAAACAACAGGTAAGTGCGTGTCAGGACATGTGTACTTTATAGACTTTAGGACATGTTTAAATACCAATTCAGCTTTCGTGTGGTGATCATATCGCGCTGTGCTCTGTGCTGGGCCGCGCTCTGCGGGTGCTCACTGCAGGACTCACGTGGTGAGCTTGTTGTGGCTCCGCAGAAGTCCTTTCACAATGCGGCTAAGCTAATGCTAACGCTAGCATTTAAACAATGCGACCAGTGCGAACAAGAAGAGCCGCTTTAGGTTAATTTCCAGTCTATTTTTGTTTAAAAGCCGAATGTTTTGCCATAGGCTGTAGCGGTAGAGAAATACTTTATATTGATTCAATTTGACCCGTTTCGGTACTTTTGTAACTTTTTTGATTTGGCGCTAATGTAGCCATTTTTTAAGATTTAAGTCTTTATTTGGTCTCACACACAATGACACACAGTGGCACAGGGGAGAAATTTGACTTCTGCATCTGACCCATCCTTTTCAGGAGCAAACCCATGAGGGTTTGAATGGAAGTTCTTAATGGGACTGCATTTGAAGCATTGAACCTTAAATGTTTTCTTTTTGTAACTTTTTGAATGAATTAGGCTGCAATGCTTGCCTGGAAGAATCCATGACTCATCGCTGTACCAGCGGCGAGTCTGGTAATGCTTGGTCCAGAATGCACTGCCGTTGCGCATAGACAGCTAAGTGAACCAATCAGAGAACAGTTAAAGATCCCATGACATGGTACTTCTTGATGCTTTTATATGGATCCTTAATGGTTCCCTAATACTGTAAATGAATCCTTCTTCAAAATCAACACTTAGTGCATGGGAAAGACACATGTACAGAGTCAGAGTCAAAAAATAATTCTCTGAACAACTCATTCTGCGCCTTGTTGCTTGAATGCAAATGAGAAGAACACAGATTGGTAAGAGGAAGGGGGGGGGGGGGGGGGGCTGTTTCAGAGGTCCAGAGGGTCGGGTAAAGGACTTCCAAGCCTAGAAACACTCGCACGTGCCTCCAGGCAAATAAAAAAACGCATTTCGCATTGCGTAGCTCCTCCGCGGTCCAAACTCTCTGGGTGTGATTTCCAGAGACAGGGGGTGGAGATCCAGACGATGGTGGAACTGCATTTGCATTTCTTTTTTCGATCTGACGTCAATAAGGTGCCTTGTCCAGAATCGCCCATTTGAGCTGTGTTTTTTTCAAACGCAGAAAAGGATCGCAAATGCTCAGTTTAGACATTACGCAACTTTTAGCCATTGGGGGGGGCTAAACAGGTTAGGGAAGCTCACATTAACATTCAAAAACCTCAGAAAGTTAAAATTTCATGCCATGGGACCTTTAACGGACAGCGACGTGAACCAAGCCGGTAGGAAGCAATGCAAAAACATCTTTTTTGAAAAGAAAGGCCTCTAGAGCTGTCAGCTGCTGTGGTTTTAAGGAATCAATGTGTTTTAGGTAATTTAAGACCAATTTTACAGCTGAATGGAAGGGACGTTCAGTTCTCCGATGCGCCATCTTGATTCAAAACTGAGGAGGAACTTCCGCTGCCTAAGAGTGACGTTGCGGGCAAAGGCGGGTGCACTGATGTCACCATCTTTGAACGAATCAGAATCGCGGAGTCCGTTGTTAACCGGGGGAGCGAGGGTGGAGCGAGGGTGTCCAAATGGTATCTCGCTGTATAGCAAATACAGAGAGATATAATTTGGCTGGCCAGGTAACTGCAATGCCAATACTAATAGAACTTTGAAAGTGCACTTTACTTTGTTTTTGGAATTAAAGCTAGCTTGTTGAAATTATTGAATTGTTATTAAAGTCCATTTTGATGTGACCAAAAGTTTATTTATAGATATATGGCATGTATTTATTAATTGTCATTAATTGTGTGCCATTATATAATTATATACAAGCTATGCTATTCATTTGAGCAATATTACCTCCTGTGAAATATTCCTTAAATACCTGTACCTTGGTATTTCATTACATATTTTATTACTTTTTTTAAAATTATTATTATATTGGTTACTTTGCTATGCCATTAGTACTTCCTGACTATAAGTAAATTTTGTAGTAAACTTTGACTTAACATATTATCCTGTGTATTATTAAATTATTGAATGATTCTGACCTGGACAGACCACATTGATAGTCATGATGGGGGAGGGCTTAGCTTAATGTCATGCAAATGAGGCAAGGAGGGCTGAAGAGACGAAAACTTCGAGAGGGATTATCTGGAAACTAGAAAATGTGGTATGGCTGCATTCAAACAGACACAACGTTTTTAAACATGGTCAGATTTTCACATGTAAGACATCATTGGAAAGCTTAGAACCTGTACTTTCAGAATCAGTGAATAACTCAAAACGCCTCCGTGACGACTTGGTATTGGTTTTCCTGCAGTGGGACACATATACAGACATGGCTCATGGATCGGAAATTTTCGCAGGTTGGATCGGAAATTTCCGATCTGTGAATTACGTTGATATCGGAACCCTATACCGATACTGGATCGGATCGGCCCCATGTCTATTTACTAGGGATGTCAACAATTAATCGAGTAACGATTAATTGTCGATTAAGACGTTAGTCGAACAAAATGCATTAATTGTAATTAATCGCTAATCGCGTGGTCACGAAACACGGGCCCCGAGTCCCGCGCGGCTGGCCCGCGGCCCGGGCCCCGAGTCCCGCGCGGCTGGCCCGCGGCCCGGGCCCCGAGCCACAAACCAGCTACACGAAACCAGCAGCGGCACGCAGCGGCCCAATCCTGGTTCAGTCCAGGTCCAGACCCGGTCGAGTCCCGGTCCAGTCCAGGTCCAGTCCAGGTCCAGACCTGGCCCAGACCTGGTTTAGTTCTGGTCTAGACCTGGTCCAGTCCACGTTTAGTCCTGGTCTAGTCTCTTATCCAATCAGGACAGAACACAATGTTACACTGCGAACCGCGATAGAGCGAAGGATTACTGTATTTTGTTATTCAGCATCAATACATTTGTCTGCTTTTTACTAAGGAATAATTAATTGAGGAATATACAATATAATACTATGATATTTTTGACTCAGTGTTATGTATACTGTAGCTTATATTCTTAGATCCTATTGAAACACTAAAATTCAGGTGAAAAACGCCGCTTATCAGTTAATCGTTAATCGATCGATAAGGTCAATGAACTATCAATTAATGAATTAATCGATAATTTGCATCCCTACTATTTACATATTTGCTTATGCCCCCCCGAGGGGTATAACAGCGCTCTCAAGTCTCACGCTTTGAGAGTGTGACACATGCAATTCGATGTGTTCACACGCTCACAAGCCACACATGGCATTTCTCACGCTGAAATTTTGTTAAGCAATTCAAAACTGTAGCCACTGTTCACAGCGCTTCTGTGCCCAGAAAATCGGTTAGTTAATGCAGGCACCGTGCATTTTCAGCGAAAAAAAAGTCACTCGCACCACCCCGCTCCCCCAATATAAAACTCACTCCTACCAAACTTCAAAACTTGAGAGCCCTGGGTAGGTATTATAACTTGTTATGTTTCATTATGATCACCAATCTAGGGACAGATGCCTCTGTCAGGGACAGTGAGGGGATAATTGTGCACAATTGCTTTAATAAATCATATACATAATAAATAAACATTTGACTCGAGACAACTTTCCAGTTGTATTCTTGTAGATCAGAAATTCCACAACAGGTTGTATGGATTTTTTATTTTGTTTCAAATTGTCAATGAAATAGGGGTGGCATGGTATATGTATTCGTACTGAACCGTCGCGGTACGGGGGTCACGGTTCGGGGGTCACGGTTCGGTGCGCGCATTTTGACGGAGAATATACGCTACAAAAGTTTAATATTGAACTGACCACGGGACTTTCATTTTGCAAGGGTTTCCTTGAGGACTCTTTAACCTCTTACGCTGTGGACGGCCCGTGCACGGTCCCTTTCACTGTTTTTTTTTTCTTTCCATATAAGAGCACACATTCCCGAACGTGTATCATGACACTCTACACATCAAATGAAACCTTACAGTCTCCTCTTTTTGACTATGCAATTCATTTCCCGGCACAACAAACACTCCCCGAGCACATGGGGCTTTTATACAGAAAAGCACAAAACGAGGTTTGTTACTTCGCTTACCTTTGAAGGCTCTGGACAGGTCAGACATCTGTATTTCACGATAAGCTTTGCCTCAATTTGGCCTTTTAAGTTTTGAAAATTGAAAAACTTTTAAACTCGCTTGCCTCATCTATAAATCCCTTAATGACCCAGCCCCTCCTCCCCTGAAGGAATTTATTAAACGTAGAGAAAACAACCTCAGGACTAGATCTGCTTCCAGAGGGACTGTGAGGGGACATTTAGACGAACTGCTACAGGACAAAACACCATTTCTGTTAAGGGTTGTATGAATTGGGATAGTCTTCCAACAACTATACGAGAGAGTTCTAAATCTTATTGCTTTAAAAAAAATAAATAAAAAGAGCTCAAAAAATGGCTCAAAACCAACCAAACCGGTCAACATAGGTGAGGTTCAATGTGTACCATGTAATGTATTGTTCTGTAAATATTATAAATGATTTTTTTTTTTTTTTGTTATGTTGTTGTCTTTAAATGTCAGAGGACTACGGCTGGAAAGTAGCTTCTAGCTAAATCCGGCATATTTACACAATGTCATAAAAATGGACAAAGTGTTCATTAATGTGCACTGTCCTCTTCAAATAAACAAATAAATACATACATTTCATCAGCAATCAACTATTAAACACAGTCAGCAATCAATAATTCATCAAAAACCAAAGTGCACAATTTCATATATCAAAAATACTCAATTGTAATCAATAAATCAAATTACTTAAGTAGAAATCAAAATACTAAGCAGATGATCAGATTATTAATTAAAGTTGGGTAACAAATCAGTTCATTCATATTCAATGCGAAGAACCAAAATGGAACCCAAGAGCTTAGTGTTGGCTCAAAAAGATGTCCAAGTGGACAAAAGGAGAAAAGACTGAATGAACGAATGCGTCTAGTAAACTAGATTGTCATCTACAATTCGGCTTGAATGTAAACTTAAAAGCGTTCAATATTTAATTAGTATAATCAATGT
Organism: Paratrypauchen microcephalus; assembly: GCA_036785185.1. Taxonomy (NCBI): domain Eukaryota; kingdom Metazoa; phylum Chordata; class Actinopteri; order Gobiiformes; family Gobiidae; genus Paratrypauchen; species Paratrypauchen microcephalus. Next base: position 2,988,527 of record JAVJIX010000103.1, on the reverse strand, counting down.
TTCAAAAACTCCAAGCGCGAGTAAACGGCGCTAATATACACAGGGGTTTTGAATGGGAACGCTAGTGTCGCTAAACAAGACGGTAAGTGCTATTTAGCAACATAAATACGACCGCTAATCACAAAAATAATACACCGACTGCTGCTCAACAACTCACCGATGATAAAGAGGTCGTCTGGAATCCGAAAAATACAAGAACAATTCAACAATTCACAGGTTTGTCCTGAACCAGTGAAGCCAGTGTGGGTCCTTGGGCAAGACCCTTCACGGTACTGCCCCCGGGCGCCTGAAAGATGAGCTGCCCACTGCTCCTGAAAAGGATGGGTCAAATGCAGATAAATAATTTCCCTACGGGATGTCAAAAAAAAAAAAAGAACGCCGATCTGAGCCACAGCCACTTGAACTCCAATCAAGCCGGAAAGCGGAAGTGGAGAGAGCCGCCGGAACTGTGGGGGCGCTGGTTTTGAACACAGTCTCAGCCCGTTATAATAAAAAACAAGTGGAATTCAGGAAACTATGCAACAGTACATTTTTACCTTTTGTTGTGTTTATCATTATCATTTGTATAATAATCATAATAATGAAAATAATAATACTAATAATTATGATACTACTACTACTACTACTACTAATAATAATAATAATAGTAATAGATAATTAAACAAACTTTATTGATCCACAAGGGGAATTATTTGGACACAGTAGCTCACTCATCAAATATAATATATAACAGAGGGTAATGAAGAAAAAAAAAAGATGGAATAGCAAAAAAAAAAAAAGATAGCAATAGACGTAATGAGACGTAATTATAAAAATTAAAAAACTGCTCCTGAAGGATGGGTCAAATGCAGAGAAATTTCCCTACGGGGATGAATAAAGCGTGTCGTCTTCTTCTTCTTTTAATAAGTGTGTATGGTCGAATCAGAATAAATTATTATTAAAAATGATAATTATAATTATACAAAAAAATAAAAATAAAAAAGAGAAAAAAGGGCTGTCCTTCATCACCTGTTCTATTGACTGAACTGAAGAGAGTCTGCTTTTTACTTCATAAGGCAAATTACAAGTGAAGGGATACACATTACATCAGGTTACTTAACAAATATGTTATTTTATTGATAAAACACCAGTGGAAATATTCAAAATAAACATGTTCAAAACCAGAATATTTACAGAAGAGAGGTTTTCACAGTACAAACATTATAAAAGTCAGTAAATGCCTACGAAAAGGAGACACTGCATCAGTTTGCAAACATGAAAATGAAACTTTGCATCCTATAAAATAAACTGAAATATTCAAAGTATAAACAAGGAATTGTACATTACATTATAAAAATTGCAAATCTGTATTAAAACAAATACTTTTAGAGCAAGAGTGGTACAGCAGCGACTCACACATAGGCTACTACACATTTAGGTAGGATACATGTGAAAGAGTTTTTTCAAAAGCAGTAGAAGTGATAAGTAAGTAAAGAAATAGGCTAAATCCATCCACAGCTGAGAAAATTATATTTTTGATTAACAATCTTGAATTGTAATACAAAAAGGAGTCTTTATTGTTTTATTTAATTAAAAACTAATTACAACAATAACACACATACACATTTTTATTTAAACTTTATTTAACCAGGAAAGTCCCATGAGATTAAAAACTTCTTTTCCAAGGGAGTCCTAGCCAACAGACAACAAAAAGTAACTTTTTTTTAATTAACAAAAAGGTTGCAAAACAATTCATTTTTGTTGTTTACAGACATTGCACAAATGCAAAAAGTTACATTTACACAAACATTCAACCTTTAAAATGATGTACAAATCATGTAAAACAGTTACAAGGAGGCCGTCTCAAATGTTGTCAGTGTGGACTTAAAGCAGGGCTCTCAAGTCTCACGCATTGAGAGTGTGACACACGCAATTCGACGTGTTCACACGCTCACACATGGCATTTCTCACGCACAGCGCTTCTGTGCCCAGAAAATCGGTTAGATAATGCAGGCACCGCGCGTTTTCAGCCGCTCCTTGGGAAAAATTGTTCACCCCCCCGCCCCCCGCAAATTACGCAGTCTCACGCACGACCCCGGTCAAAACTTGAGAGCCCTGATAATTGTATAGATGCAATTGTGTTGCATCTGTTATTTTTGTTTTGTTTTAACGAATGAATTAATAAATGAAAATGAAATGAAATTTTATATTTATATATTTATATATATATATATATATATATATATATATATATATTTAAACAATAACAGCTTAATTGATGCTAGGTGTAATGCATTTGTTTTATAAAAGAACACTGCATTGTTTTGAGCCATTTGTCTGTCATCTGTTATTTGTTTTTGAGTAGGGCAGAGAAAAATCGATTAAAATCGGAAATCGGATTATTTTTTTTTTAAATCCGAGATTTTATTTTTAGGCCATATCGCCCAGCTCTACTACAAATATAGCTGCAAGCAGCAATGTGGGGCCAAGCACCAGCATGTAGGTCACATGTAGGGTCTGACAGGGTCTAACAGAATCTGACAGGGTCCAACAGGGTAGTTAGACCCTGTCAGACTCGGAAACAGGGTTTAACAGGGTCTAACAAGGTTTAACAAGGTTTAACAGGGTCTGACAGGGTCTAACAGAGTCTGACAGGGTCTAACAGCGTCTGACAAGGTCTAACAGGGTCTAACAGAATCTGACAGGGTCTAACAGAGTCTGACAGGGTCTAACAGAATCTGACAGGGTCTAACAGAGTCTGACAGTTTCCATAAACTATAATAACCTTGTTGCAGGTGCTGGGGTTTAGATAGACAGAGTCTGACAGGGTTTAACAGGGTCTGACAGGGTTTAACAGGGTCTGACAGGGTCTAACAGGGTTTAACAGATCAAAGACACATCAAAGACAGATCGGATGCTAGGTGCGTTGCTAGGCAATTCCTGAAAATTCCTGCAACTTTGACCTGCTGGTGGCACTAGACGGTTGGGGCTGGGGGCCTATAAATCGTGTGGGTAATGAGACTGGCTGGAATGTGGATGCAAAATTTCACAACTTTTTACCAGACGGTTCTAGGGGTTGCCATAGACTCCCATAGTGAAAAGAATATAAAATAATAATAATAATAATCAGGAGACCAGACACATCAAAGGAAAGATCAAAGGGTTGCTAGGCAACGTCGCTAGGCAACGCAGTACAAACACCTTTTTTTTTTAATCTTTTATTATTACAAGGTACACAATAATACACACTTCAGGTACATAATAATACATATTTTAACACCACAATAACATTCGCAAAGCACTCAGAAGACACATCGGGGATGTGGGCACGGGAATAAACACCACTGGGCACAAGGGCTAAGAGAAACAGGGGGGATGTAGAGGACCAAAGGGATTGCCCCAGGTGAAGAAAGGGGGCCTGGGGGAGTAGCACCTACGGTGCTTTGCCCCTAAAAATCCACTGATCGACACATATCAGTAGGTGTTTTGATGATCAGGTTTCTTTTGTGCATGTAAACACACCAAAAATCTGATAATTATTGGTTTATCTGAGTACTGTAGTTATCTCATTTTCCTGGCCATGTAAATATAGCCAATGTTTGAGTAGGAAATTTGATATTTTTACATTTGTAAAAAGTTATAAAACAATGTAAAAATAAAAGTAATGGCAGTAAAAGTATCACATCATGCTGAGGAAGTAAAAAAATATATATTATTAGTATTATAATTATTATTTTGAGGAAAATGGCGGGGATTTGTATAATTGAATGTTCATATTTTTATTGATAAGTGTGTTTATATGTGAATATTCTAATGTATTGATCATGTCATATTGTAAAAGGGGGAGGACTAATTGGTTACCTGAATAGTTGGTAGGGGCCAATCGGAGGCTGCGGGCTCTTTTAAAAATATGATGTGGTTTGCTCAGAGTGTTATTGGAATAAAGCTGCATGTGCAGGAACCATCCTGGGCTGTGGTTCTTACACTGATGCCTCCAAGACCGTTCGGCCACCCACAATCAGAAAAGTGACACAGTGTATAAATAAAATCAGACATTTTACTCCAGTTACATTATTTCAGATGGACAATTTCAATGACCCCCATACTGTCACTTCAACTACTAACTATGCTACAATTACCAATCACTGCATTTCTCCTGGACTTATTTTAGAACTATTATTTTTGTGTTATCAGAACATACTGGTAAAATCCACACGTTAAATTACTTCAATTAAGAATATTACTTTTCTTGAAGAAATTAGACAAGCTGCTATTCGAGAGAAAACTACTTGCCATTTTCTGAATTAATAAACATAATTTATTAAATTAACAGTATGTGGAATAAATGTAAATGTACTTCTAATATTCAGTGTCATTCACAGACGGCGTCAAACATCTCAAATCTGATTAAGAACTTTTAGTGCTTCACCTGTTCATGTTAAAAGAAGCTCACACTGTTTCTCAGCCCTTTGTGTATTTGTTTCATTTCTAAAGTTTCTTGATGCATATGTGAGACATAAGATAAGCAAGAACAAATGGTCTAAAACACAGATTTTATTTTCTAATTCTAATATTTTACTTTTGAAAGAAAGAATAAACATCTGTTGTGGGTTGTGTGTTAAAGGTCCCATGACATGGTACTTCTTGATGCTTTTATATGGCTCCTTAATGGTTCCCTAATACTGTAAATGAATCCTTCTTCAAAATCAACACTCACTGCATGAGATATGACTCTGACAGTCTTCATGAGGCTAGATATGTGTCTAAAATGCTTTATTCTGGGTGTTGCTGCTTCAATGCAAATGAGAAGGACAGAGAGATTGGCTAAGGAGCGGGGGGGGGGGGGGGGAGGTTTCCTCCGCTGGAAGCGCAGCTCTGCACCGCTGTCTGCTCGCTTCCGTGTTTACCACAGGAAGACAGATGGGAGACTTTGCAATGAAAAAAAGCATATTTACACAGAAAATAAAATTAAACCACTGGTATTTCAGAGGTCCAGAGGGTCGGGTAAGGGACTTGCGAGCCTAGAAACACTCGGACGTGCCTCCAGGCAAATAAAAAAAATGCATTTCGCATTGTAGCGCATTCACAGTCCAAACTCTCTGGGCGGGATATACAGGGACGCTGAGCGGAGACAGAGGGAGGGGCTGGACCTGCATTTGCCGATCTGACGTCAAAAAGGTGCCTTGTCCGAACTCGCCCGTTTCAACACTGGTTTTGTGTAACGCAGAAAAGGACCGCAAATGCTCAGTTTAGACATTTCGCAACTTTTAGCCATGGGGGAGGGGCCTAAACAGGGTAGGGGGGCTCACATTAACGTTCAAAAACCTCAGAAAGTGAAAATTTCATGCCATGGGACCTTTAAAATACTGCCTCAGTACTACAACCGGGTTCAGATCAAAATATCACCAAGACAGAAGACAATTTGTATATGACCAAGTATCAGACCAACAACTACTGCCGATACCTCTGACTCATACTGAACGCTATGGAACCTCTGCACACGCTCATGATCATGTTCTGACGGAGACAGGATGAGGAGTTTGATGAAGAAAGAAAGAAGCCGTTAGAGGCTACTTGCGAGCACGGACATCTTCAGTTGACCAGAACTGGTGATCTATCTTCTTACCTTTTCTTACTTCACTTCCAAATGTTGGCCCTGGTCCGACCTCTACCCCGACCTTGACACCGCCTCTGGCCCCTTTTGGCCATTAGCTCAAAGATCCTGGCCCCTAGCCCGTTAGCACGTGGCCCTGGACGTCTGAAAACAATTAGCCCCGATACTCCCCTATTGGCTCAGCTTTGGCCCGACAGTCTGAAAGCAGTTATTGAATAATAATTATGAGTGTAATACGAGTATACATGAGTGTAATATGAGTATAAAATGAGTATAATATGCATCAGTTGCTATCAAGTGTCAAAAATGTAAAATGCAATTTCAGGTATGTCTCTCAAAGTTAAAAACAACACAGTGAAGAATAAGATGCACGAACTTCAGCTAAAACTGTAGTTTTTGTCTTTTTTAAAAAAAGCCTTTACATATCATTTTAAGCTTTTTTTTATTCCACTACACAGAGCTCAACTCTACAGTCTGGAGTCTCTGAAGCCTAAAGTCAGACTGAAGTCTGACTGATCCGCCCTCAGCAGCTTTCTCCTTTGGTGTGTTCAAGATGGTGCACCTTCAGATGAGCAGGTTTTTCAAAGTCCTCCCACACTGATCAGAGCTGCAGCATTTCTCTTCCGTCTGGAAGATTTGGACATGTTTCAGACGGTTCCTCGCAGACCTGAAAGCCTTCCCTCTTTCTTCACAGTCGTCTGGTTTGTCTCCTGTGTGTGTTTGGTAGTGACTGGAGAGTTGCTGGGATGTTCTAAAAGCCTTTTCACACTGGTCACTCATATAGTCTGTCTGAAGTGAATTCTCATGTGTCCATTGAGATTGGATGATTGAGAGAAAGCCTTCCCACACTGGTCACACTTGTATGGCTTCTCTCCAGTGTGGATTCTCATATGTGATTCTAGGGAGCCTGACTGTGAAAATGCCTTTTCACAAAAATCACACCTGTATGGCTTCTCTCCAGTGTGGATTCGCATATGTATTTCTAGGTGGCTTGACCGTGAAAATGCCTTTTCACAAAAATCACACTCGTATGGCTTCTCTCCAGTGTGGATTCTCATATGTGATTCTAGGTGGCCTGACTGTGAAAATGCCTTTTCACAAACTTCACACTTGTATGGCTTCTCTCCAGTGTGGATTCTCATATGTATTTCTAGGGAGCTTGACTGTGAAAATGCCTCTTCGCAAACATCACACTTGTATGGCTTCTCTCCAGTGTGAACTCTCATATGTGATTTTAGTTTGCTTGACTGTGAAAATGCCTTTTCACAAACATCACACTTGTATGGCTTTTCTCCAGTGTGAACTCTCATATGTGATTCTAGGTGGCTTAACCGTGAAAATGCCTTTTCACAAACTTCACACTTGTATGGCTTCTCTCCAGTGTGGATTCTCATATGTGATACTAGGGAGCCTGAATGTGAAAAAGCCTCTTCACAAATATCACACTTGTATGGCTTCTCTCCAGTGTGGATTCTCATATGTGATACTAGGTTGCTTGACTGTGAAAATGCCTTTTCACAAACATCACATTTGTATGGCTTCTCTCCAGTGTGAACTCTCATATGTGATTTTAGTTTGCTTGACCGTGAAAATGCCTTTTCGCAAAAATCACACTTGTATGGATTTTCACCAGTGTGAACTCTCATATGTGATTCTAGGTGGCTTAACCGTGAAAATGCCTTTTCACAAACTTCACACTTGTATGGCTCCTCTCCAGTGTGGATTCTCATATGTGATACTAGGGATCTTAACCATGAAAATGCCTTTTCACAAACATCACACTTGTATGGCTTCTCTCCAGTGTGGATCCTCATATGTGATACTAGGGAGCTTGAATGTGAAAAAGCCTCTTCACAAATATCACACTTGTATGGTTTCTCTCCAGTGTGGATTCTCATATGTGATACTAGGTTGCATGATTGTGAAAATGCCTTTTCACAAACATCACACTTGTATGGCTTCTCTCCAGTGTGGATTCTCATATGTATTTCTAGGGAGCTTGACTGTGAAAAAGCCTCTTCACAAACATCACACTTGTATGGATTTTCTTCTGTGTGGATTTTCATATGTGATACTAAGGAGCTTGGCCGTGAAAATGCCTTTTCACAAACATCACACTTGTATGGATTTTCTTCTGTGTGGATTCTCATATGTGATACTAAGGAGCTTGGCCGTGAAAACGTGTTCCCACACTGGTCACATCGGTATGGTTTCTCTCCTGTGTGGATTCTCTTATGTCGATGGAGGGCACTAGACTGTCTAAATTCCTTCCCACACTGGTCACATCTGTATGGCTTCTCTCCTGTGTGGATTCTCATATGTCCAGTGAGCGCACCAGACTCTCTAAATTCCTTCCCACACTGGTCACACTTGTATGGTCTTTCTCCTGTGTGAGTTCTGTAGTGTACTTTCAGTGCAGAAGCTGTTGGCCACACCTTTCCACACTGGTCACATGTGAATGCCATTCTGTTGGTGGATCTTGGAGCTCTGCGTTAGAACAAAGGAAAAGAAGTGTCAAATAAAATAACTTTAAATGTTCAAATAAAGTAACAAATTAAATACACATAAAATCACACATATGTAAATCATATGTAAGAATGTTTCAATGTGTGTTTCACAAGCAAGATCCATTTGGCTGAATGAATCAACTAAGTTTGTATTTCATTTTAAAGGCACTTTTTCTTTCTGTAGCAAAGAAGGTCAAATTAAGGAAACATATACAGACATATTGAACAACTTTGTGGCTCTGAATTCTAATCATGTTGAGCGCATATGATATTTGTAACACACGTGAAGACAGAAGCCCGGGCTTTGGTGTATCAGTGACACTTTAATTCTGTAAGGACAGAAAAACAGCTCTGCTGACCAATCGGGACTGACCGTTAACAACAGTTTACACTGAACTGTGCTGCTTCAGGTATATGACTGTGCAGACTAATACTTTAGGAATTACAGTTATTTCCAATATTATCTGTTCCAGGGTTTGTACAAAAGAAAAACAAGTTCATAAAATAACCCTGAACTTGACAATATACAAACATACTGTCATGTTGTTAAAGACCCTAAAGACCCTTGATAAGTAACTGCTGTCCCACTAAAAGGCAATTATAGGGTTACATTTGAGTCTGGTGTATCTGACGTTGTTTCTAGGCAGAAAACCTATTGTTAGAAGTAGGCTTATGACGTAGAATGGCCTGATATGTAAACCACAAGCATTTCCTTTTGAGTAAACGGGAAATATCTGTACCTAGGAGAAATGTATAAAAAGGGTCATGAATTGTACATCAATGCTCTGTTCTATTCTTTCTGTACCGTTTATGCTGTATTAATAAAACTGATCAGCAGCTGATTACCTGATCTTTCTCTCATAAAGTTTATCACGGGATATCCTTCCACATGATATTTCCAATAGATGGCTACAAGTCAAACCCTCACACTGGATGTCATGTAATATCACTGTGATCCTCTCAACTTTATTAAGATCCACTGTATGATCAAATAAAGAACCACAAAACTTTAACTCAATCTCAAGTTATCTGTCTCTTAACCTCACTTTCACCTCCTAACGCTCACATCTTTTATAAGAAGCTCTGGATCTGCAGTATTAGGTAAGCCTAAGATAATTCTCTTATACTTTCCTCCAATTTTTTGTTAAAGCTTATGAAATAGGCAGGAAACTCATCGCATGTACTACTCTAATCAGTATCTTGTATCACCAGTACTTGAAATTACATCTTATAGACAAACACAGCAGGTAACGCCACATTAATAAACAAAAACATGGCTTATCCACATTTACAGAGCCGTACACAGGAAGTGCTAGCGGCAGTTAACAGATCGTTTATAACAGAATAACTTCAAAATATTAATTAATTTTAAAAAAATTAATTAGGGCTGCAACGATTAGTCGACAACGTCGGCAATAAAATTTTGTTGACATGAAATTTCATTGTCGACTAGTCGTATTATTTAAGTATCATTTTAATTTGGAACTTAATACTCATCTGTGTCAAGAATCCGCAGGGCCGACAGCAAACAGTTCAATGTCTTTGTTACACATCTGCTCCTTCACTGTACAGTGTCCAGGTTTACACCATTTCTCATTCAGAAACAGCGCTAGTCCTCCTCCCTTCTTCCCGCTCTCCTCCGTCATAGAGTCTGGGATTTGCGGTGTTAGCCATGTCTCCGTAAAAACAATGACGCTAGCGTCCCTGTACTCCCTCTGAAATCTAACGAGCGCCACGAGCTCGTCCGCGTTGTTGGCGAGGGCGCGCACATTCCCCATTACGACGGAGGGGAGGACCGGTGTTCTGGTGAAACATCCTAGCCGTCGAGAGAGCCTGCCGAACATTACGTAAACCTTGAGAGTTCGTACTGCGCATGCGCAGAACATTACGTCACTCTGTACTGCGCATGCACAGAACATTACCAGCTGAGCGCTCAGCTGTGCTGAAAAAAAAGCTGAAAGAAAAGCAGTAAGTATTTAACGTTTGACATGTTTTCTACTTAATCTAACCCAATGCCGATTTCTAGCCTTTGTGTGAATCTTGTTTGAGTCTGTGACCGACCCAAGCACGTCTTATTGGCTTCTTTTTGAATAATAAAACTGTCCGTATGAACTGTCTAAATGTGGTGTAATTTTTGCGGACTTAACAGCTGTCGTTTGATAGTTATGGTTAAGTTATGTTTGGAACACTTCTGTATTTCAGTCTTTCCAGTCTTTCAGTCATTTGAAACAACTAACTTATACTGCTTAAGTGAGCGAATTTAGCCACTTATGAGAAGCAATTACATCGCCGTGTTCAAGCTCGCATTTACACGTGCAGATATGGTCAAAGCATGCGGTTATACGTTTGTTAATGTTGTCGACACGGCTTGCAGATCTGAGGCATTCAAGATTGATACATTAAAATTAATTTGTGAGGATTAATTTGTTAAAATATCGTATAAGTATTTGAGAGTGCCAAGTAAATCTTTAAGTAGACATTTTAAGTTTCCTAATTGTATTGTTTTTATATGTATATATTTTTTGTTTGTCTCTCTAGGTGCAGTGTGGGACGTGTCTTCGATGGGCCCATTTCGAATGTGTCAAATATACAGATACACACACACAGATTATACTTGTAGTAAATGGTCGTAGTTTGTAAATTTATTGTAAATTCATGTTCAAGAGTAGTGTAGTTTTGTTTTAAATATTTAGATTTAGAACATGGAAATAGATTTTTTGTTTTTGAGAAATAGTTTAAATAGTGTAGAGGGTGTAAATGTTTTGTAATAACTAGATATATTTTTTAGAATTAGTATTTTTAGAGAATTTTTGAGAGCCTTGTAGATTTTGATAATGTGTAAATGTTGTGTAATAATGTTGTTATAATATGTTTTAATGACCAACCCAAAACATGTGCCATGTTTTGTTTTTTTTAACAAATTAAAATACTTTTTTTTTTTTAAATACTTTTTATTTGTAATTTGAATACATGTGTGTAAAAGCTTACTCAAGTGAGGTTCATTTGTATAACAGAACATGGTTACATAGCATCAGAACACGCTTCCACATTAGCAAGTGCAGGTAAGTAAATTGTATTTATATAGCACATTTAAAAACAGTGAGAACTGGCCAAAGTGCTGTACAATGTCAAAAAGCTAAAAATTAAATAATTAAATAATTCGGCAGCATAAAATACATAAGAACATTTGACATGGCAACAACAAGTACACATAAGATGAAATAAAAGACAGGATAATAGATATAGATAAAAAGAGCTAAGAGGCAAAGGCCACAGTGTACAAATGAGTTTTTAGTTTGGATTTAAATGGTAAATGGTCACATCTTTATACAGCGCTTTTCCACCTTCAAGGCACCCAAAGCGCTTTACAACAAGGAACCAATCACCCATTCACACACGCATTCACACACCAGTGTACGCAGACACTGGGGGCGAGGAGGGTTAAGTGTCTTGCCCAAGGACACAACGGCAGCATTCATCTGTGGAAGCTGGAATCATACCAACCAACCGGTGGGTCAGTGGATCTGACCGCTCAACCACTGATGTTTCTTATGTCAAGAGCGGGATTTGAACCACCAACCTTTGGATCAGTGGACAAACGCTCTACCAACTGAGCTACTGCCGCTCGTGATTGTTGGAGCAGATCTAATGTCAGCAGGTAGACTGTTCCAGACACGTCCTACCTGTATAGCAGAACGTCCTACCTGCATATTAGAACGTCCTACCTGCTTGGCAGAACGTCCTACCTGCATGGCAGAACGTCCCTACCTGTATGGCAGAACATCCTACCTGCATGGCAGAACATCCTACCTGTATGGCAGAACATCCTACCTGCATGGCAGAACATCCTACCTGTATGGCAGAACGTCCTACCTGCATAACAGAACGTCCTACCTGTACAGCAGAACGTCCTACTTGCATATTAGAACGTCCTACCTGCATATTAGAACGTCCTACCTGCATAGCAGAAGATTAAGACTAAGCCTTTATTGGTCTCACACACAATGACACGCGGGAGAAATTTGACTTCTGCATTTGACCCATCCTTTTCAGGAGCAGTGAGCAGCCATCTTTTTCGGCGCCCAGGGGGCAGTACCGTGAAGGGTCTTGCCCAAGGACCCACACTGGTTAGCTCATTGCCGGGGGGATGTGAACCCACAACCCCCGGGGGGAAAGTCAGTGACTTACCAGTTGAGCTAACCAGCCAGCTAACGTCCTACATGTACAGCAGAATGTCCTACCTGCATATTAGAACGTCCTACCTGTACAGCAGAACGTCCTACCTGCATATTAGAACGTTCTACCTGCATATTAGAACGTCCTACCTGTATATCTCTGAAGGAGTGACGTAGTACGAACGCTCAAGAAGTTACGTAATGTTCTGCGCATGCGCACGGCTTGGCAGCCGCTCATAACGGGGCTAATTTTACCAGAACTTCATACCTGCACTTACTAATGTGGAAGCCGTGTTCTGATGGGGTAATTTTACCTATCAGAATGTCCTAACTGCATAGAAACAAACTTTAAAACAGCGATGACAAAAAAAATGACATCGGAAGCACACGGCAGGATTTTCTGAGAGGGTAGGACGTTTCTCGAAGGTAGGACGTTTCGTCAGAACACCGGCCTGCAGCATCTCTTCTTTTCCCGGAGTTTACGTCCCACGCGGCGTCCACGGCGTGTCGTTCGCAGGATCTCGTCAGGGATAACACGCCTGTCTCATGAAATTTTCACTTTCTGAGGTTTTTGAACGTTAACGTGAGCTCCCCTACCCTGTTTAGGCCCCCTCCATGGCTAAAAGTTGCGAAATGTCTAAACTGAGCATTTGCGGTCCTTTTCTGCGTTACAAAAAACCAGAGTTCAAACAGGCGAGTTCGGACAAGGCACCTTATTGACGTCAGATCGGCAAATGCAGCTCCAGCCCCTCCCTCTGTCTCCGCTCAGCGTCCCTGTATATCCCGCCCATAGAGTTTGGACTGTGAATGCGCTACGCAATGCGAAATGCGTTTTTTTATTTGCCTGGAGGCACGTCCGAGTGTTTCTAGGCTCGCAAGTCCCTTACCCGACCCTCTGGACCTCTGAAATACCAGTGGTTTAATTTTATTTTCTGTGTAAATATGCTTTTTTTCATTGCAAAGTCTCTCATCTGTCTTCGTGCGTAAAACACGGAAGACAGGAGACAGGGAGCCGAGCTGCGCTGAGGAGCGGGAGAAACCCGGCCCCCTCCGCTCCTTAGCCAATCTCTCTGTCCTTCTCATTTGCATTGAAGCAGAAACACCCAGAATAAAGCATTTTAGACACATATCTAGCCTCATGAAGACTGTCAGAGTCATATCTCATGCAGTGAGTGTTGATTTTGAAAAAGGATTCATTTACAGTATTAGACCATTAAGGAGCCATATAAAAGCATCAAGAAGTACCATGTCATGGGACCTTTAAAGCACACACTGCGCTCACTAAATACGGTACCAACGTTAGTGTCGTGTCCATTATCCTAGTAATATTTTTTTCCGTGACTAATCGTTACTGGATCTATAGATTAATCAACTACTAAAATAATCGTTAGTTGCAGCCCTAAAATTAATCATTGCATTTATATAGCGCCTTTCAAGACACCCAAAGCTCTTTACAGTTCATTGTTCATTCACTCCACACTTGGTGGTGGTAAGCTTCTATTGTAGTCACAGCTGCCCTGGGGCAGACTGAGGGACGCGAGTCTGCCAATCTGCACCATCGGCCCCTCCGACCACCTAACCACTTTCATACTAGGCAATGTGGGTGAAGTGTCTTGCCTAAGGACACAACAGTTTTTGCTACTAGCGCCCACCTGTGGCTCCTGGTGTTCCAGCGTCTCCCATCCAAGTCCTGACCAGGACCTGCTGAGCCTGTGAGATCTGAGGGGATCAGGCATTGACAAGCCGCTATGGCCACAACTACCAGACAACAACTTGGCTTCATAAAACCTGCTCCTCGACTTGCATAAATATCCTGGATTGTAAATCACATGATACTTGTGCACGGTTTGGTTTTGGTTTATGCCTGGTCACGACACATGGAAGCGTTCCCATGTAAACATGCTTCTCGTCACGCCGTGGTTAAAGCTCTCATAACTGAAACTGTGCCACACTGGGGTATTCCGGAAAAAAATTCAAGTGACAATGGGACGCATTTCGTGGCCAGAATAGTTGAGGAGGTAAGGCTGGGTATCGTTCAAAATTTTCCAATGCCGATACCAATATCGATACCTTCATTTCGATACCGATTCCTAACCAGTACCTTTTTCGGGTCCTATTTTATATTAATTCTAGGAAAAAATTTAATTTCATTACACATTCTATTCCACATACTGGAGTTTATTTTCCGTTATTCAAGTTATTGAATATCAAGTTATTGAACTAAATGAACAACAACACAACTGCACATCATCACATTATCTCTCTCACACACACACCTAACAGTTTTTCTTAAAGAAAATTAACATATATGAAATAAAAAGATTTTTCATTTAATAATCAGTTGTGTCACAAGAGTTAAATACAACAAAGGAAGATTATTTTGATTTAGTATTCATTTGGGTAAATTATTTTCAAATTATTTTTATGTTTAACTAATTTGAGTTAAAGAAAAGAGAGAAAAAGCAAATTAAGGAGATTAAATAAAATGATTTTCATTTAAAAATCCTTGGTGTCACGTTCTAATTTTGGAGAATTATGAACACGTATGAGTGAGGGGGTACTCGAGGTATGACAGAAGGGCTCAGGGGGTACACAAGACAAAAAAGGTTGGGAAACACTGCCATAAACAATAGTTACTCGCTAATATCCTACAGTACCGTTAACATACATAGGTAAACTTGCAACAACCTAGCTAGCTCCTACCTTAACAAACAAAGCAGATCAATGGAATTCGCGGAACAAACTTACCCGATGAAATATCAGACACAGCGCTGTGCTCAGTACTTTTAGAGTGTGGTCATAAAATGTCCTGTAGCTCTTGTCAGATATGCTGCACCGCGCAGTATTAGGCTACGTTCACACTGCAGCCTGAAACGACCCAAATCCGATTTTTTTGCCTCTATGCGACCTGTATCTGATCTTCTAATGACAGTGTGAACGACACAGATCCGATTTTTTCAAATGCGATCCAGGCCACTTAGATATGTGGTCCTAAATCCGATACATATCCGATCTTTTGGCATGCGACTTCAGTCTGAACGGCCAGGTCGCATTCATCCGACCTGAGTGTGTTTCCTCCAATGAGAGTGGTACAAGTAGGCGTTGACAAATGTGCACAAACGTTCTTCTCGTCATGCGAAAATAGTATATAAACTCGTATCAGTGAAGTGGCGAAGCACGTAGCAATCCCACCCCTCCTGGCTGTGACTCCGCACCCACATGTTCCTTTCTGCAGACGTTGCTGCCACTGCCCCGCAAAACGCTGTGGCCAAAAACCTTGTCCTTCTCCTTCTCCTCCTTAAAACAAATAAGCTGTACATGTTTTGGCTCCGGTACGAAAGCAACTTTAGGCTACTTCCGTAAACATTGAGCGTGTTCGCTGCGTGTGACGTCATCGTGTCCTCCAAGGCGCATGCGGGACACTTTTGGGGAGTTTAGCGTTCACACTGGAGATCACATACAATTCGCATTTAACTGGAAATGTGAACGGCCTCGCAAAAAAATCGGATTTCACACAAAAAAATCGGAATTGAGCATTAAGCCCTGCAGTGTGAATGTAGCCTTAGAGTGGGTCTTGCGAAAGTATAACCACGCTTTCGACTTCGGCATTTTTGTACGGTTTGACGACTCTAATTGTTGTGCCAAGCTAATTGATTAGCTAACTTATTAACCCCCTACAAGTTAGGTGAATCTCGTCTTGCCTGTGAACGGGGGGCGTGACCACGCTGTGTTTTTCATACACGCGGACGTTTCAGCCAATCTCAGGTGGCATTATCAGGCCATAAGCACGCAGGCACGTATCTGAGCCACACGTGATTAACCTCTGGGTATCGAAACGTGGAACCGAAAGACGAGGCATATTTCAATACCCAGAAGAACCTAAGCATTTCGGTCGGTGCCATGGAGGAACCAAATTTCGATGCCCAGCCCTATGAGGAGGTGGGCCAATTTTTAGCAATTGATCTTTGCAGACAAACTTCATACCACCCTGAACCTGCGGGAATGGTAGAAAGGGAGAATGGCACTTTAAAACAGAAACTGGTTAAAATCTTTGAGGACACAGGACTCACTTGGGTCAAGGCTCTTCCACTGGCTCTCATGTACACGAGGATGAGAGTGCGAGCACGGGTCCTTACGAGTCCTTTTGAAATATTGTTTGCCAGACCCCCCTATCTTGGTTTGGGCCCACCTCCTAGGAAACTCCCCCATAGTTCTGTGTGATGATGACGTGCTGGCATACTGTAAATAGCTGAATGAGCTTTTGTCTTCTATTTCTGTGTAGGTGAGGGCCGCGCTGCTGACTGCTGCCACAACTGTTCTCCACGACATCAAAGTCGGAGACCTGGTACTGGTGAAAGAGACCAGGCGTAAGCATTGGCGTTCGCATCGCTGGGCAGGGCCTTACGACGTGCTATTTGTCACCGACACTGCCATCTTAACTCCAATGCACATTCTACTGCACATGACCAATTCACTGCTGTATCTTCCATTGCACATTTTGATGCACACTGCACACTTTGGAAATCTGTATATAGTATAGGTTATTTGTTATTTATTATGTTGCACTGTTTTAAGATTTTAGACCGTAGACTTTAGTTTTAACTTAGATCTCTGTCTTAGATAGTTTTTGTTGTGTTTTGTCTTCATATTGTATTTTGTACACTGTCTTTTTGCACTACCTGGCCAGAGAGAAACGAAATTTCGATTCACTGTATGTTGAACACATATGGCAGAATTGACAATAAAGCTGACTTTGACTTTTTGACTTTGACTTTGATGAACGGGGAACGTGGATACACGCGTCCCACTGCAGAGTGGTCCCTCGTCTAAAGGATGTTGAGAAGGTCCCGTGCAACCCAGGTGGGGGTGCAGCACCACCACACTCGAGCAACCAGGGGTAGTTTCACAAACTGCCCCCAATGACGCTGTAGCAGGAGCAGGCCCAACACTGAGAATGGGATAGGCCAGGGGTGCCCAACCAGTCGATCAAGGTCTACCAGTTGATCGCAGACAGACTGTCAGTAGATCGCGTCTGGATATGTTCAGACTGCAGGGCTTAATGCTCAATTTTTTTTGTGAAATCCGATTTTTTTGCGAGGTCATTCACATTTCCAATTAAATGCGACTTGTATGTGATCTCCAGTGTGAATTTTAAACGCCCCAAAAGTGTCCCACATGCGCCTTGGAGGACACGACGTCATGCGCAGCGAGCATGCTCAATGTTTACGGAAGTAGCCTAAAGTTGCTGTTGTACCGGAGCCAAAACATGTACAGCTTATTTGTTTTAAGGAGGAGACTGAGAAGGACAAGGTTTTTGGCCACGGCGTTTTGTGGGGCAGTGCCAGCAACGTCTGCAGAAAGGAAAGTGTTGGTGCTGAGTCGCAGCCAAGAGTGGTGGGATTGCTACGTGCTTCGCAGCTTCACTGATACGGAGTTTATATACTATTTTCGCAGGTCGAGAGAAACGTTTGTATAGATTTGTGAGCGCCTACTTGTACCACTCTCGCTGGAGGAAACACGCCCAGGTCAGATGAATGCGACCTGGTCGTTCAGACTGAAGTCGCATGCCAAAAGATCGGATATGTATCGGTTTTAGGACCACAGATCTTGGGCAACGTTCACACTGCAGCCTGAAGTGACCCAAATCTAGGGCTGCAACGATTTACTCGAGTACAAAAAATAAGGCTCCGTTTAATTATCATCACGTGGCGATATATTTCAATTCATGCATCATCGAGGAATTGTCAGACTACTGCGCTGTTCAGATAGACTGCATCACTGTTTCTATTAACATAAAAACTATTTAAACATTTATAAAATCAGGAATGAAAGAGTTCTGCCTTTTTAGCTGCGGGGTCATTTTTTTTATAGCTATCTGTGCAAATCCGTTGAGAAAGATTTGGGTGTGTAATTTATATATATTATATTATATTATATTATATTATATTATATATATATATATATATATATATATATATATATATATTTATATTAGGGCTGGGAATATTAACGTGTTAATCGCGATTAATCGCGAGCAATTTTTAATCGCGAACAATTTTTTTAATCGCGATCAGAATTTGCCAGCATTTTCCGCAATTCTACCATCCATATGCAGCTCATTTGGTTGTATTAATTAAACTCATTGTCGGTTAAACGCGCTATTTTGAGTTTGCTAATATTTTGTTCCTTCTACGCATCCGTAGGCAGCTCGAGCGGGCTTCAATCATTTATTTACAATTTCTCAAAGTAAGCACTATTACTGGTTCATTGTTACTTTTTCCTTTCTCTGCACTTTTTTGAAATAAAAAAATGGTGAGAAATACTTTGCATTGTGAGTTTAACTTTAGATTCGAACGGTCTTACTGCAAGATATCAATTTTAAACATGCAAAATAAATCACGATTAATCGCGATTAACTATGAAATTTCTGAGATTAGTTGCGATCAAGAAAATTAATCGTTTGACAGCCCTAATATACATTTTTTATATATATATATATATATATATATATATATATATATATATTATAGTTGTGTTTAGGGTCGCCAACCGTCGCTTGAAAAAAGGAATCGTCCTGTATTCAGAAACAAAATTACGTGTTTTGTATTAAACTTGTACCGGTGTGCGAGCGGCGCGAGGCCATGTGCGCGCGCAGCTCTTACACAACAGCGTGTATCACAGAGCAGGTTAAACTTTATAAAACATCCTACCTGCCCGTGCCTCACTTAGCGCACCGATCCTCGCCTTTTCAGGCTCTCTCTCCTCCTGCTCATAGTGTATAAAGTGTAAAGCAAAAACGAATCAAAATTTATGTAAAAAAAAAAATAAATAAAATAGAGAGAGAGAGAGAGAGAGAGATTAGATAGAACATGCATAATTTGTACTGTCCAGGCATGTTCTGCCTTGTATTGTTTTATATTAATTTATACAGTTTTAAGTTAAGCAGGACAGATATTTATTTTATTGTTAATCTTATTTTGTATTAAAAATAAATTGCTAAAAAAATTGCTGAAAAAAAAGTATGATTCATTAGAGTACTCGATTACTCGAAAAAATAATCGACAGAATACTCAATTCCAAAAATACTCAATTTTTTTCGCCCCTATGCGACTTTAAAAATAATCTCACACCAAATGCCCATATTTTCCATGTCTAACAGGTCATTCTAAAATGACCCCCTCCCAGACCCCCCTCTTGGTAGATCTCGGCACACCATCAACCTCAAAAGTAGATCTCGGTTAAAAAAAGGTTGAGCACCCCTGGGGTAGGCTGTCATGCTGCCTCCTCCGGGAAGAACGATGTGACACTAAGCGCTACTTCCAACGCTACAGCACATGGACCAGGCACTTTGGTGGGTCCCCACGTGGGAACAACAGAGCCAGACCCTCTGGTGGGCTCCTCCGATCGCAAGACACAAGAGAGACCTCCGGGGGCTCAAACGGGGGCCAACCTGAGCCTACGGATCGTGTAATGAGGTCTCGTCGTAACAGAGACCAATTAATCTCCTGGTAATGTGTCCTAACTCATTTGACAGGATCAAGATGATACCGAGAGTTGCTTCCTCCTTGGACGAGGGGGAGGCCCCAATCATGGGAACTACGGTTAAATGGATTAAACTGAGGTTCGCAGGTGTGTGGGTATGCCTTCCTAAGCACTGTGGGGGTATTTGTTTTTATTTTGTGGCTCCTATATGCCCCAGCTTTCTATCGTGCACTAGTGGGGAATAATAAGCAGAGCCCATGTCTTGTGCCACTTACACCAGCTCAAACTCAAGCTCAGTAAGGTGCAGTGACGTGCACAGGGGGTTTCTCAGGTTACCCAGGCAACTGCCCCTATGCCCTCCTGGACTGACATTGCCCTTCCGAGTGGAAAAAAAAAATTGCTGTGATGGAGCAGGCCCGTCCCTAAGAGCGTTGTCCCTGGGGGTGCGCTCTGCAACTCTGCAACAGTCTTGCCTTGGTTACAGTGGAGGTAACGTGTGTGGAGAGAAAGACTTAAATGGGAAGTCAGCAGAAACAGTTCTTTTTTTAAAAAATCACTCCACCACTGTAAATATTTTTTCCACGCACATTTGACACCTTTTTTGCACTGTGGGAGAGCACAATAAACCACCTAGAAACGCTTATCCCGGCTACGCCCGAGTTCTTGAAGAATCCCGCCACAATCACCAATTGGGGGGGGGTTGGTTTGCGCCTTCTTCAGGTCAGAGCAACTGCCGCTCAAAAGTCCTGTGCACGTCCCTGGTAAGATGTGAACTTGGATGATGCTTAAAGGCACTTATTAATTTTTTCTATAGAAGTGTTCCTTTAATGTCCCCCATTATACTCAAATGATTTGTTTTGATTTTGGTTCCAATGTTATGCTTATCATTTTTGTTTATTCCTAGCTTTAAGTTTTAGCTACATTCTTTGGTACCATCACCCACAAAAACAGCTGCGTCTACGTCTTAACTGTGTTTATATAATATTTGTTGTTTGGTTGATTAAGAATAAAATGTGATTTTATTATTATCAAAAGGGGGTAATTGTAGTGGAAATCTTTACAATAACCATTCATATAATCATATATATATATGTCATGTACAAGTTAGTTTTGGGATTTCTAATGAAATTAAGTTGTTAATTAAGTTCAAAATTTAGTTAAAGATCCCATGACATGGTACTTCTTGATGCTTTTATATGGCTCCTTAATGGTTCCCTAATACTGTAAATGAATCCTTCAAAATCAACACTCACTGCATGAGAAACAGAGATAAGCTGAGCAAGAGTAATTTTTGTCACTCTGAACACTCTATAATGGGTGTTGTTGCTTGAATGCATATGAGGAGAAAAAAGCTGGCCAATAGTAGAGGGTGGGGGCGTGGCCAAACGCTCCGCTCTCTGCTCTGAGCGCTCTCTGATCCATTTCCTTGTTTTTGCACGGGGGGAGAGATTTGAAGCGTTCCATTGAAAAATAAACACATTTCCACATAAAATAAAATTAAACCACTGCTGTTCAAAGGTCCAGAGGCTCAGATAAAGGACTTCCGAGCCTAGAAACACTCCGACGTGCCTCCAAGCAAATAAAAACACGCATTTTGCATTGCCTAGCGCATTTGCAGTCCAAACTCTCTGGGCGTGATTTACAGAGACGCCGAGTTCAGACAGACGGGGGTGGAACTGCATTTGCATTTTTTTTTTCCAATCTGACGTCAATAAGGTGCCTTGTTCAAACTCGCCCGTTTGAGCTCCTATTTTTTGTAACGCAGAAAAGGATCGCAAATGTTCAGTTTAGACATTTCGCAACTTTTAATCATGGGGGGGGGCTAAACAGGGTAGGGGAGCTCACATTAACGTTCAAAAACCTCAGAAAGTGAAAATTTCATGCCATGGGACCTTTAAGGCCTCTCAGGCCGTACAATACATGTGTGGTAAATTGGGTTTTAACTTGTTTTTCACTTGTTATTCTGCTGTGAATGACCCAGCCTTGGGCTGACCTGTTACTGTTGAAATGTTATGTCTTGATTACGTATAGGGATGCACTGATCCACATTTTTTCACTTCCGATCCAGATACCTAAATTTGGATATCTCTCAATGCCGATATTATTCCGATACGAAAACTGTTGTTTGTTTGATTTTTTTTTTTGTTTGATTGTTTCAATAATTGTCTGGTGGAAGTTTACCTCGTCTTTGGAATGACTGCATAAGTGATTCCTGTTGGCTACTTTGGTTTTTCTGCCCCATGGCTAAGAAGTCATTGTGTTCTTTAGTGTGGTGCATTTTCAAATGTTTTTTAAGTTTGTTGTATTGTAGGTCGCAATGGAGCTTCCGCCTCGCGGTCCAACGGCTTTGCAAACATTGCACGTTGCGGTCTTGCTTTGAGGTGTTTCTAGTAAAAAGTATTTACACATAGCGGACATGTTGTGATGAAAAGTTGGTAAAATGCCTTGTGCTGCTCAATGTTCTCCAGCTAGCTCATGGTGCTAGTTCGCCTGCAGCTGGCTGCAAACTGTGAAATGGATTTCTAGAACGGAGGCATGTCTCATTACTCTGTGTCTCATTGAGATACGCCTCCGTTCAGGAAATCCATTACACATTTTGCAGCAGGAGCAGAGCAGCCGACAGGGAATCACTTGTGGAGTCATTTCTGCAGATAATGTGTATGTACAGACATGGCTCACGGATCGGAAATTTTCGCAGGTTGGATCGGAAATTTCCGATCTGTGAATTACATTGATATCGGAATCCTATACCGATAACGGATCGGATCGGCCCCATGCCTAATTACATATTTGCTTATGCCCCCCCGAGGGGTATAATAACTTGGTATGTTTTGTTATGATCACCAATCTAGGGACAGATGCCTCTGTCAGGGACAGTGAGGGGATAATTGTGCACAATTGCTTTAATAAAATCATATACATAATAAACCATTTGACTCGAGACAACTTTCCAGTTGTATTCTTGTAGATCAGAAATTCCACAACAGGTTGTATGAATTTTTTTTTTTTGCTTCAAAATGTCAATGAAAGCATTATAGAGATGTAGCAGCCTTGTAATTATGATTACCAAACAAAAAGAATGAAAATCCATCAACTGTGGACGTGGCGGGGCTAGATAAACATTAGCCAATAATAATGAGGCTATGTTGTTATCTGTTCTTATTTCAAGAACAGTCAAATCATTCTTTTGCAGTTGTCCTGTAGGTGTCCCACAGGGGTCAATTCTTGGGCCCTTATTATTTTCATTATACATAAATGACCTCCCTGATGTATTTCATGATCTCAACATTCAAATGTATGCAGATGATGCAGTCATATACACTCATGGTTCTACAACTAATATCTCATCCAAAACTGACCAATGCCTTAAAATATGACAACTGCCTCATACTTAATACAAATAAAACTGTTTGCATGACATTTACAAAGAGACCAGTAAAGCAGAACAGCCTTAATGTGTCAATAGGAGGTGAGGTACTTAAAACAGTATCCAAATTCAAGTACCTTGGAATCAAGATGTACTCTAATCTTACCTAAAAAAATTATGTAAAAAAGTGGTCAATGCTGTAAAATGTAATCTTCAAAATTTTAAACAAATTAGGACTTTTATTTTAACTGATGCTGCTAAATCATACCTTCATTGTATGATCCTGTCTCACATTGAATATTGTTGTACAACATGGTCATTTACAGGCACCATAGTATTAAAACCTTTAGAACAACTTTATAAAAAATCCATCAAGGTCTTTGCCAAAAAGTCATATTCAACTCATCACTGTAAAATTTTAGAGAAATACCAGCTATTAAGTATTGAAACTCGCTTGCCTCATCTATAAATCCCTTAATGACCTCGCCCCTCCTCCCCTGAAAGAATTTATTAAACGTAGAGAAAACAACCTCAGGACTAGATCTGCTTCCAGAGGGGACTGTGAGGTGCCATTTAGATTAACTGCTACAGGACAAAACACCATTTCTGTTCAGGGTTGTATGAACTGGAATAGTCTTCCAACAACTATACGACAGAGTTCTACCCTTATTGCTTTTAAAAAAAGAGCTAAAAAAATGGTTCAAAACTAGGGATGTCAAAAATTAATCCACTTACAATTAATTGTCGATCAAGACGTTGGCCAAACAAAACGCATTAATTGTAACTAATCGCTAGAGGGTGATACTCTGGAATATGAACACAAGATGCAAACCCACTCGCGAGAAAGACCATAGTGTTACATCATGTAACTTTTCCTCCCTGGATGTTGCCATATAACTCACAGAGAGCTGGACCTAGAACCATATATTTTTGAAATTATCAAAGCATGTAACTTACATGCTGCGCGGGTGCGCAGTCACGAAACAAGGCAAAGAGGCGTAATCCTGGTTTAGACCTGGTCTATTCCTGGGCAGGGCGCACAGCGCTCATTCAGCGTCCCGGGACGCGACGCCCACCAACCCCTTGGAGGAGTGCGCGACACGTGCACCACTGGCGCGAGGCCGCGTGTACACCGGGGCTGCGAGCACGAAATCGATCCGCGGCGCCCGGACTGCGTACTCTCAGCCCGAGCCACAAACCAGCCACACGAAATCAGCAAAGAGCGGCACGTGGTGGTTTAATCCCGGTTTAATCCAGGTCTAGACCTGGTCCAGTCCTGGTTTAGTCCAGGTCCAGTCCAGGTTTAGACCTGGTTTAGACCTGGTCTAGACCTGGTTTATTTCTGGTCTAGACCTGGTTTAGTCCACGTTTACTCCTGGTCTATTCTCTTAGCCAATCAGGACGCAGAACACAATGTTACACTATAAAATTTTTTTTACACCATTAAAAAAAAAAAAAAAAACGCAAAACAGCGAGGCTGCAAACAGTGAACCGCGATAGAGCGAGAAATTACTGTATTTTGTTATTCAGCATCAATACATTTGTCTGCTTTTTACTAAGTAATAATTAATTGAAGAATATATAATATAATAATACTATGATATATTTCTGACTCAGTGTTATGTATACTATAGCTTATATTCTTAAAGACCCTATTGAAACACTAAAATTCAGGTGAAAAACGCAGCTTATTAGTTAATCGTAAGTCGATCGATAAGATCAATCAACTGTAGATTAATGAATTAAATCGAGAATTTGCATCCCTAGTACAAAGTGTTCATTAATGTGCACTGTCCTCTTCAAATAAACAAATAAATAAAAAAAATTAATCAGCAATCAACTGACTATTAAACACAGTCAGCAATCAAAAACCGAAGTGCACAATTTCATTTATCAAAAATACTCAATTGTAATCAATAAATCAAATTACTTAAGTATAAAATCAAAATACTAAGCAGATGATCATATTAATAATTAAAGTTGCATAACAAATCAGTTCATTCATATTCAATGCGGAAAACCAAAATGGAACCCTATAGCTTACTTAGTGTTCGCTCAAAAAGATGTCCAAGTGGACAAAAGGGGAAAAGACTGAATGAACGAATGCGTCAAGTAAACTAGATTTTTATCTATAATTCGGCTTGAATGTAATCTTAAAAGCGTTCAATATTTAATTAGTATAATCGATGTTTGAAAAACTCCAAGCGCGAGTAAACAGCGCTAATATACACAGGGGTTTTGAATGGGAGCGCTAGTGTCGCTAAATAAGACGGTAAGCAACATAAAAACGACCGCTAATCACAAAAATAATACACCGACTGCTGCTCAACAACTCACCGATGATGAAGAGGTCGTCTGGAATCCGAAAAATACAAGAAAAATTCAACAATTCACAGGTTTGTCCTGAACCAGTGAAGCCAGTGTGGGTCCTTGGGCAAGACCCTTCACGGTACTGCCCCCGGGCGCCTGAAAGATGCCCACTGCCCACTGCTTCTGAAAAGGATGGGTCAAATGCAGAGAAATAATTTCCCTACGGGATGTCAAAAAAAAAGAACGCCGATCTGAGCCACAGCCACTTGAACTCCGATCTGCCGGAAAGCGGAAGTGGAGAGAGCCGCCGGAACTGTGGGGGCGCTGGTTTTGAACACAGTCTCAGCCCGTTATAATAAAAAACAAGTGGAATTCAGGAAACTATGCAACAGTACATTTTTACCTTTTGTTGTGTTTATCATTATCATTTGTATAATAATCTTAATAATGAAAATTATAATACTAATAATTATGATACTACTACTACTACTGTACTACGACTATTACTACTACTACTACTACTACTACTACTACTACTACTACTAATAATAATAATAATAATAATAATAATAATAATAATAATAATAATAATAATAATAGACTTAAACAAACTTTATTGATCAACAAGGGGAATTATTTGGATACAGTAGCTCACTCATCAAATATAATATATAACAGAGGGTAATGAAGAAAAAAAAAAAAAGATGGAATAGCAAAAAAAAAAGGATAGCAATAGACCGGTGTCAAATGAGACATAATTATAAAAATAAAAAAACTGCTCCTGAAGGATGGGTCAAATGCAGAGAAATAATTTCCCTACGCAGATGAATAAAGCGTGTCTTCTTCTTCTTCTTCTTTTAATAAGTGTGTATGGTCAAATCAGAATAAATTATTATTAATAATGATAATAATTATAACTATACAAAAAAAAGAGAGGAAAAAAGGGCTGTCCTTCATCACCTGTTCTATTTGTTGACTGAACTGAAGAGAGTCTGCTTTTTACTTCATAAGGCAAATTACAAGTGAAGGGATACACATTACATCAGGTTACTTAACAAATATGTTATTTTATTGATAAAACACCAGTGGAAATATTCAAAATAAACATGTTCAAAACCAAAATATTTACAGAAGAGAGGTTTTCACAGTACAAACATTATAAAAGTCAGTAAATGCCTACGAAAAGGAGACACTGCATCAGTTTGCAAACATGAAAATGAAACTTTGCATCCTATAAAATAAACTGAAATATTCAAAGTATAAAGAAGAAATTGTACATTACATTATAAAAATTGCAAATCTGTATTAAAACTAATACTTTTAGAGCAAGAGTGGTACAGCAGCGACTCACACATAGGCTACTACACATTTAGGTAGGATACATGTGAAAGAGTTTTTTCAAAAGCAGTAGAAGTGATAAGTAAGTAAAGAAATAGGCTAAATCCATCCACAGCTGAGAAAATTATATTTTTGAATAACTGTCTTGAATTGTAATACAAAAAGGAGTCTTTATTGTTTTATTTAATTAAAAACTAATTACAACAATAACACACATACACATTATTTAAACTTTATTTAACCAGGAAAGTCCCATGAGATTAAAAACTTCTTTTCCAAGGGAGTCCTAGCCAACAGACAACAAAAAGTTGTTTTTTTTTATTAACAAAAAGGTTGCAAAACAATTCATTTTTGTTGTTTACAGACATTGCACAAATGCAAAAAGTTACATTTACACAAACATTCAACCTTTAAAATGATGTACAAATAATGTAAAACAGTTACAAGGAGGCTGTCTCAAAAGTTGTCAGTGTGGATTTAAAGTCATTCAGTGATATAAACAGTTTAACCCTGGGATCGTTTCAAAACATCAAACATTCTGGATGTTGTAGTTCTAACATATCGCCACTAGATGTCACTGTGGAGAGCTCCGGCACAATCGCTTCAGCTGCTTCAGTGTTTCATGAAACCTTTGCCCATCCCTACGGGCAGCGGGTAATTAACAAGTCGTGAGTACTAAAATGGATAAACGTGGAGTTACAAGTGCAAAACTTACCAATGGTGAAGGGCAGCTCGGGGCAGCTGCGGCACTCCGACGGACTTCACCCGGATTATGGTTCTGGGTGGAAACTTTGGAAAAGTGGAAAGTGTGCGGGGGTGCTTGGTTTACAAAAATGTATTTATTATTATTATTATACTGAGGAAAATGGCGGGGATTCTTATAATTGAATGTTCATATTTTTATTGATGTGTGTTTATATGTGAATATTCTAGTGTATTGATCATGTCATATTGTAAAAGGGGGAGGACTAATTGGTTACCTGAATACAGTGGTACCTCACCTTACGAAAGACCCTACATACGAAAATCCAAGTTACAAAACACCTTCACTTTAAATTTTGGTCTCTAGATACGAAAGAAAATTCAAGTTACGAAACGCAAAATCTCAAAAATTCAATTAATGCACGCTCAGATGCACACCCCGAAACGTAAATACACTTTATCAACACACACGGGGGTTCCAGAGGTGACCCGCGGTGGGAGAGGTCCACGAGGTAGGACAACTTTGTATTTTACAATTGTTCTACATGTTTTAGGGCTGAAAATGCCTCACCACACACATTCTACGCTTTTCTCAGACTGGAGTTGGTCTTTTCTCGCATTTCTCTCTTGTTTGAACACTCGAACTTTCATAGATTTTCAGTGGAATGTGTTGATAGTGAAGCGTGGGGGGAGACATGGCTCAATATAGCGCCGAACGCGCAAGGGGAGCGAAGACACAGGATTACTATCGCAACAACACATCATCAGTAGAGTAAAACTAACCTGTCTCATGACGGTCTAAACCCCGCTCACGTTCCCTATTAGTGAGTGAACAATCCAACGCTTGGTGAATTCTGCTTCACAATGATCGGAAGAGCCGACATCGAAGGATCAAAAAGCGACGTCGATACAGCGCAAGGGCACGGGTACACCGGGACTGCGGGCGCGGGATGGAGCCGCGGCGCCCAGGCTGTGCCTCCCCCTCGGGGCCGAGCACACGCGGGCCGAGCACACGCGGGCCGAGCACACGCGGGCCGAGCACACGCGGGCGAGCACGGGGTGATTTAATCTTGGTCTGGTCCCGGTTTGGTCCGGGTCTGGACCTGGTCCGGTCCTGGTTTAGTCCAGGTCCAGTTCAGGTTTAGACCTGGTCTAGACCTGGTTTATTCCACGTTTAGTCCTGGGTCTACAGTCTCTTAGCCAATCAGGACGCAGAACACAACGTTACACTATATAAAAAAAAATGTTACACTATTAAAAATAAAACCTTGGAACGGATCAGGCCTTTTCCATTGAAATAGCTACTCAACTTACGAAAAATTCATGTTACGAAAGCACTTCTGGAACAAATTAATTTCGTAAGGTGAGGTACCACTGTAGTTGGTAGGGGCCAATCTGAGGCTGCGGGCTCTTTTAAAAATAGGTCCACTTTTGTAATCCGATGATGTGGTTTGCTCAGAGTGTTATTGGAATAAAGCTGCATGTGCAGGAACTATCCTGGGCTGTGGTTCTTACACTGATGCCTCCAAGACCGTTCAGCCACCCACAATCAGAAAAGTGACACAGTGTATAAATAAAATCAGACATTTTATTCCAGTTACATTATTTCAGATGGACAATTTCAATGACCCCCATACTGTCACTTCAACTACTAACTATGCTACAATTACCAATCACTGCACTTCTCCTGGACTTATTTTAGAACTATACTTTTTGTGTTATCAGAACATACTGGTAAAATCCACAGGTTAAATTACTTCAATTAAGAATATTACTTTTCTTGAAGACATTAGACAAGCTGCTATTAGAGAGTAAACTACTTGCCATTTTCTGAAAACATAATTTATTAAATTAACAGTACGTGGAATAAATGTAAATGTACTTCTAATATTCAGTGTCATTCAGAGACAGCATCAAACCTTCTCTCGAATCTAATTAACATTTAGTGCTTCACCTGTTCATGTTAAAAGAAGCTCACAGTTTCTCAGCCCTTTGTGTATATGTTTCATTTCTTAAGTTTCTTGATGCATATGTGAGACATAAGACAAGCAAAAACAAATGGTCTAAAACACAGATTTTATTTTCTAATTCCAATATTTTACTTCACATATTTCATCTCAGTACGCATGAAAAGAATAAACATCTGTTGTGGGTTGTGGGTTAAAATACTGCCTCAGTACTACATACATAATATCACCAAGAGTCAGATGGAAACAGTTCCACAAAAAATGTATTCCCCCGATACAAAAGTCGCTCAACAATACAGAGCTCTGGGTCAAACTGTCCCTGGTAACACGACCGTCTACGTAGGTCTTACACCAGGAATGCAGACTGCCTCTCCCTCGACACAGCATGTGAATAATATGTGACTCCAGGTGCAGCCTCAGGTCAGCCTCCTTCATTATCTGCTTCATAAATCAGAGGAACACAGTGTACTGGCGGTCAAAAAATAATGAGTAAGTATCCCCTGCCCGAATCACTAAATTTCCCTTCTATACGAAGTTTACACTCTTTTTTCATGCAATAAAGCAGGTAATATAAAATAAGCAATGAGCTAAACAAAAGCCGCTTTCAGACTGTCGGGTCAGGCTGAGACGGGCCACTGGATGGCCACCTCGGTGCTAATAGCCCCAGCCCACTTGCCCCATGCCCTGAGACCGGTTGTGTTCACACTGTTGGGTGACTAGCCTCTCCGTGTTACGCTCCCATTTGTGGAAATGTCACTGATACAGCCCATTTTGAAACAGGATAGGCGGGCGATTCAGTAGCACGATGACAGAAGACAATTTGTATATGACCAAGTATCAGACCAACAACTACTGACGATACCTCTGACTATGAACACTACAAGACTCATAATGACCGCTATGGAACCTCTGCACACGCTCATGATCATGTTCTGACGGAGACAGGATGAGGAGTTTGATGAAGAAAGAAAGAAGCCGTTATGGAGGCTACGTCAAGCACGGACATCTTCATCTGACCAGAACTGGTGATCCATCTTCTTACTTTTTCTTACTTCATTTTATTTTGCTTCCAAATGTTGGCCCTGGCCCAAACTCCACTCCGACCTGGACACCGCCTCTGGCCCCTCTTGGCCATTAGCCCCAAGATACTGGCCCCTAACCCCTGTTAGCACCGGGCCGTGGACGTGTGAAAGCAATTAGCCCCGAAACTCCCCTGTTGGCTCGGCTTTGGCCCGACTGTCTGAAAGCAGTTATTGAGTAATAATTATGAGTGTAATATGAATATACATAAGTGTAATATGAGTACAACATATATGTATAATATGCATCAGTGTCAAAAATGTAAAATGCAATTTCAGGTATGTCTCTCAAAGTTAAAAACAACACAGTGAAGAATAAGATGCACGAACTTAAGCTTTTTTTTTTAATTATTATTTTTTAAACCCTTTACATATCATTTTAAGCTTGTAATTTTTTCCACTACACAGAGCTCAGCTCTACAGTCCGGAGTCTCTGAAGCCTAAAGTCAGACTGAAAAAGCTGGAGATCAGCTCCAGCTTTTTGAGTCTGACTGATCCCCCCTCAGCAGGTCTTTCTCCTTTAGTGTTCAAGACAGTGCACCTTCAGATGAAACGTTATGGAGGCTACGTCGAGCACGGACATCTTCATCTGACCAAAACTGGTGATCTATCTTCTTACTTTGCTTCCAAATGTTGGCCCCAGCCCGACCTCCAGCCTTGACCTTGACACTGCCTCTGGCCACTCTTGGCCCATCGTTTTGCTCAGGCCAGAAATCGCGGGTCATTAGCCCCAAGATTCTCTCCCCTAGCCCGACAGTCTGAAAGCGGCTATTGAGTAATAATTATGAGTGTAATATGAATATACATGAGTGTAACATGAGTATAATATGCATCAGTTGCAAACAAGTGTCAAAAAAATAAAATGCAATTTCAGGTATGTCTCTCAAAGTTAAAAACAACACAATGAAGAATAAGATGCACGAACTTAAGTTAAAACTCTCCAGATTAAAAAAAAAAAAAAAAAAAAAAAAAAAAAAAAACCTTTACACATCATTTTAAGCTTGTAATTTTTTCCACTACACAGAACTCAGCTCTACAGTCCGGAGTCTCTGAAGCCTAAAGTCAGACAGAAAAAGCTGGAGATCAGCTCCAGCTTTTTGAGAGTGATTGATTCGCCCTCAGCAGCTCTTTCTCCTTTAGAGTGTTCAAGACGGTGCACCTTCAGATGAGGTTTTCTCAAAGTCCTCCCACACTGGTCAGAGCTGCAGCTTTTCTATTCAGTCTGGAAGATTTGCACATGTTTCGACAGTTCCTCGTAGACCTGAAAGCCTTCCCTCTTTCTTCACAGTCATCTGGTTTGTCTCCTGTGTGCGTTTGGCAGTGACTGGAGAGTTGCTGGGATGTTCTAAAAGCCTTTTCACACTGGTCACTCATATAGTCTGTCTGAAGTGAATTCTCATGTGTCCTTTGAGATTGGATGATTGAGCAAAAGCTTTCCCACACTGGTCACACTCGTATGGCTTGTCTCCAGTGTGAACTCTCATATGTGATACTAGGTGGCTTGACCGTGAAAATGGCTTTTCACAAAAATCACACTTGTATGGCTTCTCTCCAGTGTGAACTCTCATATGTGATACTAGGTTGTTTGACAATGAAAATGCCTTTTCACAAACTTCACACTTGTATGGCTTCTCTCCTGTGTGAATTCTCATATGTCGATGGAGGACACCAGACTCTCTAAATTTCTTCCCACACTGGTCGCACTTGTATGGCTTCTCTCCGGTGTGAATTCTCATATGTGATACTAGGGAGCTTGACTGTGAGAATGCCTTTTCACAAACCTCACACTTGTATGTCTTCTCTTCTGTGTGGATTTTCATATGAATTTCTAGGCGGCTTGACTGTGAGAATGCCTTTTCACAAACATCACACTTGTATGGCCCCTCTCCGGTGTGAACTCTCATATGTCTATGGAGGGTATCAGACGTTCTAAATTTCTTCCCACACTGGTCACACTTGTATGGCTTCTCTCCTGTGTGAACTCTCATATGTGATTTTAAGGAGCTTGACCATGAAAATGCTTTTTCACAAACATCACACTTGTATGGCCCCTCTCCGGTATGAACTCTCATATGTCTATGGAGGGTATGAGACGTTCTAAATTTCTTCCCACACTGGTTACACTCGTATGGCTTCTCTCCTGTGTGAATTCTCATATGTATTTCTAGGGAGCTTGACCGTGAAAATGCCTTTTCACAAACATCACATCTGTGTGGCTCCTCTCCAGTGTGAACTCTCATATGTATTTCTAGGGAGCTTGACCGTGAAAATGCCTCTTCACAAACATCACATCTGTATGGCTTCTCTCCTGTGTGACTTCTCATATGTATTTCTAGGGAACTTGACCGTGAAAATGCCTTTTCACAAACATCACATCTGTATGGCTTCTCTCCAGTGTGGATTCTCATGTGTGATTCTAGGGAACCTGACTGTGAAAATGCCCTTTCACAAAAATGACACTTGTATGGCTTCTCTCCTGTGTGAACTCTCATATGTGATTCTAGGTGGCTTGACCGTGAAAATGCCTTTTCACAAACATCACATCTGTATGGCCCCTCTCCGGTGTGAATTCTCTTATGTCTATGGAGGCTATCAGACTTTGTAAATTTCCTCCCACACTGGTCACACTCATATGGCTTCTCTCCGGTGTGAACTCTCTTATGTGATTCTAGGCAGCCTGACTGTGAAAATGCCTTTTCACAAACATCACACTTGTATGGCTTCTCTCCTGTGTGAACTCTCATATGTCGATAGAGAATATCAGATGTTCTAAATTTCTTCCCACACTGTCCACACTGGTATGGCTTCTCTCCTGTGTGGATTCTCTTATGTAATTCTAAGGAGCTTGAGCATGAAAATGGCTTTTCACAAACATCACATCTGTATCGTTTCTCTCCTGTGTGGATTCTCATATGTTGAAAGAGGGCACCAGACGCTCTAAATTCCCTCCCACACTGGTCACACTTGTATGGTCTTTCTCCTGTGTGAGTTCTGTAGTGCATTTTCAGTGCAGAAGCTGTTGGCAACACCTTTCCACACTGGTCACATGTGAATACCATTCTGTTGGTGGATCTTGGAGCTCTGCAATAGAACAAAGGAAAGGAAGTGTCAAGTAAAATAACATTTTAAACTGTTCAAATAAAGTAACTACTTAAGTACTAGGGATGCAAATAATCGATTAATTCATTAATTGATAGTTGATTGACCTTATCGATCGATTAACGATTAACTGATAAGCGGCGTTTTTCACCTGAATTTTAGTGTTTCAATAGGGTCTTTAAGAATACAAGCTATAGTATACATAACACTGAGTCAAAAATATATCATAATATTATTATATTGTATATTCCTCAATTAATTAATTATTCCTTAGTAAAAAGCAGACAAATGTATTGATGCTGAATAACAAATTACAGTAATCCCTCGCTCTATTGCGGTTCGCAGATTTTTTTTTTTTTTTTTTCAAATTTTTAGTGTAACATTTTTTTTATAGTGTAACATTGTGTTCTGTCCTGATTGGCTAAGAGACTAGACCAGGACTAAACGTCTAAACGACTAAATGTAACCAGGTCTAGACCAGGACTCTATCAGGTCTAGACCTGGACTAAAACAGGATTAAACCACCACGTGCCGCTGCTGGTTTCATGCGGCTGGCCCCGAGCCACAAACCAGGCGCACGAAACTCAGGGCCCGAGCCACAAACCAGCCGCACGAAACCAGCAGCGGTACGTCCGGGCGCATTCCGGGCGCCGCGATTCGATCTCGCCTCGCGCGTACACCCGGGGCTGCTGAGCAGTGCCGTTGGCGCCTGCCGCCGGCTGCGAGTTGAGCTTGGCGCAGCGCGGTTGCCTTGTTTCGTGACCACACGGGTGCGCGTATCCGCGATTAGCGATTAATTACAATAATGCATTTTGTTCAACCAACGTCTTAATCGACAATTAATCGTTAATCGATTTATTGTTGACATCCCTATTAAGTACACATTAAAAAAAAAATCACACATAGTAAATTTATGTAAGAATGTTTCACTGTGTGTTTCACAAGCAAGTTCCATTTGGCAGAATGAATCAACTAAGTTTGAATTATTTGAATTGAAAATTTTATTTTAAAGGCACTTTTTGTCTGTAGCAAAGAAGATCAAATTAAGGAAATGTATACAGACATAATGAACAACTTTGTGGCTCTGAATTCTAATCATGTTGAGCGGATATGATATTTGTAACACACGTGAAGACAGAAGCCCAGGCTTTAGTGTAACAGTGACACTGCTGACCAATTGGGACTGACTGTTAACAAGAGTTTACACTGAACTGTGCTGCTTCAGGTATATGACTGTGCAGACTAATACTTTAGGAATTACACAGTTATTTCCAATATTATCTGTTCCAGGTTTTGTACCAAAGAACGATGTGAGACTAAGCGCTACCTCCAACGCTACAGCACACGGACCAGGCCCTTTGGTGGGTCCCCGCGTGGGAACAACAGAGCCAGACCCTCTGGTGGGCTCCTCCGAATGCAAGCCACAAAGGAAACCTCCGGGGGCTAGAACGGGGGCCAACCAAGCCACACCTGATCCTACTGATCGTGTAATGAGGTCTCGTCGTAACAGAGACCAATTAATCTCCTGGTAATGTGTCATTTGACAGGATCGAGATGATACAGAGAGTCGCTTCCTCCTCAGATGAGGGGGAGGCCCCAACCATGGGAACTTACGGTTAAATGGACTAAACTGAGGTTCGCCAGGTGTGTGGGTATGCCTTCCTAAGCACTGTGGAGGTACTTGTACTCCAATATGCCCCAGCTTTCTATCGTGCACTAGTGGGGCATAATAAGCAGAGACCAAGTCCAGTTAATCTTGTGCCACCACCAGCTCAAACTTAAAGATCCCATGACATGGTACTTCTTGATGCTTTTATATGGCTCCTTAATGGTTCCCTAATACTATAAATGAATCCTTCTCCAAAATCAAGAATCAGTGCATGAGAAAGAAAGATAAGATGAGAAAGTCATATATCTCTCTCTGGAACAGTCCATTATGGGCGTTGTTGTTTGAATGCAAATGAGGAGGACAGAGATGGCCTATAGTAGCGAGTGGGGGCATGGCCAAACTCTCCACGCTCTCCTCTTCAGCTGTGCGCTCTGGCTCAGACTGGCTGGCTCCCGCTTCCGCGTTTTTGCGCGGAGGAGATGAGAAGCGTTCCATTGAAAAATAAACACATTTCCACAGAAAATAAAATTAAACCACTGCTGTTTCAGAGGTCCAGAGGGTCGTGTAAAGGACTTCCGAGCCTAGAAACGCTCGCACGTGCCTCCAGACAAATAAAAAAACGCATTGCGTAGCTCCTCTGCAGTCCAATCTCTATGGGTGTGATATACAGAGACACAGACGGGGGTGGAGCTGCATTTTTCGAGCTGATGTCAATAAGGTGCCTTGTTGATAATCGCCCGTTTGAGCTGTGTTTTTTTCTAACGCAGAAAAGGACCGCAAATGCTCAGTTTAGACATTTCGCAACTTTTAGCCAGGGTAGGGGAGCTCACATTAACGTTCAAAAACCTCAGAAAGTGAAAATTTCATGCCATGGGACCTTTAAACTCAGTAAGGTGTGAACTTGGATGATGCTTAAAAGGATATGCCACCCCCAGGTCAAACTTGGGCATCTCCCCACAGTCCAGAGACTAAAATAAGTGGTGGAAAGCGTTTTCCTGGTCACCCAGCCATTGTCCAGGTCTGTCAGCACTGACCGCCGCGGTATCTGCAGCTACTGTATGGTCGCCTGGTTTGGTTCTTTAACTGTCCAGTGTAAAACCAAACTTGGAAAACTTGTAAATAAAGCCATGAAGGTGATTGGTAGGAGAGAGTTCCCTTCTCTGCAGGACATTTTTCAGAACTCTGTGCTCGCTCGGGCCAGAAGGATTGTGGGGAACCCTTCTCACCTGTTACATGGGGAATACGAACTGCTTCCATCGGGCAGACGCTATCGAGCGCATAACTTTAAGAGTAACAGATATAAACTTTCATTTGTGCCCACTTCTGTTGCACTCTTGAACAAATCTGCACAACAAAAGCGCACTTAAGTCACTTTATATTATATGTTGCAATAATTGTTTGTGCAATAGGGCTCGTGCAATAATTACCTGTGCAATAGGAATTGTGCAATAATTGTTCTGTGAAATAGGGTTTGTGCATTATCCATTGTGGACTAGGGCTGGTGCAATATTTTGGCACTTGACATGTATCTTGTGATGAGTTCTGACTGTTTATCTGTCTGTACTGTATGTGTGTGTATAACTGTTTTTAAGCTGCGGGCAGTGAGCCCAAGACAAATTTCCCCTCGGGGATAAGTTTATCTTATCTTATCTTATCTTATCTTATCTTACTCCGCGTTAGACTGGAGTCCAACGTCGCCAGAGAAAGATTTCGGCCAAAAGGAATTCATTTGCTCGATGCTTTTCCCAATTACTTTCTGCGTAGTGCGCATTCATATCGAGTGCAAATAAATGTGCAAATCAACACGGGGGGCTTGACTTGGTCATTTTCGGTGGGAACGCAGCATGGTGTGTGCTTCAGCTGTGTTTTTCTGCCTGTAAAATAGTTCCCACCCAAAATGACCAAGTCAAGCTCTCCCTGTTGATTTGCACATTTATTTGCACTCGATATGAATGCTCACTACACAGAAAGTAATTAGGAAAAGCATCAAGCAAATTAATTCCTTTTGGCCGAAATCTTTCTCTGGCGACGTTAGACTCCAGTCTAACGCGGAGTAGCTGCAGATACCGCGGCGGTCAGTGCTGACAGACCTGGACAATGGCTGGGTGACCAGGAAAACGCTTTCCACCACTTATTTTAGTCTCTGGACTGTGGGGAGATGCCCAAGTTTGACCTGGGGGTGGCATATCCCTTTAAAGGCCCCCATTAAATTTTTCTCTAGAAGTATTCCTTTAATGTCCCCCATTATACTCAAATGATTTGTTTTGATTTTGGTTTCAATGTTATGCTTATCATTTTTGTTCATTCCTAGTTTTAAGTTTTAGCTACATTCTTTGGTGCCATCACCCACAAAAACAGCTGCGTCTACGTCTTAACTGTGTTTATGTAAAATTTGTTATTTGGCTGATTAAGAATAAAATGTGATTTTATTATTATCAAAAGGGGGTAATTGTAGTGGAAATCTTTACAATAACCATTCATATAATCAAACATATATGTCGTTAGTTTTGGGATTTCTAATGAAATGAGGTTGTTAATCAAGTACAAAATTTAGTTAGGGCCTCTCAGGCCGTACAATACATGTGTGGTAAATTTCCACTGGGTTTTAACTTGTTTTTCTGCTGTGAATGACCCAGCCTTGGGCTAATCTGTTATTGTTGAAATGTTATGTCTTGATTACGTATTTGCTTATGTATAAGAACTCGGTATGTTTTATTATGATCAACAATCTAAGGACAGATGCCTCTGTCAAGGACAGTGATGGGATAATTGTGCACATAATTGCTTTAATAAATCATATACATAATAAATAAACCATTTGACTCAAGACAACTTTCCAGTTTTATTCTTGTAGATCAGAAATTCCACAACAGTTTGTATGGATTTTTTGTTTGCTTCAAATTGTCAATGAAAGCATTATAGAGAGGCAGTAGCCTTGTAATTATGATGACCAAACAAAAAGAATGAAAATCCATCAACTGGGCCAGATAAACATTAGCCAATAATAATGAGGCTATGTCGTTATCTGTTCTTATTTCAATTTCAT
This sequence comes from Paratrypauchen microcephalus, assembly GCA_036785185.1. Taxonomy (NCBI): domain Eukaryota; kingdom Metazoa; phylum Chordata; class Actinopteri; order Gobiiformes; family Gobiidae; genus Paratrypauchen; species Paratrypauchen microcephalus. Next base: position 2,950,253 of record JAVJIX010000103.1, on the reverse strand, counting down.
CAGCAATCAACTGTTAAACACAGTCAGCAATCAATTCATTCATCAAAAAGCAAAGTGCACAATTTCATATATCAAAAGTATTCAATTGTAGTCAATAAATCAAATTACTTAAGTAGAGTTCAAAATACTAAGCAGATGATCATATTAATAACTAAAGTTGCGTAACAAATTTAGCAACATAAATACGACCGCTAATCACAAAAATAATATACCGACTGCTGCTCAACAACTCACCGATGATGAAGAGGTCGTCTGGAATCCGAAAAATACAAGAAAAATTCAACAATTCACAGGTTTGTCCTGAACCAGTGAAGCCAGTGTGGGTCCTTGGGCAAGACCCTTCACGGTACTGCCCCCGGGCGCCTGAAAGATGCCCACTGCCCACTGCTCCTGAAAAGGATGGGTCAAATGCAGAGAAATAATTTCCCTACGGCGATAAATAAAGGATGTCAAAAAAAGAACGCCGATATGAGCCACAGCCACTTGAACTCCAGTCAAGCCTGAAAGCGGAAGTGGAGAGAGCCGCCGGAACTGTGGGGGCGCTGGTTTTGAACACAGTCTCAGCCCGTTATAATAAAAAACAAGTGGAATTCAGGAAACTATGCAACAGTACATTTTTACCTTTTGTTGTGTTTATCATTATCATCTGTTATATTATATATATTGACTGAACTGAACAGAATCTCTGCTTTTTTACTTCAGAAGGCAAAGTACAAGTGAAGGGATAGACATCACATCAGGTTACTTAGGAAATATGTTATTTTATTTATAAAACACCAGTGGAAATATTCAAAATAAACATGTTCAAAACCAGAGAGGTTTTCACAGTAAAAACATTATAAAAGTCAGAAAATGCCTACAAAAACACTATCAGTTTGCAAACATGAAAATGAAACTTTGCATCAAATAAAATAAATTGAAATATAGAGAGTTTTCACGTACCCGAAAAAAAGGACGATTACCCAGATGTGCGGCCATCTTGGGGACATTACGCGCTCAAAATGACATGTATTTATATAGCGACCATGCAGAAAAAAAGAGAAACCTTCCACGTCGGAATACAAAAGTTCCGACACAGCTGACCTGCTGTATAGGGAGAAGCTGGATGCCAAAGAAAAGAAGCGCGATATAAAAAAAAAACTCGAATTAATTGGCCAAGATGATCCGTATGAGATGGATTCAAGTGTATTCAATGACAGTGGCGATTTGTCGATTCTGCTGCTGTAAGCTATCATGACATTGAGAACTACCTGGTCTTCTCCCCAAGCCCTGATACAGCACAAGACCTTAAGAGCTATAAAGGTCTGGAGGCAACAACCAGTTTGTTTGTGGCTGGTACGAGAGCGGAAAGTGCGAAAAATTGGAGACAAGCATATTGTTATGGCAAAGGTAGGCATACTTGTGTTACATGTGTTGTTTATGTAAACATGGTCGCTACAAATTGGTTCAAAATTAGCAGTCACAATGCACAGTATGAAATACCTACCGGCGGCGAAATGAGCATATGCGACTGTTGTTGAGATTTTTCACATCCAAGTTCTGTTGAAGACTGGCGATCCACACACAATACTTGACCATTTTGCTTTTTTTTTTTTTTTTTTTTACTTTGCGGCATAAATGCATTGTTCGCGGTGCTTTGAAACCACCCAAAATGGCTGACTTCCAGATTATGACGGCACGTGAAAATGGTCTATTCCAAGTATAAACAAGGAATTGTCCATTACATTATAAAAGTTACAAATGTCTATTAAAAACAAATACTTTTAGAGCAAGAGTGGTACAGCAGCGCTATAACTAAACAGCCATTCAGGCATTTTCTTCTGCCATTCAAGAAATACAACAAAAGTAGTTGTATTTATCCCAATCTGGCAACACTGGTAAGTTGAAATGATGTTATAATACCTAATATTTAAAAAAAAAAAAAAAAAAGTTACAAAACATCAGACTGTTTACATGGTTCCTAATTTGGAAACACAAAGATTGCATGAGGGAGGGCATCTGGCATAACTATCAGTCCACCATGTTTCATTCTGCTGTTTATCTATTGCAGCTCAAGATTTCTTAAACTATTCTACATCTACAATATTGTTTTGTATCTTAAATCTGCTCTTGGGTTATTTTGTCAGGGGCATCAATTTCAGCAACATATCGAACTTCAAAATTTGTTGACAACTGCATGAGGAAGAGCATCTGGCATAACTATTGATCTGCCATGCCAAAAACAACATGAGAAACTTTTATTACAATGCAAAAACTAAAATTTGATGTTCTTAAATGTTAAGATGACTTGAATTAAGAGAGTTTTATCAAGATTTGAGTCAATTTCACTTGATCTACCAATGGAACATGACGTTTTGTACTTAAAATATGAAAATACATCTTTGCAGCACTTACTTACTCTTTGCACTTAAAACAAAATTAAATGCAGCTGTAATTAAGAAACACATTTAGTCCACTGGTAGATAATTTTACTCATAATTTAAGTGCATATTAATGAACATCTGCAGCATTGCAGTGTAAATATGCCAGATTATAACAAGAATGCTAATTTCCATCTATAGTCCCTGGGCAGGTGACACCACAGCAAAAACAATAAAAACAATGACAACTGACAACATCAACATTAAAACATTAAAAGTGTCCACAAGTCTGGTTTTCCTTTAGCCGCTGTTTCAAGTATGATTTCAAAGTGTCCAGTGCTGGAGTCTCTCTTATTGTTAAAGGTCCCATGGCATGAAATTTTCACTTTCTGAGGTTTTTGAACGTTAATGTGAGCTCCCCTACCCTGTTTAGGCCCCCCCCCCCATGGTTAAAAGTTGCGAAATGTCTAAACTGAGCATTTGCGATCCTTTTCTGCGAAATGCGTTTTTTTATTTGCCTGGAGGCACGTCCGAGTGTTTCTAGGCTCGGAAGTCCTTTATCTGAGCCTCTGGACCTTTGAACAGCAGTGGTTTGATTTTATTTTCTGTGGAAATGTGTTTATTTTTCAATGGAACGCTTCAAATCTCTCCCCCCGTGCAAAAACACGGAAATGGATCAGCTGAGAGCTCAGAGCCGAGAGCGGAGAGTTTGGCCACGCCCCCACCCTCTACTATAGGCCAGCTCTTTTCTCCTCATTTGCATCCAAGCAACAACGCCCATTATGGAGTGTTCAGAGAGAGAAAAATTACTCTTTCTCATCTTATCTCTGTTTCTCATGCACTGAGTGTTGATTTTGAAGAAGGATTCATTTACAGTATTAGGGAACCATTAAGGAGCCATATAAAAGCATCAAGAAGTACCATGTCATGGGATCTTTAATGGGAGTGTGTTCCAGAACTTAGTGCCTCTGACTGAGAGCACAGTTTGTCCAAATGTAGTGCGTCTGTGTGGGACCTCACAGTTCCCCCGGGCCGTGGACCTAGTTCCCATCCCACTGACAGTCTTTGTTTTAATAAAATCCTGCAGCGGAGGAGGAGCAAGTCCATGTAAAACTTTATATATAAAACAACCATATTTAAAATGAACTAAACTATTAAAATTGAGCAAGTTATGCTTGTCTAAAATTGTGCAGTGGTGGATGAGAATGGTTTCTTGTCTAATATTTTCACAGCTTTTTAAAAAAGTTATTTAACTGGTTCGAGCATTGTGACCATGTGGTTCTGCAGATCTCTATCTGAGACAGAGTCATAGAGTGTAAAAACATTTGTGCGGCATATAGAGTCATAAAGGATCTTGCTTGTCTAAAATTCACTAAGTTAAAATTAACAGTTTTTGTGAGGCGCTTAATGTGTTTCTTAAATGTCAATGTCGGGTCCAACGTCAGTCCCAGGTATTTTAACTCTTTGACGAGGCTGAGTTCCACCCCATCCAGAAAGACGTTGGACCGCTGTAGCTCAGTTGTTTTTTTACTGAACATTATGCACACAGTTTTCTTTATAACTGTCTTCCACCACTTTGATGTCCATCTTTGTGATCGGATCATCTCCTTGTCTCTGGTACATGGGATGGTCCTTCTGATCCAAAACGATGACGTCTCCGGGCTCCTGGTCACCTTCTCCGTGGAATCTGATTTTCTGTCCATCCTTCATACCTACAAACAGATGAAGAGCAGGTTTATTATCAAGAGATTAGCAGAATTTAGCATCTGCATCTGATCAAACCCGGATTAATGAAAGAAAGAAAACATGTATATAACTCGTAAACAATAGTGATGGAACTCAACATGTACATTTTGTTTGATTTGATTTGCTTTTTTTTTCCTAATTAAAATAATTTCTTAAACTGTCCTAACCTTTCGCATTCATGTGTATGTGTTCTTCTCATTTTTTTGGACAGTTTTTTTGTTTTTACATCATTAAACTGTTCCAACACAGGGATGGAGGGGGAATGGGGAATGATTAAAAGGTCCTATATTACACAAAATGGTTTCCTGTGAGCTTTATGTCACGTTATAATGTTCTTACTTCATCAGAAACATACCTGGAGTTGTTTTGTTTCATTCACACATGTTTGAGTAACCCAACAAGTAGGGTTGGGTGGTAATACAGTAATACGGTATACTGCGGCATATATATAGCAACGGTATCAGATTCATTACCGTCATTAAAAAAAATAAAAAATCTTGCCCTAATATAATATTAACTATAATTAATTTAATGCCTAAATAAAGACTGTTTGTCCAGCACCTATGTATGTGTGGTTGTGTTTGTTAATTTAATACTATTACAGTTTAAAACTAATATTACTATCGGAGAGATGACGTTCGGTTATAAAGTCACTGCTCGTGATAATAGTTGCGGTCCCTTTAAGAAAGGCGTGACGTTTGACAGGCTGCTTTTGTGTTCTAGCGCAGCGCGTGTTATTCTCGCGTGTTCATAAAAACAACTCTCCGTTTTTGAGTCTGAAATGTGAGAAGTTTTCGGGTTTCTTATTACAAACGCAACTTCCACACGAGGCTGTTATTCTGGGAGATGAAGACCCCCTTCTTTGGTGGAACGAGGGTTGCCCGAAAATACCTGTGCTCTCCATCGGAACGGGTCTTCAGCACCGCGGGCAAAGTTGTCAATCCACAACGTGCCCTACTCAAGCCGGAAAAAGTGAACATGCTGGTTTTGCATTCAATAGCTTAATATTTTTATTTTCAATAAGGAGTAGCTTTTTCTGACGGACGAAAACGGTTCGGGATGTTGTATAGTTGTACGTTTAATTTATTTGATTCATGTTAATAGATTTTAAAAATATACAAACGAGCAGTATTTTCCACTGCGTTCTCAGGACAGGGTTATATATGCACATTTTCGGTTATGTCTTGTTATTTATTGTTCAGATTTTCTTATTTGATAAGATCAAGTATTTTATTTGATTCCTGTTGGTTTGTTAGCTTTAGCCCTCAGACAATGTCATTTTGTTCCGTCGGTTGGCTGCTGTATTTGCACTTTAAACATTTGTTAATAAAAGTTACTAATTTTGAACATGTTTTGTTATGTTTCCAGTATCATTAGGCCTATGTAATGCTTGCTATTCTGTTTCTGAACGGTATAGGTGCAAGCTGCCATTTGGCGAGGCGACTCCACTGTAGTGCTACCAAGTGTTTTTTTTTTAGCCTTAGCAACGGTAACACCGTATACCCCGGGAAAATGTGGACACGGTTTAACGGTATCAAAATTTGGATACCGCCCAACTCTACCAACAAGTCTGTGTTAAAAATGTGTGGCACATGGCACTTTTGACATCTTCCAATCAGGCTATAAGGCATTACACAGCACAGAGTCTGCACTTTTAAAGGTTTTTAATGACCTGTTTTTAGTGACTGATTCTGGTGACTCTGCCATTTTAGTGCTTTTAGACTTGACTGCTGCCTTTGACACAGTGGACCATGCAACTCTTTTAAATCGGTTGGACAACTATGTTGGTGTCAGGGGGACTGCACTTGAGTGGTTCAGGTCCTTCCTCAGTGGGAGATGCTGCTCAGTCAGACTGGGGGACTCCACCTCGTCCACTGCTCCTCTTAACTGTGGAGTCCCCCAGGGTTCCATTCTCGCGCCTATTCTGTTCGCTTTGTACCTTCTCCCACTGAGTGAAATCTTTAAAAAACACAATATTCAATATCACTTTTATGCAGATGACTGCCAAATTTACCTGCCACTCAAAAAACGTTCTTCCGGTCCCCTGACACCTCTCCTTGCTTGTCTGAGTGACGTCAAGGCTTGGCTGGCCCACAATTTCTTAAGTCTCAATGAGGGTAAAACTGAAGTTGTGTTGTTTGGTAAAATTGACCCCCTCTTGGACTTGGGCCCACTTAAATAACAAGTCAAATCTTCTGTTACCAACCTTGGCGTCACTATTGACAATGATTTTAAGCTTGATAAGCACGTGAATGCGGTCGTCAAATCTGGCTTTTATCATTTAAGGCTTTTATCCAAAATCAAATCCTTTTTATCTTTTAAATCTTTCGAACAAGTCGTGCACGCTTTTATCTCTTCTCGTTTAGACTACTGTAATGCACTTTTCTCTGGCATTAGCCACCATGCACTTTCTCGTCTACAGCTAGTCCAAAACTCCGCTGCGCGCCTTTTAACCGGTACCAAAAAACGAGAGCACATAACTCCGATTTTAGCATCTTTGCACTGGCTCCCCGTTCGTTTTAGAGTTGATTTTAAAATTTTATTGTTTGTTTTTAAAGCTTTGAATGGACTGGCCCCGGATTACATCTCGGACCTCATCCAGATTTACACCCCCGCCCGCGCTCTGAGGTCCGAGAGCCAGCTCCAACTCGTGGTTCCTAAGACGAGACTTAAAACCAGAGGAGACAGAGCCTTTTCTGTGGCTGGACCAAAGCTGTGGAACGCTCTGCCTCCTCACATCAAAACAGCTCCCACTGTGGAGTGTTTTAAGTCTTGTCTTAAGACCCACTTTTATTCTCTGGCTTTTAATCCCGCATGAGTTGTGTGGTCCTCTGTGTTTTTATTGTTTTTAGTTATTTTATTATTATCACTTTATTTATTGCTTTTTTAGTAATGTTTTTATAATTGCTTTTGTTTTTAGTGATTGTATTATTAGCACTTTATTTATTGCTATTTTAGTAATGTTATTAAGTTCTATAAATTTTATGTGCAGCACTTTGGAAACTGTCTCTGTTTATAAAATGTGCTATAGAAATAAAGTTGGAGTTGGAGTTGGAGTGTGAATAAAACAAAACACAACATTATAATAGATCAGAGAAGAGTAATATTGGCCCTTTAAATAAATAAATAAATAGGTAAGAGTATGTATTAAACAGTTAGTACCATAATAAAAGAAAACAGATTTGTACCCTTGTCGATGTGGACCTCCAGGATCTTCTTCACGCGTTCTACTTTGCGGCCGTGACAGTTCTTGCAGCGATCTTTGGAACTGATCTTTTCACCTTGTCCCTGACAGTCCGAGCACACGCTCTAGATCTGCTGAATCATGCACCCCTCTGCCTTTCCACGACGAGCACTTCTCCAGGCTTCCTTTCTTTCCTCTGTAACCTGTGGAAAAAGATACAGAACCAGATCAGATAAAGCAAACGTAAATAACTAAAAATGAATTATTGTCTTGTCTGTCTTGAGTTCACAGTATTTATTGCCTTTCTATAATTAATCCCATTGTTTTTTACTAAAATGCGAACAGTTAAAAGCACTTCTATAGACTGTTATTGTTTGCATCAGATTACCGTAATTTTCGGACTATAGAGCGCACCTGAATTTAAGCCCCATCAACAAAATTTTCAAAGAATTTTATTTTTGTACATATATAACCCGCACCTCTCTATAAGACGCAGGTGTCCACATCTTCAAGAAGTTTTCAAGTTTGGAGCATCTGCTTTTATCGCCTCTGAAAGTTTTTGTCATCTTTTTGCTTTGAGTCAGTTCATCACGCTGCCGTCGCCAACGTCTCACCATCGACTCATCGATGCCAAACTCACTGCAGCAGCCCGATTTTCCTTCTTCGACAGCCAGATCGATTGTTTTTAACTTCAAACCTGCATCATACGCATTTCTTCGTGTGTTTTCCATGAGGAGGGTGTGTGCATAAAGCGCAAAATAACTGTTCAAAACAAAATCGAACAAGCATCTTCCTCGACTCGTCTCACTCTTGCACCCTGTAACTTGGCGCTCAACTGCACATGTCTTCTGCAGAAAGAGCCGCTGTCCATGTCTGGGATCGTGACAGTGTCTCATAGGATTTCAGCAGATTTCAGGCTCTCAGGGGGCGGGGATAGGTGCATCGATGAGGTATGAGTGGATGTCCGACTACTGAAGTTTGAGATGTTTCTTCTCATCATTTACGCACTTAAGACGTATCCCACTCACTAATGTTCATTCAGCATCAGAACCAGTGGTGAAAGTAAAGCGGTGCGCACCGGAACGCAGCACCGGTATAAAATTCACAGCCGGTACGCAGCACCGCTAAGAGAATATGGTTAATGGTGGCCAAAACCCACATTTGAAAAAAAAAAGTAAGGTGCGCTATTTAAGTAGAAAACACAAACAACCACACTATGCCATTCGAGAATAACTGAAAGCTACCCGAAACTCTCGTGCACAGATATCTGCAGTCTGTTAAGCAAGGATTGTCAAAACTTATCTGACTGTAGCCGTGAAAGTAGCCTAAACCATTGCGAGGTGGTACTGTGCACTGGTAGAAGATTTAAAGGTCCCATGACATGGTACTTCTTGATGCTTTTATATGGTGCCTTTATGGTTCCCTAATACTGTAAATGAATCCTTCTTCAAAATCAACACTCAGCGCATGAGAAAGACACATGTACACAGTCAGAGTCAGAATATCTCTCTTTGAACAACTCATTCTGGGCCTTGTTGCTTGAATGCAAATGAGAAGGACACAGATAGGTTAGAGGAGCGGGTGGGGGGCCAAATGCGCCCCTGTTTCGCTGCGCTGTGCGCTGTCTCCTACTTAGGAGAGGAATTTCAATGAAAAAAACAAATTTTCACAGAAAATAAAATTAAACCACTGCTGTTTCAGAGGTGGGTAATGGACTTCTGAGCCTAGAAACACTCACACGTGCCTCCAGGCAAATAAAAAAACGCATTTCGCATTGCGTAGCTCCTTCGCGGTCCAAACTCTCTGGGCGTGATTTCCAGAGACGGGGTGGACATCCAGACGGTGGTGGAACTGCATTTCTTTTTTCGATCTGACGTAACATAGTTGCCTTGTTCAGAATCGCCCGTTTGAGCTGTGTTTTTTTCTAACGCAGAAAAGAACCGCAAATGCTCAGTTTAGACATTTTGCAACTTTTAGCCATGGGGCGGGCCTAAACAGGGTAGGGGAGCTCACATTAATGTTCAAAAACCTCAGAAAGTGAAAATTTCATGCCATGGGACCTTTAAGGCCGGCGCGCTGCCTGCACCTGTAAGAGAGGGTTTATCCATCCATCCATTTTCTTCCGCTTATCCGGGGCCGGCTCGCGGGGGCAACAGTCTAAGCAGGGACGCACAGACCTCCTTCACCCCGGACACTTCCTCCAGCTCCTCCGGGGGGACCCCAAGGCGTTCCCAGGCCAGCCGGGACACATAGACCCGCCAGCGTGTCCTGGGTCTTCCCCGGGGCCTCCTCCCGGTGGGACATGCCCGAACGCATCTGTTTCCAGGAGGCATCCGAAACAGATGCCCGAGCCACCTCAGCTGCTCCTCTCGACGTGGAGAAGCAGCGGCTCTACTCCGAGCTCCTCCCGTGTGACTGAGCTCCTCACCCTATCTCTAAGGGTGCGCCCAGCCACTCTACGGAGGAAACTCATTTCGGCCGCTTGTATCCGCGATCTCATCCTTTCAGTCATTACCCAGAGCTCATGACCATAGGTGAGGGGAGGAACGTAGATTGACCGGTAAATTGAGAGCTTCGCCTTTCGGCTCAGCTCCCTCTTCACCACAACGGTCCGGTACAGCGACCGCATCACTGCCGACGCTGCACTGATCCGCCTGTCAATCTCACGCTCCATCCTCCCCTCACTCGTGAACAAGACCCCGAGATACTTGAACTCCTCCACTTGAGGCAAGGACTCCCCACCCACCCAGAGAGGGCAAGCCACCTTTTTCCGGTCGAGAACCATGGCCTCGAATTTGGAGGAGCTGATCCTCATCCCAGCCGCTTCACACTCGGCTGCAAACCGCCCCAGTGCACATTGGAGGTCCCGGTTCGATGAAGCCATCAGGACAACATCATCTGCAAACAGCAGAGATGAGATCCTGTTGTTCCCAAACCGGACTGATACCTAGAAAAACAGACATTCAGTGGTGTCATTCAATGGGGTCGCCTCTCCACAGATCTGACCTGTAATTTGGTCTGGTTTGGGCTCCATGAAGATGGAAACATTCCAGACAAAGCAAAAACATCTACACAAGCACAAGCATTTGATGGACCTCTCACCGGAAAAGTTACACAATGCAGCTTTAAGGTTCTATATTAAACAAAACTGACTCTTGTGAGCTTTACGCCATGTTCTAATGTTGTTACTTCCTCGAAAACAGACCTGGAGTTGTGTTTTGTTTCATTCATCCTTTATTATTTGTCCATCTACACTGTCAAAGCTCCAAACGCTCTGTTCCACCTTGTGATGTCATGAAGTGGTAGTTTTCAAGTGAACAGCTCCTTTTCCCTTTAGTTCAGTAGAGTTCAGGCATTTCCAGGGCTGAAATGATCCAAATGATTCTAATGAAGGTGTGTGGAGTTTAAAAACACAGTGGAGCACTTCCTGTATCACCACATGATGACATCACAAGGTGGAACAGAGTGTTTTCAGTCTGAGAGAAGAGCTCAGCCTAAATCTGCAGGGTTTGTGTGTTAAACATGTGGATGAAACAAAACACAACTCCAGGTCTGTGTGTGACGAGGAAACGACATAACTTAAAGCAATTTTGTGGAATATAGGCCCTTAAATGCAAGACAGGCTCTCCTTAAAATTCCACCACCGACTCAGACCTGCTCAGAGGCTCATTCTCGTATGTTTTTGAGGCCGGCACTCATTCGACACATAATATTAATTTCACCATTTGCCCAAGCACCCTGCACCATTTCTGCATTGTGTTTTTAATCCACATTTTTGTCCTTTTCGCTCAGAAGCTGCTTTGATAACACTAAGTACAGGAACTACGAGCACCACAGCTACATGCCACACACTCTCGCCGATTTCGACCTGGAGATGGCGAAGTACCGATTGCCCCAGCCCTCTTCTGGACACCCATCCCCCAGGCACTAGGCACAGCATTTTTAAAATGACAGCATATATGTATCTGATTCTTGAGATACAATCTGAGGTTTTGTGTGTTAAAAAGAAAGTGTAATGTAATAGTGTGTGCAGCTACAACTGATTTTGAAATATGGGGTAAATCAACAAAACTAGGGTCAATCGTCAATGTAAAATTTCATACAATGTTCAGAGTTTGCTTGGCATTTCACTCTGAAATAAGCAGAATTAAAGTATTGTCCAAATTGTATAAATACATGTTTTGGAGAAATGTTTTGGCAATGAAGTGGAGGAGAAACACTTAAAATTATAGCTTTTTTAAAATTTTTGTTCTGGGTTTTTTCTATCAGTCTATTATTCAAAATGTGTAATTTGTAACACTTAAAATTATTATATTACATAAAACTGACTCTTGTGCTGCTTTAAAGGTACATTGTGTAACTTTCTGGTAGCGCAACATGCTTGTTTCTATGGGGATGTCATTGCTCTGTCTAGAATGTGCCACAGCGTTACTTTAGGCAGCTCTACTTTACATTACTTCTCTCACTCCTTCGTTGCCTTGGCTGTGTGTTTTGGGTCATCGTCGTGTTGGAAGACCCATCCACAACTCATGTTCACTTTCCTGGCACAGGGAAGGAGGTTGTCACTCGGGATTTTAACGGTTCATGGCTCCGTCCGTCCTCTCGTTGACGTGGTGAAGTTGTCCTGTGTCCCAGAAAAACACCCCCAAAGCAGAATGTTTCCACCTCCATGCATTACGGTGGGGATGGTGTTCTTGGGGTCATAGGCAGCATTTCTCTATCTCCAAACACAACGAGTTGAGTCATCCAGGTGTTCATTGGCAAACTTCAGGTGGGTCTGCACATGTGCCTTCTTAAGCAGGGGGACCTTGCGAGCACTGCAGGATTTTAATCCATTGCAGCGTAAAGTGTTGTCAATGGTTTTCTTAATGACTGTGGTCCCAGCTGCCTTCAGATCATTAACTAGCTCCTCCCGTGTAGTTCTAGGCTGATTTCTCACTGTTCTCATGATCACTGAAACCCCACAAGGTGAGATCTTGTGTGGAGCCTCAGACCGAGGTAGATTGATGGTCGTGTTGTATTTCTTAAATTTTGGAACAATTGCACTAACAGTTAACTCCTTAACACCAGCTTCTTTCTCATGGTTTTGTAGCCCATTCTAGCCTTGTGCAGGTCTATAGTCTTGTCCCTGACGTCCTTTCACAGCTCTTTGGTCTTTCCCATGTTGGAGAGTTTGGAGTCTGATTGATTCTGTAGACAGGCGTCTTTTATACAGGTGACTAGTTAAAACAGGAGTCTAATTAAGATTAAGATTAAGCCTTGGCCTATTGGCCTTTATTGGTCTCACACACAATGACACACAGTGACACACGGGAGAAATTTGACTTCTGCATTTGACCCATCCTTTTTTCAGGAGCAGTGAGCAGCCATCTTTTTTCGGCGCCCGGGGGGCAGTACCGTGAAGGGTCTTGCCCAAGGACCCACACTGGTTAGCTCATTGCCCGGGGGGGATTTGAACCCACAACCCCCAGGGGGAAAGTCAGTGACTTACCAGTTGAGCTAACCAGCCGGACATTCAGGTGACGAGTGGATTAGGAGTGTCTAACTGGTCGTGTGGGAGTCAGAGCTCTTATTGGTTGGTTTGGGATCAAATACTTATTTCACACAATGAAATGCAAATCAGTTTATATATTTTCTATAAAGTTATTTTCTGGATTTTCTCTTATCTAGAGATATTATGTCTCTCAATGTTAAAATAAATCTACTATTAAAATTATAGACTGTTTATTTCTGTGTGGGCAAACTTAAAAAAATCAGCAAGAGATCAAATACTTATTTCCTCCACTGTAACTGTACTCTTATCTGAGAGCTATTTTTGGCTACCTACTTCAGAAAGGTATTTTTTACTTCATATCCAGGGACTTAGATGGGTAATATTAGTGAAATATTTGATAAAAGTCCTTCATATACTACCTTAAAAGCATCATGTTACATATATCTAGATCAGGGATGTCAAACATACGGTCCGGGGGCCACATCTGGACCTCCAAGACCTTTAATCTGGCCCTCGGGTGATTTTCTATTAAAATATTTAAATTTTCTATTAAAATATTGGTAAGTCTCATCAGCAAAATGTCAAAAAATGAGAAAAGTGGACGCCAAGTGCAGGATTTTCCAAGAAAAATTGACTAATTCCTATTTGTTCACTGAGGTGAATGGGAAACCTGTATGCTCGGTGTGTTTGCAACAAGTGGCGGTGCTCAGGGAATATAATCTTAAACACCACTACGGGACACGGCATTTCGAACAATACAAGAACTTGAATGGAGACCTGAGAAGACAGAAGATAAACAAATTATTGCTGGGACTGAAGAAACAGCAGTCTGTAATAGATTTGCGTTTCTCTGCATAAATATTTGGATTTATTGCCATTTTTTGGGTATACAGTCATACCTCACCTTACGAAATTAATTTGTTTCAGAAGTGGTTTCGTAACGTGATTTTTTTCGTAAGTAGAGTCACAATGTAAAAGGCCTGATTCGTTCCAAGGCCCCCAATACCGCCCTAAACCCTGTTGGAGAGTGTATTTACAACTTTATTTACGTTTCGGGGGATTCGGGCGGCTGCGAAGCCGAGCGCGCATTATTTGAATTTTTGAGATTTCGCGTTTCGTAACTTGAATTTTATTTCGTATTCAGAGACGAAAATGTTACGTTAAGGCGTTTCGTAACTTGGATTATTCGTTAGTTGGGTCTTTCGTAAGGTGAGGTATGACTGTATATGCCATGAGTTTTCTGATCTGGCCCCTTTGGGATCAAAGTAGGTTGGATACGGCCCCCGGACCAAAATGAGTTTGACACCCCTGATCTAGATCTTAACGCCACAGAAGATATCAAATTCAAAGGCATTCAAGAAAACAGTTTGCTGTAATGTTGCTTCCTCATCAAAAACATACCTGGATTTTTGTTTTGTTACATTCACACGTTTAACACACAAACCTGCATATTTAGGCTGGTTTCTTCTCTTTAATGGAAAACACTCTGTTTCACCTTGTGATGTCATGTGGTAATACATGAAGTACTCCACTGTGTTTTTAAACTTCATATACCTTCACTAGAATCATTTGGATAATTTCAGCACTGAAATGTCCTATGTCATAGTCATGTCATAGTCATAGTCATAGTTTGCTTTATTGTCGAAAACAATCATGTACCTGTACATAGAGTGAATTTGAAATTTCGTTTCCCCAATAACCAGGCAGGACAGTGATAGAGTGGTTAGGGGAGGCGCCGCTGTGCATGCGCGCGCCGCCGACTGGGAGATGCAGAGTAGAAAAGATGCAATACAATCAGTGACAATTTAACAACATGTAATGACAGAAAAACAATTGGAGATATAACATACAGTGATCTTTTTTTGGCAACATAAGGAAGGGGTGTGGGGGGATCAGATTGGAAATCAATTAAATTGATTGAACCGAGAGCAGAGATCAGACCTTTCTAAAAGACAGGGAACATTTTACAATCGTGTCAGTGTTGTGAATAATCCAAAATGTGTGTGTGCCACTGTTTATGTAGAGTTCATGATAACAAAACCACTGTGGCCTTGGAAGTGTTCTTGCAGGGAGGCGAAGTCAAAACACAGATAACTGTTGGAGACAGATTTTCACAGGGAGACATAATTTGCAAAGGGATTAATTTAGCATGATGAAATAAATTTTTAGAGACCCAGGTGAACAATTTAGATTGAGCTTGGGTTTTGCCAGACCCCCATCTTCATATCGCCATGAAGATTCATGAGAGATCTCATTAGTTCCTCTTGGTGCACAGACTGCGCTGCGTTGGCTTTACACAGTTCTGTCACCATGCCCATGATGATATCCAAACGTCGAGATGTTTCCTTCGGTTGAAATCCTTCCAAAAGGTCCTCAACCTGTCCCACTTTCTGATGTAATCCTTTCACGAGAACTCCCACGGCTTCACAGTGGCTCGAAATTGCTGCAGACAGCTTGGGGGACTCTTTACTTGCTGCCAGCTTACAAATTTTGCGATAGATCATGGACAATCCCAGGCCAATTAACAGATGTCCAGCTATCAGAAATCCAAATACGTAAATATCCTCCACATCCTCCAGGTACATTGGTGCCAAACATACGACTTGCCACGCACGATACGAGTCCCTCGCATATCCAACAGCAAAAGTACCATCCGGACACACCGCTTCTCCCGGAGCGGCACTCCTCCGTGAAAAAAGAGTATCAATCGTGCTGAGGGTCCAGCTGATCACATCCATATTTTAGGAATTTGGAAAATCTACTCCAAAAAGCGAGAAAATGACGAGAAACAAGAGAGGCACGCAGACAACAGAGCAATAGATAAGGAGGAAAAGAGAAACACGGTCAGAACAAGACTACTAAACAAAAGGTAAAAGGAGCTGTTCACTTGAGAACTACCGATTCATGACATCACAAGGTGGAATAGAGCATTTTCAGCTTCAAAAATAGAGACAGACTAATAGAGGGTTACTCAAACATGTGTGAGATTGAAACAAAACATTATAACATGACTTAAAGCTCAGTTTTGTGTAATATAAGACCTTTAAAATGTGCTGCATTCCTCTTCCTCGCTCTTTCAGGGAGACTCAGGTGGTCCTCTGAACTGCCAGGGCTCTGATGGGTCCTGGGAGGTCCATGGGTTGGTGAGCTTTGGTTTGGGTCAGGGCTGTAACGTGGTCCAGAAGCCCAGTGTCTTCATCAGAGTCAGCGCCTACAACGCCTGGATCAGCTCCGTGAGTCAAAGCTTTTACATCTGTAACAAGACAAGAGCTGAAAGAACATTAAAGGGCCCCGACTCCACACACCTTCACTAGAATCATTTGGATAATTTCAGCTCTGGAATTGCCAATCTCTGCTGAACTAAAGAGCTGATAACTTGAAAACCACCACTACATGACATCACAAGGTGGAACAGAGTATTTTGAGCTTTTGAGATGTAGACAGACTAATAATAAAGGGTGACATCTCCATGGAGACAAACCGGTGACAGACCCGCCATCAGAAAGTTACATTTTTTTTATCACTGGAGTCTTAAATCAAACGCTCTAATCACAGTGAAAATATTACAAAAACGTTCCAATTTGTATATTCAGAAGTGACTTGAACATTTTGTATCTATAGATCTGTATGTTGTATGTATTGTATTTAACTTTAACTTGTATTTAACTAAACAGGAAGTGTATCTTTGTTTTTACAGACTATGAGCAGGAACTGAGGAAAGGCTGTGCCAGACTGAAGGCAACAAAACAAGAATCCACCTGACCTGTGTCCCACTTATTTGTACCAACACTGATAATGAAACTAATCATGATCTATATATATATTTTGGTCTATACTGACAGATGTTAAAATAAAAACATGTAGAAGGAACACAACTGCCAAAAAACTACACATTGTGGCTGCATAATTTTGAAATAAAGTCTAATTTTTAAGTGATTTTTAAGTATTGTGATTCATTTTGATTTGCCGTATATGTAGGATTCTCTTCAGAGTACACTTCACTAGCAAGGACCACGCCACAACAACGGAATACGATAAAGATATTTATTGATGATAGATGTGATGGATGGGGTCTCTGTCTCAGCTGGGCAGTCCAGCCGATTAAATCAAATTATTCCAATGTCATGTGAACAGTTACATCTGATGATTGTTTCTACTTCATGTTAAAGTAAAGTAAGTAAATTAATATTGCTGGGTCATTCCAGAATTGGAGGACATTTGGGCTTTAAAATTCTTGAAAAATAAAACCTTCACTTTTCAGATTTTCTGATACATATTCATCAATAATAGGTAATAAACTATCAAATGCTCGATTAGCTCAGCTTACAGATCAATGGTACAATTTTTATTACATGATTTATCTGGTTTGTTTATTTATTTACTCTAATCACAGTAACAGGGTTGTAAATCCGCACTAATGTTCGCTTTATCTCAGGAGTAGAAGCTGTTGTTACTGCTTATCAAGAGGAAAAACTTATTTATGCAAATAAGTAAAGGAAAAAAAATTGTCTTATTCTGATCATTTGCATAACAGGGTTGCATGAGGTAGAGTGAGACATTCAGTCAAGGCTAAATATGTTATAAAAATATGAAAAATAGAAGAGAAGACAAACCTTTGCTCTACCCATTCTTTTGGAAAACTATTTGATGATGTTAAGTCCAGGGGATCATGTGGTTCTGCTTTCTTCTTCTTCTACCAGACTAAAAATGTTCTGTAACAGGGTTGGTGCATGTTCATGTTCCATGAATAATAATTATTATTTGAAATATTATGTCTATTAAAACAAATGCTCCCACAGTTACAAGAGATGGCAATGAAACATATACTGTAACACAAAAAACAAGAAATTTAAATGTAATTTTAACTGCTTATTTGAGATTCAGTTTGGTCATTAGAGGGGTGGGACAAGAGGAGAATGGCATTTTGGGGGGTACTCCAGATTTATTTGGTATTTTTAAAACTATTTTCAAGCATTCTTTTCTCTTAGTTTTTTTTAGATTTGGTCTCAGGACAAGTAAATTCACTCAGAAACTGTATGTTTTAGTATTTTGTATGTGGATTATTTAAAGGGACAGTGTGTAAGATTTTTACCTGTTAATTACAGAAATTGAAGATACCCATTCAAAAATACATTGTTTTCCAAGCCTTTTCACTTCCATCATGAAATCAAAGTATTCTTCTGGACTTAGATATAGTCACATAAAAGGGGGATCTTCCCCATGTAGAGGCAGCCATTTTGAATATGAGAGCCGCAGAAGGACATTTGGGCTCCGCCTTCGCCTTCGGCAAGGCTCGTGGTTTTGGGTAAACAACAACAAGCATGCTGCCGGATCACACGTCGTAATGGATCTAACACATGTTTTGGACTAAATTGTTTTACTGGATTTTATTCGCTGGATCCTTACAGACAAATTAAGAGCAAGTTTATGGTGAAATACAGAGTTTGACCTGTGTAAAGCATTCTAAGGTAAGCTAACCTTGTTTTGTGCTTTTCCGTATAAAAGCCCCATGTGCTCGGGGAGTGGTTGTTTTGCAGGGAAATGAATTGCATAGTCAAAAAGAGGAGACTGTAAGGTTTCATTTGATGTGTAGAGTGTCATGGTACATGATCGAGAAAAGAAAAAAAAAAAAAACGGGACGGCGCGGCACGCGGCTTGTGCGCGCGCCCGGGTGACCCTCGAGGTCTGCCGTAGCTAAAACAGAAAGTGCAATAGCACGATCCACCTATACGCCACGAATCCTACACACTGGGGCTTTAAAGGAAAAGTAATGGTTTTTTTTGTACAATTTGAGCCTTATTTTGGTAATAAAACAAGTTGTTTTACTCACCCATAGCACTTTGGTGTCATATGGAGCACTTCCAGAGATGTTTTAAATTTGCGGTTAGCCTAGCGCAACTTCTAGCCATAGCTCGGGGCATATAATATGTATATTCCCCAAGCATGTAGTATGCCCTGTGCGGGCTCCAAATAGCACAAACTTTAGCACTTTTCAAATAATAGAAGCCCGATGTCTTAGTCTACGATTTCCTTTGAAGCAAAAGTGGCCTGTAATCCGAGATTTATCCATAGTTTACACCTTTGCTTTTCATGTTTGGGTCCCGGGAGCTGAGAGCATAGTGCGCGCATGCGCACTGGCGTCCTCATCTACTCGAAACTATGGCTAAATCTCGGATTACAGGCCACTTTTGCTTCAAATGAAATCGTAGACTAAGACATCGGGCTTCTATGATTTGAAAAGTGCTAAAGTTTGTGTTATTTGGAGACCGCAAAGTAATGCCCCGAGCACTCAAGTTAACGGATACGCTACAACATAACTTCTACGAAACTGCTCAAAATGACACCAAACTGCTATGGGTGAGTAAAACTACTTGTTTTATTGTCGAAAGAAGGCTCAGATTGTAAAAAAAAAAACGTTACTTTTCCTTTAATATTTGATGGGTGGGATGTAAAATGTCCTCCAATTCTGGAATGACCCTGCTGCATTTTCATGTGTAGAGATACAGAGCTGGCAAATGAGAAGGTAAAAAAAAAAAAAAGCTCTGAAAAGTTGATTTTGCAGAATAGGGCCGCATCTCATTTCTCTTTGCTCACTTCCTTCTTCTCAATTCCTCTCCTCGATTCTGCAGGAAATGGGTGAGGAAATCCCGCCCACAGCAAGGAGAGACAATATAAACTCCTCACTGAGAACAATAAAGTTTGATTATTGTATCTGATAAATGAGAAGGATGTGAGGAAAGAGAAATGAGATTCCGCCCAGTCTGCTTTAAATTTATTCCATAGGAGTAGTACCCGCTAGCACCACAAGAGGGCACCAAGCATCACAGTCGTAACATTCCAACTCAAGATCACCAAATCTCTCTCCAGCAGAGAATGAAACATGAATGACTGGACTGACTGGATAATACTCCTCTCCCTCTTCATCCACGGACCCATGTCTTTGATTGTGCCTGCTGATTTTTCCCATGGTGCATCGCTGTGTGCCCTCCAGCGCTGTGGTGCGGTGCCAGGCCTAGTGAGCATCAGACAGAGCAGCATTACTCACTGTTATGTAACCACTGTTTAATATAGGAGCAGGGAGGAGTTGGGGATAAGGGCATATAGTGTGAATGGAACAGGGTCAAAACAAGGGTGAATAGAAAGGCTCTGAGTACCATTGGTTCAAACAAAGAATTTCCATTTTTTGTTTTTGTTCATGAAACAAAAAAGAAAAAACAGATACACACAAAACCAATTTGCTTTGTTACAGTTACAAATTTTGAAGTGCGATATATTGCTAAAGAAAATACCTGTTTCTAATTTTAAATTATTTTAAATTTAAATAAAGTGTTTAACATGTGACCTGCACCCGCAGCTCTCCGTCCACTGCCCCATTTGTGGGTTTATAGATTTTAGTGCAACAAACCTCACAGGGATTGTATTTTAGTTTATTTTTATTTATTTAAATTAGGACAATGCACATGAATCAACATGTCAGCAGAGAGCTTCCATGTAAATATGCCGGAGTTAGCAAAATAGCTCATTTACATCCATAGTCCTAAAGGCAGGTCAGAACAAAACACATTCACACAAACAGAGAAAACAGAATACACAATAGACATTACACAAAGAGCATGTAGTTGCAATAGACCCATCTCAGAGCTTATGCGGCCCCAAAAGTCAGAATAATCTACATGTGTGAGCATGTCTGGTTAGTTTTCAACCAATGTTTCAGAGCATTTTATTAGAAACAGTCATGCAAAGTGTCTGTCTGAACAGAGCCTGTTAGATCAAAACATAAAAACTATGATTTTAATATGAAATTTTCATTTTGTAATAATGTAACTGATTTCATTGGTGCATGGAGTAGCCAAAGTTTTTAAAGTTCTTCAAAATACTGTAGCTTTCCTCTAGTTCAGAGGTCTTCAACAGGGGGGTCGCGACCCCTAGGGGGTCGCGGAGGTACTGCAGGGGGGTCGCGAAATCTTTTGATTTCACTTTAAAATAATATAATTTTATATTTTATAGTGTAAAATACAGTATTAACCTGTGTATTATTTCCTTGTATTGGATGTACCATAACAGAGTAGCAATGTTTATACATGACACTAAGCTCAATTTAATATAAAACACAATTCTATGCCGTATATATAGTAGGGGGTCCCTGGCCCAGTTCGCCATCTGTTTGCAGGTCCCTGGCCTGAAAAACGTTGAAGACCCCTGCTCTAGTTCAAGTACAAAGTACAAGTCACAGAAAAATACTCCTGAAGCCACAGCTGCCCTGGGGCAGACTGACAGAGACTTCCAGGATACTAAACAAAACAAACTGATTGAACAAAAGCTGGCTCTGAACCAGGAACAAGGCAGTTTATTGTTTGTTTGGTTTTTTCTTTACATCAGATGCCCTTCCTGTCACAAAGAGCTACATGTGAATAGACAATGTGGATGAAGTGTCTTGCCATGTGACAAAATAACCAGGATTCATGGTGTTTTTTCCCCTTCCTCTTCTTGGTCCGGCGTTCTCTAGTCCTGAGTCTCCAGAGGCTGGTCATTGTGCATTATTCATAACAGGTGTTGTATAGAATTCCTTGAATGTGATCCAGAGTACACACTTCTCCAATACTTTACGAAGATGAGGTGAGCTTGGTCACTAGTGAATCTCCTCATACATAGATCAGAAAATAATGTAATATGGGTAATATTTAAAGGATTAACTGTTAAAATACACATTTTTACCATTTTTACCATACACCGTCTGTGTTTAATGGAAATAAATAATGTTATCAGTCTCTGCCCTGGTATCGGTTAATAGTATCGGTTAACATCAGGTATTGGCATATACTTAAAGCCAAAGTATCGACATCAGTATCGGAACAGAACAAGCAGGATCGGAGCATCCCTGGTGGTGACTAAAATCTTATCCCTCTGTATAAAAATAGTAGCTGTCATTCTGGACATCCCAGAGAATATATGGATGGATTCCCTTTAGAACTCAGGTCTACACATCTCTTCAAACGTGTCACTTTGTTCTTTGTGATGTATTGTGATGTATCACCTGTTTTGCTTTTGTATTGTGTTCTTGTATCATTTGCAACTGTTAAGTGACTTCTGCAAAAACCTCAGATCTACTTCCTGTATTCTTTTATTTTATTTTTTCTTCACAAACTGCCAATTGACAATGCCACATCTGGGGAAAAAAATAAGAGAGCACTGCATTTTTTTCTGAAATCAGCATCTCTACATGTATTACAGCCATTACAGTCCAGCGTCTGTTGAATTCCAACACAAACACAAAGCTGAGCTACTTCAGTTCTTGCACCAGGAGTGGAATAAAGTCACCCAAGAACAATGTGAAAGACTTGTGGAGAGCATGCCAAGATGCATGAAATTGCTGTGATGGGGTTATTGCACCAAATATTGATTTCTGAACTCTTCTTAAGTGTAAACATTAGTATTAGTATTAGTATTAGTATTAGTATTATTATGCTACTGTTACCTGTGCAATAACCTGCTTCATAACCCACATGCAATACTTATACTATATTATGTGCAATCTATGAAATACACCTTATTTAATCCTACCTGTACCTTTGTATTTTATTATATTTTATTACATATTTTTATTATATTCTTTACCTTTTCCCCTGCACTTTTTGCAACACTTTTTTACTATGTACTATTATTGCCTGCTATTATCTTGACTATCTTAGCGAGTCAACGGTTCCTCTGATCCTAAGCATTTCATTGCATTGTTGACCTTGTGTTGATCCTGCATATGACAAATAAACAATCTTGAATCTTGAATCTATGTTGTTTTCAAATGAATTTGATCTTGTTTCTTTGCATTGTTTGAGGTCTGAAAACATGTATCTTTTTTGTTATTTTGACCATTCGTCATTTTCTGCAAATAAATGCTCTAAACGATAATATTTTTTATTTGGAATTTGGGGGAAATGTTGTCAGTAGTTTATAGATTCAAGCAAAAATGTTCCTTTTGCCCAAACACAAACCTATAAGTAGTAAAATCAGAAAAACTGATCATTTTGCAGTGGTCGCTTATTTTATTTTATTTTTTTTCCAGAGCTGTATATAGAAATGATCAATACATTCACATTTTATATTTCAAAGTGCTTTTGTTTTCATGGCTTTTGGATTTGAGAGTTTATATACGAGGACAAGAGGGACTGAAATACAACAAATTTGGGTTTCTGACTAGAAAATTTACAGCAATTGATATGAAATTTTAAAAACACACTGGAGCACTTCCTGTATTCCCAAATGACATCACAAGGCGGAACAAAGTACTTTCCATTTGAGAGAAGAACTCAGCCTAAAGACTCAAACAAAAATTTTCCTTTTGCCCAAACACAAACCTATAAGTAGTAAAATCAGAAAAACTGATCATTTTGCAGTGGTCTCTTATTTTTTTTATTTTTTTTCCAGAGCTGTAGTTCTATATAAAACCATAAGAGTCATTCCCGCTCCATTAGCCCAGCCTCACCGCCCTGTCACAGTTTCCCACGTCCTGGCTCGTTAGCAGCTCAGAACATCAGGGTCATGACTATGAGCGGGGCAGTTGGGGATTACCCTGCAGTCCTGTGGGGTAAATTTAGCCTCTTTACTGTGGCTGGCGTGTGGTGGTCTGATCCATCGGGGTTAGTGGCACCCTCTGAGGGATCACGGGTGAGAAAATCCACTCGTCAGGTTTCATAACAAAGGATCAGCAGCCAATCAGAGGAGGCGCCTGGAAGAGAGCCAGCCAATCGCCGTGAGGTAAGGCGGCGAGGAGGGATAGCTCATGCCACTGTGGGACAGACGGGACACAGACATGTACAAAAGTAATAACAGCAACAGCAGAAATAATAGCAACTGTCATAAATTTGCACTGTAACATTTTAAAGCAGCACTGTGCAACTTTTCCGGATAATGCTTTGTCACCTGCTTGTCTCCATGGAGATGTTACAGTCATCTACTTTTCAAAGGTTTTCAGAGGTTTCAAGGTGTTTTTACAATAAATACATGTGTAAATGAATAGTCAATAATAAATGAATAAATAAATAAATACATACAATAAATAATACAATAAAAATACATTAAAATAACAGATATAAATGCAATAGGTTTAATGACGTTGTAAACAAATATGTATTCCTCTTACTGACCTTTCCGCAGATTTGACTTGTAATTTTGCTTGATTACACTGGTCTACAAATTTTTGGACTCGATCTGCTTCCGAGATAAAAGTGGCTAAATCTCATTTATATTGATAAGATTAACTGAAAATCAATTGATAACTGTGCTGGTTAGCTAATGGATTCAAGATATGTAATGACATACATTTACATCAAAATCACATCTGTTTATACAATAGATTTAGGCATTTTTGCTTAAAAATAAGATTTATATTTTGCACTTTGCACTTGCACTTTTTTTTATCCGTCAAGAAATAAACAAGAAATATCTTAAGACATCAGGTGCACACAATTTCGAGGCATCTCTCTTATGTGAAATCAAAAACTATTTTATGTTCAACTCTAAACATATTAAAGTATGTGAATGTGCAGACAGGCTTTCAGATAGAACTGGTGCTTGTAGAAACACTGTACCTTCTGATAAACTACCGTTTTTGCCTTATTTTGCATAAATTCCCTATTTTGACCCAATACTATATCTTGGAAATTATAGCCAATCAGCACTTCTGACTTACTTTTTCTTTATTAGTGACCTAAACTAAAATTTCACTACTTTTGTTCCGGAAGCATTTTGCTTGTAGATCAGTGTTACTTTTCCATTTATTCATTTATGTGTTTATGTTAGGAAAGTTAGCATTTTATGTTCTTTTACAATGGAAAAGAGTATTCAATTCAATTCAATTTCTGTTTATTGTCACATGTGCATATACATACAAGAATATATAGCCCAGATGAAATTGCTGTCCTCTCCCATCTCAGTGCAAAGATTCAAGTAAAACACTCAAGTCAAAAAATGAAATGTAAAGTCATACTGGACTAGACAAAAGGCAAGAGACAAGGCAAAAAAATGTGCAAACAAGACAAAAATGTGCAAACACTCAGGAAAACAGACAAAAAAAACACAATAGACTTAACAGAGATTACAGATGAAAAGTGAGGTAGTGCCAAAATATATGAAGTAAACAGTTTGATTGTCCATATAAGTGAAAAAGTGAGATAGTGCATCATAATTCAGTGTTCTTAGTGAGTGGCAGGGGGCTGAGGGGGGCAGAGGGGAAAAGTGGGGGTAGGGCAGGGAGAGAGTTAAGTCTCCTGACAGACTGGTGGGAAAAAAAACTGTCCCTGAGCCTGCTGGTTCTAACCGGGAGGCTCCACAGTCTCCTCCCTGGTGGCAGCAGGCTGAAGAAGCTGTGAGATGGGTGGGTGGGGTCACCTGCAATCCTGGTGGCTTTGCCGGTGAGGCGGGAGTGGTAAATGTCCAGTAGAGGGGGGAGAGGGACACTGATGATCCTCTCAGTATTGCCCATATTGGCATTAGTACAATCATAAACAAAAACAACAACAACAACAACAAAATTGCCCAAAAAGGAGCAGGAAGAAGAAAATATATTTAATTTATTCCCCTTACTTCACCTTACTTGGCTGACTCTATGAAGACAGATAAGTTTAATGCCATACTCTGGAACATTTTAAGTAATAATACTACTAATAAATATAAATGCAATAGATTTAATGCAGTATTGTGGAACATTCCTGCCATAGAGACGAGGAGGTGACAAATCCACTCCAGGGAAGTTACACGGTGCATCTTTATGATTAATATTAGTATTTTTGGATCTCTGTTATAATGTTTCCTCATCACAAACATTCACACAAGTTTAACACACAAACTCTATACTTTGTTCCGCCTTGTGATGTCATTTGGTAATACAGGAAGTGCTCCACTGTGTTTTTAAACTTCAAAATTTCATATCCATTGCTCCACTTCCAATCCAATCCACTTTATTTATATAGCACATTTCATAAACTAAAAGCGTTTCCAAAGTGCTGCACAGAAACATAATTTAAAATAAACAAATAATCACAGAAACAAATTTTCTGTAAATTTTCTAGTCAGAAACCCAAATTTGTTGTATTTCAGTCCCTCTTGTCCCCGTGTATAAACTCTCAAATCCAAAAGCCATGAAAACAAAAGCAATTTGTATGGAATTTGAAATATGAATGTATTGATAATTTCTATATACAGCTCTGGAAAAAAATAAGATACCACTGCAAAATTATCAGTTTTTCTGATTTTACTGCTTATAGGTATGTGTTTGGGCAAAAGGAACATTTTTGAGTTTATAAACTACTGACAACATTTCCCCCAAATTCCAAATAAAAATATTATCGTTTAGAGCATTTATTTGCAGAAAATGACAAATGGTCAAAACAACAAAAAAGATACATGTTTTCAGACCTCAAACAATGCAAAGAAACAAGATCAAATTCATTTTAAAACAACATAATACTAATGTTTACACTTAAGAAGAGCTAGTGCTCATGCTTCACAGCAAGAAGGTTCCGGGTTCGATCCCCGGGTCGCCGGAGCCTTTCTGTGTGGAGTTTGCATGTTCTCCCCGTGTCTGGGTGGTTTCCTCCGGGCACTCCGGTTTCCCCCATCAACCCAAAACATGCTCCAGGTAAAATCCTCCATCTTAGGTCCTGACCAAACTGAAGCAAGAAGATCATGGAGATGGTCCCCGGGCGCAGTAATGTGCTGCCCACTGCTCCTGATAACAGGATGGGTTAAATGCAGAGAAGAATTTCTCCTGTGTGAGATCAATAAAGTCACTTCTTCTTCTTTTTAATCACAGCTTTCATGCGTCTTGGCATGCTCTCCACAAGTTTTTCACATTGTTCTTGGGTGACTTTATTCCACTCCTGGTGCAAGAACTGAAGTAGCTCAGCTTTGTGTTTGTGTTGGAATTCAACAGACGCTGGAATGGAATGACTGTAATACATGTAGAGATGCTGATTTCAGAAAGAAAAAAATCAAGATCAAAGATCAAAGTCAGCTTTATTGTCAATTCTGCCATATGTGTTCAACAGTGAATCGAAATTTAGTTTCTCTCTGGCCACGTAGTGGAAAAAGACACTGTACAAAATACAATATAAAGACGACACAAAACAAAAACTATCTAAGACAAAAAAATCGAAATCTAAAATCTAAAATCTAAAATCTGAAAGCAGTGCAACAGAATAAATAAATACCTGTTTACAGATGTCCAAAATGTGCAGTGTGCATCAAAAATGTGCAATGGAAGATACAGCAGTGAAATGGTAATGTGCAATAGAATGTGCATTGAAAGTAAAGATAAAAATAAATGTGCAACAGTAGTAATTCTAGTGCAATAACAGTAGTAAACAACAGTACAACAGTAGTAGAATTCCAACAGTAAATGTGCAGCAGTGCAACAGTCGTCCTTAGCAGCAGTTTTTAAAGTGTCTAGAGTGATATGTCTTTTTATGGAATACAGTATAAATGCAGTGGTCTCTTATTATTTTCCCAAAGCTGTATGTTAGGTTATATAAGTGTTTTTAAACTCCATAAACCTTCACTAGAATAACTTGGATGATTTCAGCTCCAAATCTCTACAAAACAAAAGTTAAGGTAACCGTTAACTTGAAGGGAAAAACAAAACAAAACAAAAAAAACTACCACTGCATGCTGGAACGGAGCATTTTGAGCTTTGGAGTTGTACAGACATTTAATAAGTAATTAAATGTTCTGTCCATGTGATTCTAGCTGATTCACAATGAAGTCATGTTTCTTCTCATCTTATTTGCTGAGTAAATCCTGTTTTATCGCTGCAGTTTGGGCCTTTATTTACATTCTCATGGTGGGCGTTTACGGACGAGCCTCTGCGTCCCGACGTAACCCGCTCCGCACCAATCACAGCGCGCCTGGGCGTCGTGCGCTCTCTCGCCGGGTAAAAGGGATTTGACAGCGGCTGGTCCGTCTGGTCCCGGAGCTGCTCTCATCATCATCCGCCAGCGTTACTCCCTCTCTGCGGCCGGGGGACAGAGCCATGGCTGCGGCGGCGGCGACCTGCGAGCAGCCGGCCCCCGTGTGCACCAAGAAAGCGCTTTGTCCCCGGGAGCAGAGCCGAAGGAACCGGGAGAGCTCCAAGCGCAGGCAAGCGGCTCTTCTCTTCCTCAGCAATATCTCTCTGGATGGACGGCCCGTGCAGAGTGACCCTCCCCGGATAGACAGCGACACCCCCGGCGTCAGCGTGAGCCCGGATGCCGCCGCCGCGAACAACAACAACACGAGCCACGGGACTTTTACGCACAACGTAGCGAGTTCGGACGCGCCCAGAGTTCTCACCGTACCGCCCATCCTGGTCCTCCCGTCGGACACAGCGGGTCCGAGCGATGCCGAGGTGCTGCTGGGCCGTCGCCGAGGATCCTTCCCTTCGCCCGGGGACACTAAACTCCTGTCCCCGCTGTCTCCGTCCCCCTCCAACGCCAGCCTGCTGCCTTCGCCTCTGGGACCGCGCAAGTCCTCCACGCTTCTGTCGGTCCACAGTTGCAACTCGGTGTCTTCCACGGAGCCTAGACAAAGGTAAGATTTTCCGCGGTGATCTGTCGGTTTTTTGTTGACTTTTAGGAGTTGACGTAAAGCGTAACGCACGTGGTATTACTATCGCAGCAGCAGCGGTCTGGTCTTTCCTCATTTCTGAAATTGTAATCGTGATTTTCGCACATAGTTGGGGGAAGTTGGCTGTGAAAGCTTGTCACCGTGAAACTACTGCGGATATCTTAAATTAAAAGGTACACTGTGGAACTTTTTGGGCTGTGGGATACGCCAAAAGTTTGTCTCTATGGAAATGTCATTGATTTGCCTGGAATATCCTCCTGGAATCCGAGGAAAAAAAGTTTTTTTTTTTTGTTTTTTTTTGTTTTTTGTGATTTTCCATTTGGAGGTAAATGAACACCTTAGCATTTACATTTTGTTAATTTTATTTTAATTTTATTTATGTTGCAACATGTCCTCTGTAATGGACTGTAATAGTGTTAAATCCACGTGAAATTAACAACGTAACAAAATTTTTTTTTTTGATGACCAACATTTCTGACAAGCTTCTACAGTCGCCTCAAAAAATTTTTAGACTCCATTTTAATTTCTAATTTGTATTTATTTATTTATTTATTTATTTATTTATTTATTTATTATTTTATTAACTTTTTTATTTTTTACTTTCATTTTATTTTTTACTTTATTTGTTTATTTATTATTATTTTTTTACTTTTTATTTGATTTACTTTTTATTTACTTATTGGGGCCAATGGTGAAACACCATACATAGTGTTTCTAGTGATTCTACATTATTAGGGGGCAAAGCACCGAAGGTGCTAGGCACCCTATAGGAATTGCTTTGTAATATTAAAAGATTAAAAAAAAAAAAAAAGGGAATTGCTTTCCGTTGCCTAGGCAAGTTGCCTAGTAACCCTTTGATCTTTCCTTTGATGTTCTGGTCTCAGGATTATTATTATTCTCCTGATATGGGAGTCTATGGCAGCCCCTAGAACCGTCTGGTAAAAAGTTGTGAAATTTGGCATGCACATTCCAGCCAGTCTCCTCATTACCCACAGCAATTTATAGGTCCCCACCCCCAACCGTCTAGTGCCACCAGCAGGTCAAAGTTGCAGGAATTTTCAGGAATTTTCTGCGTTGCTAGGCAACGCAGAAATGTACCTTTAATCTGTCTTTGATGTGTCTTTGATCTGTTAGACCTTGTTAGACCCTGTCAAACTCTGTTAGACCCTGTCAGACCCTGTTAGACCCTGCATGCGGCCTACATGCTGAGGCCTACATGCACCTTCGGTGCTTGGCCCCACATTGCTGCTTGCAGCTATATTTTATTATTATATTTATTTAATTATTTATTTTTTAATCATAGACTCTAGTTTGTGGCTGCACTATCTCAAAACACTTAAAAGACAGACTGGTTAACTCAATGTCCACTATAAATAACACAAATGAATTGGCCGGGTCTCAGGAGGATATCCCACAATAAAGCATTAAAGGTACTATATTATAAAAAAAAGATACTCTTGTGAATTTTTAGCGATATTATAATGTTGTTAACGTATCAAAAACATAGCCAGAGCTGTGTTTTGTTCGACACATGTTTGAGTAACTCTTTATTATTAGTCTATTTACATCTCCAAAGCTCAAAATGCTCTGTTCCACCTTGTGATGTCACGAAGTGGTAGTTTTAAAGTCAACAGAGCTACAGTTTACATTCATAGCTCAGTAGAGATTGGCAATTCTAGGGCTGAAATTATCCAAATGATTCTAGTGAAGGTGTACGGAGTTTACAAACACAGTGGAGCACTTCCTGTATTTCCACATGACATCACAAGGTGGAACTTAGTGTTTTTAGTTAGAGAAAAAACTAAATATGCAGGGTTTGTGTGTTAAACATTTGAGAATGAAACACAACTCCAGGTGTGTTTTTGATGAGGAAAAAACATTCAGATCAGATCAGAAAATAGCGCAATATGAGCCCTTTAACCTTGTTTATTGCATTTATTAAAAACATGTGTTCCTCTTACTGACCCTTCCACAGATTTGACTTGTAACTTTGCCTAATTACCTTTCCATTTATGTCATTTATGTATTTATTTTGGGCAAGTGCACATTTTACATTCTTTTACAATGGAACAGAGTATTGTCCATATGGGCGTTAGTGCAATCATAAACAGAAACAAAACAACAACAAAAAACTTTTTTTCCCTTACTTCAGAAATGTCCAAACTATGGATGGCCTGGGGGTCAAATGCAGGCTAACATACATGAACTACGGAAGCCGACAGAGACCATGTTCGTAATGATTGTTTTCCACCTTAATAACAAGAAAATTAACTCGAGGTCTCGAGAAAATGACACAATTGGTTCATGATCTCGAGAAAACAAAACTGTTATTTCGAGATCTCGAGAAAATAAAGAGTTATTCAGTGATCTCGATCACTGTATCTCCGTCGGTAAAGACGAAGCCGCGCCAGTCTTCTGCAGATGTGCCGCGGACTAGAGGTAAGATCGGGCCTAAAAAATCCAGCCCGACCCGACTCGGCCCGCGGGTATTAAAGCCCGGCCCGGCCCGAGCCCGACCAATTAACTTGATTTGCAGGCCCGAGCCCGAAGCAAACCCGAAATTTCATATTTTATTTGTGAGGGGCGTTTTTTTGAAACAAATGATAATATAGATGTTTGACGATCATCAATTTTGCTAGTACAGCTGTTTAAATGCCTGCTCAGCGTCGAGGTCAATGTTCCCCCTAATGTTTTATGTGTCTGAGCAAACACACTAACTCCCTGAGCGCTCCTTGGACTCCTGTGCGTGACATCCGACATGCACCCCCCCCCTACACGCGGAAAGAGCTGCGCGTGCTCGCGGCTTGCGCGTGCTCGTGGCTTACACCAGTAGAAGTTTAATACGAGACACGTTCTTTTGTTTCTGAATACTGGACGATTCCCCCGTATTCAGATGAACCCGCGGCTGAAAAAAAAGCGGAACTCTTTCATCCCTGCGCTGCAGAGGTTTTCTTGTGCGCTGAGAATGTGTGAGCAGTGCGCAACTGCACAGGCGCGCAGAGGGAACGTCGAGGTGCCAGTCTTTTTGCTCTCGTATGAAAGCAAAGCGCCACATTGACTACATTCAGCGAAGCCAACGCAAGTTTCTGTAGCATTTTCAACAATCAATTTGAAGCTTTTCCACACCTCACTCTTACCGGTGCGTGTTTGTCTTTTCAGTTCTCCTGTCTTTAGTTTATCCTTAACTTCTTGCTCCTCCATATTGGGGATACCAGGTCAAAATAGATGCGGACTTGCGGAGGGGAAGATTATTAAATAGCAATTACCTTACAGCGCCTTCTCTGTTTTATCCAAAATATTTATTTTAAAACAAGTATTCCTTAGTTTAGTGCCCACACATCGTTTTATTATACATTTTTATAAACATATATTTATTTTTTTAAAAGTCAGCGAGAGAGAAGCCCGGCCCGAGCCCGACCCGAAGCAATGATTGACATTTTAGGCCCGAATTTCGGGTCGGGTCAGATCGGGCTCGGGCTCGGGCTTAAGATCTTACCTCTACCGCGGACCAATCTTGAAATTATCCCAAATTAAAAGACGTAACGCAATCTCCCCCTGTGTCAGCCCCTGATCAAAATATTGCCTTATCAGCTGATCGATTATTATTCCAGACATTCTAATGACCAAAAACGCATCTATTCAGAATGAGAAATAGCCCCGAAGTCAGCCTGTCATGAATTAAGATCACAAATTAGTTATCTCGGGATAACAAGGAAAAAAAAAAATTGCTTATGAATATGGCCTCTGTTGAATTCCGTACATGAACACAGACAGTGGCTCCCTCTTTTCTGCATCACTCGAGGAAAAACTAAAACTAAAACACAACACTACCCACTCCAGTCCATCTTTCCCACAATCAGGGAATAATTTAGCTCCATAAACCAGGCCAGTGTTTTTTGGCCCTCAAGCTTGAAATCGACCTTAATAAAGCTGATATCAGATATTTTCTGCGTCCTATTGAGGATCAAAGCTGGAGTAAAGGTCTCCTAACTTGTTTTAAGTGCACATATTTGAGTTATTCACTGTATCGATCGGCCTTCAGCTTTGTCTGTGTGTAGACATCTGGCTCTTGATGCCTTACTTGGTTGTAGATGGATAAGTTTAATGCCATACCCTGGAACATTGCAAGTAAAACAATAACATCTTTATAGAAACAAGCAGGTAGCCAACTTCACCAGGAAAGTTACATAGTGCATAGTGCTTTATCTTCAAGGTATCACTTTAAGACTACGTTCACACTGCGGTATAGATGTGTTATTATGGCTTTGTTGTTGCTGGTGATTGGTGGTGCATTTACTACCCCAAAAATCGACTTTTTGGCCATTTCTACCATGTTATAATGTTGTTTCCTCATCAAAAACCTGGCTGAAGAAGTTCTAGATGTCACCCATGCGTGTTTGACTAATCTAGAGAGCTCTTCCAGGCCCTATTTCAAACATCCTTGTTGTTATTTCATCAAAAACGTGCCCAAACCCTAAATATGCAGGATTTGTGTGTTAAACATGTGTGAATGAAACAAAACACAACTCCAGGCATGTTTGTGATGAGGAAACGTCATTATAACATCATAAAATTGCGTAATACGGGCCATTTGTATGAAAAGCGCCTTATAAATATTGTTTGATTGATTGATTGATTGATTTAAGAGAGTACTTTTACTGTTACTTCAAGATTCTTAGTAGAAGTACAAAAAAAGTAAAAAGTAAAAGAAGAAAAAGGAATTGTAATCGTAACAGTTGGGACATCTGATTTATAATTTAAAGTTATAGGTGCATGTTAGCCATCATAAAGATGTGTTTAAAGACATACTGAGGAACATTCTAGGATTCCAGGCAAAGTAATAACATCTCCATGGACACAAGCAGGTGGCGGACCCTCTACCAGAAAAGTTACAGTGGCCACCTTTAATGTAATAAAGGACAAAACATAAAACAACGCACAAAGTCTGGTATTTTCAAAGGATAGAAGACAGAAATGAGAAAAACGAAAACATACTTGAAGGAGTGGTGCAAGAAACAAATCAAATTAAAACGGTCATACCCTTAAAAACACATTACAACTTCAGTATTTCATTGCAAAACCAGCTCTAAACAAATCATGTAAAGTGACTTATAATTGATGACGCTTTAATCCTGCCCTCCTTTTCCCTTGGCTGCGTGCCTGTGCTTGCCATCGTTTAAAATAACTTAAGAGGAAGGAATATTTGGATCGACTTTTTATTAGGTGGAGTGATCTGAGTGAGAGGTGGAGGACCTCTGGGTGACTCATGTTGACTTGGCATCTGTGACACTTAAAAAGGCACAGTGTAAATGGTTGATACATTACACGTAAAAAGCTAGCGGCACCTCTGTGTAAGAGCGTTTTCATACTCCTCATATGCACGGTATTTCCTAAGAAGTGACAGAACACAGATTAAAAGGCACTTGTTGCGTAAAAACTGACTATTTTGAGATCTTAAAGGGCAAATATTACGCCATTTTCTGATCTATGTTTGTTTCCTCATCACAAACATACCAGGAGTTGTTTTTTTAAAGGAGAATTAATGTTTTTTACAATCTGAGCCTTATTTCGGTAATAAAACAAGTTGTTTTACTCACCCATAGCACTTTGGTGTCATTTGGAGCATTTCCGGAGATGTTTTAGATTTGCGATATCCGTAACGTGTTATCGGGGCATATGTTTGCGGTTTCCAAATAACACAAACTTTAGCACTTTTCAAATCATAGAAGCTCAATGTCTTAGTCTACACTTTCGTTTGAGTCAAAAGTGGCCTGTAATCCGAGATTTAGCCATAGTTTTGAGGAGATGAGGACGCCAGTGCGCACTCTTAATCAGTGTTTTTTGATTGATTCGCGCATGTTTGAATAATCCAGTATTGGCCTGCATATGAGAAAATTACACAAACAAAGCTGTTCTGTACCTACTTGAGAGACAAACAACAGCCACATTTGGATCCTTTTATTTTAATTTAAAGGTGCTATATTACACAAAATTGACTCTTGTGAGCTTTAAAGGTGCTATATTACTCACATAACACCTTTTTAGATCGTTTTATTTGCATTTAAAGGTGCTATATTACACACAATTAACTCTTGTGAGCTTTAAGCCATGTTATAGGCCCTGTCCCACGACAACGTTTTTTGGAAGAAACGGGGAAGTTTGTGTGCGTTTGGGCCTGTCGTCCAGACGGCGCCGGCGTTTTTGGGTGTTTTTCAAAAACGGGTTCCAGAGTGGAGAAGTCGGAGAACGCCCCCCGTTGCGTTGTCATGTGGGGGGCAAAAAACGCGACTGTTGGGAAAATGATGACGTTGCGCTACCCTAATCAGTGACCAGAAGGTGCGCAGTACGCACGACACACGAGTGTTTGCCAATTCAAAGCTAAACACGTATTTTAAAACTGGAAAAATCTCATCAATGAAAAGGCAGATAGTGGACAATGAGGAGCCCATACAAATTTGAGTGTGTTGTGTGCTGTAAATAAAGAAAAAGAGCAACCATTTCTTGTCTTTTTTTATTGAATGAAAATGTATCTTTTACAGACAGTGCGACGCCCAGAGTCAAATGCATGTTTGTATTTGTTCCTTACTGCCTACAGTTTTGTTGTTAGCTGCACTTTGGTGATGGTATGGGGATCGTGAGAAAAATCTTTCCCTTCGGCCGTGTCCCCAGTAGTATATTCACGCCGAAAAGCCAACATAATGTTGCATAACTCCCAGTCTACGTTCTGCTGATACTGTTGTGTTTTGTAATCCAGCGTAACGAGCAAGGTTAACGAGAGTTCTACTTGTTAATGTCTATCTAATAAAACGATAGCAAGTAATACAAACTATCGATTTATAGGCAGAAACTCTGATCACGCAGCGCAAATCTTCGTTCTATGGCGTCTGTCTATGTTAGGGACTGTCAGCATTTTCACATTACCGGAGTGAGTCGCTGCTACATTTGGTGGAGCAGGGGGACAAAATAAATTCGCTTTTGTTGACGGTCCCTAAAGTACACGTGTTTGCTTGTTTACGAAAGAGAAAGGACTTTCTGCGCATGTGCTCTTTGTAGTCTTGTGTTTCCGGTGGCTCTGGCTCTTTCCGGTTTACAGCGCCACTTATCGGTGTGACATATGTACTACATCGTTTTCACTCAGCGCTCCGTGCTCATCTTGACGCGAATGTTTTCTGATTCAACATGTGTGTGGACGAGACTTTTTTTCACCCCGGGTAAAAAAAAAAAAACAGGAACGTTGTCGTGCGGACAGGGCCATAATGTTGTTACCACCTCAAAACAGATCTGGAGTTGTGTTTTGTTTCACACATGTCTTTTTTACTAGTCTGTCCAATCTCCAAAGCTCAAAATTCTCTGTTCCACCTCGTGATGTCATGAAGTGGTAGTTTTCATGATAACAGCTAGCCTGGGAATTCCCAGGCCGCTTCCGTTCGTTTCGAACTGGAAGGCGGCCTGGAAACTCGTCCAAGCGAGAGTCCCAGATTTAGGGCCCCAATCAGAGAGCCGGGGAGGTGTGGCAAGACGGTGACGCGTACTACATGACAAACGGAAGCTTGTAGTTTGAACTGACAACTGACATGATTGGCTATGGACTTACGTATACGCTCAATGATAGACATTCATAACGCCCAATAAACGGCCGTTGGCAATCGCTAACCACACCTCCGCTACGGGATTTTTCGAAGCGAGTTTCCAGACCCATATCTCACTTGTGATATGGTCAGGTGTTAACCAGACTAGATAACAGCTCCTGTTCCAAATGATTCTAGTGAAGGTTTAAAAACACAGCTGGATCAGGCCCTTCATGAATAGGAGAAGCTGATCGATTTTGCACTTTAAACAGGAAGTGGACTGACCCATTTCTATTGTTAAGTAAAGTTAAATCAATATTACAGATTACAATCAACATAATGTAACAAGAGAGCCTTGTTGGTTAAAGTTTTTTTTTTTTTTACTTCGATGGCATATTAACTGCTAAACACTTTCACAGTATGCTATTAAACCTTTCTATCTTCATGGAGACCAAACCAGACCAAGTTACAGGTCAGATCTGTGGAGAGGCGACCCCTCTCACAGTCAGAATCCCTGTTTTTCTTGGTATTTCTGAGCTATAAAACCACCTGTAATTGAATAAATGTAAAGTAGAGCGGTTTAAAGTCACACTGTGGAACATTCCAGGCAGAACAATGACATATCCATAGAAACAAACAGGTGACGGACCCCCAAGCAAAGAGTTACATACAGTAGTGCACTTTTAATCTGTCTTTATATGAATACATTGTTTGCTTGTACTTTTTCGGCATAAATAGTAGTTTTTGCCTTGTCCTTTTGGTTGACCAGTCAAACAGCACCACATGTCTTTAGTCCACCAAGAATTTCTTAAGTCAACTACAGCCCGACAGAAAAGACGTATTTACTTTGTGCGGGGGGTCGCCTCTCCACAGATAAAGCCCGTAATCTGAGCAGACTGTGTGACCTGGTTGTTTACATCGGCACTTAGAAATCATTAAAGAGAGACGGTGTGATTATTGAGCAGTAAAATGCAATAATAATGGAAAAGCTGCAACAAAGCTAGATTTAATACCATACTGTGGAACATTCTAGGTAAAGCAATAACTCTCCAACATATCTGAAGACAAGAAAAGTTACTTAGTGTGCCTTTAAAGGGTAAATATCACACCATTTCCTGATTTATGTTATTTTTGTTTCATTCACACATGTTTAACACACAAATCCTGCATATTTATGAGTTCTTCTCTTAAACTGAAAACACTCTGTTCCACCTTGTGATGTCATGTGGTAATACAGGAAGTGCTCCACTGTGTTTTTAAACTCCATACACCTTCATTAGAACCAGCCCTAGAACTGCCGATCTCTCCTGAACTAACGGTAAAAGCAGTTGTTAACTTGAAAACTACCGTTTTATGACATCACAAGGTGGAACAGAGCATTTTGAGCTTTTGAGATATAGACAGACTAATAAAAAAGTGTTACTTAAACACGTGTGAATGAAACATAACACAACTCCAGGTATGTTATTGAGGAGGAAACAACATTATAACATGGCTAAAAGCTCCCAAGAGTCAATTTTACATAGTATAAGAGCTTTAAGTTTAGATTGTCTGACTAAACACAATCTCTGGTTAAAATACCGTATAGTCACATGACCACTCTGGTTTTGCCTTCCACTGAAACAGACCTGCGTGTCTTTATGACTTGAGACTTGAGCTTCTGTGGTCAGAAAGAGCAGTACCTCTGACACAGAAATTGAGGGTTATAGGTAGGTTCAAATAAGAGGAAGTAACTGCCACAAACTGCCAGTGTGAAACCAGTGTACCACAACGCACCAGCGAGAGTAGCAGCTGCATGGAGTTTATGTCGGTTAAACGTCGGGTAGACACTTGCTGCTCTGGTGTTCACAATCGACGTACAGCTCTGGAAAAAAATAAGAGACCACTGCAAAACTGATCAGTTTTTCTGATTTTACTACTTATAGGTATGTGTTTGGGCAAAAGGAACATTTTTGTTTGAGTCTATAAACTACTGACAACATTTCCCCCAAATTCCAAATAAAAATATTACCGTTTAGAGCATTTATTTGCAGAAAATGACAAATGGTCGAAAATAACAAAAAAGATACATGTTTTCAGACCTCAAACAATGCAAAGAAACAAGATCAAATTCATTTTAAAACAACATAATACTAATGTTTACACTTAAGAAGAGTTCAGAAATCAATATTTGGTGCAATAACCCTTATTTTTAATCACAGCTTTCATGCGTCTTGGCATGCTCTCCACAAGTCTTGGGTGACTATTCCACTCCTGGCGCAAGAACTAGCTCAGCTTTGTGTTTGTGTTGGAATTCAACAGACGCTGGAATGGAATGGCTGTAATACATGTAGAGATGCCAGAGCTGTATTATTTCCCTTGAATTCTGTTTAGTGTTAAAAATCGTCCAAAAGCTAATCACTAGACCAATGTTTTTCACACTGGTGGTATGTAAGCTCTTTCTAGTGGTACACGGGTACGTTTTAAGTACATTTCATTCATGTTTTTGGCAGTTTTTCAGCTAATCCTTGTTTCGAGCGACTTAAAGGGCCCATATTACACTGTTTTCTGATCTGTTATTATGTTTCCTCATCACAAACACACCTGGAGTTGCGTTTTGTTTCATTCACACAAACCCTGCATATTTAGGCGTTTGAGTTCTTCTCTCAAATGGAAAACACTCAACCTGTTCAACCTTGTGATGTCACGTGGTAACAGAGGTGCTCCGCTGTGTTTTTAAACTCCACACACCTTCACTAGAATCACTTGGATGATTTCAGTGCTGGAAGTGAACTAAAGGGTATCTTAAAAACTACCACTACGTGACATCATAAGGTGGAACAGGGCATTTGGAGCTTTGGAGATGTAAACAGACTAATAATAAAGGATTACTCAAACGTGTGTGTGTGAATGAAACAAAACACAACTCCAGGCATGTTTTTGAGGAAGTAACAACATTCCAACAACTCATGAGAGGTCATATCTTTCACTCGTAGTCTTGTGTCTGTTTTAGGCCTGGTTTAATCCTAGTTTAGACCAGAAATAATCCTGCCATAGACCTGGTTTACATCTTGTCGTACTTGTGATGTCTGGGAATTGAACCCGGGACCTCCAGTGTCGCTACCACTTTACTAGCATCTTTAGTTTTCATTTTCACTTTACAAAAACAATTATTCTATGTGCCCTTTACTGGCATTTTGTTTATCACAGAATTTCAATGTAACACAGATTTCGTTCTGCCAAATTCTGCTTCCACTTTAAAGGTTAAGTGAAAACATCACACAAACAAAAGGTAAACTCTTAAAGGGCGCTATTTTCTGATTTGTTTTAAGGTTTCCTCATCACAAACAGACCTGGGGTTGTGTTTTGTTTCATTCACACTTGTTTAACACAAATAATTTCCCTTGTGGATCAATAAAATTTGTCTACATTTAAGTCTAAATCTAAATCCTGCAAATTAAAATGCCCTGTTCCACCTTGTGATGTCATGTGGTATTACAGAAAGTGCTGCACTGCGTTTTTAAACTCCACACACCTTCACTTGAATCATTTGGATGATTTCAAACCTGGAACTGGCGATCTCTACAGAACTAAAGGTAAACGTTGTCTGTTAACTTGAAAACTACCACCTCATGACATCACAAGGTGGAGCAGAGCATTTTGAGCTTTGGAGATGTAGACTAATAAAGGGTTACTCAAACATGTGGGAATGAAACTTAACTCCGGGTACGTTTTTGATGAGGTAACAGCATTATAACATGGCTCAAAACTCGTGAGTAGCATTTTACCTCATTAAACGCCTTTGTAAGTCCCTGTGATGTTCGGATATGTATTTTTAGGATTTCTCTGGGTGGAAACCCCGCCTTGCATTATGGCAAACCTGACCTGAAGGCTTTTGAGTCAGTTTTTCCCTGAAAGTGTATTCTCAAAAGGGAGCTGCAGGGGGAGCTCTATTGCAGAAAGTGACTTAGTTCTACTTTAAGATTGGATTATACTTTTTCCATGTAGACCAAAGATGTTTATTTTGTCGTCTTATGTGCTTTAACTTCTCGGGTTCTTTTTTTAAACGCCTACGGGAAGTAACAACAGCTGATACAGTGATACAGTATACGACACGTCACCACCAACACCGGGGACAGTTCTGAAGATGGCTGGCAGCTAGTAGCCGAAACATGTCAACAAAGTAAATACACGTTACTGTATTGTCTTTAAAAAACAACCCGAGAAGTTTCTGCATGTAGATTCTGCACATAAATTAGATTCCTGAAGTCAGCAGAGAACAGTTGGTTGGTATTTACAGTTTGCAGTCAATGGAAGTCAAAAGTAGC